>PVLD010000009.1:0-622765 GCA_004027595.1 Dinomys branickii
GGCTAGCGTAAGTGGTGAAGAAAGGAATTTAACTTGAGTCTAGCTGCTCCTACAGACCTTGCTGGAAGGTCACTTGGAAGTAGACTTCAGTTCCGGGTTGCTAATCTGTTCAGACAGGAAGCCATTGTAGTGTTGGTAACCCACCCAGCAGTTGCTTTCTAGGGGGAATTTCAACTAAAAGTAAGTTCGCGTTCTTTAAGTCCTATGTAGCACATATGAAAAAGAAACTGTCCGGGAAGGGTGTAGGGTGGCAGAGGCCAGCTACAGTAAGACAGAGGGCAAGAAGCTTTCCAACAGCAATCATGGGTTCAAGTCCCGCCTTGCTACCTACTAGCTGTGTGTGTGACCTCGATCAAAATCTTGCCTTCTTTAACATGATCACGCCAGCTTGAACCACCAGTGGCACCTGATTGACTGTCCCATCAGGCCGCTTGCACCACTGGTGGTACAAAATGGATCTAATCACTTTTATTGGTCTTTTTACTAATAAAATTAAATAAAAGCCTCCTGATGGGATAGTCATACATGTTACCACTGGCAGTTCAAGCCACCAGGCGGTAGGACATACAAATCACAGCCCAGTCATGAATGTGTTAAAGTGGAAATAAATGAGTACCAGCATTTTAGGGTCACTGTAAGCATCCTAGGAGCAGATGCCTGTGGAAATCCCTTGGCAGAGCTCCTTGCACACACTGAGCTTCAGTGAAAGTCTCTTTGTCATTGTCATCCATGCGTCAGGCCGCCAATATCAGCAGTCTTCATTATCTCTGCTTGTTCTGGAACTGGAGCCACCAGATCAGCTTCTCTGGGCAAGAACTTCCTTGCTGGCCTCAAGGACTACAGGGCAGTTCCCGGAGGACATTGTCCTGGAGCCTCCACCTCCCAGGGGAGCTGCTGAGTGAAAGGACAATTGTTGGAGGTGGAGGCTGATTCTTTTGTGTGCCAGACCTCTGCGACTGGACCATGACCGCCTAGGTCATCTGTCATCTGCTAATGGCGCTAATCAATGGCCAGAGGGTAGAAAGAGGGAGGCACATAGCCTGCAGCAGGCAGAGCCAGGCCAGGCTCTTCCGGATGACTCTGCTGCAGATGTATATTTTTTTTAAGGATGGATGTTGTATCTCACAAGTCGATCTCTGTGGCTTCTGAATGCAGGGAATGTGTGTGTTTAATCTAGACCAGTATTTAAGAAGAGATCCCACTCCTATGGCTTTGCTCTGATCCCTAGGGCCCAGGCTCTCACTTCCGCTTCTCATACCTGCAACGGCACAGCATGCACCCCAAGAAGGGCTGCAGCACGGGCCACTTCCCAGCTTGCTTTGTGCTGGCCTTTGCTCTCACATGACTCTGTTGTACTTGGGAGAGCAGACCAAAGACTACTCCAAGCCTAGGAAAGTTGCAAACCTGGAGGAAGCTTACAAAGCCAACCCTTCCTTCGGGGGCATGGCACAAATGTAGGAGTAAAGGGACCTAAGGCTGGTGGGGTCATCTTTGCAGATAGCCAGCTATTCTATCAGCACCTTCCTACCCACGCAGCCAGCATTGGTTGAAGGAGCAATTTTAGAAGAAAAACACAAAGGTTTATTTTTTCCTTTACCTTTTGAGCTTCTTGAAATTAGTTGTGCTTCTGACTTTTGAACCCCAACAGGTATTTAATAAATAAATGTCAGTTGTCATAAGCCCCTGATGGAAGCCCCTCAATACTCTCTCATGAAAGGGGAGACTGTCTGGTTACATTTTGATCAGAAAAAGTGGGTTTGCTTCATGTGAGGCTTCTGCAGGATCCGAGGAACCATGCAACTGACAGTGATGAATGGTATTATGCTTGATAAAATAAGCTACCTTTGCGATTTCTTGCTTTTCTTGCAAAATATCAATTAATACCTGTCACATTCTCCATTTCACCTTTAAGCCTTGCCTGCAATGAAGCTCGATCATGCGTTCATCGGCGGTCATTCCTTGAGTTCTGAGAACCAGGGCATGGGTTGGGTTTGTTGTATGACTACCAGAGCACGTGCTCACCCAAACTCCACGGTGCAGGCGCTCACATGGTGTAGACTCCATGCAAGCAATAAATACAAAATGCACATGGCTGCTGCCAGCTGTCTTGAAGGAGTAAGAGCACATGGTAAAAGAACAGTAAAAGTATGGTGTGGCAAGTACCGGAACCACTGATATAATCGCTGTGGTGGTCATGTACTGTGTGAGGTACACATCCAACTGTGCTGTAGGTGTGTCGATGCCAGCATCGCCATGCACGCAAGGAGAGTGGTGCCCTCTGATTCTACGATGGCTGTGAGGTCACTAGGTGGTTAGAGCTTTTGACATTACAAAATGATAGGCCATGCAGTCCACTGTGAACCAAATTATCTTTACATCAGTCGTGGCTGTGTTCATTCTGATCCATCTTATGAAGGACATGTTAGAATTGGTGTCTTTGGGGCTGGGGCTACAGCTCCGTAGCACAGCGCCTGCCTGGCAAGTGCAAGGTTGTGAGTTCAATTCTCACTACCAAAAAATACATAAATAAACAAAATAAAGTAAAATTGGTGTCTTTAGAATCCAACAAACCTGATTCAGATCCTAACTCTGTTACTTACACAGCCATACAGCCTTGGAAAATTATTTCACTTTTCTTTTTTAGTACTAAGGATTGAAACCAGGGCCTTCACACAGACATCCCCAGTCTCTTTTATTATTTATTTTGAGAATGGGTCTTACTAAATTCCTGAGGTAAGGTTCAAACTTGCAGTCCTCCTGCCTCAGCCTCCCAAAGAGCTAGAATTACAGGTGTGGGCCACTATGCCCAGCTGACATAACTTCTTTGGATATTAATGCCGTCAGTCTTTAGTTCTTATTATTTAAATGAAAAGAGATGTGAAGATTCTAGGAAATCTCCATGGACCAGGCATGACCCACACAGTGTATCTTTGACAGCTAGGGTCTCACAAGGAGACCTCATCCCATTTCTCAGGAGCACATTTACTGAGCTCAAGCATGTGGCAAGTCGCAGCTAAGCACGGCATGGTCACTCTCTCCACAGAGTTTGTGCTCAGTGGTGGACTGTACAGCTTCAGGGAAGCCTCCCACAGTCACCTTATTCTTAGAGGTGGCTTCATCACCCAGGGGTAATTGACCCTCCCTTCTCCCCCCACCAAGCCCACCCCATCTTGCCAGATGCCACCTCAAACCTCACCTGAACAAACAGGAACAATGCTTTTTGTGTTTGATGAGATGAGGTCTGGCTTCTTAAATTAAATCTCACAGGTAAATTGCTAGTCTCTGCAAGAAACTAGAACACAAACAGCATCACCCCCATTTCCAAGAGAACTGCTGGTCACCTGGCGGGTGTCCCCACCCCAGGCGGTGATCACAGGAGCAACTGGAAGTGGTACCCAGGGCAGGAGAGCAGGGCTGTTCTCTGCCTCCTGTGCTTTCTTCTCGGGTGGGTTCTGTATGCTGAATTTCCCCCAGCTTGTGCACGTAGTTTGGAGGGTAAAATCATTAACGAGACCAACAAGGTAAGGTAATGACGGGTCTGAGCCTCCACAGCGTTCTAGATTCATCCCTCATTAACGTGGACCCTCGCCTCAAGGAGCCCTACTCTTTACTGCCTGAGGATAGTGCCCCGACTGTAATTAAAACCAGGAAGAAATTTCACTCTTCCCCACATGTGGAAAATGAACCTTTTAAAATCAGGAGCCAAATGAACCACTTAGAGAAGTCAAAGAGAAATCCTCCCCCCACAACAACAGAAAAGCCCCAAAGAGGCTTCACTCATAATTAGCAGCTAAGATTTCCAGTGAAATTTCATCAACCTCTCTCTAAGGAGAGGGGGATGCTTTAGTAGTATTTTGACAAGACTGAGTTTTGACTGAGGTTGGGGGAGGCTAAAAGCGTTACTTTGAAATGTAATTATGTGAAATTTCAATTATGAGCCTTTTTAAAAGTCTCCGTTCAGCAGGCAATTCAGGAGACGTGAAAGAGGACGGAGGCTTGTGTGGTATACATGTGACATGTCCTGGGGACGGACAGCGTGTGGTATACCCGCGCTTTTGGCTGACACACACCCGGGAGCGAGAGGATGCTGGAAGTGAGGAGAGTGGGCATTTGGACAAAGGAGTGCAGTGCTTTGGTCCCTCTCTGCTCTCCGCAGACCCAACTTTATGCCTCCCCAGTACCTTCTAGGATTTCACTTTTCAGTTGATATAAGGAATTCTGGAGGATATTTAAAATGTCAGAGAGATTCCAAGTCAGACAATATTCTCCTGTGACCACAGACTCAGCAGGCAGCACTGGGCCGGCACATGGGAATCCTATTTTTTGCCATCCTACCTGGCAGAGCAGAGGAATTCTGGATTCTGGGAAACAGCACTCAGCCCTGCTCAGAGTTTGCAGGTCTCAGCAGTGGCCATTTCTTCTGCCCTGTGTCTCTTCTGCCGCCTGCACACATGTTACGCTGTATTAATGACTTGGGGCTGTCAATCAGATGGCACCATTATTTAAATTCATCAGCGTTTAGATTCTGACATAGCCGCTAAGTGCTAAGCGCGGATGAGAGTGAGAAGCTTGAGCCATCAGCTGCAGAAGTGGCATCCTGTGCATGACTTCACGCAGGAGCCTGTGGCACTACTTCGTAGCCCACTGGAAGATGGGAAGGTGGAGGTCCAGATGCCTCAAGGTCAAGGGACCTGCATGGGGATACCGAGGTCGCTGGGTCAGAGGTGGACAAAGCGGCCGGCTGTACCCTCTACAGCTGAGCCAGGGGACTCGGCATCATTGCCCAGTCCCTGCTGCAGCACCTTCCAGCCTCTGGTGCTGTCCTCTGTTCCCCAGCTGCAGCCCAAGTGACTTTCTGACAAGCACACTCTGCCCTGCTCTCATTGGCTCGGGCCCACACTCTCCCTGCGCAGGGACTGTCCCCTCCTCCTCTCCAGTCTCATTTCTTGCTGTGACTGCTGTGTGGCTTGTGTTTCAAACACACTGAGATTCTGGAAGCCTCTCAATTTCTCAGGCTTGTTCCTGTCTGCAGCCTCATTCCCTTCTCTTCGTGAAAGGGGAAAAAATATCCAAAACACACCAATCCTTTAAGCGCTGCTTCCAGGAAGCCTGCAGGACCCTCCCAGAGACTCCCCTTCAGTGAGCTGCCAGCACACTTACTGTGGCCCTCAGCGCTGGTTCCCCGAGCACGAGGTGCTGCTGGAGCCCTGGGGTTAAAGCAGGGGTCAGGTAAGGAGGGGGAAGATGCAGGAAACTGGTGCCTCCTCCAAAGACTGTCAAGTGAGGCAAAGGGAAATAAGCAGGTAGAGAGAGACTGATGGGTTAAGAGTTCTCCCAGGTCTGAGGTTAGAGAAGGTCTCTTGGGGAGATTGGAAAGGGGAAGCAGGGGTGAGCCATGGGGGTATCTGGGGACCAGGCATCGAAGCAGAAGGAAGAAGGTATGCAAAGGCCTGTGGGACTGCAGTGCACTTGTGTGTTTGAGGGCTGCCGGGAGGTCCGAGGAGCTGAGGCTCAGTGAGTTCAGGGGGGGCGTGAGTGAGAGATGAGGTCAAGATCACAGGGACAGCCAAGGCAGAGTATGCAGCACAGGCGAGAAGGCAGAGCTCAGAACTGAGCAAAGCTGAGGGAAACCTATCTCCAGGGGCCCAAGCAATCCTCACACCCCTGTGTTGTTCTTGATCTAATCTGCTCTCTTCTGCAGTGGGAGCCCCACAAAGGCTGGGGCCACATCCGTGTCCATCACCCCTGCATCTCTAGGTTGAGCCTGGCGTGTGCCTCCTGACAGAACCAAATAAAGATATGTCCCATGACCTCTGCCCAGCCTGCTTTCCCTTTGACTCCATAGCCGTGGATGATGCAGGGGGAGGGTGTGTGTGTCCTGTGACCCTGACCCCAGAGAAGCAGTAAAAGGTGCCCCCAGGCATGCACCAAGGACTTGCAGAGCAGGGTGTACCTGAGGGCTAGTGTGGGGGAGGAGGCTGTTTTCTCATGGTACAGGTTTGTTCTGTGCTGTCTGGGCCCTACTCCTGGTTGCCCGTGAGTCACAGGTGTGTGTCCCCAACAGCTGACGACAGTGTGGCAAGGTGAACATGGGGCCCTCGCTCCCTGGTCTGCGTAAACTTCTCAGCTGTCCTTCCCAGGACACGGGCAGCATTGTCCACTCGGCACCAAGCTGGTGGCTGCTTGGGGCTCTTTCTTCCCCTCAGGATGGGGCAAACCAGGCCTCTGCCCTAGACGGTGCAGAGATTGCAGCTGGCCTGCTCTTGGGGGATTGGGTTTGGGGCAGCTCTGTGGACCGTGTGCACGCAGGGATTCGGTGGGTTTGTTTGAAAGGACGACCTTTTGTCGGCAAAGTAATTTTGGTTTGAGTTGGCACCCGAGACAAAGCGGTCTTTCAACACACCCGCAGCACATAGGCAGCCGGGACCTTTTCAGTGAGATGGTGGGAAATTTGCCAAGTCGTTTGGGGCCTGTAAATTAGGCCTTGTTTAAAAATTTAGATAAAGCCTGATGTGAGAGAGAAATGCTTTCATAACATTAAATGTGAATTACATTGAAAACCCCTTTCAAGTTAAATGGAACTGTTCCCTGGAAGCACGGAGACATGAAATGCTTCAAATGTCAAAAGAGTTTTCATTTATTGTCCCAAGTGAAACGGAGGCATTTTATGTGGCTTAATAGTTCAGATGCACATGTAAATGGAATTCATTTGGAGAATGCCCAGCCTGTTTGGGGTCCGCTCTAACAAACCTGCCTGCTTTCATCTCATCTCTGCAGTAACCTTACAGGCGGCGGGCACCACCGTCCCCGCTTCAAGATGCCAAGTCTTCACCAGAAAGCTTAGCTCGGGCTGCACGGAGACGTTGGTGTCCACGGCAATCTTGTCACCAACACGATGTACCTCCATTGCTGACCTGTAACAAAGCTGAGAGCTCTGTGCCATCTGGAACATTAGTTCTAGAGAAGCTCATTCTTGACCATCTGGAAGGGTGGGGGTGTCTCCAGGATAAGCAGTGGCTCCCGGGAAAGGCATCCGACTGCCTTCTGATTGTTAGTGTCTGATGCTGTGAGGAGCATCGTACTGACCACTGCCATCCACCGGCAGCTCCCTTGTCTGAAGGCTAATCCTGCCCCTTCTCTCTGTGTCAGTTAGCATGTGATTAGCTGCGTGGAACAGAAACCCAAGTTGCACTGGCTGAAATAATGAGGAACCATTGCGATTGAGGATCCCTGGCTTGGGCACTTCCTGTGTTGGACAGGGCCAGGCAACAAACAGCGGTCAGGGCTTGTGGTGGCCACACCCCACCCTGCGTTTGGGTCCTCCTGCTAACTCCACCCACAGCAGCTTCTCTCTTCCTATCTGAAGGTGACTGTCGCATGCCCCGAGGGGCCTTGCTTCCTTGTTCCCAGCCACTGGAGAGGAGCTATCTTTTTTTTTTTTTTTTTTTTTTCCAGTACCAGGGATCGAACTCAGGACTTTGTGCTTGCCAGGCAAGTGCTTATGCCACTGAGCTATACCCCCAGCCCCGAGAGGAGCTATCTTTGAACAGTCTTGGAGAAAAAAACCTGCGGGTGCTTGGATGTAGGTCTGGAAGGATGGGTCAGTTGAGTCACAGGTCCACCTTTGAGCTATCACTGAGGCAGAGGTGGGAGAGGGGAGGCAGGGGTGTGGATTGCACAGTGCTGTTTCTTAGACCTCAGTGAGCTGCGTGCCCTGGGCCCCAACCCAGTAGCGTGCTGGCGCTAGAGAATGAGTAACAACAGTACCTGTTCTCTGGTGTTGCCCCCTCCCCCACCCCACCAAAAGCATGTCTGCCAATTCCCATGGTGTAAATCCTGCTACTGTGGCTGCATGTGGAGCTCGAAAGAGAAGCACATTATTGGCCATCAGGCCCGGGCTCCCCTGTCCCGCTGCCCCTAGAGTCCATGCACTTTTTAGAGGGGAGGCAGGGTCCTCCCTGGACAATCAGAGGAGGGGCAAGGTCCTGGGGTCACTGTGGGGAGCCTCCAAGTCCAGCTACGAGCAGGTCCTTCCTGTCTCGTTCATGAAAGTGTGGGTAGCAGCAGAGAGCATTTCACTGGGACTACAAAGTACAGGCCCAGCTAGGCCCTCGGGCAGCCCCTCAGCCTAGCTCATTATACTCCACCGTGAAAAGATGACAGCAACGTGGCTTCCTCCACAGGCCCATTGTGAGGATTTAATGAGATGTCGGTGCCACCCATGCTCTGGAAACCCTAAAATGCATCCATTATCCCTCCCTCCTGAGTCTGCTACCCCGAGTGGACCATGCAGCCTGAAAGAAGTCAGGTAGGACTGGGTTCACACTCAGGCTCCGCTGTGTTTCAGCTGAGCAGCAGTTAACTTCTCCGAAAGTTGGTTTTATTGTCAAATTAAGATGAACAGAAATAGTAGACCTTGTCTTGGAAGGTTGTTGCAAGAACAGATAAATATAAAAGTTATTCTATTTTACACCATGATTTCATACCTGGTGCATATGGATGAGGTATGAAATGTGGCTACCTCTGCCCAAACCCCTTCTTCCTCTGACCATAGTCCTGATTTCAGCTGAGAGCGCTCC
The DNA here is from genome assembly GCA_004027595.1 of Dinomys branickii. NCBI lineage: Eukaryota > Metazoa > Chordata > Mammalia > Rodentia > Dinomyidae > Dinomys > Dinomys branickii. Next base: position 8,580 of record PVLD010000009.1, read on the forward strand.
GTCTTTCCTCTTCTCAGGCTACAAGGTTAGTGGAACATATGCTCCCCTCCCTTCCTGACCTCACATCCTGTCGTTTAAGTCAAAGAGCATAATTATATCTTCTAACCCCAGTAATTAGTTCAGAGATGGGCCCATCATCAGCCAATCAGAGCGAATCCACAGGCTTGAGTAAAAGCTACTAGGAAGTGATTCCTTCAGTACTGGAGCCTGGGGAACTCAGGATGGAGCAGCTGCATCCATGTTGGTACCATGAGGTAAAAGCCATGTGGAGTAGAAGTGGACAGATGGAGGGGCTAGCGTAGCTGGAGCCTGAATCCAGCCCTCATTCTTAGACATTTGCGTTACATACGCCCATGCAGTCGTCAGCATCATCGTCCTCTCCTTCCCCTCCCCCCCCGCTCCCCCTCCCCCCTCCCCCCTCCCCCTCTTCCTTTCTCCCACTAGTTTTGGCTGGGAATTTCCACCAGTCCTAATGGAGTCCTCCTTACAACACTCCACCTGGAGAAACACCTTAGGCAGGGTCACTGGGCAGGAGAAGAGCTGGTAGGAGGGGCCAGGCAGGGCTGCCCTCTGGCTGCAGATCCTGCTTCCTCACACCCCACGTCTCTGCGCCACCTTGGGAGCCTCCCAGCTGGCAGCCCAGTGTAAGCGGCAGAGATGGAGGGACTTGTGACCACAGATGGTGCACATCGCAACATCATGCATCACGCCCTGTTCGAGACAGCGTGAGAGTGTGGAGCCCGTGTCCCCGTGTCCTCAGCCCGCTGGATCTGCCCCAGGTAGTTGCTCCCCTCTGTTACGGAGAAGGCCTGGGACTAAGATACACCCTGATCTCCGTTGTTTTTATACAGCACAAAGGGAAAAGAGGGCCAAGAGGCCTGGGGTTGGGCCTTTGCAGATTACATGGAAGATTCTGGCACGCACCCTGGGTTTTTAATCCTCATTATTTTGATTGGGTTTAGAAGTTTGGAGGAGACAAAGTGACACATTTTCACAGTTCCCTGTCAAACTGAAGAGTGATTGCCAAGCTGTGAAGTTTTAGAGAAGCAGCAAAGAAACTGCTTCTGTGATCCTGGGAATTGCAATTGCAAGCTTCTAGGGGGCTCTGCCACCGTGTGCAGCCCCCCATTTCCTTCTCCTGAAGCTAAGCCTTCAGGGAGAGGCGGCAGCGGTGGTGGAAGGCAGCAAAGGTACTTGTTTTGCCGTTAAACCAAACTTTGTGTGAAGCCTGTGTTCCTCTTGGTAGATGATTTTTAGGAGCATTGGATGAGAAACCTTTTGCATGTGGAAGAATCCTTTGGGGAGAGACTTTCTGATGCTGGCTCATCTATATCCAGGAATGCTGCTAGGTGAAAGTTCTTTAGCAACATGCGAATAATGCGGAGTTATCCTTGTTGGGGAAGGTAGTGGGCTAACTTTTTATATGCCTGTGTGGTACTAAGGACTAAACCCAGAGTTTTGTGCACTGAGCTACATCTTTAGTCCTTTAAAAAGTTTTTTTTTTTTTTTTTAATTTTCAGACAAGTTCTTGCTAAGTTGCCCAGCCTGGGCTCAAATTTATAATCCTCTTGCCTCAGCCTCCCAGAATGCTGGGATTACAAGCATACACCACCACACCCAGCTTGGACTGAAGATTTATGATGATGAACTTTTCTGAGAATATTGAACAAGCCCCTAGTAGATCAGTCCTTTATTTTAGACTGTCTCTCATGGTTTTGATTTGCTTGTTTCAGTTCCTACTCACTTTTCTGCCCACCCTCCAGACAGTAATAACTTCCCCCCTTCCAGATGAATTTCCATTGCTCTCACTGGGCTGGCAAATCCGGGACTCCAGGCACCAGTCTTACAGAAGGCCACAGGTTCACGTAATCCTGTGGGCATTGTTGCCTCCTCACCCTTGACCACCCCTCTCTGTGGGTGCTGAGCCAGGCATGGGCTGGCTGGAGCTGGCACAGCGATCACTAGCCAGGGACAGGAAAGACAATGAGGACCTTCAGTCTTTAGACTTCTGTTTGAGAGAAGGACAAGAGGCACCTGATGTTGTCAGAACTGCTGGTTCCAGTCACCCCTCAGTAGTCGTGGAGGATGGGTCCCAGGGGCCCGGCAGATAGCAAAATTTGAGGGTTTTCAAATAGCATATTATTAGTTTATGACCTGCCATCTTCTCATAGGCTTCAAATCATCTCAAGATAATTTATACCTAATATAGTACAATACAATCACCCTGGAAATTGTTGTTATGCTATATTTTCCAGGGAAAAATAGCAAGAAATAAACCCATCGGAATGGATATGTAGCTGGTGGTGGACAGCATGCTTAGTATGACTGAGGCCCTGGATTCTATCCCCAGCACCAAAAAAATCAAAAAGTCTATCTGCACTCAGTACAGACATAACCATCGTAGCACCACAGGGTATGACCCTAGACACACATGGTCAACACTGCTCCCGTGTGGAGAAGGACAGGACAGAGCATAGTGCGTACCTATGCATGCTTTCTGTGTTGGGCTTAGAGTGAGGCTGGTGACACTTTTACTCCTTAGAACTTTCTGGAATTTTTTCCCAAATATTTTTGATCAGAGGCTGGTTGGATCTGAGGATAGAGAACCGCTAGTCCCAGAGGGTTGACTGTATTTGACACTGTGCTAGGCAGAATGATGCCACCTCACTGCAGATGTCTGTGTCTTAATCTCCAAAACATTGCATGACAACAAGACTTTTGCAGGTGTAACTATGTTAGGACCGTAAGGTGCATATATGATCTGGATTGGCTGTAAGAGGACCAACAGAGAGTCCCAATCAGAGAGGGACATACAATGACATAAGAGAAGTCAAAGGGATAACATTGCTGGAAGGGGCTATGGGCCAAGAAATGTGTGTAGCCTCTAGGAACTGGAAGGGACTAGCTCCTCCCCAAGAGCTTCCAGAAGGAAAGCATGTCTGCCTGCACCTTGATTTTCACCTCTCGGGCCCATTTCTGGCTTCTGACCTCCAGAGCAGCACAGTGAGAAATATGTGCTGCTCGAAGCCACGCCGTCCTTGGTTGTTACAGCAGTCACAGGAGACCCATACAGACCTCCCTGGTGCTGAGTGACAGAAAACACAGACCTCAATCCTTAGGCTCGCAGACAGAATCAGTGCTTCCTTTGATGATCCAGGACATACACCAGGTTCCTGCAGAGCCGTGGGGACACAGTCCTGAAAATAAGTTCTCATTATAATGGCTCTGGTTGAGAGGGAGCTTAGGGTGACAGGACATGGAATCAGTCGGGTTTTCTATGCTTTTACAAAAAATGAGAGCAAAAAAAACAACAAAAAAACAAACTCCTGACCCTTTGGAGTGGGAAGGAAAATGCCATAGTTGCTTATTCTAGAACCTGACAAAAGCATAGGTCACTCTGTTCTGATCTCCGGGCCACCGTTCTGACCCCGTTTGACCCTCTTCAAAGCTCCTTTCTGCCGCGGAGCTGGGGATCCTGTTAAAGATGGGGTTGGCGGAGAGGGAGCTGTTCTTCTCCCTCTGTTTGCATGCCTAGGTCCTATTAACGTCACCAGGAATTATGAGTGTATATGCAGAAGACAGTGCGCGCCGTTTATTGTAATACTATACACCCAGCGCCCCCACCCCCCACTTACCCCACGCATGCTTGGACTGTTTTTTACACATGACCCTCGTTCACAGGGGACATGGACCATGCCCCCTCCCACTCACATATTTTATCAAGCCTGCTGGTAAAAGATGAAAGACGACAATGGACTCTGTTTTCTTCTTCTTTTGTCTTTAAATAAATTTCCATTTCACAGCCATACATGGAAAATCTGTCTTCAAAAAATTGATTATCTGTTACCGGGAGGCTGGATAAATAACCAATGACTGTTAGAAGCCCAAAGCGTGGCAAATAAGGTACATTATTGCCTCCCATCCCTGATCACTCAATAGAGAAGCCTTGTGACAGCACAGAGGAGCAGGCTCTTGTCACCCCCGGGGCGTGTGTCAGGGTCCCCGCAGCTCCTATCCTCCTGCCAGTCAGCTACATCCTGCTTATGTAGCAGGACAGGCTGGCTTTGTTACGAAGTGGCAGTTTATGAAGGGTGGTAGGCAGGGCAGTTTGGCCTTCCCAGAGCTAATGGGCCCACCTAAAGGTTGGGAGGTAGGGACAAACCAAGAGGGGTCCCAGGGCAGGATGCAAAGGATGCTGTCAGCTCCTCCTTTGTGGGCCGGTCTTGCCTCGTCCTCTGCGGGAATCCGCGGGTGGGTGGGCTGGAGTCTTCCTTTGTTTATTATGTGCATGTGAAAAAAAAAATATTTAGGAAGTGGCTCGGAAATAGGCTCTTGTCCCTCTCAGCGTAGGGTGGAACTTGGCTTTTCCTTGTAATTCTGAAGGAACTCGCTAAGTTCCCACAAATACCAGTTTCCTCAGGGGTGCAGGTGGGGATGGTGCCCACCTCATAGGCCTGAGAGGGAGGGGACTAGATGAGGTGCACGTGAGGTCAAACACCAGGCAGTCGGTACCATCAGACCGAGCACCTGTATGTTTCAGCTTTTTCTTGTTAGTTGCGTGAGAGGATGTAATAGGTGCACAGCTCTGAAATTCAGATGGCTGCTCAGCTGTGTCCCAGCCCCGGGACCTCTGGCCAGTCCCTTAAGTACTCTGGATGGTGTTCCCTCGCAGTCCTGTGCAGAGCCAGGTCTGTGCCCCATGGACTGTGTGGTGGGCGTGGCCTTCTGCTAACTCCTCTCCCTCCTCTTGCCCTGCCGTGCTGCTCCTCTGACCACTGGTACTAGGAGTGGGCACATCTCTTGTGGCTCCCTGAACAATCCTGTCCCTTTTAGAGCATCCCAGGAGATGTCTTTCTGCCTGCACACAAGGGCTGGGCATGCTTCAGGGACAGCTACATACCTACTGTTGCTCATGGTAAATCCTTACAACAGAGGTCTGGAACTGGGGCCATTTGGCAACATTAGAAGGCACTTTTGGATGTCACACCTGGGGAAGTGCTGCTGGCCTTTAGTGGGTAGACAGCAGGGTGCTGGTGGGCATCAGGCATCAGGGGTGCCAAGGCCAAGACACCCTGAGCTAGGGGGTGTCCCATCATAGATGTGTTGTTTCTTGGCATGCTGGTTGTTTTAGTCCACCAATGGTGGACCTTGAGATATTCACAGGGATACAGTGACTTTCTCCTGCACAGTGACTCTGAAGGGTACTGAGTTAAGTCCTTTGCTTATATTAACTCTTTTTAATGCCATGCAAGGTCAGGGAGGTCCATCATCACTAGTCTACAGATGAGGAGAACAAAGGCTCAGAAATGCCAGGGTCACATAGAGGGCGGTGGTGGCCATGCAGGTGGCCTGGCTACGGGACCTGTCCTTTCAATCCCCATATGGTTTCTTCAAGTGCTACCTGTCAAGGCTGGCCCTGGAGTCACCCACAGAGCTTTCCTGAGAGATCACACCCAGGTTCCCTGCTGCAAAGAGTCTAATTTGATTGGTCTTGGGTTTGATTTTTTTATCCAGATTCCTCAGGTGATTGTACAGGGAACCAGAGTAAGAACCACAGTCGTGTATCAGTATGTGTGTGTGTGTGTGTGTGTGTGTGTGTGTGTGTGTGTGTGCGCGTGTGTGTGCGTGTGTGTGTGTGTGCGTGTATGTGTGTGTGTGCGTGCGTGCGTGTGTGTGTGTGTGTGTGTGTGTGTGTGTATACACTCATCCAAGGTCTGCTGTAACCAAGTAGTTCCAACTGTATAGTTTAAAGTCAGTGAAATGTACTCTCTCACAGTCCAGGAAGCTGGAAGCCCTAAGTCTAGGTACCAGCAAGCTCGGATCCACCTGGAAGAACTTCTAGGAGCACTGTCCCATGCCTGTCCCCTAGGTTCCGGAGGCTGCTGGCCACCCTGTCTGTTCTTGGCTTGTAGACTTGTCTGTGTCACCGCGCTCCCATGACGCCGTCCTTCGCGTGTCTTTCTGTGTGTCTCCATCCCACCTATTAGGATACCAGTCATTAGGGCCACCTCTAGTTCACTATGGCCTCATCTTAACTAACTACATCCACAAAGAACCTATTTCCAAACGTGGTCATGTCCTGAGATTCCAGGTAGCCATGAAATTGGGGAGGGGGCACTGTTCTAGCACTCCGTGTGTGTGTGTGTGTGTGTGTGTGTGTGTGTGTGTAAATAGCTGGCTTGTGTTCACACATGGCTGTCCTGTGGAGACTCTGCCCAGAGTGGCGCTGACTGCCTCCTTGTGCTGGCGGTGACAGGGAGGTGGGTCATCTGAAGGGCGAGGTTGAGTGTACCTCTTGGTCATTCCACTTCTCCGCCTCCACCCCACTTACCCAATCCAGGGATCCAGCACCTGTCACTGGGTGGACAGCGGCCTCCCTGCTGGTCTCCCTGCCTCTTGCCTTCGGCACTCTGCAGTCCCTGTCCCACGCACCCCCAGTGGCTCCCCCTCAGCTGTTGCCAGGCCTCTGCGTAACCAGAACGCACTGAGCCTTCAGTGGGGCCCTGGCGTCCTCCCAGGCCCTCATCACTTTCCCGCTCCATCCTATCCCACACCACTGCTCACCATACACACTGGGAACAGCCACCCTGAGGCTGCTCCTGTCCTGGATGCATCAGATGCCCCTGCCCCAGGCAGCCTGCATGAGGCCCCTTGCCTGGACATCTGTACAGACAAACGCAACCCTGGTGCCAGGCCCCTGGATGGATGCACCTGCCCTGGGCTCAGGCCCCGCAAGGGCCCAGCCACAGAAGCTGGAGTGAGAGGAGGGGACCTCTCCTTTAACTCTTAAAAGGGCACAGAAACCAGGACGCCTCCCCCTGAACCTTCCCCAGCCTCTTTCCAAGCTGGAATGAAATGACCAGCTATAAAACTGGGATACATAATACAAGCCAGCTTAATGGTTTTCTGAAACATTAAAAATTAATGTGGAGCATCAACACTTCTAGTGGTCAAATATCCCCTTGGAGCTCAGTGTCTGGAAATTGTCCCCGTAGGGGATATTGGGGACCATAGCCATGGCCTGTTTGGAGGGGTATAAATACCAGAGGCCATCTGGGGGCTGAGCAGGGTGTAGGTGGGTGAGGCCAGCCTCATCCCCTGCTCTGGCCCCTTCTTGCTGTTTGTGAATTTCACATACTCTGCTGTTTCTCCTCTCCTAATTCTTCAGACAGCACAAAGGTTCAACCTGTAGGTGAGCTTGAGTTCACCAATCTGCATGGCGCCTGGACACTGAAACCTGTCTCCCTTTTATTTCCTTGATCCACCCCAGCCTAGGGGTGAGGCTCACCTTCCCCAAAGCTGCCTGCTGCTGCCCATAGGGCTGCCTGACTCCAGCCATCAGCCCTGATATTCCAGGATCAGGACTCCATTGTCCTCTACTACTCCATCCCTGTGAGGTCAGAGAAAGGTGGGGTGCAGCCATAACCTGCACTCCTCTCTTTGATGTACTGGTTGCTCAGTACCCCCAGGTCAAGGTCAGTGGGACCTCCAACCCCACCCAGCCACAGAGTGGAATCTGGAAGTCCACCAGAGGCCGATGGAGAGATACCCTTGGTTTGTTGGGCCAGAAAGAGCAATATTTTTTAAAAACCCAATCTGCTGCTCAACTAAATTTTAAAACACCCCTTTAGGTTTTAGATAATAAAGCTTAAAATTATCCAATATATTAAAGGCTGCTTAATACAATCATAGCCTAATGATCTATCTGCCTGATTTGTGTTGCCGGGTTTCGGCGTCCAGGGTTGGCTCTGGTGCCCTTGATTCCTCCGCAGGTGGGCCGGGCCTGCCTTCGGGGGCCAGCAGGAGAAGGAAGGAGAGCGTGTGTCCCTGTGTTAAACACCTCTCCACACCCACACCTTTTCCTGAGTGCACCTGTGCTTATCCAGGGGACCAGAGCTGCCTGCGAGGCCAGGGATGTTCAGGTTTCTGATTGTAGCCATCCCCAGGGGACAGCGGGCAAGAGGTCTGCTATGCTTGGATTCATCCAGGTCCTGGGGTCATCTCCATCAGTGATTAATAACTTCTTATCCTAGTCCTATGCAGAAGTGGCCAGCTAGTGTTTTGCAGATTCCTTAGCAAGAGCCTAGAGGGCTTGGGAAGGATCCAGCCCTTTCCTTGCAAAGCTCAGCCCAACCAAGAAGTTTTCAGCTTATGCCCCGACTACGCCTGCTTGGCCCTCACCTTGCCCTGGACCTTTGCACATGCGATTTGCTCTTGGCCCCCACTTTCCATCCTTTCTCCTCCCCTTCCCATTATCACATTCATGCTTGTGTTTGCCTGGGGTCTCACATTAAATATTTCTCTGTTTGAAAAGGTTTATGAGACTCCGAGGCCCCTGCTTGAAATTCTTGTGCTCCTACAGCACATTTCTGTCCCTCCTCACCCCGCTTTCCTCTGGCTGTGTTCTCAGGGAAGCCCTTGCTTTAGTTTCAAATTAGCCACGGGTGACTGTGAACTTGTATCCTGGACCATAGGACCTCACTGCAGATATTTCCAGCACAAGCCCTGGGTTATTTTGCTTATCACTGTAGCAATGTCACTAGGAATCTGATTGATCAATCTGATTGGGGCTGTGGAGCTAAGAAATGGAGTTGGCCCCCACACAACACCATGTGACATCCCAGTGGGTGCCAATGTGGTAACTCCAGAATCAGGAAGAACACTTAGGTTGTCATTTTCAGAATAAAGAGGTAAAGTGGGCAGACAGTAACTCAGATAACCAACCTAGCTGTCAGTGGCCACATGATACCGTGAGTTTCATGACGTATCCCTACATGAGATCAGTCTAGATTTAGCAAAGGATGACAGAAAATCAAAAATAGCAAGGGTCTAAGTAAAACAGATTTTGATTATTCTTGTCATGAGAGCCCATTGTAGACATTCTAGGATTGGCACAAGATCTTCCATTGCACAGTTCTTAGTGTACACTGTCTTCTGGCTTCCCACCTCCCTGTGCCCAGGAGGTGGCCTGCCGCTGTGCCCCAGGTGGTGCCCCAGCTGTCACAGATGCACTGTAAACCGTAAAGCAGAAAGGCTGGGCATGTGGCTCAGTGAGTGCTCACTTAGCCTGTACAAGGCCCTGGGCTCAGTTCCCAGCACCTCCCCGCACCCCCCCACACACACACATCAGCTGGAAGATGGTAGGGAGACAGCAGCCAATGTGTAAGGAGGATTTGTGGAACATAACTCCCTCTTCATATCCTTGGCCACAAACTTGGTCACACTCACCTTCAGCTACAACAAAGGCTGACTATGGCTATGAGCCAGCTAAAGATTGTGTTGCCCTTGGACAGGATACCACAAGTACCATCCATGAATGATAAAATCGATCAACTGGACTTGATCAAAATTAAAACCATCTCCTTTGTAAAAGATGCTGGTGAGTTAAGTTACAAACTGGGGAGAAGCATTTGCAAGTCATGTATCTGGAGTATTCTTAAACTCAAAAACTAAGACAAACAAATGACCCTATTTCAAAAATTGGCAAAAGACTTGAATAGATATTGTACTAAAGAGGATATCTAACTGGTAAATAAACATAAAATGTATCAAACATTGTTAGCTGTGAAAGAAAATCAAATTAATAAGACCATAGTGAGATGCAACTAGAATGGCTAAAATCAAAAAGTTGGATAAGTTGGATAATCACAAGTGTAGACAAGGAAAAAGAGCAAAAAAGTCTTTCATAGCAACATAATATGATCCAGCCACCAGGGAAAGTGGCTTGGCACCTTCTTATGTCCTGAAACATCTACCTACTGTATGACCCAGCTGTCACATTCTGGGATGTTTCCCATAGAGAAATACTCTATTCACACAAAAACATGTACTTGAAGGTTTATAGCAGCTGTAGCCATGCTAGTCCCAAACTGGAACTATCCAAATGTCCATGAGCAGATAAGTGGGTAAACTAACTGTGGTATATCCATACAGTGAATGGCTGTTACTCGGCAGTACCAAAGAATGGATTGCTGATACATGAAACAGTACCTGCATGGCAGATATTGTGTGAAAGAAACAGTCCTGAAAGGTCGCATTCTCTGTGATTCCATTTATAAGACAGCCTTGAGAAGACACACCTCTAGTTGATGACAACAGCTTAGTGGTTGCCAGAGGACAGCATTGGGGAAAGGTGTGACTTTTAAGGGAATGGTGGCATGCTGCAGTGTTTTGGGTGATAGACTTGCTCTGGGTCCTGATTGTGGTACGCATCACAGGAGTCAGTGCAGGTGTTAAAATTCAAAGATTTGACCTCAAAAAGTCAATGTGGCTGTAAAAAGTTCTGTCACCAGGGGAGGACATTGGTGTGGATGTGACAGGGGTAGGGAGGGTAAAAAGCTGACCGTCAACACCTCCCTGTGCTGGTCCAGGGCAGGTTTCTCATATGGTAGCACCACTGGCCCTGGGGCCACATGAGTCTGCACTGGGGAGGAGCTTGCACACCCTGTACACTGTAGTGTCTCTGGCCTCCACCCCTTAGATGCCAGTTGTGTCCCTCACTCACTCAACCAAAATATCCCGACATCACCATGTGGCATAGGAGACAAGACACCACTGGCTGAGAACCACTGGCTATGCTAGTGTGGTTCAGTGACAGTTCAATAACCACCACTGGATCATGCTGTTTCTTAGAGACCTCAGGCTTTCCTTCTGTCCCCAGTGCCCCTGTGGCAACTGCTGAAGAGCTTGCAAGGTGTGAACAGAAGACAGCTGAAAATAGGGTGCCTAAGGTGCTTGAGGCTGCTCACTGAGCTTCCACTCTGCATTGTCCCCACCTTTTTGGTGTCCCCTCACCCCACCCATGCCACCCCGTCTTGCTCCAGTGTCCCTGACTTAGCAGAGAAGACTGAGTTCTGTGCTGTTACTGGGTCCAAGCAATCGGGTGTGGCATCTCTACCTGACTTAACATTATAAGCTCTAAGTATTTCCCTTGGCTTCTTGTAAAGCTCAGAAATGCCTCTCCACTATTTAAATGTGGACGAGTAACATATTTTAATAATCAGACCCTGGGGCATAGTTTTTCCTGTTGCATGAAAAAATAATGGTCTAAACAGTCCACAGCCAATTGCAAAATTATGTAAAATTAATGTAAAGAAATCCAAACCCTCTTGCCTTCCATCACCTTTGCCGGAGTGCTAAATTGCCTATTCCTACACTCCCCAGCCCACCTGGAGATTGCAGAGTCCAGAAGACCTTGGTGTCATTCAAGTCTTCATTTCAGAAGGCCTTGACCTGTTCCAAAGCTTGCATAAGTGACCGGGTCAGGGAAGGAGCAGTCTGTTTTTGTCTTGAGCTTCCCAGTCAATGGAGTTATAGGATCCTCTTAAAAACCAGGGAACTGTAGGACTCCAAGTTGCAAGCTCCAGTGCTTGCTGACCCAGGGCTGCTGAATAAGTGATTGTCTCAGGGGACCAGGGGAAGCTGCAGGCAGACAGGCAGGGGTGCGTGTCCAGCCTACAGACCGCAGTGCCTTCCCGTCTACATAACTGTTCTGTGTGGGGGTCAGAGCCCAGCATCTTCATCGAACCTTCTGCATTTGCAGGAGAAGCTGTGAACCTGACCCTGCTCCATCCAGCCTGATTTGTAAACACTGCAGTAAATTCAGACTGAGAAAAACCAATCTGAAGTCTCCAGTCTGTGACTTCTACCCCTGCCCCAGCCCCAGCCCCATGAGGGTCAGCCCTGCAGGCATTGAAGGTTGAACCCAGAAGAACCCTGACAGGAAGCAGTCACTCCTCCCCCCCCAGCACTCCCAGGGCTCCCTGGTGCCCCCTCCCATGCCCACAGGTGTCATTCTCTCCCCTCCCTTATCAGCCAAATGAAGGTGGCACCTCCCCGTGAGGACTTCAGTGTGTTTCTCACCACAGTGGCACAGAAAACTCACCAGAGGAATGCAGGAAGTGAAGTCGTGGCGATAGGACGAGCACATTTATACAAAACCACCACCAAGAAATAACACAGAAAGGAGTAGATAGAGCAATATAGACCGTAGCTGCCTCAGGCATGGGAACAGCACCTCTGGACTTGGGGAAAGGGGATAGTTTTGCCTATCAATTCTCTTATATTTTTCAAGTTTTTCATGCTGGGAATGTGCAACTATTAATATACAATGGAATTTCCTTTTTTTTCCCAAGGAAAGCTTACTTGGAAACAAAGTAAGAAATATAAAAGAGCAAGTGTCAGTAGTGATACTTGCTGGGTGTGAGGTGCATACCTATAATCCCAACACTTGTGAGGCTGAGGCTGGAGGATCGCTGTGAGTTTGTGGCCAGCATGGGTTACATAGTGAGTTTGAGGCCAGCCTGAACTACACAGCAACACCTTGTCTCAAAACAAACAAAAAACAGTGATACTTCGGAAGCATAAATTATTTGGAGGATCTGCACAGGTTTATTTATTTTGTCCAATGGGAGGGCAGCTGATCTTAGCTGACCTAAAGAAGAAACAGACCCTCCGCCATCCTCACACAGCCCTACTGAGAGCGTACAGGGCAGAAGACAGACTGCCTGCTGCTTCCCCGTGGAGCTCCAAGGAGGGCTTGGAAGTGGAGCTCTCTGTTCTTCTTAACTAGCAACTTCCAAGGGGGCCAAAAGACCTGGGGTGGGGTCCTTCTTCTCTTCTGGGTTCAGAAGGGGCTGGAGAATGGCAAGCTCCATTGTAGATGGGAAGATGCCTCAGAAGTACCTAGGCTCTGGCCCACTGGGAGCCACCTGTGAATAGGACATGGCTAGAGGTACTTGGGTCTCTGGGCACGAGGCCACTGTGCCCTGGAGAGACAATGCTATTCTCATCTCACCTTAAAAATAGGCAGTTTTGTACACCTGTTGTTTTTAGTTAGTGACCAAGGAACTGAGTGAACTGATCTGTGCTGTCCACAGTGCAGGGTCCCAGGGTGGTTCCCTAAATTCCTTGGAACTCCAAGGTGGGCCCTCCTGGGTTTGCTCCTAGACCCCAGCACAGAAAAGCGGAGTTTGGTCACCTGGTGCAGACCCCACATCATTGCCACGATGGGGGCCAGGCCCTGAGCTCCTCAGGCTGGTGATGGTTTGTCCTCGTCCTCTTCACAAGAGCTGAGGGAAAGAATTCCTTCCAGAAGTGAGGCCCAATCTTCGCCGCATGCTGGGCACTTGCTTTATGCCGGGTTTCTTTGTTCATTTGTTTTAGGGGTGAGGAAGACATTGTTGTTAGTTGCATTATGCAGATGGGGAGTTTAAAGCGAGAGCTTAGGTCACTAGTCCCACAGGTAACTGGAAGAGCTGGGATTCACTCTTGACCTTGGTTTACATGGAGCATGCACCCCAAAGCCTGGTTGATCCATCGCCATAAGCCAAGCTGACATACCATTTACACTGACCAAGGCTATTCACAAACCCATGTGGCCCAAGGAAGGTCTTAGGATTTTCCTCCTGGCGCCTGACGGAAACACTTTTATGAATGTCTGCTTCAAAGAAGACCAAACACAACACCCATCAAGGAAGCCTGTCCATAAGGAATGTCTCTCTCTAAACGGGTGGTTTTCAGCTCAGCTTAGACAGAAAAACACAGCATGAACTATGATAAGCTGAGATGAGGACGGAAGCTAGAACCACTTCAGCACCATCATCTTTTTAATAATCATCAGGGTTGCATAAAGCCTAAGAGGATTCGATGGCTGATCGTTGTCCACCTGAACTCTGTGGTGTAGTGTGATCTGGTGGGTCAGCCCCCAGGGAAGAGGGGGAAGGCTGGGAAGGGAAAGGAACAGAACCTGACACCTAAATGCCATCTCATTTCATCGTCTCAACTCTCCATGACAGTGGGCAACATTCTCATTGCCCCTTTTTGACTGATAAGGAAACTGAGGCTCAGAGAGGTTTAGTAACTTTCCCTGAGTCACAAAGTAAATGACCGAATGTACTGCGTATATTTGTGAGTGTGAGTATATTCAGGGGTGAGGAAGACCAGGCCATCAGGTTTTGTGGGGTATCCACTGTCACATCACGTCATTCCAACTATTTATTAAAAATCACAAGAAAACCAAATACACATTAAAGAATTATAATGAGACCAGAAGTCAACAGAAGTGCTAACCATTGTCATGAGAATGTTGCTTGGATTTTTTTTCCCAAGAGGATAATTGCAGGATCTGAAATGAACCCTTTGAACTCCAGCTTTAGAAGAAAAGACAAATCATAATGTTGCTCACAATGTTCAGGCCGGATGTGGCTGAAGCAGAGTCCTCTACTCACTTTTCAACTTCTTCCCACGAAAGAGAGGTGGCATCCTTTGAATGACCCCTTGACCACCCATGATGCTTGAGGATGGAAATCGCCCTCCCCCACCAAGGACAGAATCATCCAGTACCTTAAAACTTTGCTTTAAGTTAATTCCCACAGGACATTTGGGGACTGAAATGAGGGCTGTGTGCTGCGTGGAGCACCAGGCCACCAAGCTCAGCAGCCAAAGAGGAGCTCTGTGTAGGAGCTCTTGCCCCAGCCCTGCACCTCGGACTCTGTTAGAGATCCGGGACATGCTCTTCACTTTCAACAACTTGAGGCAGCCCTGCAAAGTGTGTGGGATTTTAACCCAGTTTGCTTTCACTTCATATCACCATTTCAAAGTCATAGTATCTTCACCTTTCACTACTCGGTTATTTACAGCTTGGGCTTTTTTTACCTTCTTCCTTCTCCTGCTCCCCACTCTCAGCCCTACATATGTATTTGTTGGTTAATTCACTGACCCACATGCCCACCACCCATCCATCCATCTACCCTTCCACCCATCTATCCATCCATCCACCCATCCACCCATTCACTCACCCATCCATCTACCAACCACTCATCCACCTCCCCACACACTCACCTTCCACCCTGAAAGCACTTGATTGCTATGTGCATGCCAGCCCATTTACCACCCTAGTGGCTTTCAGGCGAGGGTGATTTTTCTCCCCCTTGGGTAACATCTGAAGACATTCTGGTTGTCACAGCTGGAAGTGAGGGGCAGCCAGTGGCCCTTGGTGGGCACCTGCTAACCGTTCTGCAGGCACAGAACAGCCCCCATACAGATTTACGTGACATACATTTAGTAACACTGAGGCTGAGGAGTCTTACCGACTTGGCAACACATGCCTGGGTCTCTGGCTACGTGAAACGTGTGGTCTGGAAGGTGGAGTGTACAGATATCAGGGAAGTGGCGCTGGTACTCCTGGTGGGGGCACAGGTGTTTGTGGTCGGTTTTCCTTTGGAGGGAGGTTCGCAACGGGCCTATTGCAGCTGGGAGACAGTTTCATTTGAGAGAAGTCCAGGAGGAATCAGAGCCAGAGGAAGTGATTGGATGAGCCAGGGGTTGCAGGTACAGGTTGGGGTCACATCCTGTGGTGGCACAGCTGGGCCCTGGGATGTGGATGAAGGCTCAGAGGCAAAGTCAGGGTTTGAACACCTGCAGGATCCAGGTGAGGTGACCGAAGCAGTGCCAAGTGGCTGCTGACTCAGTGTATGGGAGTTCTGGGGACCATGGCAGACTTGGCCACCAGCTTCAGGCACCACAGTCTTCATCCCAGAATGCAGGCGAGGTGGTCACATCCTTCCTATTTTTCCAGAAGAGCCTACTGCCCCAACTTTGTTAAAAATAAAAAAACTCAAGTTTCAAATGTTGATGACATTTGTTTGGAAAGGTAAAAGCAAAGAAACATTGCTTGGGTCCACACAGAACACCGGAGCAGGCTGCTTCACGGGCCTCTGAGCTCCATTCTCAGGGTACATGAGGGGTCCTGTGTACCAGTTGAGTGTCTGGCAAACAGTAGCTGCTCAATAAATGCAGGCTAAGAGTGAGTAAAGGCACAGACCAAATCTGGCCATGAGCACTGACCATACCCAAGAGTTTTCTCAACTGGAGACGTGACTTACATCAGCCTTCACAGCACAGGACTGCATACTTCTGTGGGGTGCAACTGTCCCATGCCTGGTAGGACCCTGACCAGCATCCCTGGCCTCTATCCACTGGCACCTGTAGTGCCCTCCTCACCCTCAATCATAGAACCTAAAATGCCTCCAGATGTGGCTGGCGTGGTGCATGCATGGTAAGTCTCAGTGTAACTCGGTGACCTGTGTACACCACTGTGTCTTTTGGTGGACATCAGCCCAGGAGAGAATCCAGCCAGAGCCAGGGGAGGGATCCCTGCTCTCCTCCCGGCCTCCTGGGTCTGATGTCTGCCTTTGAGGGAACCAGCTAGAGAAAGGGCATTGAGGGTGGCACCTCCCTGTTGCAGAATCACCCACCTTAAGTCAACCATCTACCCCCCACCCCACTCTCCACTTCTGCAGCTTTTGTCTGTGGTTTGTAAGAGACCCCAGGGTCAGTCAGACTCAGTGAGCCCTAGGACAGATGTGCAGGCCCCACCCCGCTTGGCAGAAGTCACTTTGCACCCCTCCTTCTTTTTCTGAGGCACCTGGTGTTTAGCCTTTCCCACTGGGGACACTTGGTTAGTGTTGAGGGACAACTGCTCACACCTGTTCAGTGACCTCTGCCTGCCTGCCTGCCTGCTCCCCAGGGTGGCACAGGGCTGGAGGAAGAGTTGTCCCTCTCCATGGGGGCCAGCACTGCCCAGGGGTGCACAAGCTCCCAGAGGACATGCTCTCACTCTGAACCTGGCTGGAATCCATCATGGAAACAGTCGGGGAACCCAGAAGTAGCCCTTGCCTTTGGTGAACAGAACAGGGCAGGTGGTTTTCTAGGTTGAGCCAGCAACAGCTACCTGGTGGAGCTGTCACAACAGCTGCTGGGCTGCCCACCTCAGTTTCTGTCTTAGAAGGTCCTGGGAGGGTCCAGGAATTTCCTCCATGTTCTTAGTGGCCATGGCTGCTACCCCAGGGCCCACACTTTGAGAACACTCATCAGAGCTCAGCAGGCTGGGAGGGGAGGGGACATCGGGACCCCACCCTGGGCTCCTGCTGGATTCTCTCCCTGCAACTGACTGTCTACACCACAGCCAAGTCCTTGTGGCATTGAGTTAAAGCGTAACTTTCTGGGTAGAGTACTTCAGTGGTTCAATAAAATGAATTTATACATCTACCACTGCCTTCATTTTTTTAATTATTTTTCTCATCCCTGTGATAATGTAGCAAATTTGACAGGTCTCCCAGTCATTAGAGTGAATTAGTGAAATCCCTCTTTATAGGTTTTTGTTTGTTTGAGCTTAGGAGAGGTAGTTTAAATCACCGGACGTCAGAAATGCCTTCTGCGGCAAGGGCTTGGATAATGCTTCATTATAAGTGGGCTTAGCTGCAGCGACAGATACAGATTAGAACAATTTACTTCTCTGCTGATGGGGAAATGGTGACATTTGGGTGGCTGTTTTCCAGCAGAGAGCTGTTTTCCAGTACCTCTTACACTTCTGCATTTACCAAAGAATTTAGCTTTGTTTGCTGACTGCAGGCAAGGGCTGGGGGCAGGAAGGGGGCTGCTTGCCCCCAGTAATGCGACCAACTCCTTCCGAGTTGCCTGGGACCTTCCTGATTCTAGAAGTGAAAACCTAACTGGGACCTTGGTCCCCGGTAACCCTGAGGGTTGGCCAGTGTGGCCCAGAGAAGGACAGTGGCTGGAAACTGCAGGCAGCCGAGCTGGGAAATCTTAAGGTACCAAATTGGCCCTCGGTATTGAGAACTTGCATGCCAGATTGATTCTCTCCATGTCTCGATTCATCCTCAGAATAGTGCAAAGTGGCACTATGGTTCTCTTTGTTTGGTTTTGGCTTTTTGAGACAAGGTCTTATTATGTAGTTCAGGCTGGCCTTGAATTCACTATGTAGCCCAGGCTGGCCTTGAACTCATGGTGATCCTCTTGCCTCAGCCTCCCAAGTGCTAGGATGACAGGTATGCACCACCATGCCTGGCTGGTGCTGTTATATTTTGCTGGTGAGAAAGCTGAGGCTGGGAGAGATTCCTTGAGCGAGCAGAATGACCCAGTAGTAGAAAGATAATGAAGTCACAGGCTCAGTTCTGCTTCAAAACCCAGGTTCTTAGGCTGCTCTGTTCAAATGCAGATTGCTGGGTCCTACCCCATGGCTTCCCACTCAGTGGGTCTGGGGTAGGTCTTGAGAACTTGCATTTTCCCCTGTGTTCCCAGCTGATGCTCATGGCCCAGGGCCCACACCTTGGGAACAGTACTGTCCCACTTTGTCCCTCTGAGAGAGGTGTAAATTGTCCCCTTCACTGCTATGAAGACCTATTGTACCCATCACAACATGCACTCCCAAAGTAGGGGTCTGGTGGGTCCCCATGTGAAGACTGGGAACTTTAGGACCATGTTGTGGGCGCAGGACTGGACCTGAGTTAAGCCTCCTGTGGCAGGGGCTGGGTCTCTCTTGGTCCCCAGGTGGATGTCCCCAGAGCACAGCCTGGCACCTGCTCAACCCCTGGTAGAAATCTGTCCAATGAATGAGCTTCCCCCTGCTCCTCCTGGCCCCTTATTGGCAAAATCAACCTGAGTGAAAGCTGGATTGTTGGCCTGGTGACAATTCGGTGATCTCAAGTGGTCCATCTTGGAGAGTGAGGCAGGAGTTTGAGGGCAGGGGGCAGAGAATCCTCACCTGGTACTAGTGTCCTCAGCCCTGGGTGGAGCCTGTTCCATGCTGTGCTATGGCAGACACAGGCCACTGTGTTGGGGGGACAGTTGTCACCAAGTCCAGGATGTGCTTTCTCTCTGACTACCTGGGATTGTGAGTAAGAAACAAGCCAGTCCTTGGGCAGAGCAGCTGCATGTACAAGACCATGGGCTCTGAGCTCAGTGATAGAGCATTTGCCTGGGATGCATGAGGCCCTGGGTTCAATCCCAGTACAGGAAGAAATAAAAAGACTGTGGGCCTCTGCGTGTAGGGTATGTGGGGAGCCCCCTGGGGTAGGAAGGAGGGGTTTTAAGAGCAGCTGTCAGGGTGTAAAGACCCAGCAGAGCTACAGCGGGTCTTACTACTTAGCTCTGTGCTCTTGGGTGACTTTTTAAATTCTCTGTGTCATGACTATGAAGATCTGAGATCGTACAGAAACAGTGTCTGGAACACAGTAAGCACTTGATGCACCTGAGCTGGAATTCTAATCACTGTGACTCTGAGCCTCAGTTCTTCTGCTTCCAGAAGGGGAGCTGGATTACCTCCATGCAGGAGGGGAGGATCATGGGAAATATGTATACAGGTCTGCACCCTGAGCCGGGATCCCAGAGAGGCCCCCTAAATGTCAGCTGCCCTCGGTGCTTATAACCAGTCTAGGTCAGAGTCGTCTGACAATATGATGAAAACTGTGCACTCAAAAAAATGTGCATGGCACAGAACATGTACAGGGAGACAGGGATTCTCTCTCTAAGCCATATCCTGAGCAAGGTTAGAATCTCTGCATTAGAATGGCACTCAGAGGCGGGGTGTAGTTCATTGCTAGGGCACTGGCCCAACAAATGTAAGGCCCTGGTTTCCATCCCCAGCACTGCAGATAAATACTCATTTGGGCCGCTGTCCACAGGTGACTTCCCTGTGTCCTCACATTCCCCCTCCAGCCCACATCCCTCTATAGGAAACTCCTCTCCCATCACTACCAGATGTGCACACTGCTTGCTGTTTCAGTGCACTCTGGGCAGGAGGAAGTTATCCTGATTCCTATGGGAATGTTTAAGAGACTGTCAAGAGTACCTGCTTTTACCTGCTCTGGTGTGGAGATTTAAGAGGCTGCCAGGATAAAGCAGAATCTAGCCAAAGGAATGTATTGCTAGTGGCTAAATTCAGGGTAGTAGCTCTGCGGGTCACCAGGGAGAGAGGCCTTGGTGAAACTCAGGATCTCTGGGGTTTGCAGGGGAGCATTATGAGGGGGAGGATGCAAATCAGCAGTTACCTGGCCTCTCCACTCACCTTTGGGTCCGGTATGTTCCTTTTCAGCTCCTACCCCACAGGTCCAACTTAATGTTGTATGCTTTATAATCAGCAGAAACTAAAGGCACAGTAAACTTCTAGAAAGCCAACCACCATCTTGCTCCTGCCTGGGAAAGTAAAATTTTATGTTTCCATAAACACAGGATGGAAAAAGCATTGCAGCGTCTATGCCCAAATTGGACATAACTTGCTGCCGTTAGACAGCATGATCCCGCTGGACCGTGCGGCTGGACAGCTTTCACACAAGGCCGGTCCCGGCATTGGGGAGACCGGCTGTTTCCTTTGTTACCAGGGAAATTCTCCCAAATGGAAAACCCCTGACTCCCCAACAGTCTTCAAAACAAAACCCAGTCTTTACAGAAAAAGGAAAAAAAAGGAGGGAAAATGCAACCCACAGAACAATAGACAAGACAAAGCCCAGCACAGTACTGTACGTTAGGTTTTTTTTTCTTCTTCCCCCAGCTGAAAGGATAAAAGGCCATCATAATTTTGTTTTCAAATGTGTTTAAGAACCTGTTATTAAAATGGAATTAAACCAAGTCCCAGGGCAGCAGCTCCCGACTACGGGGAGATAATCTTGATAATGCGATTAGCAGCTGCTGAATGGGGCGAAGGCGAGGGAGAGAAGGCTGCAGGCAAAGCCTGGGCTGCGGGAGTCACTGCTGTCATGACCTGAACACAGATCCCGGTCCTCCCCGGCCAGTGCAACCCAAGCGACTGACTGTTCCAGGGGTGCTGGGGCCCTACTGGGCGGACAAAGAACCACAGGTGTGGGCTGCTCACTGTGTACAGGGTGCTCAACGTGCACGTGTTTGCGTCTCCTGCCCTGCAAGGCAGATGCCGCTACAGTCACATCCCTGCGTGCACACACACCGGCGTGCACGCGCATACAGTTTCGGATGCGTACAGGAGCCTCCCTGGCATCACACAGCAGAAAAGCAGCAACCAGGGTTCGAACCCACCAATGGTGCCTGTAGGGCAGGCTTGGGTGGTTGGGAACTGAAGTGCAGCAAGCCAGTCAGCTGGAGAACTGTGACCAGCGGGCCTGCCCCACCTCACAGCAGGCAGCCAGACAGAGGTGACTGCGCTTTACTGGGGGCCCCTGAAGGGTGGGGAGCGGTCGGGCCAGTGAGGTGCTTGTCTCTGCAGTTTTACAAATGCAAAAAGCATGTGTAGTGATGGCCAAATCCTCCACAGGACCTTCTGAAGCTGTGCAGTGGTGTGACAGGACGGAAGAAAGGAAGGGAGGGGAGAAGGAAGGAAGGGGGATCTGTGGGGCACCGAGCCTTTTCCTAAATAGATCTCATTTGAATGTCTCAAATGAAATGAGGTTGTTGTCCCACTTGCTGGTGGGGAGACTGAGTGCTTTGGAGTGCAGAAACCCTTCCTCCGTCCTCGTCCTTGTCCCCTACAGAGGCATTCCAGGCTTCAGGTGCGCCCAGATGGTGTGGAGGATGCGGCTGTCCCCACCCCACTGCTTTTTGCATTTGTAAAACTGCGCTCAGCTGCTGAGTGCTTCTCAGAAGCACTGGGTGATGCTGAGTGCTGGAGGCCAGAATCAGTGGACAGAGGCGGTGAAGACAGGGCAGCTGCCCCATGACCCCCTCTGACAGGACTCTCTAACTCTCCCTGGCTAGCTCAGGCACCCATTTTTGTCATGGTCACCCTCCCCCGGGGTCCCAATTAAACATCTGGTGACTTAAGAGCAAGGTAGGCGTGCTCTCCCTTTACAGGACCACAGAGACAGTGGCGGCTCTCAGTTCTTCCCTTGTGACAGGAAAGCTGTGGTGGATAATAATGTAAATGAATCAGCTTAGCAGTGTTCCAATAAAACTTTATTTACAAAAACAGGTGATGGAGGGCTGGGGATGTAGCTCATCAGCACAGCACCTGCCCAGCAAGCACGAGGTCATGAGTTCAATTCCCCATACCAAAAAAAAACCAAAAACAGGTGATGGAGCAGAGGTTGCTAACCACGCTTCCCAGGTGAAGAATGTGGCTACTGGGCATGGTGGTCCATCCCTGTAATCCCAGTAGTCTGGCAGGCTGAGGCAGGAGGATTGTAAGTTCAAGTCCAGCCTGGGCAATTTAGAAACTTAGCAAGATGCTGTCTCAGAATGAAAAAGGTCTGGAGAGATAGCTTAGTGCAAAGGCCCTGGGTTTAATGCCCAATACAAAAAAATAAAAGAGTGTGACTGCTGAAAGTATTAGGCCTGGGTAGAATGACAGCTTCACCACCTACTAGCTGTACTAGCATAGGCTGTGTGAGTCTCAGGAATGCTCCTTACCTCCGTGAGCCTTGGTTTCTCCATCTACAAAGTGGGTCTGCAATCTTACCTACTTCTTACAAGTATGTATGGGTGCCTGAGGTTGGGGAGGAGGGGGTTCCCCGGTGAGGGGACAGCCCATCAATGTCACTGTCCCCTCTCCCCCAGGAGCAGGCCTTAGTTGGACGGCAGCCACACCCTTTGAGAGATGGCTCTGTTACTCAGGTCCACGGGAGGGATCTGGGCCCGAGTGTCATGTTGCGTTTCATGGGCTGCTGACACCACTGGGGCTTTTGCTCTTTGGACATTGCCTGGGAACTTGGCATCTCCGTTCGGGGCATGTTTGGATGACCACATGGCTGTTGTCCTCAGGACTGGACGAGAGGTGGCCCACCAGGTTCTAGCCTTGTTCATGGGATCTCTTTCCTCAATGCCATGGCCATCGCAGTTCTTACATGGCTCTGTGAGAATGTTTCTGATTCTCATTAGGTGTTACATACGCCCATCCGACCAGTACTGATTCCCGTAGCTTTCTTTTCCTGGTGTGTGCATGTGCATGTGAGGATAACAGTGCTGGGGAAAGAGAGTGGGCCTTTTACAAGTGGTACCTTTCCCACACTCTTACATGCTTCCTTTCTCTATGGATGACGCTATTTACTGAGCACCTACCAAGTACCAGGCACTAGGCCAGTACTTTCCACCCATCATTGCCAATGCTTGGAGATACATTTAAAGGCACGCATGCGCCCTTCCTCTTTCTGTTTGCAAGTGATGAGCTGGTTAGTGAGAAAGACAGTTGCATTGCCTGAGGCCACACTGGTTGGAGATGGGGGAGTCCACTGAGCGCAGTAGCACTCTTTCTCATTTGCCACTGTCCCCTCCCCATTGATCTGTCCTCTGCAGGACCAGTGTTCAGATTGTTTTCCCAAACTCTGTCGTTCTGAGTAGAGTTTGATATTCCTTGTCAGGGTCAAAGGAGACCAGCATATTTCATGTTGTCTTCTTACAAGAAAATGAGTCACACCACCAGGTCACCTGCTAACCGAACACCAGAAGGTGACAGCTGTGGATGGGGCTGGGCAGAGGGGCTGGAACCCTCATGTGTTCTTGGTAGAAACCGGGAAAGGCGCAGCTATAATCAAACATGGTATGATGGGTGCCCAAAACAGTAAGCTTGGAGTTGCCACTAGCATCCAGCAGTTCCGCATCCAGGTTTGTTTGTTTGTTGTCTTTTTGAGACAGTGTCTAGTTATGTAGTTCAAGTTGGCCTTGAGCTCACTATGTAGCCCAGGCTGGCCTTGAACTTGCAACGATCCTCCTGCCTCAGCCTCCCGAGTGCTGGGATTACAGGTGTGCACCACCACGCCCAGCCGCATCCAGGTTTATACAATACTCAAAATTCTTAAAGGGAAGATCTTTAAGAGAAATTTACATCTTTGTTCATATCAGCATATTTTAATAGCAGAAGGAAAAAAGGAAGGAAAGAAGTCAAGTGTCCACTAACAAATGGACAACAAAAGGGGTCCTGTATATCCAGGGACCCTGGAATACCACTCAGCCTCGAAAAGGAAGGAATTCTGACACATGCTACAACACGGATGAGTCTTAGGGAAATTAAGTGAAATGTGCCAGTCACCAGGAAGGCAGATACTGTGTGATCCCACTTACAGGATGTACCCACAGTAGTCAGATTCATGGAGCTAGAAAGTTGGATGCCGGTTGCCAGGGGCAACTGTCTTGCTATCAGGTTGATCAGCCTTTTGCTTAAATAAAAAAAAAGAAAAGAAATCAGTGACTCCTGCCCTGGTGTGTGTGAGAATTCTCTGGTAAGCATGTTAAAAGCCAGTTGCTGAGTTCTGTGTCAGTAAGTACAAGGCTACTTCCTGACCACAGCCCAGATCTGCCCTACTGGGGGCCCAAGAGCCTGCGTTTTTACCAGTTGATTCAGATGTACCCAACCAGTATTGAGAATCTCCAGCCCAAACTGTCCTTCTGTCCAGGCACAGGACTGGCTCGTATCCTTTGCAAAGCTTTAGGGGCTGCCTGCCGCCCTGGTTTCCTCCCCTGGGCTGGCAAAGGGGCGCTGGGTACACAGGTACTGTCCCAGAGCTGTGACAAACCCCATCTGCATAGTGCCACCAGCATACCAGCATCGGCGCCTGTGGGGAACAGGGTGTTCCAATGAGCGGGGTCCCGAGCAAACCGAGCTGACCTCTCTGTCATCTCCTAGAGCTCTCTAAATCTGGCCAGAGGCTGCCTTTTTAAATTATTGTGATTGCATGGAGAATGCATTATCATTGTTTGCTCGGCATCCTTTTCATCCCTCAGAATTGTTCAGCATCAAAGGGATGACATTTATTGACTCTGCCGATAGAACGATTGATGAATAAGTTATGTAACAGTTTCATTGCCCCATCACAATCAATTATTTAAGTGCTATACATTTATATTTGCTGTCCAGAAGCCCAGCATGCCCAGAGTCAACCTTTAGGTGCTGGTTAGGGTTGGATCAGACCAGGGGGCAGGAGGTTGGTGGCAGGAGGGTGGTGGCTGACTCTGGCCACTGCAGCTCTGTGCATCCTGGTTGTGTGAAAGCTGGTGGCCACCTTGAGTGGGTAAAAGCCAGCCTCCCACTACCAAAGAGTGAAGCCACCACTGAGGTCTGAAAGTTTCATTTCTCCACTGGCAGTTTGGGAGCCATTTGTGGAGAGAGAAACCTATAGATTCAGGGTCTGGGGAGTGGCGTGTAATTGTTCCCACTTCTGCTTGCGTAATCTTGCTCCATTTTCCTGGGGCCACTGTAACAAACTACACCACCAACCAAATGACTTGAGACAATGGAAGTTTATTCGCTCTCAGTTCCAGAAGGCAAAAGGACATGGCCAGTACTCCAGGTGTCAGCAAGACCAGGGGCTCTAGAAGGCTCTGGGGTCGCATCTTTTTCTAGCTTCAGCCTCTTCCACCCTCTGAACCACCAGCTGCTCCCTGGTCCTGTCCCCTCGCTGCCTCTGCCTCAGTTGCCACCCTTACATGGTCTTCTCCCTGTGTCCCTCTGCACCCACTAGGCCATTGGACTTAAGGGTCATCCTAAATCCAGGAAGGTTTCACCTCAAGATTCTTAACTAACTACATCTACTATGGCCCTGTTCCCAAATAAGGTCCCATTCTGAGATGCCAAGGGACAGGAATTTTAGAGAGACACTGCCCAACCCACCATGGACATTTGCTGTCTCCACCAGCTGTGACACCTCTGTGACAGGAGGGAGAGGGAGCTTGCAGAGTTGTTCATCAGATGCTCAGAGGGTTCTGTCCTTGGCTTACCTCAAAGGCCTGGCCTTTTCAAAAGCTCGGTGTGTCCCCCCCGTGAGAATGGAGGAAGGGTTCCCTTCCCACCCACCACCACTTTGCCCCCCTTCTCTCCCGGGCACACAGCAGTTGAGGAAATTGCCATTCTAGCAGGAACATTAGAGGCTGGTGCCTTTCCCTTAACCACACTCCTCTGATTACGCCTTTGAGGGGCCGAGCTAACCCCCCACACGGGGACACTGGATGAATTGCACGTCCCCAATCAGTCTGGCTGTGTTTTATCTGAACAAAACATCTGACTTTAACCCCAGGCAGATTTCTCCTCAGGTTGTAATTATTCCGGAACAAACAGAGAAAATAGGAAGGGGCGTCCCACTGGGAATGGTGCCTCCTGTATAGAAAGATTCCCACTGGAAATCTTCAAATCGCAGTGTTCTTATATTGATCCAAATAAATGCTTGCCGCAGTCCGGCTTCCCCTGTTATATGCAGATGAGTTCTCTAAACCAAAAAAAAGGACCAAATGAATGAAAATAGATTTCGCTTCCAGATTAGAAGCCATTCTATACAACTCTTAGTGATCAAATTGCTCCTTGAAGCCAGATCAGAACAAAATCCTGACTCTCTGCACTCAACACCTTAAAGCCATCCTCCCCATCTTCCTTAAGCCACAGTCGCAGGGATGAACTTTGATGTGACTGATGCTCAGGTGAGTAGGTGGGGGCAGGGGGCGCACAGGTATTGATGATGCTTCCAAATGCTTTTGCGGTCCCAGAGAGACTCGTCTGCACCTTGGGATAAATCCCTTCATCAACAGAAAGGGCAAATGCGGGGAGGGTGTGAAGAAGAGAGGATCAAAAGCCTCCAAGAAACTCAGCAACCTCATCTGTCATTTCCTTTCTTGTAAATAGAACAGTACTGAATAAAAATGATGTGGCCCGTTCACTCTGGCCTACCCATGAGAACCCAACACTGCCTCTCAGAAGCTTCTCTCCATCTCTGGGTGAGTCCACGAGTGGCTCGGTGGTGGTCCTCTGTCCTGAGACTGTCAGCTCTTCCCAGCTGTCGAACAAGTGACAGGTACCTCTGCCAGTTTACTGATTCAGTGCCTTTGCTTTGGGGGTCCAACTCCTTTTTTTTCCATGTTTGAAAGTGAAATGAAGCAGGCTCTGTCCCTATAGTTTGTTTCTTCTGTGAAATCCCTGGGCTCCTGGATACCTATGTGCCCATTTGGAGGGGACCCTGGCAGTCCTTCCGGGCATCCAGCACAGTCCCATGAGATGCCATTTTGTTTCCCTTTCCTGAGGCAGAAGGAGAGGACCCCAGATACACTAGAGCTGTTGTGCTGGGCACCGGGACCCTAAGCTACTTATGTTAACTAGTTACATTTAGAAAGACACTGTTTCTCAGCAAGGGGACATTCTGAGACTTTCAGCCACCCTCTGCTGAAGCCCATGTGGGGCTGGGGCACCATTCCTTGTTCCCTTCGTCCTACACGGTATTGTTACCACAGGGACACCCTAATGGTGGGGACCCCATGAGATTCTCACAAGGACTAGTGTGAGGTGAGCAGAGGAGGAATTGTGGCCCCATAGGTGAGAGAAAAAGCACTGAGGCCTAAAGTCACAAAGTGACCTCCAAAGTCACTTCATCCCAGGGCTCTTCCTCCGGACAATCTGGTTGTCTTGAGAAAGGCCTGACCATTCTCCCTCCAGAGAGCACACCTGGGTACAGGGCCAGACCCTTCCTTCATGTCTCCTGTTCTTCCTCCTTGGTCCCTGCTTGCCTCTCTCACTTCCTGTCTCATCTTTATAAAACAGGAAGAATGGGCCCACCTTCCTTCTCCCTGACGCTTACGATGCTTCTTTAAAAAAAATCTGTCTATAACTGCTCACTCCAACAAGGTGAAGGTGACAGTTATTTGTCACAGGAATTCAGACTGCAAGCATCATCTCCCCTTCCGTGACATGAGCTGTAGAGTTCTTATTTTTGAAAAACAAAATCACAAAATAGATGCATGCTAACGGCATAATGCTGGCTGCCATGCAGGCTGTCTGACATCGGTTTGTAACTGTAATCTGTTATGTGTTTAAAAGGAGTTTGTGTCTTAAATTCTCTTCTCTGGAGCAGTCTACAGAGCAGAAGGCATGTGGAGACCCAGGAGACCCTCTCAGACAGAGAACATTTATCATAGACTTGGACAAAGGGGAATTTTTCAAAGATTTGTGTTCTCGGTAAACATCTTTTAGCAAGGCGTTTCTTCTATTGCTTGGGAATGCTGGGAAATTGTGAAGGCAGAGTGGGCTGTCTTCAAGGCGAGGAGCCCTGCCTGTGTTGTATCCACTGTCCACCTCTGCCACTAACCTGAGAAGCTCTCCCCCTTCTGAGTGATTTGGTGAGAATCTTCCTTCTGGTTAGGGTCACTCAGTGGTTCTTGATTGTATAGTGCCTGAGTCGCTTTCCTTAATGCTAGGACATGATACCCAATGCCTACAACTTAAAGGATGGAAGGTTTATCTTGGCTCACAGTTTACAAGTCGCATGGTCAGCCAGCTCCTGGCAGAAGCAGATGGTGGAAGGATCTGGTGGAGGAAAAGCTGCTTACCTCATGGTATCCAGGAAGCAGAGAGATCAACAGAGGAGACAGAAAAGGAAAGGTACCCCTCTCGGTCACACCTACAGTGATCTATTTCTTCCCACCAGACCCAACTTCCTAACAGCAAGTCAGCTGTTCCACCTCCGTAATGGCGTCACCTTCCAAGCATGTGAAGCTTTGGGGGCCATTTTAGAGCTAACCTATAACGTGTGGCCATTTTGAACAGACCCACAGGACTGCAGATGGTATACAGCGTGTCAGCGGCTGTTGCCTCTGGGTTACTGGCTCCCTCGTCTTGGAAGCACACAGGGGCCTGGACTTGGGAGAGCAGTAGGTTTATTGGAAGCAACACATGTGAAAGGAAAGGTGGGGGAGGTGGGAATACTCATATCACCAGAAGACTGAGAAAGAGCAGCCAGGCCCGGAGGGGGTGCTCCAGAGCACAGACACCCCATGAGAGGAAAAGCAGATTGAGGCAGACCTTCTCGGTGTTGATTTTCCTCTTTCCTACCTTGAATCCAGTGGTTCTCAGCAGGAGGCAATTTGGCCCCCTGAGGGCCTTTGATGAGATCTGGGATCACTTCCGATTGTCCTAACTGGACAGGATGCTATTAGTTTGTAGTAAAGGTCAGGGGTGCCGCTAAGCATTCTACAACAGACGAGATGATCCCCTCGTGACAAAGACCTGGCCCCACATCCCCACAGTGCTGAGGCTGAGTAACTCTGCTCTAACCCAGCCCTCCCACGTGCAGGTAATAGACACGAGGGCCTGAGAACTTTGTCTTCAACATCCCCAGCACCTCTCCTGGCTGAGACCATCCACGGGGCATTTGTGTGTGTGTGTGTGTGCGTGTGTGGAAATAGTTTAGTGCAGTGGCGGCAAACAATGGCACACATGCCACAGCCAGCTGTTTGTTATCATTGAAAGCTCTAATAGGTTCGGCATCACTGGTTTAGTGCAATAAGATGTAAGGAAAAACCAACCAACTTTTCCTGGGTACCACCAGTCTGACAGAGGCTATGCAGAAGTACACACCTGGCCTTAGAAACATTACTGTTGACTTGAGGATTTATCCAGGTATTTTTAAAAAGATAATGGTCATGTGAGTTGGCATCTCTTGCAAGATGGTGGCGGGCCGGAAACCCCCAGTGGGTCCAGTCTACATAGCTGTTATATCTGGCTGCTGCCAATTTTCCTAACTGCGTCCTTTCCTTACCTCCATCCCTTCCTTCCTTCCTCTCTTCTAATCCCTTTAGACAAGAATTTAGATGCAGTCATATACTACAAGCCACCCTTCTCCCCAAGATATATTCCATCTGTACCAGCCCTGGCCAGCCGGCCCAACCCGCCCAGCTCTTGAATGCATTTGCGTTTCTTGACCCTCATAGAAAGCCATGGAGTCTCAAACCTCAGAGAATCTCTGAAGCTCCTAGAACCCTCATGACTATGGGTCACCGGGTCCCACAACCATCTAGTTTCAGCTTCAGGAAGTATGAGGGTGCTGGTAATTTGCATTTCTAACAGGTGTCAGGAGATGCTGCTGAAGCCACTCCAGAAAGCGCACTTTGAAAAACCACTGGTCTAAAGCAGTGATTCTCAAATGTTCTGCACATCAGACTCACATAGGAATCTGCTTTAAAAATTGAGGTGCTGTGACTTCACCCCCTCACAGTCTGCTTCAGTGGATGTGGGGAGGACCCAGGCATCACTAAATAAGCCCTGCAGGTGCTTCTGACCCAGGAGTCAAGCACGGCACAGAGCAGCTCCTTCCAGCTATTGCTCGTGCATGCGAACCACTGGCTGCCCTTGGGCTGGGCAGAGGGCCTGGGACTGCATTTCTAACAAGTTCCCAGATGATACTGGGCTTCCTGTGCGGTAACCACACATTGAGCATCCAGGGATGGGCCAGTTGTTGTCAGATTTTTCTCCTTTGCGGGGACATTTGGCAAAATCTGAGGACGTACTTAGTTGTCACAAGTGGGTGGGGGGGCAGTTCTACTGGCACCTACTGTGTGGAGGACAGAGATGCTGCCAGCATTCCAGTGCGCAAAGAAAAATAAAGAATTCTCTACCCCTAAGTTATACTAGCGCTGCGAGAGAAGCCCTGGGGTAGGGAAAGACCCTGAGAAGTGGCTGACACTGAGAAGGAGTCGTGAGGTCCGCCAAGGCATCCTGGAGGAGGGGACGCTGGATCTTGGCCAACTGCCCAATGTTAACTTCCAGGAAACAAGGCTTATGTATAATTAGAGGCTCTAGCCCTCTCCTAATGCGTCCTGCCCCTCGTTCCTGCTTTATTCTTTCTCCAAAGCCCATACTGCTACATGATATATATTTTACTTACGTTTCTTTCCTACAATCTGTCTCCTGCACTAGAACGGAAACTCCAAAATGGCATGGACTTCTGAATCAGAAAAATGTCACCTGCATAGATGCAGCCCTGGAAACAATGCCTGTCATATAGTAGGTGCTCAGTTAATAGTTGTGAAGTGAATGAGAGGGCCTCGGGGTCTTTGGTGAGACAGGAGGCCGGTGCTGAATGCAGCCTGCAGGATGGCAGGGCTGTTTACGTGATCATTCTTTCACTCACCCATTCATAAAACATACATTAGACTTGCTCGGCACCGGCTCTGGGGACATAAATCTTGGCTCTGGCTGGGATGTGTGACCACTACTTAGTGTTCTCTCCTGTCCAATATTCAGAGGCTGCAACGTGAGTGGCTTCTCCCGACGGGCAGAGAGCTCTTGTTCTTTCTCCTTTTTTCTTTTTTTGCTTTTTCCTTTTCTTGATTGTTTGAAGCATCTTAATTTCACGATGCTAGGGAAGAAATCTCCACATCACAAAGAAAAGTGAAGATGATAACAAATGTCTCTCCTCACAATTCACTGCTCGTCTTGTCCTTTTTATTTCCCCTTACCTCATTTCCAACCAGAAAGTTCTTGCCCCTTATTTCCTGAGAATTAGAAAATCAGACCCTTCATTCGTGTGTCTGAGTTGCAGGCGAGGGAGCTGAGATTCGAAGACGCTCATGCAGGGTCCATCGTCCCATTAGTGCATCTCCAGGAAACTCTGTGTCACCCTCTTCCGAGAGGACAACAATGAAGAACGTTTTCTAATTACTGTTGGCTTTTCACTGTCACAGAACTTGGCCCAGCCTAGAAATGAACATCCCTGCCTGAGAAGTTTGTCCTCGTTTTTCTCTGGGGAGATACATTGTCCCCACGGGGTTATTTACGAAGCCAGAGCTGGCGGAATCCATCTAATGTGTGTGATGTCACAGAGGTCAGGGCCCCAGGGACCTGCACAGCTAGGGGTTCATTTGCATCCCCTCTGCTGGTGGGGAACAAAAGGTCCCCCCCCCCCCCCGTGCTACCACCTTCCCTTCATGGTTCGCTTACTTCGTTCATTTCCTCCAAATGGAGTGGTGGATTAAAAACACAGAGAGGACAAAGTCAAATTTCCTCTCCACTGTCTCCTGCCCAGGGTTCCCAGCCTGGTTGAGATGTGGCCAGGTCATTGTCACATCGGGACAAGGAGAGGCCTTTGAACGTGGGGTGGTCCCAGCCCTCTCTTGGCATAGGTCAATCCCATAGCTGTCTGGCTTTTTCTCAGAGTCTTGGGCCACGGATCTCTGAAAGCTCTGTCACTTTACATCCTGCCGAAGAGTTGGCCCTTCACTCTCTGGCTGTGTCCAGAGAATCCCTGGTCTGTATCCAGGTGCCTTGGTGTGGCCTTCGCAAGTTTAAGCCACAAAGAATTGATGAAATGCTGCCCACAGGCGCGCAGAATGTGCAGACAGAAAATGGAACAGCTACACCTGAGCCCAGGACCTGCCCGCTGCCTGCCTCTTCCAGCCACAAGCTTGTGCCTTGGAATTCCGCTTGGGGACAGTGTGGCTGTGGGAAGAAACCAGGCCACCTGCAAAAAGAGGCAGAAAAGCAAGTTTCCGGCCTCTGCTATGGAAAGATATGGGCTGATGAGATTAGGAATTCCAGAAACACAGAAAAAAGCGCTCCATGTTCAGCCTGGCCCAAAAGAATGAGGGCTACCCGATTGCATAGGTAGGATTTCCTTCAAATCTCCATCTTCCAGGACACAGCAGCTTACAGGGCAGTGAGCTCTCAGATGGAGGAGACCCATCTGAAGATTCATCCAGCCACTTGCCTCCCCGCACAGGCACTGAGTTAAGCTGCCCTCAGTTTTCCCAGGGCTACTTCCAGTCCTTGGCCAAAGGTGCACTCTGCAGGCACAGACCAGAGCAGACCTGGGGTGGATTCATCTCATGCCCGTGCCTCCAACCACCAGCAGAGCTCCCTGGATCCCCCATGGCACCCCCAATGGGTGGTTTCAAAGTGGCAGGTGATCTGAACCTGGGTTTCCTTCCTGGAGGAAACCTGTATTTGGAAGGTTTTGTAATGATTTGGTTATTTGGGAATAGGACCCAACAATGGACTGAAGAAAGTTAGTTTAGGAAGTCCTTCAATCCAGAAGGTCAGGGGGGAAGGCCCTTGGAGAGCATTAGGACCAGTCCCTGCATTTCACAGCAGGAGAAGCAGCAGGCAAAGGCTGCGGGTCGGTTGCTATTGGATCCATTGTGCTGGCTCAAGGATGTAATCAGCTGACAGGGAGCCAAGGAGAGACCACGTGCTGGGTGGACCCTCACCGGGAAGAGAGATCGTGCAATATCCTCATTGTCGTACAAAGTCCTGCATGAATTTTTGGCATCACTAAGAACCTTCTCAGGTCTTCCTTGGGTTTTCTGTTCCCCTGCTAAGGAATTTTGTTGCCTTTAATGTTCAGAGTTGTAAAGTCGATTCTAGTGGGTCCTTGAACCAGGCTTTTCAAAGTGTGGTCCTTGGTCTTCCTGTCTCAGATCCACCTCTAGACATTGGTTAGAGGCAGATTTCCTGGCCTAATGTCCAGCCCTCTGGGGCAATGTTCATGGACAGGAACTTTAGCTGGCTTCTTGGGAAATTTGTGTGCACACTGAAGTCAGAGAACCACCTATCTAGTCTCCCTGTTGTGTGTGCGGGGCCGGGGGCGGGGGAGCCATAGACCAGGAGAGCCAGAAGCTTGCTCACAGTCAAACTATGTCACTAGCAGAGCTGAACCTGGACTTCTCAGATCCACATCTCCAGCCCTCAGTCCCTGACCCTGACCTTAGGAGGTGCTGGAGGTAAACAGAAGGAAAAGTGAGCCCTGTTCTATGCTAGGGGGATCTTTCCCCCAAAGCCGTGAACTGCTTTCTCTCTTCAGGGCTGCTGTGGCCACCGCAAAGACTACAAGAGGTTGCTGTGCAGTGGCTGAGCCCAGGGGATTCAGCACTAGAAACAAAGCTCCCTGCACTGCAGTAGGAAGGGACACCTGCCAGGCACCGGGCTGGTGCTGCATGGCTTCCAGGCTCTTGTGCTTATCCAGGAGGTTTGCTTCACACTCACTGGACCTGGCTGCTCACTAGGGTGAGCTGGGCACTTCTGAGCCGGGCACAGGGGATCAAGGTCATGGTCTTGGCCACTGGTTCTCCACCCACTTTGGATGCTGCTGTTGATGTCCCTTGGCAGCATAAGAGGGTCTCATAGCTGGAGATGCGTGGAGGTTGGCTCAAAAGCAAAACCACTTAGCAAAGTACCTTATCTCCAGATGTGCTTTGTGTGACCTTGTCCTCCATACTCTCCTACACCCTCATGTCAAGGAGCCTCGAATTGGCATTGAGGCTGATCCACTTGGCGTCAGCTGTGACTCCCCTGCTGGACTTACAAAGCAAGATGAGCTTCAATTACGTTCATTCCTCTCCTCCACGGCCAAGCTGAGACGATCTGTACTGTCCCTCGAGATTCCCCCTGCGAATGCCAAATGCCGGTCCTTATCACCTCACCCTGAGACACTGAGCTGGAAGTTAGGAGGGTCGACCTTGACTCCCAGATGTGTCCAGCCAGCTATGGTCACTGGGTGGGGGGACCCTTCCCCTCACTGTGCCTCAGTTTCCATCTCTGTGATGGAAAAGCACTGTGAAGGTCATGAGCACTGAATAAAATAATGGGTTGGAATTAAAAAGCACCAGAACCCAAAAGTCCATCAGCTGATGGATGGATAGACAATGTGGTACAGCCGTATGATGAAAGAGTGTTTGACAACAAAGAGGAACGAAGCGCTTGTACATGCTCCAACATGTAT
Organism: Dinomys branickii; assembly: GCA_004027595.1. Classification (NCBI taxonomy): domain Eukaryota; kingdom Metazoa; phylum Chordata; class Mammalia; order Rodentia; family Dinomyidae; genus Dinomys; species Dinomys branickii. The sequence goes on from PVLD010000009.1 coordinate 42,809, forward strand.
GAACCTTGAAAACCTTACCCTAAGTGCAAGAAGCCAGACACAAAAGGCCACAGATTATGCGAGGCCATTCATACCAGACACCCAGAATAGGCAAATCCATAGAGACAGAGAAGAGATTAGTGGTTGCCAGGGACGGTACGGAGGGAAGAATGGGGAGAGACTGCTAATTGGCCCTGGGTTTCTGGGGTGCGGGGCAGGCTGATGGAAATGTTCTGGAATTCTATAATGGTGGTGATTGTACAACTCTGTCACTATACTAAGAGCCAATGAACTGTGTGCTTTGAAAGGGAGAATTTTATGATACGAGAGTTGCATCTCCATAACAAAATAAACACACGCACGTAGCGTGTGTTAAAAGGCTGGCTTGGCTGAGTGGACGCGTACAGCCGGAGTATTAGCAATGCCAACAGCATTCTCTTCGTATTTTAGCATTTGTATAGGGCCTGCTGTGTGCCCAGCATTGTGGCAAAGCTCCACATGCCTTGCTTTGCATCATACCTCGATCTTATCATCTTTATTGTCTAAAAAGGCTGAGGACCAGCATAGTTATGTTACCTGATCAAGGTCACAGGTCACAGGCTGGCCAGACCAGACTGTGGGTCTGTCTGACCCAAAGCCTAGACTCCCGCCTTGCTGGGGTGGGGTTGGGGGGTAGGTGAATGGAAATGTTCGAGGACTCAGTTCAAGAGTTTCTAAATAATGAAATTATTTTGAGGAGATCTGGCCATTGCCTGACTTAGAGTTCATAGCATATAACTGGTGATACCCAAGACTCCCATTGGAAAGGCATGGTCTGCCTGAGTGGACCTTCCAGCTGCAGACTTGCAAATGACTCTCCCAGGAGACTCATCTCTGTCTCTTTGGCCCGTGGAGGAAGAGTAGAATCCAAGACTTCAGAGAGCTGCTGACAGACTGTAAGACACCCAAGGGACCCATGCACAGGCCTTGGTGATGACAGGCACCTACCCCCAAGCTTAGGGAAGCCACCCCAGGGTTCCCTACAGAAAGGGTTAGAGACAGCTTTGCAATGACATCATGCAGAGAGGAGGACACTTGCAGGCCCCTGTACATACAGAGGGGGGTCCCAGGAGCCTGCTCCCATCTGGGAAGAGAGATGAGGATGTGGCCAGCCAAATCCAAAGTGGTTTCAGGGTCTGTTGCAGTCTATCAAAAGGCTGCTGAGTGGTGACAGAAACTCTCTAATTGCTACAAATCAAATGTCAGTGGAGTGAGCAAAGAAACGCAGCCCAGCAGGGAAAGCCCCAGAGTCCCTGAAGCCCTTCCACTGCATAAATGGTTGCACATGCAGAAATGCACTCTTTAAGGGAACCTAGGCTGTTCACCTTAGCCTGGGAAGTCTGACCCCAGACATGGGGGTGACTGCTAGGGCAGAAAGAGCCTTGACACCTTAGTTGTGACTCACATGGGCTGTGTGACTATGGGGCTGGTCATATCCCCTCCCTCATGTAGGTTCAATTAACTACAAAAGAAGGGGTTTAACTGCACAACTGGGGGGTCCTCATGCAGTCACCAGAACTTTGCTAAAGCTGCCTCTTTGCCTGGCTCCCAACATGGTTCCAGGGGCATCATAGGAGCAAAACATGGGCATTAGCCTTGCCTTTTGGAGCTTAGTGGGCAGATGACCTTCCATGGACAAGCAAGAAAGGATTCTGCTGTAGACCTGGCCTTTCCAAACCTTCCGTGTGCCAAATGCTCTTCTCATACTATCATTAACCCATCTGTGGAATTCTGGTTTTATTCAGGTATGGGGAAGCCACAAACCATTCAGGAAATGATTGCTACAGAAAAAATACTTACAGATCTCAAGAGAAGGTGCTGCATGCCATGTAGGGAAAGTGCTGGGGTTGGTCCACAGGCAGAAGGAGAGTCATGCAGGTAGGCCAGAGCCCTCACTGAGATTTTGATAGGAAGGAGGAGGCTAGGTAGGGTACAGATACAGAATAAGCTTATATATATTTTAAATTGCGGTCAAATTCACATAAGGTGAATGGGGAGATCTGAAGTAAGCGGGTGGCTGGATTTTGATAAATGCATACACACGTGGGTGTCATTCACATCCACCTCAAGACACAGAATGTCTCCATCACTTTAGAGATTCCACTGTGTCCTCCCCACTCGGTCCACGCTATCAACAACCCCGCAATCACTACTCTGTCGGGGTAGATTCCTTTTGCTCCATCTAGAACTTCATCCAGATGCATCCTACAGTATGTACGCTTTGATTTCTGGCTGCTTTGGCTCGGCAAAGTATTTCTGAGATTCATCCAGGTTGTGTATTTCTGCAGTTCATTTGTTTTATAGCTGAGGAATATTAAACTGCATGGATTCACACTTTCTTTATTCGTTCTCTGGGTGATGGGCATTTGGATTATTTCCAGTTACGAGTTCTGCGTAAAACTGCTGTGGACATTTGTGTATGCATCTGTTTGTGGACCCACACTATCATTTTTCCTGGTAAATACCTAGGTGACCCATTCCAGCCGGCCCAGCACCGTGCCTTTAGAAGCTCTGGACTGTCATGCTTTCTAGTTCCTATATCCTGTGACCCTATTTCAGCTTGCAAATGGCATTTCATGTTGTTTTACTCTTTTAATTTTGGAAAAAGCCACATGACATAAAATATCCCATCTTAACCCTCTTCAAGTATAGAGTCACTAGTATCAGACTATGTTCACACTGTTGGGCACCCATGACCTCTGTCTAGCGCCAGGACTCTGTCCATCTTCCCAAACTGAAGCTCTGGCTCTAGGACACGATCACCCCCCCATTCTGTTCTCTCCCTCTGTGAGTCTTGCAACTCTTGGGTCCTCGCATGAGTGGGACCATAGACCAGGCAGCATTTGTTCTTTTGTGTCTACCTTACTTAACCTGATAGCTACCAGATTCATCCAGGTGTCAGAATTCTCTTCCTCCTTAGGCTGAATCTATTCCACTGTAGATCACAATTGGTTCTTGTATTTTGGAATGGAGAAGCATATCATGTGTTATGGTTTGTATCTAGGTGTCCCCCCAAAACCTCAGGCATTTATAGGTGGCTGGATCTAGGATGTGTGATACTGGGATTAAGGATGTGTGGTACTCAATTAGTCCACTGATTGGAATTAGTGTAGTTCTGGGTGTGGGTAATGGTAAGCCTCACCGTGGGTGTGGGTGGCACCAGCCAACAGGCTTGTAGCCTGGATAGGATAAAAGGGAAAGGGAGCCTTGCTGCTTGCTGCTTTCTGCCTGCCCTGCCACACAATGAGCTGTTTCTCCTCTGCCACACCACCCTGCCTTAGAGCCAGCTGACTATAGACTGAAACCACTACAAACTGTAAGCCAAAGTAAACCTTTCATCCTTTAAGATTATCAGGTATTTTCTCAGCAATGAGAAAAGTAACTAAGGTGTATAGTTTTATTTTTAACACATTTTTTTAAAAAGTTAAAATAAAGCCATGTAATTACCCACTCCTGCAACTCTACAGAATCTTCCCTGACTCACTTAGAACACACATGACTGTGTTCACGCTGTGACACTCTAGACCTAGGCGATCTGAAAATGCAGACAAGTTGATAGCAGACAGATCTCTCCACCCTTTTATTATAAAAGGTGCATAGTGTGAGGACTGTTGGCAGCACCTCAGCCCCTACTCTCTCTCTCAGTTGAACTTGTTTCCCGGTAAGTCTGTTTAAAACCTGTCTCCATTCCTTTCTCCAGAACTGCTCTTACTAGAGTCTGAGAGGCAGATTTTTTTGTTTATATTTCCCTTGGCTGTTTTAAAGCCCCGTTTGTCATATCTGACACACAGCAAGTTTCCTATCAGATATGAAAGGTAGTGCCCCTGCAGAATGCAAGATGAGATGAGAAGCAGCTGAAAACCATTTAGAGGCAGACTCCAGCACCTCCCCAGGCACTGGGAACTTCCCAGCATCTCAGAAGTAGGGATGGACCTAAGAAAAACAGGCAGAGTTAATTGCCTGGGCGCCAGGTTGCTCCAGAAGTGCAAGGAAACAACAAAGGAAGTAATTAAAACTTGGTTGCTTAGATTTGACTGTCGTGGGCTGTCTCACGGAAGACAGGTAGGTCAAAGGCACAAGTTACCTTCATGAGCTGTGAAGGCTGCGACCCAGAGCACAGATCCCCCAAGTCTTCACCTGGGGGCGCCGCTCAGCCTTTAGCCCTTAGCCCTGGAGGCCACGGGGTTTTCCTGCCCTGCCGGCTCCTGCATCTTTTCTCAGCTGTAATACCTATTTGCAGCATTGACACATGGCACGCACTCAGCAGATACTTGTGGAATAAATGCTACCTGTTCACTAGCTTATGGATCTCACTAGACCATCAGCTCCTTTATGGCAGAAAGTGCCCCTAGCACAGCATCTGGTCCGGGAGAGGACCTCAGGGAAGGTTCCCAAGCATTGAAAGATAACCCACATCCCGTGGTACCCAGCAGGTGCCCTGTGTCCTTGGCATCACTGAAGCAGCTTTTGGGTCTTTTCGCTTAGTCTTTGGATCCCTAGAATGCAGTGCATGCCCAGCACATGCTAGGAGCTCAATAAAGTACTTGCTTATTCTTGACTAATGTCCAGGCAGCGATGCCATTTTTCCTACTTATTGAGGGATTTCTTCTGAAACACAGGAAGAGTTGCACTTCGAAGCCTTGTCTGTCTGGCCTCATTCTAGGGTAGAATTAATGAGCTTGTCCTGGGCCTCATCTAAGCAGATTTATTACGCATGTATACCAAGGCAGCTGCTAGCCCTGACTCAAGCTCCTCTGAGCTTCTCTTACCATCTTTGCAAGGCTTCATGTGTCTGATCTGGTGATGAGACTTCAAATGGACCTTGGAAAACCAACCTCAGGGTGGTGGCTTTACAGGTTCGCCTGTTGGGATCAGCAGCACAGTCGCGGATGGAGAAGACTTGGGAATCTCCAGGGTTGCACAGATTAGGTTTGATCCCAGCTGGGGCGCTCACCACCTCTTTTCTTGAGGTAAGATATTCCACCCTGAATGCCCATTTTCCCACCTACCAAGCAGGGACAAGTTATATCCACTACAAACTGATGCCAGGATTGGTGGAATTCATTTCTGTGTTGTATCACTGGAGTGGCTGAGATGAACAACTGCTCAGGAAGAAAGGTTGATTTGAGCCCATGGTTTCTGACCGTGGTCCGTTGTGGTGAGGTGGAACTCCTTAATGGAGCCTGTTCACGTATGGCAGCCAAGAAACAAAGAGAAAGAGAGCAGGGGGATGGAGTTCCATGTTCTGCTTCCGGGTCAGGCCCCCCCCCCGTGACCTCACTTCCACCCGCTAGGCCCCACCTCCTAATGGGTCCACCTGTCCAAATAGTACCACAGGCCGAAACCCTGCCCTTAGCACACTGGCCTTGAGGGGCACCTGGGTCCATATATGGCCATTCCCTGTGACTGCTGTAGCAAATGACCACACACTAGTGCTTGAAACAGCACATTTATTCAGCTACACCTGTGGGAGCTATAAGTCTGCAACGCCCTCTGCAGTGGCCAGGCTGAAGCGAAGGTGGTGGGAGAGCCAGCTCTTTCTGGAGGCTGTGGGGACAGGGCTGTCTCTTCACCTTCCCTGGCTTCTAGGGGCTGTCTGATGGCTTGCGTCCCCTTCCTCTACCTCTAAAGCCAGTGCTGCGCTGCCTGCAATTTTGGTCTCTGACTCTGCTTCTGTTGTCATCTACCCACCTCTCACACCGGCCTCCTCTGCGTCGCTCTTACTAAGACCCTTGTGATGACATCAGAGCCACCTACCAATCCAGGATCATCTCCCCATCTCCAGATCCTTAGCCTGATCTCCTCACAGAGCTCCATTTACCACGCAGGGTTCCAGACTCATGGGTTCCGGGGATCAGCATGAGAATCTCCGGGGACCACTGCTCGGCCTTCCACTGATGAGACCGTGACTGTGGTGACCTCTGTACAACCACAGTGCCAGACTGTCCTGTGTCCTCCATTCCCAGGGTGAAACTTACACCTGAGCTCCCTTGCTTTGGGTCATCCCTACCCACACTCGCACCCCCACACACCAAAGCAAACCCTGAGTCAAGATTCCAGAGCCCACGGATTATGTGAGATGCCAGAATATTAGCAGAGGTTCGAGGAAGAGAGATGGGGAAAACTGCTAAGTGGGGAATTTCCAGGCCAGTAACCACCATGGGAAAATGGAGCTGAATCCTGTCGGAGAAACTGGGCATCAGTACAGAGCATCAGCCAGAGTCACCATGTCTGGGGCAGAGGAACCAGGGGATTCAGATGCTGGTGATTGGTGCAAGGACTTCCTCTGAGCCTGTGGCACTCTGGGCCTGACGTGCTGAGGCCAGAGGGGACACGGGCAGAGGTCCAAGGCCTCAGAATCCTCCTAACAAGCAGTCAGTGGGCACCAACAGTTCCTGTTTGCTTACTAAGAATCACTCAAGGTCGTTCCCAGCCAGGCTTAGGCCAGCTCTACAATTATTTAATGAAACTGAGGTGAATGGATAGTTCTTTAATGAAACTCACATGAAGACTTACTGGGCATAAATTGCTTTTTAAAAATGCCTGTTCAATTAAACATGGTTGAGACAAGTACAAGAGATGATGGGGGGCAGCAGAGCCTCTCCATTCCAGAAGGAGCAGCTATTTCTGATCCCCTCTGAGGACACCCAAGTGGGAAGTCTTGGGGCTGCCTTGAGAATAGCTTATGCACCTGTGTTCACAAATATTCAATTCCTATGATTCCACGGGCAAGGTATTTTCCCATTTTATTGATTACTAGTGAAGCAACTGAGGCCCAGGGAGGTTAATTCCCCAACATCTTGCAGCTAAGAAATGCCAGAGCTTGAATGTTTCTCCTCTCTGTCCCTGGCCGCCACCCACGGACGTCACCTCAGAATTACTGCAGCTGGAATCTCCGCACCTTGCTAATCCAGATCCTAGGCTGAAGGACACGGTCTCTTCTGCCCAACCTAGGAGAATTCCTTCGTGTAAAGAAGGAGAGGGTCTCACTATTCCAATCTTTCATAAATTCTTTTGACATGGGTGAACTTCCACTGCTTCTTCACAGAAAGAACTTCTCAATTTAGAAACACCTGAACACTCACAGCAAAGTCAGCCCTGGCACCTTCGAAGAAGACCCAGTGGACCTTCTAGGGCTGCCCCCCTCCGCTTTGCCCAATGTTAGTGTGTGTGTGTGTGTGTGTGCGCGTGTGTGTGTGTGTGCGCGCGCGCGCTCATGGAGCCTGGTCTTGACATTGGCCTTGATCTTTCTGAGACTGAACAATAGGAGGCGGATGTCTACCCAGAGCCTCAGCACCTGGGGCTGCAAGCTGGAGGCTTCCTCTCATGTCAGTCCTGCAGGCTGAAAGAAGCTCCTTCTGGAATCCTGTTGCCAAGGAGAGGAAAATGCATTCGCTGATGCAGAGATGTGTAACTAAGCTATTAACAGCCCCAACAGGTAGTTTGCCTCATTCGTTTTATGCACGACTCCTTGTGGATGTGGCTAGGGGACCTGGAGACCCACACAGGTGGGAGTGGCCAGCATACTGTTCTCATAAGGCCATCTTTGCTCCCATCTGAATAGAAGATTAATCCACTTATGAGATATGGTCCAATGATGCACTGAATGTTTATAAATTTTTTAAAGTATCACAGTAGAGAACGTATCTTTATGTCTTCCATTAATTATCTTTAGAATACTCCCCCTCACTTTGAGCACACATATCCCATCATCCTTGCTACTTTCTGAAGCAGTTCTGGAAGTCCTCTCTCATGAGTGTCTTTAGTTGCCCTATCTTGACTGCTCTGATGGCTTGAGTCAATTCATATTTATCTCCCATGATCATGTTGACACTGGGGGAGAGCCAGAAGCTGCATGGCACCAGAGTCAATGAATAAGGTAGGTGAAGACCCATCGTAATGTTTTTTATTTGACAAAAATTGCCTCAAACTGTTGACTAACAAGGCATGATCAAAAAATATGGTGAATATTTTAAGTGCGAAACTATATGACAATAGAAGACATTGCTGTCAATCCGCTTCAAAATACTCAAAAGGCCCTCCTCTCTTTGAACACACTTCGCCTATTGTTGTTGGCAGTATGTGTTTTACAGTAATAAAAATTTTAATGTAAACACCATGTCTTTCAATCATACCTTCCCTATTTTTGTGGAGATTTTTAAAGGGAATGTTGGTGGGTTGGTTGGTTGGTTGGTTGGTAAGTAAAATGCCAGTTACTTCAACACCATGATGGCAGCTTTTGGCAGTGCTGGACTAAGGAGGCTGTGGACCATGGTCATGGCACATGTGTGAGTGTTCACTGTGTTCTGTGCATAGAACCATAGAACTAAAAGCCTTTGCTGGGCAGAGATGAATCAATAGGCATATGGCAGATGCTAGGAGGGAGGTGACACCCAGAGAGAGGCGTAGGACCCCTGAGGGTAGGGCTTCTCTGGGTGTGTGGGGTTCAGATGCAGTGAAAAAGGAATGCCTAGGAAGTAATAGCTGAATGGAGAGAGGTGGATTTGGATTCACCCAGGGGAGAAGATGGAAAAGGGTCTTCGAGGCCACCTGGCAACAGAAGAAAGGTAGGAGCCAAAAGAGCACATTGGAAGAACTTCTGATTATTGGCCATGGTCAAAGTGCAGGAGAGAAGCAGAGAAGGTTAAGTCTGGTGATATGATGGCCAAATTCCAGTCAATGGAGCCTTTGGATGTCTCCAAGAGGCTGGAATTTGACCCTGGAAGTGAACAATCCCTGGCTATACCTGGTTTTTTACAGCATGAACTTCAGCAGCAAGTAGGAAGCAGGAGAGTTGATTTATCTGTATAATAATGAGTCATACTTCAAGAGATTGCTGTGCATTTGCATGGGACTCAAATTGATAGGCAAATTCTGCTCTTTAGTGGTAATTATGCAAACCCAAGATGCAAGAATTACTCTTCCTTTGCAACACGGAGACGAAAGTCTGAGTACTGGCCCTGCACCAACAAGTCAGGCTGGGGCTCCATAGTGCTCACTGTGTGGGCTGATCCAGGCCTGAACATCCAGCCACTTGGACTTCAAGGAGTCAGAAGTTCCCAGCAGGCACTTCAGCTGCCACTCCAGCCACTGATGCTGCAAAACACCAGCCTGGTTCTCCCCCTACCCACAACCAAGGTGTCTCTTATACCAGAATCCCCCGCTACAATTGGGTCCTTTCTCTCTGCCTTGACTGGGCTTTCTACCTGGCTTCTGAGCACACAAAAAAATAGGCTCACCGACATGGTAGCATTCAACTAACCCTGTTCTAGCTAGCCAGGCAGGACTCTACACTGGCTGCACACGGCCTCACACAGACTCCCACCGCTCCAGCTGTGTGGCCAGGGGTACTTTTCCTCCCTGAATCAACGTTTTCATGCATTAAAAAGCAAACCTTGAGCCAGGTGGACTCTCAGGGTCTTTCAGAGGCTGCACCTGCCCTGCTTACTGCTGCATGCCCACGGCCAAGCCCAGAGTAGGTGCTCCGTGTGGAGTATAGCATGAACCCCTGAGCACCCACCCCATGCCGGGCAGCATCTGCCCTGGGACAAACACCTCAGAAAATAAAGCAACGCCCTTGCCCTCAGCCACCTAGTGGTAGAAACAGATAGAGTGGTAAATACTTAGAATAGAGTATAAGCCCATATAAAACCAAGTAAGTAAAGAATCACAAGTTGGCACCTGGGTAGAAACTTCTATTTCTTCTCTTTGGAGGAATTTTAGTGCAAGAAGGAAGACCCATAAAATTGCTGCAGTTGTCAGCTCGTGCGTGGGAGGGACCCCACATTCCAGGGTGGTGTCTTCCAGTGCACCATGAGTTACTTGTTATTTTGCATGCACAGGAAAAGTGCAAGTAATGTACATTCTCCCTTCTACAACTGAGAATGTGTGTTTGAGCAAGATCAATTTTTTTCTTTAAAAAAGGCCGCTAGGAATTGATCAGTGAAACCATGCTAGGATAATAATTTGCGCAGGTTACAGAGAGCTGCTCAGGACCTCCCCAACAGCTGGCAGTGGCTCTCACCCCTGCTATGGCCACCAAAGGAGTGAGAGTGTTTTTCCCCACTGGCTTCTGACTGCAGAAGATGTGGAAGCCCATGAAACACAGCTGTGTGCTAGACACACGTGCTGGACAGTGTCGCTGGTTGGGACACACTCTGGCCCCAGGGCATGTACACATAGGTGGCTGGGGGTTCGTTAGACAGCTGAAGATGCGCCGTCTGTTGGAGGACAGATCTCCTGGATTACTCCTCGACCAGACAGTGCTGACCATATGGAAAGATGCAGGAGCGACTCCCCAGTGGATATCTGAGTGGCCAAGGGGAGAAGGAACAGGTGCAGGTCTCCTGGCTCCTGGAACGTGGCGTGCCAACCAAGCCCCACCTCACCAGATGGCCAAGGGCTGTGCAGATGGAGAAGTCCCTTCCTCAGGGTCTGCGTAGGCCCCAGCGAGGTTGCTATAAGCTTCCATTCACAATGCTCAACCTGTCCCGGGGCAGACGGCATGGTGAGACCCTCAGAAGAAACAGATGCTACACACAGAGCTAGGCATCGGTGTCACTGTGCAGAACATCACCCCACGGGGTTGTTCTCTTTCATTTCAATGAAGGGAAGTGGGCATCCGAGTGCCTGCAGGGCTCCGCACTTCACCAGGTTGCCAGGCTGCTCCTTCTAAGCTGGGTGGCATTCCCGAGCCCTGCCATACGCCTGCAGAAATCTCCTTTGTGACCAGAGAGCAACCCGCTGCATCAACACCATCACTTCCTTCAGTCAGGTCAATGGCTATCCTCTATGGACAAACGGAAGTGGCTGCACATGGCATCCGGCGGGCTTGTCACCCTGTGCCACTTCAGCCTGTGTCATCATTTATGCACCCTCGGATCTGCCACATTCTTCCTTGCCTTCTCTTTCTAAGGGTTTGTAATGTCCGGGGCACTGTAAATACCTAGACTTGGTGCAATCCCCACAGCCTTGAGCCTGAGATGGCCCACCAGATGTCTTTACATGGGAGTCCTGGATTTAAGGAGGCCCCCAAGCTGGAGGAGATGTCGGGGTGTGAATGGTTCCACCACACTTAGGTATTCACCTCAAAGACTGGACTGGGAGTTCTCCTTGGCCAGTCTGCAATGGCAGGTAATGACAGTCCCTCCCTGTCACCAGAATAATAACTGGTTCCAGTGACCAACTTGGAGTCACAGGGGCTCCTGCATACAGAAGTGGGGAGCGGGGTCCCCTTCACCTTCTTCCTCCTTTTCCAGTTCTCTTAGGTCGGAGAGGAAGACTGCTTTCAGCTCTGGCCAAAGCTGTTTGCCATAAAGGGATACATACTGGTTCTGAAGTAAAGCAAATGTTCTTTCTTAGCGGGACCGGGATGCTTTTATGCAGACCACCATTGTCCACCGGCCATAAAACCTTCTGAGTCACTTTGCCTCAGTTGGAACTCTCATATCCATAACTCATTCAGGGAGGCTGACTTCCGAGGCCTCGCTGCGGTTTATCTCTGGTGTGTATAATTACACTCCTCCCCTCCCCCATTCGTGGCACACATCGGGATTTATGGAGACATCAGGATACCTGGTTTCCCCCTCCCCTCACTCCTGATCCGTTATTATACTTTCTAATTTTGCAGAGTCACTGGCTGGATAAGGTTACTGCGAAAACACATGCATATTTTAATAGGTAATATTGAATTTACACTTACATCTCAGGTGTATAGGGATAATGATGTGGCAATTAAAAGCAAATATATAATTTTTAGTCATGACTGGGGATTACTTTGCTAACAGGCGCTGACTTGGATACTCCACTGAATGTTAAATTTTTTAAAGCCTCGGGGATTTTTAGCTAACAGACGGCTCACTGCTTTGAAATTTCAAGTGGGGGGGGCAGAAATCCCCTGATTTTGCAGTGTTTGTATACAGTTATTATGTAGTCAATTCACTGACCATGACCATGATATATTGCCAAGTAAAGCAAGCACCGTGCAAGCAGTCTGTACACTGAATCCCTTAGAACCTATGTACACAAACTGTACGGATATATGCACCCACACTGTGTCTATTTATGTATCTAGACACTTTAGGTTTATAGATGTTTGCTGTCTCTTTTTTTTTTTTTTTTTTTTGAGACAGGCTCATTGTCCATGCTGGTCTCAAACTCTTGATCCTATTTTCCTCTTTACACATGATCATTTCTTGTCTTTACAAAGAGCACCTGTGCTCTTGATCCACCAAGCACCTGCTATCCAGACCACGCGAGCAGGTAGTAGAGCTCCCCACTGGCCAGTCCCCCCCAGGCAGGTCTTGCCCAGCTCCCTAAGGCTCCTTTTTTTGTGTGTGTCTTTTTGAGACAGGGTCTCATTATGCAGTTCAGGGTGGCTTTGAATTTATTTATGTAGCCCAGGCTGCCCTAGAACTCGCAGCGATCCTCCTGCCTCAACCTCGCTAGTGCTGGGATTACAGGTGTGCACCACCATGACCGGCTGGAGGGCCCTTTTTAAAAGGAAGAGAGACGCCCTTGCTTAGATCACTAAGCCCCACTGTGGACTTGGATTTTGTGAGCCCTGTGCTGATTTGCGCAAGGAGGGATGACTATTGTTTGCCTCCCACAGTGACAGTGGTCTCCAAACTCTTGGCCTTTGGACCTGTTGGACTATACAAAAAAAACTGCCTCCCTCCCTATCACTTCCTTATTTGCCATTCCTAATTCCTTCTGAGTTGGGAAGGCAGCTGCTTCTCCTAGTGAAGGAATGCCCAGGGAAGGGTGGCAGAAAGAATCATCTCTTCCCACCAGGAAGTAAAGAAGCTACACTGCCATCATTCTGCAAGTTGATACTGCATGCAAGCCGCCTTTGGGTAGACCTCCCGGAGCCCCAGCCGCTCTGGGTGTCTTCTGCATGTCGAGAACCAGCACCACCGAGAAGGAGCAGCCCCATGTCTAGAGACCTCTAAATCTTTGGTGCTGGGCTTGACACCCTAACTTGAAGAGAGAAAGGAGAGCAGATTTATGAGCTGGTACCTGCCTGAACCTGGAGCCCAACCTCTGCCACTGGAGAAGCCTAGATCTTTACACACCCATCCATCACTCTACCTTGGACCGTCCCTTATCGCCCATAATCCAGTCTGGGAGGTGCTGTGGGGAGGAGACTCTTGTGCGTGACTCTGTTTCTGCTGAACCTATCACTTGGCATTCAACAGAGTCTATCATCATCACCTTACTTTCAGGGCACCCTGGTTTGCTTGGGGGATCAGCTTCAACTCCAGAAGTACGTTCCCTGCAAGGGAATGTTTATTTCTGCCTCTTCATGCTGACTTGGGCTTGCCCTCCGGCGCTGGACTTCATTCCTGCTAAAGAGGCCAGGCTGGAGGGTTATCCTGAGCGCACCACATCCCAAGAGCCTGTCCACGGGACAGCAGTGACCATCCACACTGACTGGAGAAACTTCAAAATGCGGCGTGCAGGCTAAGTGGGTTTGAACGCAAGGCTGCAGTGTGGTTTTAGCAGCAGGCTGGGAGGAGAGGGGCTATTAATCCTTGTGACGTGACCCTTGAATAGCGTCATATTTGAATCCTGTTAAGCTGCGGGGCCAGCGTTTCTGGGTCTCTCTGCAGAAGCAGGACCTGGAGGGGTGGAAGCCCGGAACCCTGCTCAGCTCTGTGTCTTTAGGACAACAGTTGGCCACAGCTTGCTGTGCTGACCTCGTGTACCTCATCACTCCAGACGAACTCAGGCATTTCCCAGCTGCCTCAGGGCCCATCTGTCACCCACCAAGCAAGGGTCAGGGGGCTGGAAACCTTTCATTGGAACGTTGAGAAAAAGAAGAACAAGAACTCATCAGGAAAAGAGAAGAGAAAACAGCAAGCAGTGAGGAATGTCAAAGAGTCCACAGTTCCTGATGGGACTGAATCCACACCTTCCTCCAAATCTCCCCAGCTAAACTGCTCCCTTTCATTCATTCATTCGCTCATCAATCAAACTCATCAACCATTCACTCATCCACCATTGAGATCCTCCCTGGTACACTATGGTAGATGCCACAGATACAGTTTTGGACACAGCAGATGAGGCCAACTCCTTGTCAACCCCTCATGGGAGTGAGATAGCCTGGGCCACAGGGCAGGTGAGAAATGTTGAGGTACAGGAGAAGGCAGTGGATGGTCTGTACTTTGAAGCCTGACCCTACTACTTCCAGTGTCTTTGGCTTAAGAGAGAGAGATGCTTCCCCTCCTTGAACCTCAGTTTTGTCATCTGTCAAGTGGGAGTAATATCAGAAGTCAAGGAAGGCGTTCCTGATGATGACACATTTAAGCTAACCCCCTACGCTCACCCCTAAGGGCTGACCACTCCCCTGACCAGTCGTACTCTGCTGAGACTAAGTTTAAAGGGGTCCCTGTGTTTTCTTGGCTTGGATGAGCAGTCCCTTGGGGGCAAGGAGTGCCTTTTGAACATCTCTTGAGAGCTTTCTGCTGCAGGTATCACATCCTATTGCTTTGTCCCTCACTGAATAACCAGGTATGTGAGTGACAATCTCTCCCCTCACAGAGACCAGACATGGTTCAAAGATCTGAGGCTGCTGTGACCAGACTCTGGGTGGCTCTGGCTGGCCTATGGATCTGCTAAAACCTGACCCTGGGGTGCCACCTGGCTGAGCCCAGCACCCTGGACTGTAGTCAAGGGCTGTCCCCATCCAGGAGTTAGGAGAAATATAGAGGAAGGTGCAGGGAATAGGGACCTGGCAGCTTCTCTCCCAGCTTTGGTCCGCTCCTCTGCTTCACTGTCCCTTACAACCGGAAGCTTTTAGGGGTGCTGTGTCCCCCCAGGACAGCTGGCATATGGAGGCCTTGACTTATACCAAAAGCAATCCTGAACATCTGTGTATAAATCCTACTTGTTTTGACGAAGAGGGTAGAAACCCTTCCACGGGACGCATTAATACACAACGTGTTGTACATAATTCAGCTCTCCTTTAGCTATTAAGTTAATTTTGCATGCACAGTGCTTTTAAACTGCTGCTCATGCTGAGCAAGCTCTCGCCACGAATCCGAGACCCCTGAGGGGTCTGAGCAGCATTCCTGCTTCTCCTTCCCTGCAGTGTCTGGTCTGAACCCTTTAGTGACTCTGAGCATTGAAGAGCACGCGGCGAGCGTGCTGAGGGCCGTGCAGGCCATGCGAGGGAAAGCAGGGAGCGGTGAAAAAAGCCTCATGTACCTCAGGGAGCTCAGAGCCTAAACAAGGAGTTAGGGGAGTTCATTCCTGCCTGCGAAAGCTTTGCAAGTAGTTGAGTGAAGGCCATGGTCTGGGGCATAGAGGGCCACACGCCTTCCAGGCAAAGCTCGAGGCCTGTGCCAGCCAGCAAGGAGGGGGAAAGCCCGGGTGGCAGTGGGTAATGCAGCAGCCGAGTGCCGGGGCTGGGATTCAGGAGCGGGCAGAAGGCGCCCTGGGAGGAGCCGGCAGGTAGGGAGGTCAGCAGCGCTGAGCACTTCCTGTGATTCTTTGGGCCGAGCCTGTTTCAGAGTCGCCTGGAGAGTTGTACAGAGCCTGGGTCCTGCAGCCGTGTCTCCTTTTCCACTTTTCTTTTTATCCTTTGTTTTTCCTTCCACACGTCCTGACTCCTTTCTTCCTTTTTTCTTCTTTTTTGAGATAAGCTGGGACTTTTAACACGCCTTCTTGTGTGTGTGCATGATAAATTTCACTGTGCATGTGAGGCTTACAACATGATGTCCGTGGCTATGTACGTGTGGGAATGGTAAATATTGTACTTGGGATTTTTGTTAAGTAAGTAGATTTAGCTGCCTCTCTCTCTCTCTCTCTCACACACACGCACACACACACACATACACGGCAAGATGTCTGCCTCAGAAAGTCTGAGCTGGAGCCTAGAATCTGTGTCTCTAACCAGGTGACCCTGGTCCAAGGGCCACACTTTGAGGCCACGCCTGGGCATTCATGATATCAGCCAGGAGACGTAGTAACTCCTAAGACAAGCAGAGGTCAAAGCAGCAACTGAAAACCTGCCCAGGAGCCGGCTGATGTGGCCACCCACAGGATCCTTGGGTTCAGGCTCTTGGCTCTGGGGACGGCATGGGACTCAGCAAGCCCCGTCTGGAAGAGAGGAGAAAGGGGCCAACGACGCCTGCGTGGGCTGCAGTGACACTGAGGGCACCGTGGGCACCCCCTTTCCAAAACCCTGCTCAACTTCGTCGCTTCTGCACACAGAGCCCGATTCCCTTTTTATTTTTAGTCAGCTCTATTTTCTTGGAGCATAAATACTGCACATCGAAGGCTACTTTGGAATCCTATTTTCTCACTGATTTACGTTCTCCTCTCTTGGCTTCGCAGCGGCTTAGGAGGCAGCATCTGGAGGCAGGCGCTCACCCCGTGGCAGCCTGGAGTGTCCCTGTCCCCTCACCCTGCCTTCCTCCCACTCGAGCTTAATGGCCCGCCAACCCTTCAGTCCACGGAAAGAGTGCTGACCTAAGGGCTACCGAGTCAAAGCTCTTTCCGACACAGAAAAGCCCTGCTCTTGTGTGCTACAGTGCACATTTCCCTGTGTTGAGCCAGTGGTCTCGGGACCAAGCATGTGCCCCGCCCCCGTGGCCGCTGGCATATGGGGCCGGATTAGCCAAACCCAGGCCGGGTTCTTGAAGTTTGTCTGGTTCTTTGTTGTCTGTCATTCCACACATGCTCTCCTGGGTCTCCTGTGCTATGGCTCTTAGTGGCTATGGAACAGGTGTGAATCTCCGTCTACAGAACCAGAGACACTTCTTGCCCCTGTTTTAATGATTTTCCTGTAGCACATTCAGCTTAGATCTCAGTCGCAGGCCCCACTTAGAAACTGAGGTGGAAATGAGCCGCCAGTGGATTCAGATGGGGTGGGGAGGTGTTGGAAGGGCCCGGGGGCCCTGGGCTTCTGCTCCTTGCTGTCATCTGTGCACTCAGACGTCTGCCGCGACCTCCACCATCCCATCTGGCCCTCGGCCGGGAGCCACATGGCTGCTGCTGAGTTGCCCTTTGGCGGGTGGATCGCTGTGTGGAGCTCTGGTGGCGTATGGAAATCATCCTGCTGCCCCATCCACTGGGGCTCCGACAAGCTCATCCCGAGGCCCAGCTCAAATGCCATCTCCTCCAGGGTAGACTCAGGTGCTGCTTTTGAGTTGTTCCTTAGTACGTAGGAGGCCCTGTACTAGGTCCAGCACTTAGCATTTTGCTGTCCTGGGGCACAATCCTCTATGTATGTCCCCCTCTGCTACTAAAACATCACTTGCTCAGAGGCCGACACCAGCCTGTTTCTGTCTCTGTCCGCAGAACCCAGCGTGGGAACCAAGGATACAGGCACAGTTTTCTGGGTGAAGACGCAAAGTATGTTCGGACACTGGAACCCAGAGTGCAGAGCCCTGGTCCTGACAGTGCATAGTAAACAAGCTCTGTTTCTCCCTGGACAGGGCAAGAGGGATGAGAAAGTGCAGATTGGCAGGGGCAGAAGTCCTTGCAGTGGCCACGCCCAGAGCTATGGGAGATGAGCCTCACTCACTGACGGCCGCTCTGTCACCCGGCTGTCACATGGACCAGCTCAGGACTTGTGGATTGATTCCCACAACAGGAGGGACAGAAGTGGTGCCCAAGCCCCAGGGAAGCCCTTGACCCACATCCAGGGTCCTGAGACCCTTGATGGGTGACTCGGACACAGCAGCTTGGCTGTCTCCCGGGAGCTGTCCTCAGCAGTCACCTGGAAAGGGAGTATTGGTATCAGGAACTTCAGGGGAGACTCAGGGTCCTGGGATGCACTTGGGCTCCCTGCCTTAAGGGCTGGGATTTCCTGGGGGGGGGGGATGTGTGCCCCCCTCAGCCTGTCCAGTCAACTGGAGGCCTTGGAGAAGAGCTCACCAGCAGCCAGCCTTGTCTCCCCATGGGCCAGGTGGCTGCTCCACAGAGCCTGCAGGGGGAAGGCCTGGCCATCCCATCAAAGCCAGAAGGGAATGCACGATCGTGGGCTATAAGCACCACAGCAGCAGAAGCAGGTGCTGCAAGATGGTAGTGCTGGGCAGGAAGCCCCACTTCCATCGGACAGTGGCAAGAGCTTCATTAAACAGCCAGCATTGGAGCTGAGCTCAGAGGGGCAAGAAAGAAGCGAGTGTCTGATCATAGGAAGAGAAGGCCAGTCAGCCCTGGTGAGCTGATGACAGCCATGGAGATCTGGAGAATGAGAGGTCCAGGTCCAGGAAGAGGAGGTAGCAAGTGCAAAGGCCCTGAGGTAGGAATCAGTATTGCTGTGGGAACAGAAAGGAAGTCAGCATGGCCTGGTCACAGCAAGCAAGCACTAGGGAGGATTATGCTGAAAAGAGATCAGATCACAGAGGGACACAGGGAGGAGCTGTGATTACGAATGACTTTGAAAAATCCTAACTGGCAGGGAGGCACCGCCACCCTTGAAAGGAGGGAGGTTTGCCCAAGTCACACCAGGAAATTTACTCTCCCTTGACGGAGGACAGACAGACGGTGCTCACTGCCCCCATGCAATTACCATCTCCCAGCGATGGATGTGAGCGTGTGTTTACTACTTAAGAGAAACAAATATTTCAACTGGAAAAAAAAAACTACTTCAGTGACAAATGTATCTGCACACCAACCCTCCCCTTGAAAATGTCACAGAGACAAAAGTCGAGCATGGTCGCCTGGCTGGTCTTTGAGAAGAATAGCGAGGGACTTGCGGAGTCACCCAGCACCCAGCAAAAATGCCCTGCACTTGTTTATGCCGTTTGCACAAATCCTGGTCACTGGACTGGGAAGGAACCAGCAAGAAGGGGCCTGTACATCAGTACAGTGCATCGTAACATGGAATGGGCCTCTCTGGGAACTGGCCAAACCAGCTCAGTGCTCTTCAACAGCCCTTGGGCTCTCCACCGGGACCCCAGTGCCACCCGAGGAGCAGGAGAACATCAGCAGACTTCAGAGCAGATTGCAATTAAACCCACTGATTTACTTATTTATTAGACTTTTAAAAAGATGCAGCCGCATCCCCATGCCCACAGGGTGGGGATATGTAATGTAAAATGTGTATCATTGGAATAATTTGGGCCGGGAATGTAGCTCAGTGGCACAAGCGCCTGCCTGGCAAGCACAAGGTCCTGAGTTCGATTCCTGGTACCAAAAAAATAAAAATTAAAAAAAAACAGAGCAGCACCCCACAGCCCCCCTTCACCAGGTGCCCTGGGCTCCGCTTCTTCCTCAAGGTCCTCGCTTGTGCCTGACCACTGCCCACCTCCCTCCTCGCCTGGCAACTCAGCCTCGTACCTCCGTGCTAGAGGTGCCCACCATCTGTGCATGTTCGGGGGGTAGGGGGACAGTTGCATCCCCTCTGGCTGGTCCTCATCAATGCTTAGAGGATGAACTGGGCAGAGGAGCCCTGTTCTTCCTGAACTTCTTGGTCCTTTCTGGGCTGCAGTGTGGAGTTCCAAAGCCCCTCGAGGCCTGGGTAGCTGGGGAAGGGGAGGGAGTGACTTCTGCACCTGGGAGATAGGAGGTCTCCAGGCCACGCTGGAATGATCTGCAGAAGGCTGTGCGTGTTGATTTCCCTGGGAAGGGGTACATAGCGGACATCATGTTCTCAAAGGCTCTGTGACCCTCCAGAAGTGAAGAACCCAGGGCCACAAGGCGTGGGTGATCCCTCTTGCCACCAAACAGAGTGCAAACACTGAGCATGTCCCCAGCCTCAGGGCCACAGCTGGCAGCCTGAACCAGCTCCTGTGTCTCCGCCTCCTGGCTCTGGCTGGGCAGCTGCCGTGTCTGCGGCTAGGTTCCCACCTCTTGCATCTTGGCCTCCTTTTCCCTCTGCTGCTCTGGTGTCTGGCAGTCCCCGGCACAGCTGTTCTAACCGCAAGGTGAAATGACCTTTCTGGTATACTCTGTCCAAGTGTTTAGCACAGCTCCTGGCCTGCCCCCTTCTTCCCACACACCTTTGTTTCTTGCTGCTTCTTTTCCCTTCATCCAAAACTTGACGACACAGGAATTTACACTGCAAATGTGTTCTTCACCACGGAGTCCTGAGGGATGTTTTGGGAGGGCCTCAGTGAGACAGGCTACTTCCGAATGTCCTGCCTGCCACCAAACCCCCACACTGTCACCAGGTCTTCTGGGTGCACTTGAGAAAGGCAGGGCTGAAAGATGTGTCCAAAGCACATGAAGCTTTCAGGAGGCCACTGTGCCCCTGGGTTTGGGCCATGACCTCCCATCCATGACCTCCTGAGCTTCCCTTCAGGGATGGCGTCTCCACAACCCATGTCTGGAAGTCCTTTCTGTGTACTCCTGCAGGTGGCTCTGTCCCTGTCTGCTGCCTCTGTCTGGGAGGCAACTGTGCAGATGAGGGGGTGGTTGAGCCATCAGGGAGTCCCAGCAGAAGTCGGGGGTAGAGGAGAGTGAGGTCAGGGCACTGGTGTCCCAGCTCCCTCTGAGCTGCTGCCTGGGGACGCTGGCCACTCGCAGCCTTCCCTGCAGGACCCCCCTCTGCTCCTCATTCAGGACCTTAGGTGGCCACACCATGGACATGGCTCCTATGTGGGTCAGCTTGGCCACCAAAACACAACCTCACAGACTGGGGACATTTACTCCATCAGTTCTAGAGGCTAAAATCCAAGATCAAGGTGCCAGGAGGGCTGGGTCTGTCCTTCGTTTGGCAGTGAGCACCATCTTGCGACCTCCCTGCCAAGTCACCCCACTGTACACATCTGTCGCTGTGTCTCTTCCTAGAAGGACACCAGTCTGATGGGATTAAGGCCCTACCCCATGGCCTCTTTGTACTTTAATCACCTCCTTAAAGACTTTATCCTCAAATCCCGATCCGTTCTGAGGGTTGGGATTGGGGAGAGGAGGAAGGCTCATAAACGTCCCCTGCATCTTTCATTAAACACTTCATCCTAATTTAAAGGTGCCATCTGTTTCTGCTGCTGATTGATTAAGCAAATGGTTTGGGCCGCTCCTCGTAGAGATTTGTACTAAATCACCTGCTTGCACCCTCGCCCCTGCTGCCAGACACTGGGAAGCAGCATCTAATCTGGGCTGGGGTGTCTTCAGAGACATCAAATCCTGACTTCAGACAAAACTCTCCCCTGGGGCCTATCTGGCCCCAAACTGACCCATCCCTGTGACCTGAGGGGCCACAGATGATGTGTCGTTTTCTGGAGTCTAGCTCCCACCCCTCACGGTTCCCAACTCACATGTGTTAGTGTGCAAGAACCTTGCATGGACACTGCCACACCATCATTAGTGCATAAAATGTATTTCTTTCCCAACTGAGGATGCAGACTGTGGTGGCGAGGTGTGCAGGGTGGAATTGTGTTCACAGGGTAGAGGGGACATCATGGCTGCACTGTGTATCAGGCGGAACTTGGCATCTGGCGGTAGATTAGTCTTTTCCCATCACTGGGCACAATATCCAGCACCCCCAACTTATTGGAGCAGAGGTCTTATTTGGTTCACGGTTTGGAGGGATTCAGTCCATAGTCAGCTGGCTCCAAAGCAGGAACTTCAGGGCCAAAGGGTGTGGCAGAACAAGCTGCTTAGTTCGTGGGGCCCAGGAAGCAGAACAGGGGAATAGTGCCAGAAAAGAATGGCTGAGGGGCCATAGATGGTACCCAAGGTCACACTTCCACGACCCACCCAGATACACCCAGGAGCCTGCTCTGCTTATCTTCTGGGTATTTGTTATCCAATTAAATTGGCATATAGGGATTCACCGTTACGAGAGGGTATAAGGATATAAGAGGATATGAGATGATACCCACACTGTGCCAGCCACAGCCCCTGCTGGTGCACCAGAAAGTGAACACTGCAGTCAGAGGGATATAATTTAGAGTTTGTTCAGTGTGAGCCCCACTCTGCAATCCTGGGCACTGTACCAGGTGGGGAGAGGCCCCCTGATGGTCGGCTCCCTGGTCTTAGCAGGTCTCTTTCAGGATTTTCCAAGCTTATTTGATAATAGTGTGGGCTTTCCTTTGAAACCTTTATTTCCTTCATTTCCAACCCTCCCTCTCCAGCTTTCCTATAGCACTATCCACAAACCTGGGCTTCCCTAGAGTTCTGGAGTCCTAGACTGCTTTGCAACCTCAAGCCTGGGTTCCAAGGCCCCCTGCTTTCCTATATTTGTTTGTCTGTCATGTTAATTGTTGGGAAATTGAGACCATATGTCTCTGACTCATTTCCACTGTCATCCAACAGAATTCTGAGGAGTTGTTTGAAGTCAGTGAGGGTTCTTTTTTTATTTTAAAGAGAAAAAAAGTAAAAAAAAAAAGTTTAAAACAGGTTAGTGGGACGGGGATATAGCTCAGTGGCACAAGCACCTGCCTGGCAAGTGAAAGGTCCTGAGTTCGATTCCTGGTACCAAAAAAAAAACCCAAACACCCCAAAAGATTATCCTACTTTAAGGCTGAGTAGTACTCCATAGTATAAAACAGATTAGTAGGAGAGTTACAATAATTAATACATTGCATATAGTCTTCATGGGTGTTTTGATAGTGTGAGATATAAGCATTGCCCAAACAGTACTAGCACAAACTTTTTCTTTTCAGTGAACTGAAAGTTAGCTGTATAACTATCTTAACTCTCTTATGTGTAAATATATTTTTTTCTTTTTCCCTTCCTTCAGTCAGTAAAGGTTTTAAGTCCTGACGTTTGAATACCTGGCTTTCTTCTCTAGTTAAGTGCAGTTCACCCAAAGTTAGCGAGTGCTGTGTGTGAACCCAGTGGGAGCAAAAGGCTATACGAAGCATAAAGCCCAGCACCTTTCCTTGGGGGACTCACGCATGGCCTCCCTGCCTAGAAGTCACCACATTAACCTGGCTGATAAAGCATCTGTTGGGAGACCCCAGGTGCCTGAGTGTGAGCAGCTTCCAGATTGGTACTATCTCCTCCTCGTTGGCACAGGCTGGACAGGTCAGCTGTGCACCCATAAGTCTCACTTTGGTCCATTTGCAGCCTCTTTTACCTGCACAGACTGGGTTGTGCCTTCCCATAGTTGAGGAAACCATGGCTCAGCAGAGTGCCTGGGTCTGCACGGGCACCCACGGTAGTTAGGATTTGGACACTGCACCCCAAGGCTTCGGAGAGGACACTCAGGAGCAGTTAGAGAGAACAAATGACCTCCTGCTTTGCTGACTCTGCTTCACAACCTCAGCGTGTGATCCTGGCCGGGGAGCCAATTTAGATCCTGCCCTCTGGGCACCTATTAATTTCATCAAAACACAAAAAAAAACCTTTCTTCCTTGAATTTCATGGGGGAGGGTGGGTGTCAGGACTCCGTTTTCCTGAGTGACTCCCTTGGGCTTGGCTTCTCATCAAAGTGTCCAGCTCAGGGTTCTGTCAGGTGGCCTCAGAGGGTTTGCACCTGGCTTTAGCTCCGAGCCACACAGCGGTGCCTCTGAGCCCCACAGAGTGGGACGTGGAGGGCGCCACCTGGAAGCAGGTGGGACGCCAGGGCCTCCGGCTTCTGATCCCCCACCCCAGACCACTCCTTCCTCCTGAGTGGCATCCGCTGGTGGCATGGAAAGGAGCTCTTCTTTCTGTCGCATGGTTTTAGGCCATCTGCAGACTGTCATTTGTGTCTTTTTCTTCCTTTTTGTTTTGTTTGTCATTTTATTTGCCCTTCCAAGTCCTTGAAAGAGCAGATACTTTTTGAGCTGCGAAATAAACAACTCTGAGCATCTCACAAGCCGGGACCTGTTTTATGTCCCAGGCATGTGTGGCTCCCAGTAGGCACTCGGAACCCATTGGATGACGGTGGTGACGAGGGTGGTGGCAGTGCTGAAGATGACAAAGGCAGACGCAGTGTTTCCCGTGTCTGGCACGTGCCAGGCACAGAGGCAGATGACATCCCCACCTACGCTCATGGACTCCCCACGAGCCGGAGGAGGGGCGATTCCCATCCCCCTTAGTATACAGATGAGAAATCGAGGTCCAGAGCCTGTGTGACTGTCCCAGGACACACATCAGCAACCCAGCAGGTCCCACCACCACGGCCAAACTCCTGGCTTGGATTCTGCGAGGAAAGACCAGATTCCCAAGGCACAAAGCCTTTGTCTTTCCAGTTTGCTAAGCTCGATGATCTGTGGGTGAAGTGTGTTCTGTGCAGTCCCCAACTTCCAATACATTAATCAGACGAAGCTTATCGTCCGTCGAACAGCATTGTAAGGATGCCAGGTTTATGAGCTAATGAAGCATCACTGGCTTTGAACTTCTGACTCAGCTCAGGAAGCACTTAGACTCCAAGCTGCAGGAGACAGCTCTGCAGAGGGGAAGCTGATGACATCCAAGGTCAGCAGCAAGGAGCTCGTCCATGTCCGTGTCACCACCTGCTCATCTGCATCTCCCTGTTGGCATTTCCTGCTGAGATAAAGTTTTCTGCTCTGCCATTCAGATCAGAGAACAAGGCTCAGAGAGGTTCAGACACTTACCCAAGGCAAAACAGTGAGGAAGAAGTAGACCACCCATGCAAAGGAGACTGCACAGCGTCCCTTCTGCATCAGAGATCAGGTGTCCTACACTGTGATGTAGCCCCTCCCTGTATTCCTACCACACCACAGGCCTTGAAGGCAGACAGACACAGCCCTGAAGCCAGCAGTAGCTCAGTGCAGGTATTACAGCCACAGCTGGTGCCACCACACAGCCTCTCCCTGTCTCCATTGCCAGGACCCTGGTCCCAGCCCCGTCTTCTCCCTCAGACTCCTCAGGCTTCTCACCAACCTCTCCTCCCCCATCCCTGTCTCTTCACCTCTCTCCCCTTCCCCCTTCCCCTCCTCGTCCCCCTTCTGCTTTGCCCCACTCCTTGTCCCATCCACTGCACTGAGCTCAGACACGCGGCCTCCCTTCACTGATTCCTGTATCTCCTGTTGAGTTCCCACCCCAGGGCCTTTGCACTGCTCTTCCTCCTGCCAGGGACACCCTCCTGTGGGTGCCAGCATGAGTAACTCTCTACTTCCTCCAGGGCTCTGAAGAGGGGAGTCCTGTCTGGTTGCCCCAGCCTCCCCTGCTCCGTCTTCTTACCCAAGGGGTGCCAGCTTGCCTCTTTCGGCCTGTCTGCTCCTCATTTGCTCCCCCACAGTGGGATGAAAAGTCCCTGAGGGCAGGGTCCTATCCACTGTGTCCTGCTCTGTGTCCAGGATGAGGGTGGTGCCCACACCCGCAGAGCCCTCTCTGGGTAACCATGACGAGGATGAAGACAGAACTGGGGCTCCTCTGTTGGTGTAGAAGTGAGAGAGACCTTCCAGGAAAGGGAGGAGGTGGTCAGAGGATCCTGGCGTCCACACCCTGTGTGGCCTCTCTGCTTGGATGGGACAGGACCTGAGACTTCCTCTCACAGAAATCAGCAGGGTAGCAGGGTGTCACTTCTGAAATTAGATCACTGAGGACACTGCCCCCTCTCTCCTTCACTCACGGGAGGTAACACACCCACTGGGATCTGAGCCACTGAGAGACCCACAGGGCAGTAAACTGTGGGGAGTCTCTGGACCCTGGTCCCTGAGAAACCAAATCCCCTCCAAGGGACAGATGAGTGAGCCTGGAACAGATTTTCCCCCAGAAGTGAGGTAGCAGCAGCCTCAGCTGGTACCTGGCAGCGTATATGAGCCCTGAGGCACAAGACTCCTAGGATGGGAAAGTCTGTGACCAGACTCCCACACACCATATTCTTGAGATGCTTAAGTGCTTTAATCCCCAAGTCTAAAACAAGCAAACTTATGCAGACGTTCAGGCCATGAGAAGCAACATGCAGCGTCTGGAAGAAACCAAGTCTTGCAGAACTGTGTTCCAGGTCTGTTGCTCTTAGATTTCTGCCACCGTGACAGAACACCATGGGCTGGACAATGTATTAAGAAAAGGAACATCTTTAGCTCTCAGCCATGTAGCTTTGGGGCTGCAGGAGGATGGTGCAGGTGCCAGTGCTGGGCCACAACCTGCATCATCTCACGTGGCCAGTAGTGGACAAGATTGTGTGGGACACAGTAACGTGAGACACCTGTCCTCTAACAGGAGCTCAGTCCTATGGCATTAGTGCGGGGGAGGACGCAGCCCTGGTGAGCTAAGGATCTGTTAAGAGATCCCGCCCAGTACTACTGTCACCATGGCAACGAAGTTCCACCCAGGGTTTCGGAGGCAACACTGAAACCATGGCTCTGGAGAGAAGAATTTTCGCTGAAGGGAAACCAGGAGCTTCTATAGGGCTCCGCAAGCAAAGGGCCGATGATGGCTGCAGGGCAGGGTGGGAAAGGGCTTGGGCTCCAAAAGCTCTGAGAGGTCACCCGAGGGAAGAAGGGGTGGGCATTTGCATTTAAAGGGTTGCCTTGGCCTGGGGACAGAGAAGAGCCCTATTGACAGCCAGGAGGGAGAGAGGTGCCGGGAAGCTGGGCCTCAGCAACCCTCGGTTCTGTTCCTGGCTTCAACTCCAGCCCACTGAGAGCCTTGGCTGGTTCAGGTTGACACTCATTGCTGAAATAACACCATGCTTGATTTTTCTTTCTTTCTGGTACTTGGGATCAAACCCAAGGGTGCTGCTGTACACTGAGCTACTTCTCTAGCTCTTTTTTATTTTAATCCGAGATGGGGCCCAAGCTAAGTTGCCCAGGCTGCCCTCAAACATTTGACCCTCTTGCCTCAGACTTCCGAGTAGCTGGAATGACAAGAATGTGCCACCCTGCCTGGCTTGAGATGACACCATTCACTTTGTTTATCTTTTAATTTCAATTTTTATTAGTACAAGTTTGTGTATATGACGGTTATATTCATTGTGGGGAGCTAGGACACACACATAACACACTGAATTCTTTTTATGTGCCCGTCTCCTGCTCTCCCTCCCCCTCCCTCCATCTCTTTGTTCCCTTCACAATTAAAAAAATCTACCTCCCTGTTTCCTATTATCTGTCTTCTATTTTGCTCTTTAATTGATTTATATTCTGAGTTTCTCCCATAAGTGAAACCATATGATAGGTAAGCTTCTGTGCTTGATATATTGCACTTATTATTATGGCCTCAGGGTGCAACCATTTTCCTGTGATTGACTCGGATTTATCCTTTAGAGCAGTATAGTACTCCATTGTGTATAAATACATTTTCTTTACCCATTCATCTGTTGAAGATGTCATTCTTATTGTAGAAGTTTTCTCTGCTTTACCCAGAGAACCGAAGCTGAGCTTCCACAAGGAGAGAAACTATTGGTGAAAGTCAAAAGTCAGGGACAGGAACAGCCTTCGCTGTTTCTAGGACATCCTACTGGTACCATCCTTTGCTAAAAACCACCCTGCAGCAGCTGTGGAGTTAATGCTATCTTCTCGCCCACACACACCCTGCTCCTCACACACCACAGTGAGGAGCAGCCAGGCAGTTCCCTACCTGATAGTGCTAGGGCTGGTCCAGGATGCTACCTTCCCCAGAGCAGTTATGTAGCAGTTTGTTTCTTATGCGGCTGTGCTGTGTAACAAACATCCTCAAGTCTTCAGAGGCATTTCACCCGACATGTGTATCACCCACACTGATCTTGATGGAGCATGCTCAGTACCTATAGGTCATCTGGTGTCTTAGGCAGCTTTCCTATTGCTGGGTGCCATATTCGACACTACAGCTTACAGAAGGAAAGCTTTAATGGAGATTCCAATCTAATTTGGATTCTAATACTTATCTGCTGGCTCCAAGGCAGAAACCTCACCATGAAAGGGCATGTTGGAGCAACGTGGCCTAATTCATGGCAGCTAAGGAGTAGACTAGGGGGACAGCACCAGAGAAGAAGGGGCCAGGGAACCTGGGTGATTCTTGGGGGCAACGTCTCCAGGACCCATGTAGACACACCCAGCAGCACACTCTACTGATCTGCTCAGCGTTTCTTAATCCAAGGAAACTGACACATGAAGATTAACTGTGCCTGCGGGGTCCGTGTGGTGGACTGGGGTCCCTACATTCTGCTCCATGTGGCTCGTCTGTCCTCGGTCTGGCCTGGGCTTGCTCTCA
This sequence comes from Dinomys branickii, assembly GCA_004027595.1. NCBI lineage: Eukaryota > Metazoa > Chordata > Mammalia > Rodentia > Dinomyidae > Dinomys > Dinomys branickii. The sequence continues at coordinate 70,808 of PVLD010000009.1, forward strand.
TGGCAGGAGCAGAGGTGCTGGAGAAGCCAAGCTGAATTGCTCCGGTGCCGCTGTTCGGCCCTCTGCCTGTCCCTCTTCATTAGCATCCCTTTGGTCAAAGCCAACCAGGTGGCCTGGCCCAGGTGAAGATTGGGGGCAGACTGCATTTGTTCCAGGGAGGGAAAACACAAGTGATTGTCACAGCTCTGTGAAAGCCACCATGGTTCCGCGCCGATCACTGTCACTTACAGGGCTGGCTCTGTGCCGGTTTATCTTACATTAAGTCAGTGTCCCTCAGCTGAGGTCGATTTTGGTCCCCAGGGAACAGTTAGCGATGTCCAGAGACACAGAAGAGGCCAGGGCAGCTGCTGAACCCCACAAGGCCCAGGACGGACTGGTGTGGCCCTTCATATCCGCAGCGCTGGGGCTTGGAACCCCTGCGTTAACGAGATGAGCCCTGGATCCCACCCATGGCATGACCTTGACTAGATCCACCTCTGCTGCCTGCTCTCCTTCTCTGTACTGCCTGCTCTTGCTCGTTTGTCTTGCCTGGTGGACGCTGCCCTTGGTTTGGGTGCAGGTCTGTGCGGCCTGGTTACCCCCAGCTCAATTCCTTTTCTGTTCCCACCTTTGGTCCAGCTCCCAGGCAGGTGCTGATGTTGGCCTGTCTGTCTGGACACTTCATGGTCAGAGCTCTCCTCCAGAGCCAGGTGGTGATGCCTCCTTCAGAGCAGGTGAAGAGCACTGAAGGGCCCTTGCTCTCAATTAGCTGGGTAACTGGCTCTGTGTGGAATTTCTCACTGGTAGCATTGGAGAAGTGGCATTAAAGGAAATTCAGAGTACAGCCAAAAACCTTATAAGGAGTGCTGCCCTTCTGGCTGGCCTGGTCTACCCAAATCCTGGTCATGTCTGCAGCATAAGGCTTACAGCAGACACCTGCCTCCTACTGCGTGCCCTCTGCCCTCGCTTCAGGCCATTCCTGCCTCTCCCAGGCCGCTCTCCATCTTGCAGGTCCTCGAGGAGGCTACTGTCTGTAAGAACAGCTGCCAATCTTGGGTGCCTTGCCTGCTCTGTGCACAGGAAAAGAGATGTAGGTATATCCTGGTTTGCTCACTTTTGCGGGGGAAAAGGCCATTAAGAAGCTGCCCCCTGAGCCACCCCATGGCTGTGGAACAGAGCCTCAGAGTTTGGAAAACTTGTGCTTCCTGGAATGCGAATACTATGTGCTGCCCCCTAGAGGCGCATTGAGGAGAAGCAGGAGGAGCCCCTGCCAACCGGGCTTCCCCATGGGTTTCGCTTGCCTGGCCCTGGCGCTTACTCCTGAGAGTCACCCTTTCATGCGAGTTCAGTCCTGTCCCCACTGCATGGGTGCAGGAGCAGAGGCACAGAGGAGCTGCCGTGTGCAGGCTGCACGGCCGGGACACCTGGGAATCAGAGCTCTGTGGTCTGGTCCGAAAGCCTCATTTCTCACCGAGCCGCCCTGCAGCCTCCCCGCAGCCCACAAGCCCCATCCCCCATCTTGAGGGTGGTGACGCGGCTTCTTACAGTTCCTCCCAGCCCTACCTCTCATTTTCCTTTCGTCCCCTCTCCGCTGCAGTAGCCACACACGGCGTCCAGGCCCAGGCCACCTGCTTGTCAGCCTGAGACTTGAAGCTTAAGGGCATTTCAAGGAAGACAGAGGTTTGGTATGGAGGTGCTTTTAAATTCCTCTGCTGTGTCAACTGGCAATTTTTATCTTCTTGGGTTCTTTCCAATTTGTAAATCCTGAAGTATCCACTCACTCAGACCCACCTGTGCAGGGGGCTGACCTTGCATCTTGTGGTGGCCTCTGGTGGCTTTCCCTGGCCGACCACCCCGAAGCTCCTCTGCTCTGACCTTCCTCTCCCTGACTGCAGACACCCCCTCTCCCCGCTCTCCACGCCCCACTCCCCGCTCCTGGCTGCTCTTTGTGCCCTCCTGCTAACACACTCTGAATAGCTAACACAGGCACAGCGCTTCCCCGTCTACGTACAAACATGGGCTCTGCACTTCACAGTCTGCATAGCTGACGTGGGAACAGCACTCTGCAGTGTGTCTGGCTGACATGGCCACAGCACGGTTGGCTTAGCTACCACAGACTCAGCAACTCACAGTTTGCATAGCTACAGGGCTATCGTGCGTCACAGTTTGCAAAGTGCCTGCAGAGACCTCCTCTCACAGGACTTCCCGCCAGAGAAGCAGCAGGGCGGCGAAGTCCTCACCCCTGTTTGAGACTCACGGAGCTTTCTTTACCTGGAGGTGGCCAGGTGACCTGGCTGACCTTGAATCTGGGGCTGCCCATCTTCCAGGCCTGTCCTTGCCCTCCCGTGACAACTGTGAGACAAATACCGTATCACGTTCCCCCATTTTACTCAGGCCCAGAGAAGTCAGGCCACTTCCCCAAGGTCACACAGTGTCTTGGTTACTCTTCTCTCATTGCTGAGACAAAATACCCAATTCCCAAAATGAAGGAGAGGTTTATTTAGCTTACAGTTTGTGGAGGTTTCAGTCCATACTTGGCTGGCTCCAAGGCAGGGTGGCACATGGCAGAGGGCAAAAATTCATGGCAGCAGAGCACAGCAAAAACAACTAGAGCAAAAGGGAGGACTGGCTGCAAGCAGCCTCTTTTTCTCCCTTAACTTGTAAACAGCCTGCCCCCACCCAGGGGGCGTGTACCTCTCACACAATCTCCATGCCTTCCTCTTCCACAGGCTCAGGATGTGTACAAAGTAAGCAGCCTAGCTTCCTGCAAAGTCACCCAACCAAACCTCTAGACTCCAAGTTGATACAATGTATCAACTATAACACACAGGCAGGGCCAGGTTGTCCTGACTCCAGAGCTCAGCGTGCTGGCAACTGCTTCCCACTGTCACCATCCTAAGACACCACTGGCTCATTCATTCCTACCTTTGCTCCTTCACTCAGCCTCATTCCAGGGGCCAAGGCTGCCAGGGCTGCTACTGCAGTGGATCTGAGAGTTGGTGTTTTCTGCTGCTGCACAACAAATGACCACAATTTGCCATAGCACCTGTTCCTTATCTCTTGGCTTCTAGAGATCAGTGTCTGGGCCGGGCTGAAGGGTGCTGTGCGCTCCAGTCTCAGAGAGCCACACTCAGGACGCTGGCTGGGACATCCACATCAGAAAAGGCAGCCCGGCCGAGCTGCAGCTCCCTGTGGCTATGGCTCATTTCTTACATGGGTAGTGTGGCGCGGTCACACCTGCAGGTTGGCACACTGAACAGGACATTTGCCAGGAAGTGATTGACCTTCCCTTCTTCAGTGAGGAGGGAACGGAAATAACTTCCCCAGTTTGTCACAAAACACGGCTCTAAGGGTGTTCGTGTTGGGAGAACTGACCAAACCACTGCCTCTTGGGCCGTATGGAAGCAAGATGTGTGTTCTTTGTTTTAAAGACACAGGTTTCAGCTCCGGAGCCAGCAGCTTGGCTCCAGACAAAGCCTGCTGCCCAGACAGGAGGTGGTGACAGGAAGGGATTAGGGATGGAAATCTGAGAGAACTTTGTGCCCGTCCTGCCACACAGCTCTTAGCTTAGGTGGATCAATCACAGTCATGTTTTCTCTCACTGGCACTGATCGAGGCCCCTGGAGCGCTCGTGACCTCTGGCAGCGATGGCTTCAGAGATGAACAGGGTATGAAAAACAGGGAAATAAAAAATGATGACCATTTGAGATGCGTCTACAACGGGCCAGGTACTTCCTGTGCTTCGTCTCCTTTCGTCTTCCCAGCGACCCTCCAAGGAAGTGCTATTGGGCTTTTCCTCCTCTTCCATTTCTTCCCTGAAGAAACACTGTCCATCTTTCCCCCACTGTGCCAGTGGAGAAACTGAGGCCCACAGAGATTCAACACATAGCTGGAAGTTCCCAGGCCGGTCCTTTAACTGTCCCAGAGTGGGACACAGAGTGTCCTCCTTGTGCCTCTCTTTTTCCTCGTAAAAGTCAGGTCCAGGGACCACACAGACCCAGTATCCATGGTCCCTGGAGTCCTTAGTCTCTTCTCAGCTGAGAAGAAGCTGGGATGGGGCGCCCCAGCTAGAGTGGGAAATTTCTATTACTTCTGCTTTACCGGGGTCCGACTGCCCCGCACCAGGAGGAAAAGCGGTGGAAAGGTGCACCCTGCAAAGGCCTGGGGGGTCACTGCTCTTTCAGCTATGCAACTCACGGGTCTCCTGTCCCTGCCTTCTCAGGCTTACAGCAGCGGGAGGGTCAGCGCCCCCATCCCTGGTGGTTCCCCCCCCCCCCGGGGAGATGGGCCACATTCACATCTGAGAAAGGCACAGCCCGAAAATGAGTCTGCTCCTCCACGCACGGCAGAGCAGTCAGAGCAAGCAGCACGTGTGTCATCCTCGGAAAGGGTCCCTTCGGAAGCCACAGCTCTCTGAGGCTGCGTGCAGGGGACCGGAGAGTAGATCAGTAATGGATGTTTCCCTCCCCGGGAGCACATTTTCCCCCAAAGCCTGTCTCGCCTCCCAGGGCCTAATGCAGCCTGAGGTCCCCGTCACCCTGCAAGGCTCCGCGGCAGTTGTGCAGTCGGAACCACTTTGCTAATTGAACTAAAAGTCTCGCAGCTTCATTTTCTTTTCCCTTTGGGTTCACCCGGCGTTTAAAAGGCCTCTCTGAAGAGTGAAGCCTTATCTAATTTAGAAAGCTGCGAATTCCCACCACAGAGCCGCAGGCTGCGGTGGTCGACAAGGTCCCAGATTCTCACTCCTGAACCTTTCAGCCATCTCCATGGTTCCGCTGGACGCTGGAGCGTTTCTAAGGCCTGGGATGACAGTGACTTCACCGAAGGGCTTTAATCAAGCTGCAGTCAGCAAATAAAGAGAAATGGCATTTGCCTTCACTGCTGGAAGGTGTGACTTTCTTCATCGGGAGTGTTTTAAGGACAGATGCCTGGGTTTATTCAAGAGGGATTCTGGCTTCTATGGACCGACGTCACCACTTCCTGTCAAGTGTAGGGAAAAATATATGTGTGTGGCTGCATGTGCAAGCACATGCGTGTACTGAAGGGGTTTCTTACCCTCTTGCCCACGATTCTCTTTTTTTGTTTTGCCCACGATTCTCTGCTGGAAAAGTAAATGTGTGGGGCCTGGCGGTGTCACAATGACGTGAACAGAGCAGACACCCCCCATCCGGCAGCACGGCCTTCTCCGCAGCGCCCTTTGCAGGAGTGCCCATCTCATCCCCAACGCCCTCCTCTCCCTGCCCTCCCTCACTGGAGGAGGCACCATCAGTGGAGTCCGTTTTTCCCCGTTCCAATCTTCTGCCACGTCTCTCCGTCCCTTCCCTTCCCACCACCACCCAGCAATCAGGCCCCAGTAATCCTTCCATGAAATACGGCAGTAACCTCCCTGTCTGTAGCCGTGGCTTCTGCTCTTGCAGAACAGGCAATGGGGTGACCTCCTGGAGCCGTTCTCAGAGCGGTCCTGTTGTAAGCAAAGCCCAAGGCTGGGGGCTGGCACTTACGCACTTTTCCTGCCCTGTTTGGTCCCCCCTTCTCTGACACCCGCTGAACGCCAGCCTCCCTACGCACCCCCCACCAGGCCAGACCCCCACACTGCACCTTATGAATCCCTTCTCTTCGGAGGTCGAGGGGACTGCCAGCCCTGCAGCCCGCGCCACCACAGCTCCTGACTCACCTCGCTTTGTCAAAACCATTCTCTTAAGGTGAAGTTCCTGTGTCAGTTTGTCAGAGAAGAGATTCTGCTATGGGGGAAGCTATTCTCACTGTGGTGCCCTCAGCACTTGTGTTTTCTGCTCCCTGTGCCTTTGCTCCCGTGGTCCCTCCCTCCAGAATGCCTGTTCCTCTTGCCTTGTCCTTAGGGACCCAGCTGGAAGGGCCCCTTGCCCCTTGAGGGAGAGGGATTGCCCATCTCTAGTTACCTGGCCAGACCCAAGCCCTCTCTCCTCAAGTTCCTGTGGTTTGTCTCTGTCATCCTCAGGCACACACACACTGCTTGTACTATCGCCCTATCATAACCCACCATTCTCCCTCCATGTACTGGATATGGCCTCTCTGGGCACAAGGATGATCCTACCCATCTCACTCGTTCATTAAACGAACACCCCTGTATGAGTCAACTTTCTGTTGCTACGAGCAAATGCAGGGGAGAATCAGCTCATAGGGAGGAAAGTTTTATTATGGCTCACGGTTTTGGAGATTTCAGTCCATGGTCATCTGACCCCGTCACATTGGGCCTATGGTAGCACAGCCCATCATAGTAGGAGCACAGGGCAGGTGGGATGTCTTCACTTCATGGCAGCCAGGAAATAGAGCAAGAAAGAGAGAGAGAATATGAGTGAATGAGCATCTTAATATCCCCTTCAAGGACATCCCAGTAATCGAACTTCCACTGGGCCCCACCTCGTAAAGGTTTCACCATCTGCCAAGAGTACCATATGTTGGGGACCAACCTTTTGGCACATGGGCTTTGGGTACATTTAAGATGCAATGACGCCCCTGGTATGAGGATTTCCTATGTGAGGCACATGGAATGTGTTCATAAGAAAGGCACATCTACCCGCTTGGGCCATTCATCCCAGCTGGCAAGGGAATTTGGAGGTGATGAGTCCAAAGACAAAGTATCAGGGCTTGGGGAGGAGCTCCATCCCCAGCACGGTATAAATAAATCCCAATCCAGGTGCCAGCAGGACCACGCTCCCTCCAGAGGAGGACCCTTCCTTCCCTCTTCCAGCTTCTGTAGTCCCTGGCATTTTTTGGCTTGTGTCGATATTGCTCCAACCTCTGCCCCTCTCTACCCAGCCTCCTTCCCTGTGTGTCTCTCAGTGCCTTCCCCTTTTCTGTCCCTCAGCAGGATACTTTCATTAGATTTAAGGCCTTGCCTGATCTGTCTTGATCTCACCTTGACCCGAACCTAAATTATATCTGCAGAGACCCTTATTCCAAATAAGGCCCTTAAGTTCTGGATGGACACGAATTTCACAGGGACACTGTTCAATTGCCTACCCTGGCCCTGATGCCACCCTGCAGGGTTGATGTGGGTGTGGAAACTGAGGCCCAGGGCAACAGTTTGCCCAGGGCCTCACCACTGGACTTGGTGAACAAAGGTGCAACCAAACCCTGACCCCGTCTCCTGCGTCACTGCTCCACCGGGCACAAATACAGTCTGGCCACTGCCACTGTGCCCTGTCCTCAGCCTGCTATCTTCAAAATTCAGAGCAAGGTGAATAAAACTGGGCCTCTGGAGCCACCAAGGTAGAGGCTGGGAGAACAACCACCGCCACACAAAGTTCCTCCACTGAGGACAACTGGTGGCAACTCTGAGGACAATGCCAATGACTAGTGGCATTAGTGGCGAGACCCCATCCACAGGCTGAGCACAGAAACAAACCCCCTGGCACTCTGCTGCATGTCTGGAGGCATTTTCCATGTGCTTTATGCTCTGTGTCCCAGCTGTTCACACCGCCACCCCTAATGGTTGATTCTGTTTCTCTGTTGAGAAATTGTTCCACCCTTCTCTTAAGCGGCTGCCTACCCCCTGTCTGTGCTGTCACACCTGTGCTCACGGTGGCCAAGCAGTGAGCCGTGGTAGGCTGTGTGCCCTCACCAGGGCACTAGGCATTGTGTATGCTCCCTTAATCACCTGCTTCCTGAGGAGTGAAGACTCAATTTCTCCAACCCCGTGTGCCACTTTCCCTGTAGCGACTTTTCTCTTCTGGAGGGTTTCAGCATACCACGGTATCCTTTCTGTAATAAAAGCAGGGGAATTGCTGACAATTTTCACAAATTTGGGCCCTTGCAAGAATAATGTTTGCTGAATTATACGTGACGCTCCCTTTTGATATGTTCCTAACCTTTTTGCTTGCTGTACGGTGCTGCTGCTAAGCTGACTTCAGTATTTGATCTCTCCTTCTGCCTCTGGGTTTTCAGGCTGAGGATGTTTGTGGGAACAGGCAAGACAGAGGGACCAACATGGTGAATGTCACTGGATACCAGGTCCTCACGCACCAGGGGCAGTGGAGGAGGAGTAGGTTGAGAGTTCAATTCAGTCTTTGCTCTTTCTTGCTGCTTTTATGGTAGCATCACCAGGAGGGCTGGGTCCTTAGCATGAGGGGCACTGGGAGCAAGAAGATGCCCTGCTGTGTGGAGGGGTCAGTCCATGGCTTTAGAAAGAGAAGGCCGATTGACTTTGGATTTAGATCTGGGATGGCAGAGTCTTTAAGGGCTCAGCCTTGGAACCCAAGAACAGCAGGAGCTTGGGACCATCCTCAGTGGTGACCACATGTGCCCACAGCCACCCTGTGACTCAGCCACACCTCCTTTGCACATACACGAGCCTCACACCTGTCCTCTTACCTTCTTCCCTGGACTCCGCTTCAGCAAAGCAGAAGTGGGGAGTACAGCTTGGTCAAATCAGTAAAAGACTGCTTCTTGTTATTCATTTAGGGATCCATTACTTGAGTCCACAAGTATATGCTGGGTACACAATCATGCGTCAGCACCTGCCATAGCTGGGAGTAAAGCAGGCCAGAGCTCCTACCCTTGAGGAGCTTGGATTCTAGAGCCCATACAGCCCATGAATACTGTGCAATTGGATGGGGTTATACTCAACAGTCTGCTAGGAGGTGACAGGCACAACGGAGAAGCGGGGTGGACCGAAGCTGAGGGAGCGCTGTGAAAGGAGTACTCTGGAAAAGCCTCTCTGAAGAGGTGGTACCAGAGCAAAGAGGAGAAAAGAGAGGGAGGACCGTTCTGGTGGTTGGAAAGGGTGTTCCAGGCAGAGGGAGCAGCCAGTGCCAAGGCCCTGTGGCATGTTTGGGAAACAACAAGGAAGTCAGAGGGACTGAAGGAGAGTGGACACAGAAAGAGGGAGAAGAGGTCTGTGGCTAATAGGCTGCCCTGCCAGCTGGTAGGTGAGATGGCCAAAGCTCAGGGAGTGTATGGGACACATGTCAAGCCACCTGGCAAGGGTTTACAGGAATAAACCCAAGCTTCGCATTCCGGGTGTTGTGCTGCTTCTCAACATGACAGGAGGGTTCGCTAGGAGACACCTTCCTCAGGACACAACAGCCCCAGTGTCTGTCTGCTGTCCTGTAACTCAGAGGGGAGAAAGATTGCGTTGTTTTTCCCTCTGGCTCCTGCGATAGCCCTCAGTCATGGGGCAAGTCCTGCGACCCTGTAATTTCCGTCCGACCTGTCCTCTGGGTTCCCAGTCAGACCCCAAAGGCCCGCGTGTCCCCAGTGCATCTTTCATGACTGGTGAAGACCATGGAGGCTCCGATTCTTCCCCCTGTGGGTTTTCTTTCTTTGCCCACAAGGTTCCTGTCTCACGCAGGAACCTGCCTCGCCATGAAGACCAGGAACAAATTTAATTTAGGGCATCTACCTGTGCAGTCAGTAAATTGCTTTCACTGCTTTGCTCTGAAAAGCCATCTGCCGCCACTGACCTTTCCTGCCTCGCATACTTGCAACATATTTCTCTGCTTAACTTCCTGCGCAACCCCCCTCTCCACTTCCCGTCTTCGCGTTCTTTGTCATTTTCACAGATTACCCTTCACTCGGGCCACAGTCTTTCCTGTTTTTTTCTGGCTGCCACATCGTCACTTTTGACTGGTGTTTTTCTGCTGCTTCCTTGGTGAATGATGGTGAAGACCCTCCGGCCTGAGTACCATCGGGTGACCATCATAGGTTTGGCTGGCCCGAGGCTTTTTGTGTACAATCTGTACAGAGGCAGGTGTTTCTTCCTGTGTGGCAAAAGATTTGGGATCCTCCAGGTGCCAGGGAATGTGGGAGGACTGAGCAGCGGCATCGTCAGAGCCCCCATAGGGAATAGCGAAGCTCTGTGCAGAGTGAATCAGGCGTGTGGCAACCCTGATGCAGCGTTGTCCACGTGTGAGATCCAATCATGGTTGTGTGTTCACCTCCAGGATGACATTTCAGTGCTGCCCACAGACATGCAAATCAGTATGGCCTGTTGCCAAGGCATCTTGTTGATGTCTGTTCAGATTTTTGACACATTTCTGAGTTCTCAGAAGCGCAAAGCAGATTTTGCAGAGATGTGTTCATAAGCCTGCCTGCCAGCCTTGTTTTTTGCAAAGGTGAATTAAAATCCTAATTGTCCACTGGTCCATCGCAGCTTGGGCTGGAGGGACAGTCATACATTTATGAGGTATAATCAAAAAATATGGTAGATGTTTAAAATGTTTTAAAGATTTAGTACACTCAAAGACACACTGCTATTAACCTTCCTTAAAACACTCCTTCTTCCTTCAAGCACATTTAGCCCATTATTCCTATTACTTTCTGAAGCAGGTCTGGAAGTCTTCTTTCGTGAGAGTCTTTAGTTATCCTGTTGTGGCGCCCCTCCAGTCCTAGATGGATTCAAAGCATTATCTTTCACGGTCATTTTGACCTTAGACAAGAGCCAGAAGTCACGTGGTTCCCGGTCTGGTGACTACGGAGGATGAGGATACAGCAACAGTTTTAGGAGTCTGCTTTTCTGGTGGGTGGTGCTGAGCAGCAGCATTCACCATGTTTGGTTTTTTTTTTTTTAATTCCAGAATTGCTTCAGCTACTGGCAAGAATGATAGGATAGGTGTGTACAAATCAAGGGGAAGTGTTTTGTGGGAGGTTAACAGCAATGTGTCTTTCACTGTAAAACTTTTTAAATTTATACAGTTACTCTTTTTTCCAGTCTACCCTTATACAATGAAATACTAAGAGGTTAAAGATCAAGACTGACTCACATGGATGTGGACAGTTGTCCAAAAACCAGAAATTACTTTTAAAATAAGCCATTTACCGTGTGCCCTTCTGTATGTGATGGCCCATTTTTGTCAAATAAAATTAAATATCCATTATGAACAAATATAAAGCTGTTATTAAATGAAATTAGGTATTTCAAAAACCTTAAACGTGGACGCATTCTCAGGTCATTAAGTGGCTGCAGGATCCTATCAAATTAATGTGACATGTTAAATTTAAAACTTGGAAGAACAGTCTTGATGGCCACGGTTTGGTTGATTGATGAAGAAAACATAATCACGTTTTTTGTTGCTTTCAGTAAATATGTAAAAGTGCTATCTCCCTCCTGCAAAGGATATACCCAGGTAGCTATTTGTACATTCTTAGAAAAGCCTTGGGCAGGCTGTGCCCTGGCCACGCAGGGCTGGGGGCACGGGTGGGTGTCAGGAATGAGGCTTGGATGGCACTTGTTTAGCACAGTGGGCCCTCTGGATGCCCGAGGTTCTTTCTGGTGAGCAGGGTTTTTGTAATTAAGAAAAATGTAGAGGAGAAATTTTTTTACTTTATCCTTTTCTTTGTGTCTTTCCATCTCTTTCCTTTTTGGTTATGGAGAGTTTCAGACATGCAGAGCAGTGCACAGCCCAGCAGAGTGAACGTTTGAACACCTGTCACCTGCCCCAGCAATTGTCCTGCCTCCTCCACACCTGGCCCCCGGCCCCAGGGCCCCAGTGCCCACGTGGGTCCTGACCACACTGCTACACCACCGTCAGGGCTATGTCCTTGATGCTGAGCTATTGCGGTGAGATCCTGACCCTAATCCCCAGGTCCTCCTGCCTGCTGTTGCCCCCCACTCCTGTCCCCAGACTGACCTTACACCCTCATCTGAGCCCTGCCTTAAATGCAGCCATCAGAGCCTCCCATCTAGCAGGGTGGCAGATGCTCCAAGCCATCAGTGGTTGGGTCCTGGGGTGACCAGACCTTGCTGTGACTTTTGACCTCGGTCAGTTTGGCACAAGTGAGCTGTGCAAACACTTCTGAGTGTGCACTGTGATGGACAGAGAATGAGCCCTGGGACATCCCAGCTCTGCTATCTGCTCCAAAAGGCCTTGCACAACCAGCCCTCTGTCTACCTGGCTCCTCAGTTTCCTCCCTCTCTCTCTCTCTCTCTCTCTCTCTCTCTCTCTCTCTCTCTCTCTCCCTCTCTCTCTCTCTCCTGTCACCCAAAAACAGCTACACTCTTTTTTTTTGCGGTACTGGGGATCGAACTCAGGACCCTGCACTTGCTAAGCAAGTGCTTATTCCACTGAGCTATATCCCCAGCCCCAACTTAGTGACTTAACAAGACCCTGTCTTAAAAAGAAAAAGTCTGTGGATGTGACTCAGGGTGAAGGCCCCAGGTTCAATGCCCCCTCCCACAAAGGCAGGGTTCATTTTTACCCTTCCTCCCCTGCACAATGTATCTTTGTTAAAATAAAAAGACGGAGAAAGAAAGTACACAGGCCAACATGTTAACAGTGATTAATTCTGTATGGTGAACACATGTACCATTATTTTCTTATTTGTTCTTTGATGTGCCTTTTAAATCCCCTAATCAATGTTTAAGTTTTTTTAAAAAATAAGGGAGAAGTGAATTCTTTGGAATTGACAGTGAATCCACCACAAAGCAAGGGATGGTAGAAAGATTTCCTTTCCCTCTTCTCACACTCTGTGCAGTATCCACGGCATCAACGGCTCGCTCCGGGCGCAGATGTGGCAGTGGGACAGCTGGCATTAGATTCCCCTTGCTCTGTGGGGCTTTCTCTAAACCACCTTTTTGTGTCCTTAATTCCATGAATACAAACAATAATTACCAACCTAAGTAGATTACTCAGCACAGCTTAGATGCCTCTGTGTCCCCGAGTGAGCCACGTTATTGACCGTTCACAATTAATCTAAACAATTAAACCAATTGCTCTTGGGGTTCCTTCTTCGCCGTTATGTAGCTGGGTGCTGCTTCCACAGATCTGTTGCCTGAGCTCTAATTTCTATCTGGCATTCCCATTTTTCCCTGGGACTGAAATGTTCCATTAAAACTAATTTGTTTGCAAGCCAGGTCTTTGGGGGTTTTTTTCTCCTCTTCCTCCCTTCTGAGCACGGTCCTGCGAGCCGCCATGGTCCGCGGCAGAACTGGGCTTTCGATTTATAATTCTTCTACGGTCTGCCTGCTTTTGCAATTACTTCACAAACTCCCTTCTGTCCTTCCTCACGCTGCTTCATTCATTTTCACTTCCCCTGTCAAGTCTGGAAGAAGTCGTTGCTATCACCACAACCTCCCAGCATCCCAAGGATGAGCTAGGGATGAGAGAATGAAGGAGAAGCCCAAGGATACCGAAAACTACTTCGTATTGAGTCCCTATTAGAACAGGGTTTATAGGAGATAGTGGCAAAGAAAACAAAAGAACAAACAGGGCTTCTTCCTTCACTGAGTTTATAATTTGCCAGAGGAGAAAAGATAACCACATACCAAGTCTTATCTCCCAAGATGGGATGGTTTGGCGGGGATTTGTTACACAGCTATAAATAACTAATACACTCTCCATTTCCCTCCCGTAGTGCACACCTACTGTGACCCGGGTGCTCATAGGTCTGGGACATTGTTCTGCCTCCTCATCTTCACCTGCTCTACTTCACCTCAGTGCAGGTGGCAATTCTTCAAGGAGGCCACCTGGATCCCTCCCCAGCCCCCGATGGCACTGTACCTCTCCCCTGCAGCCTTGGCCTGAGTGGTCACAATCCATTTACCGAATTCTTTTTTGGAGTGGTAGGGGTAATTGGAGACTGAAGCCATTGCTTTTAGATTGAACTACTTCCCCAGACCTTTTTTATTTTTAGATAGGGTCTTGCTAAGTCTCTTGCTAGGTTGGACTCAAACTTGTGATCCTCCTGCCTCAGCTTCCCAGAGTGCTGGGATTACAGAGATGTGTCACCATGCCTGCCTTTACCTAATTCTTTAATTAATATTTGTACTAACTAATTCTAAGTCCATGAGAATGGGGTGACACCTTCTTTCCTATCATGTCTCCTCATCTTCTCATGGTTCCTATCCCTTAGCAGGTGTTCTAATAATTGATACACAAGGATGAATTTTAGCCTTATAAAGGTCAGTGTTGCTGTTGTTCCCATTCTATAGATGAGGAGACTGAGGCTGTGGGAGTAAGGATTTGTCCAGATTAATTATATGTTGCCAGGTGGGAGACTGGAGATTCAGACCCAAAACCCTGGGGTACCAGCTCATCCTGGCTGCTTCGCTGTTGGTCTTGGGTCCTTCAGCTCACTGACCAGCAATGACCCCCCACTATACCTGGGGACTGTGTTAAAATGCAGAGTTCTGGCTAAGTAGGTCTGGGGCTGCTGAGAATCTGTCTTTCTGACCGGCCCCTGGTGGCAGTGTGTCTGTGGGTCCCTAGACTGCTCTTACGTAGCACAGCCATGACCTACCCTTAAGGGTGGGAGTTCGCAGGTTCAAACCCAGTAGTGTATGCCTGTAATCCCAGCACCCCAGGTGGCTGAGGCAGGCGGACTGCAAATTTGAGCTCAGCCCAGGCAACTTAGCAATACTCTGTCTCATAAATAAAAATACAAAGGGCTGAGGATGTAGCTCTGTGCAGAGGCCGAGGGGTCCATCCCCAGTACTGGAAAAACAATCCATGCCGAGACTTTCCCAGAAATCTGGGCTACACTAAGCACTGCACTCTCTCAGCTTCAGTTCTCTCCCAATGTATGAGCACTGTGGGGCAGGGGTAGCCCCCTAAATGCCAGCCTCACCTGCCTGCCCCCGGCTTTGTGCTTGAGGCTTCAGACGCTGGCTTCCGTAGGCTAGGCCACCCATGGGCTTGCGGAAAGGTCTATGAGTAGCCCTTACGGAGGTCCCGGGTCCTGGGTGCTCCCTGGGCAAGCGGCTCACAGCTGGGCCCAGCAGCTGATGCTGAGAGGAAGCAGATATGCACCTACAAAGCAGCCTGGAGAACCAGAGCCCAGGTGGGGCCCCACGAGCTGATGGAGGCTCTGGTCCCCGGATGGCTCATCACCCTGCTCTCGGCCTGGTTCTCAGCAGGGAGGACCAGTCTCTGGGTGTGAGCACTCCGTGGGCTAGAGTATGTCCTCCCCCATCTTTACTTTCATTCCTGAGCCACCGCCTTGAGGACACTGTCCCCAAATCACCCTGCCTCAGGTGACACGACTTCCCTGGGCTATCTGAAGACCCTCAGTCCGGCAAGGTTTTGGCCCCTACTCAAAACAGCCACTGTGTAGCAATGAATTGATTAATTGCAATTGCTTGGGCCCAACACAGTTTCAACTACAGATAAGTCCTGGTGGTTCTCAAAGTGGGAACCAAGCCAGCAGCAGCTATAGCAGAAAATGCCCACCCGTCACCCAGCCAGTACACTTCAGTTTCTTAGTTGCCCGGGCAATAGTTCCTGTACCAGTTCCAGTTGCTCCTGTCTCTTAGAAACGACTGGTCACCGTGACACATAGCTGGTCACTGGGATGCACATTGTATAAACCAATCCCCAGGTGACAAGCCATGCTGCTTCTGTACTTCTTGCTTGCTTATTCCATATAAACCCTAGACCACCAGGATTTGGGGCCCCGATACTCTGGGAATGATCCCAATCCATGCCTATCGACGTAGATAAATCTGCTCCAAATCCTGGGTGGCATTTCAGTGTTGCTGCTTGCCGTTGTACAGCCACACATGGTGTGGGAACCCATGAGAAATGCAGGTGCTCGGCCATAGACTTACTGAGCCCGAAACCTGGGAGTCTGTGCGCTCTCAGTTTTGAAAAGCACCAGCTGCCTAGAGCTCATATGGTCCTGAAGCCAGCCCCGTTAGATTCAGAGAGGCAAGTTACCTGCCCAAGGTCGCCTGGGTAGGAAACTCCATTTCAGTTTAGAGCCGGGCCCTGGGACAGGGCTGGGTGACTGTGGGAGGTCAGACAGAAGATGAAGTTGGTCTGCTTTTCTCCTGTGTTGTCTCTTTTGATGCTGGTTTTAAATATATAAAATATAAAACGTTGGGTTTTCCCCCTATTTTTCTGCCCCTTTCTCTCTCTCTCTCTCTCTTTTCTTCCTATTCTGTGTTCCATGCACCTACAGAGCAACCCAGCACTGGGCAACGGGTTGCCAAGAAAAATGGAAATCAGCCTTGGCCTTGAACCCAGGCTTCCTGAATCAGTGTGCTTTTCAGGGCTCTGGGCCCCTCCTGAGGAATTAATTAACTGGATAAATTAATCATGAACAAAGTCAGGGGTAGCTGGCAAGCCTCATGCAGCGATTCTCAAGCCACCTGGGAAGCTTGCTAAATGTAGAGCGCTGGGATCCACCCCCAGGCTGCTGACGCAGGGCTCTCAGGTGGGGCTCAACTATTCTCACCACTGTCCCCAAGTGATCCTACTGCAGCCACCAGAGACCGCAGGCAGCTGGCCTTGCTGGGCTGGGAGCTTTTTCCCGATGCCGTGTCGTGTTTACAGACATGTTGGGCACACGCAAGAACCCCGGCCTAGATGCTTAAACAGACTCCTCACTGCTCTTGACCTCTGTAAGATGTCACCTCCTCGGTGGTCCTGGTCCTTGCCTCAGAAGGGTCTCGGTGAGGAGCAAACAAGTGTGTTTGGCCCACAGTTAAGCCCTGAACAGAATTTTATGTTAGATTCCTCATAGGTGACCCTAGTCCTTCCAGAGGCCACTTGCATGGCAGCCACTGGGAAGCCACCGTTTCTCATGAGCTTTATGGGTGGCAGATGGAGAATGACCTGAGTGTCCCTAAGAGAAAGGGGCCTCAGCTGGGACCTGCCTGCACCACGGAGTGAAGCCCCCTGCTGTTCCTCCTGCCAGTGAGCCAGGTGGCCTCTTCCGTCGCCCTCCAGTTAGTCCCAGTCATGCGATGACAGGAGCCCCTGCTGGGCTCGCTCAAGGTCGCAGTAACCTGTGGTCATCAGCGACACTGAGGAAGGTGAAGGAGCAGCTGAGAATCTCAGAACGACTCACAAACCCCACAACCTGTCTCTTATGTGGCCCGTGGGCTAGGGATGGTTTTCACATTTTTAACAGTTGGGAAAAACTGTATCCTGACACAGAGCACCCAGGTGAGCTCCTTAGATTTTGGCCTTGCAACAGCCCACATTCCCTCTAAGACTTAGGGCCTGGGTTACAGGGCTGGAGCTTTTCCTGTCCTTAGGGAACTTTCCCTCCGATTTGCCTGTAGGAGGCACCTCCCACAGCAGAGAACCCGGATGTTCAGGCTCCCAGATTCCAAGGTTCCGCATGAGCGGAGAGCAGGGCCCGAGCTAGTGTTCGATTTGCTTTCCTTCCTGAGGTATCGTTGCACAGGAAATTTATTTCTCAACAATTGCATTTGCAGCCCTTTTGACAAAACGGGGCTCCGGGGAAGCGCATCGTTAGCATGGATAAACACTTTACCGTCCCAGCATGAGCACGTGCAAATGCCTAATGAAAAGAAAAGAGGCACTGCCGAGTCATTACAGAGGCCGGTAGCTTTTATTATTATTTTTAGAGCAATTATGACTAAAAGCCCTCATTGTGCAGCGCCCTTGCCTGTCCATTTTGAACTCATTCTTTACAAAAACATCATCTTAGTCACCATGAGCTCAAGGCCATGGGCAAGAGGCCCAGGTCAGCCTGGCTGAGGGGGCCCAGCCCTGGGGCCCAGGGACACACCCTGTCCTCAGAGTGTCCCCGAGGGGCCTGCCTTTGGCATAGTTTTCCTCTCCCCCTCTACCACCCAACTTTGCTTTTCCCAGGAGGCCTTGCTTTTCCCAGGAGGCATTGCTTCTGGCTGAGTGCTAAGCCTTCTCCATCTCCTACCCTTTGTTATTAAAGCCATGCGGTTGCCTGAAGTCCACAGAGAAAGAGACTCAAGGACCAGAGAGGTTGAAAAACGTGCAAAAGAACACACAGTTAGTGAGTAGCAGAATCTTGACTTGAACCAGGGTCCTTGGGCTGTGCAGGGCGTATGCTGTGCTCCACAGCACCGGGGTATGAGAACCAGCTCTGCCTGACAATTTTGAGCAAACGATTAATGCTGCTGAACCTCCTCATCTGTAAAGGGGGTGGGGGGGGTGATAATCGCAGTACGAACCTCATAGCCTGTGAGGAGCATAGAGTGAGACCACAGGCACAAAGCAGATGTGATAGCCACGGACGGTTCAGCCAAAGTGCCCTGGGGGGTGCAGTGAGGATGCAGGGTATTTTTGATCTCAAGTAAAACAGAGCGACACCTGCCGGATCCTGGGTGAGCTGCAGCCTCGGGTGCCTCACAGGTATCCATGCTGTGTTGTGCTGCTGCCTGCAGTGAGACCCTCCCTTTTCAGAGCTGGTTTTGGGCTGTTGATGAGAGAGGAAGCGGGGAGGGGGAAGGGGAGCACCCCATCAGTGTGGGCGGGAGATGTGGGGATGGAGTCCGATCTAAATCCAAGGCCGAGGGAATTACGCAGTGCCCCAAAGGCACACCCATCCCGTTTTGTAACTCTTTGTGATTGTTGAAGAACAAGATAGCGCTGTCGTTTTTATTTTCCTTTCAGAGGATGTGCCTTAGTCTTGGAACTGACGGTGGTTGTGAAAACACAAATATTTATTAAGTTGTTTTTGGTGCTAAGTACTTAATAAACACAAAGTTTAGGATTTCTTTTTGCCTAAGGGCACCATGAAAAAAAATTAGACCTTTAAGGGTGCCATGCCCGGGAAAAGCTCAGAAATTTCTGCCTGGTAGTGCACCCAGAGAACTCCCAGGCCTTTGTGAGTTTGTTTGCTCAATAAATGTTTCGAAATGAGTGGGGGTGGAGGTATATTCACTGTCTGCCCTTACCCTGTGTCCACTGGGCGCGGAGAAGCGTTGCCCGCCTGCGCTTGGGAGTGAAGTGAGTTCCCTTTCTGTAAGTAGCTCCCGCAGCTGGTGGGGCGCTGCCCTAAGAGATGGAGGGTTGCGGGAGCTGAGTGCATTCCCCTCTCCTGGAAGAGTTTTGGGGTTTGTGATTGCAAAGCCCCAGACCTTTTGACGAGGGCTTTTCACTGCCTCAGGTAATTAAGCAATTCCAGCAATTGCACAGTACCTGTGGCCTGTACCTGGAAGCCAAAATCTGGAGTTAGGATGAGAGCAAAACGGGACAAGTCCCTGCGAAGCTAAGCTGATGACAAACAAATGGTGCTTATTTCAAACACACAGTCCAGGGTTTTAAGGTGATGATGCAGGGACAGGGATGTTCTGGTCACCCTGCCCTTTGACACTGATCTGTGATCTTCCAGCTGCTGCAGCTTGGGGCTGTGGTTGCCTTGGCAACAGTGGGTGGCAGCCAGTTGCCATGGCTGGGACCCAGGAGCCTTCAGAGCTGGGCATGGATGCTCCTTGCCAGTTGCCCCCATGGCCCCTTCTGGGGCGTCCTGAGGAGTTCTGAAAGGATGCACACACTTTCTACTAGTTTGGGGGTCAGGTGTTCTGGGGCCTGTTTGGTGCTCATGGCGGGGACTTTGGAAAGAGCCTTTGAGATGTGCGTGAGTCCCTGCAGCTGTTCAGTGACGCCTCTGGGGTCGCTGTCACAGAGGCTTTCCCTTTTGTCTACCTGCTCTACAGCCCAGCTCCAGCCAGTCCAGGCTGCCTCGGTTCCTGCCTGAACAAGGTGCCCATGCGTCGCTCCTACCAGACCGCCCTCATCTGAACACCTGACCTCCGAAGACTCCAGGGCAATGGGGTAGAATCTTGACCAGAACTTTGGTGTCGAGACTCTGATCTCTAAGCCTGAGGTTGGGGACAGTTTCAACCCGCGGCCTTGGGAGAGTAAGAGCATTCAGGGAAATGAGGAGGCCCCACAGGTAGACCAGCTGCCTCCAGAATGGAAGTTGTGGGGCAGGCACCCAGCGGAAATGCACCTGGAGGCACCAGGGGCCCTGAAATGCTAAAGCCCTTCTTCCTGCACAGCCCGCTGCCTGGTTTTTGATCTCCAGTGGATGAGAGCAGCTGTGGAAATTCTCGCAGGGTCAGGAGAGAGGGAAAAGGGCATGTTTCCCAAGTCCGTATTCTCAAACTAAGGTGCGCCTAAAAATAGGTACTCATTAAAATGCAGATTTCTCGGCCCCTGGCCCGAGGGCTGGGTGGAGCCTCAAGGGTGTGCATTTTTATTACACACATGTGCGTATTTCTGTGGTGCTGGGAATCAAACCCAGACCTTGCCTAGGTTTGGTAAGTGCCAAACACTGAATCAAACCCCAAGCCGCAACCCTGCCCCCACCATCCCGTACTAAGACTTGAACCCATGGTCTTTGCATTATGCTACATCCTCAACCTTTTAATTCTATTGTCTTTTCAGACAGGAGCTTACTAAGCCACTAAGCAGCACTTTCACTCGGGATCCTCCTGCTTCAGCCTCCCAGAGTGCTGGTATCACAAGCATACAGCACCAGACCTAGCCAGGGGTGGGTGCAGTATTTTTAAATGACCTCGCCAGACATTTTCAGAGGCCACAGGTACCCTGATGACACTTTGAGAAACAGTAGCTCTGGTGTGTCTCTACAAATGAAGAGGAAATGATTGCTCAGCTTGGGGTGGTCCAGGGAGGAGGACCCGTAAGTGCGCTCCAGCAGTCCGATGCGTTTTCCAGGATAGAGTGAGGCTTCAGCATTTGAGGAAACCTGTTCACCGCCTCCAGTTCATTCATTCAACATCTATTTCTTGAGCGCCAGCTGTGTGTCGGGTGCTGTTTTAAGTGTGCGATGCAGTGAACAAAGCAGACCAAAGTCCTTGGCTGGGAAGCACTGATGCCCCTACAAAAGAGATTATCGATAAAGAAGATAAATAGTGGGCTGTGGTGTAGCTCAGAGGCCCAGGCTTCCCTGGCTTTTGTGAGGCTCTGGCTGCCACCCCAGTGCTGCAAAAGGGGAAGAGAAAGATAAACAGGGATGCAGGTACACTGAGGACCCTTAGGTGTAGGGACGAGTTAATGCAGGGAGGAGAAGCCACACAACCACTCTGAATTGGGAGGTTGGGGACAGCCCCGACCAGGAGGTGGCATCCAAGCAGAGACCAAAGGGAGGTGACGGGTCTGTTCAGGTCTGGGGGAAGCAAGCAGACAGCCTGAGGCTGCAGGGGTCTCACGGGCAGGAGGAGGAAGGTGCAGCCATGGGCAGGCACAGCCCGTGGTCAGAGGAGCCCCTTCCTGCGGGTGACCCGTCTCCCAGCTGCGGTGGGGTGCGCATCCCCCACGGTGTGCACTGAGCAGGAAAAGCACAAGGAAGGAAGCAGGTGGGCGGGAGACACGGGGGCCCAAAAGCACAGGCTTGAGGGAGTAGGGTAGAGAGAACAGCTGTGCAGGCAACTGCCTGTGTATCTGTGGTCCACAGCTGGCAACCAGTGAGCACACAGCAGTTTAGGACAGCAGACCTTCACTACCTTCTATAGGTTCTATACAGGTCAAGTCTGGCTATAACCAAACAGGATCGGCACCTCATCAGGCTGAAATCAGGTGTTGGCCAGGTTGCTTCCTCTCTGAAAAACTAGGTCCTCCTTTCAGTTCAGGTCACTGGCATCGTTCTGTCCTTTGCAGTTGTTGGACAGAGGCTGCCCTTCCCTTGGTGGCTTTTTGCCAGGAGCTGTTCCTTGCCACGCTGCTCCCTCCTTCACCCTTGCTTGGGAAGGGCCCAGGCCCATTTAATGGCTCACCGGATTAGGCCAGGCCCATCCTTTTCAATGAGCTCAGAGTCCACTGACTGTAACCTAGCCCTGGCTTCAATCCCGTGGTCATCTTCTGGGTTCTGGCTGTGCTCCAAGAGAAGCCGTGTCCTGGGAGTGGAATGATGGAAGTGACTTGCTTCCTGGGCACCAAAGCAAGGCGACACCCTGCTGCCTGGGGCCCGGCACCAACTGCCCCAGCACACTCCATCTTAATGTATTGACATTGGCAGCCCTGGTCTCTCTCCACACACCAGTGATGTAATTGAAAAGCAATTGTCTCCCAGCAAATAAATCATAAACCTGAAGCTATTCACTCAGGCAGACAGACAACGTTCCCTGGTGTCCTGGCCACCAGAGCAGCTTCACCTTAGACCTCGAGCACCTCTGCTGGATTTGAGCAGAGTGAGAACGTTTTTTGCAGCCTGGGCTCTGCATTACAGGTGCTCTCTACAGGAAGCCTCTCTTTTTTGGGGGGGGGTCTTTTCTTGAGACAGGGTCTCACTATGCAGTTCAGGCCGGCCTTGAGCTCACTTTGTAGCCCAGGTTGGTTTTGAATTTGCAACAATCCTCCTGCTTCAGCCTCCTGAGTGCCGGGATTACAAGCATGAGCCACCACGCCTGTCTCCATCTGGCTTTAAAACCTGTAGTATTTTCACTCTCTGCTGTACCAGGAAGCATTTCTGCTCAGATTTTAAATCAAGGGCCATACGAGAAGAGAAGCCCCATGAGCAAATGTCCTCCGTCTATATCTCCTGGGCCCTGGCTGTGTTAGGGCTGCCTCCAAAGTGACAGTCAGCAACAGGGGCCTATCTGGGTGGCTTTTCATTCTGGGGAGCGAAAGCGCTGGTTCCTGTACTAATCTGACTCCTCCCAGCACTCTCGCAGGCAGGAGGGGCCCCTCCCCTAGCATGGCGGAAAAGCAAAGGGGTAGTGTGGGCTCCAGAAAGGGTGTCTCATTCTCACCTACGGGTGCTCAAAGGCCTTTCGAAGGACCAAGGCCATCTCACCTCCGGAGTTCCCTTCCTGTGCTCTTGTCTGAAGCTGGAATCGAGGTGTCAGCAGGGTTAGGGGACCAAACTGGCCTTGCCAGAGGCAAAGGCGGTTGGGAAGGGCAGAAAGATCAGCGCTTCCTCACTGACCATCACAATCTGATGGCCTGTCCACCTGCAACACGCAAACAGGAGTAGAGCCTGCGACAGGCTCCTTTGTGCGTGGCAGGAGGACTGGAGGCCTCGGAGGGGTTTCTACACTTTGGGGACTGGAAGTGAGCCTGCCCCTGCTGGCTCTGCTGTGGGAATTGTCACCTTGAGCCCTTTGGTCCAGGGAGGGGGAGACAGCACTGGTTTATTAGGTCATTTGCTGTGAGTGAGGCAGGAGAAGGAGCCAGTGCTTTCCTGAGGGCAGGGCCTCAGGACATCGGTAGTCAGCAGGGATGCCTTTCACTTGCCAAGTGGGACTTTTGTCCGTCAGAATCTGGCTGTGTGCTACCCAGCAGCCCCAGGGCACCCTGGTCCATCTGCAGGAACCTCCTACAGCTCAAAGGACAGAGAACTGACCAATAGGGTGATGCCTGAGGGCACCAACAGTACCGTGCGGTACAAGGGGAGCTGAGATCTCGGGCACACAGGCCATAGTCCTGGGCAGCCAGCTTGACATTGAGCCACAGGGAATTCGTGGGGTGAAGGGAGTGGTGTTAGAAGTGTCCCATGGCACCCAATCCCATGTCACCCTCTTCTCTGAGATGTCACACCCTCCAGTGATCTCATTGCCAGAAGTCCCTGCCTGATCCCGTCCTGCCCCCCACCCCAAACAACACCTGGATCAGACCACAGCAGTCACCATGTGTGAACCTCCGCTCCTGGAAGGTACCTGTGGGCCCCGTACTCCTGGGCCCCCTGAGCTTGTGAGCCCCAGCCTTGTGCTGCTGTGACTCGGCCACTTTGCTCCTCCTCCTTCCTTGCCTTGGAATTTCATGGCTGTCCTTCCTGCCATCCCCCCCCACACACATGAAAGACCCCACCTTACTGGGCTTTCGGGGCTCGGGTACTAAGTCAAGGAACAGTGCAGTATTTGGAAGTTCCGCTTTGCTATTTTCTGAAGAATGACTCTTTCCCTTCATGGTGGCGTGGAATGGGATCCAGTCCCATTTGTGCTTACAGACATGGAGAGGAACAAGAGAGATCTGTGGCAATGATCTTGGCACTTGAGAATGAGTCTCCAAGACATGTGTGTTGCCAGCTACTTGGGGCAGAATCCAGCCTCTTCCTGTCTTCTTCCTGTTTTTCCAGAGCTTCTGTGCACCCCCAAGATGCAGGAGCAGAGCTGTACTCATTTTCCACCACATCCAAGGCCCACATAGAGCTGGTGTTCAGTTTTTAGAAGGATGGATGGATGGATGGATGGACGGACAGATGTATGAACAGATGAATGGATGGATGGATGGGTGAATGGGTGATGGATATATGGGCAGATGGATGGATGGACGGGCAGATGGATGGATGGATGGACAGATGTATGAACAGATGGATGGGTGGATGGATGGATGGATGGACAGAAAGACAGATATATGAATGGACAGACAGATAGATGTATGAATGGATGGATGGATGGATGGATGGTTGGATAGACAAATGGATGGCTGGATGGGTAAATAGATGGAGAGATGAACATATGGATGGATGGATGATGGATATATGGACAGATGGATGGGTAGATGGATAGATGGATGGACAGACAGGCACAGACAGATGGATGAACAGATGGATGGATATATGTGCAAATGGATGGATGGTTGAACAGATGGATGGATAGATGGCTATATGGGTTGACAGATGGGTGGAGGGATGGGTGGATGGGTGGATTTGCTTTTCTCCCTTGTGAGCTACTCCAGGATGAGCCCATCCTGACCACCTTTGCCTCCTAGCACTCAGCCCAATGCCTGAGGCATGTAATTGCTCAGAGGGCAGGATGCTGGAGGAGGGGTAGGGGTGGCTGGTGGCCAGAGTTACCAAGGTTAACTCAGCTCAGGCAAATCTCACAGGTACTGGAGACCCAGAGACCAATGATCTTTTCTTAAATTTGTTGCCTGTTTTTTTTCAGTCCTAGAGATTGAACCCAGGGCCTCATGCCTGTTAGGGAAGTGCTTTACCACTGAGCTACATCTCCAGTGCTTTTCATTTGTTATTTTGAGACAGGCTCTTCCTAAGTTGCCTAGAATGGCCTCTTAACTTTGCATCTTCCTGACTCAGCCTCCTGAATAGCTAGGGTTACCCCCTTGCCTAGCGGGTCTGTTGACAGCTTGGGGTCTAACAAGTGTAGCCCTTTGCCTTGGGTCCAGCAGACTCTTCTATCCACACAATGCCAGGAATCAAGAGCATGGCCATGCATACACTGAAGGGGGCCAGGACAGTGCAGTGAGAGTTTGCCTCTTTCTGAACCTGTGTGTGTTTCTGTTTTCTCTCAAATGAGGTCCAGCTACTTGCTGAACTGAAAAGAAGGAGGGGGAGGGGCGCTGCCTGGGCTTAAAGACCAGCTTGGCTTCACAGGAGGTTCCGGCCGGACAGCCCTTTAGGACAAGAAACCCTTTCAAGGCATATTCCACAAAAGCCAAACGTGGATACAATTCCAGTTCAGTGCTGTGTTTTACGAGAGACACCTGAAGGCCCTGAAATATGTTTAAACCTTGCCATTTGAGCCAGAATCCAAACATCACCTTGCTGTTACCTGACTCCAGGTTGCCTATCTGCCGTGGTGGTTTGGGATGTTTTTGTTTGCTTAGGGTTTTGCTTGTCGGGAGGCACATTCTCCTTCTGGATACCCTGAGAAAATTATGTGGAAAGACAGACTGGCCACAAGCCAAGACTCCTCACACTGGGAAAAAGCCCAGAGTGGGCCAGAACCCCCTCCAGCTTCCTGGGAGCAGGATAAAGACAAGGACGAGACCACCGGCAAGGTCCTTTCCAGTCACTCAGATGTCAGCCCTAGGAAGCAGGGACCTTCAGCACCTTGCTTGTGCTTTCTCCCCGGCATCCAGAACAGCGCCATGCCAGGCACACAGTGGAGGCTGAATAAACCTTTTGGAGCTAGTTGCTAGTTGATAAACCCAGTGATGATAAAGAATATGCAGAGTCCCACTTTACCCATTATGTCTCCCTACCATATAGCACCACGGCAGATGCAAACTGAAGCTCATTCATCCATTGAACAACCACCAGGTAAATTCCTTTGATTCCCACCTGGGGGTATGTAAACCTTTTGGCTTTTGAATTGCTGTGGCAGTTTTTAATCTCAGCTACTGAGGACCATTCAAAACTCATATGCTAGCCAGGCATGGTGGCACAGACCTGAAATCCCAGCACTCTGGGAGGCTGAGACAGGAAGGTTGCAAATTTGGGCCCAACCTGAGCCAGTTTAGTGAATTAGCAAGACCCTACCCTAAAACAGAAAGTAAGACAAGGGCTGGGAATGTAGCTTAGCGTGAAAGCCCTGGGTTTAATCCCCAGTAACACAGTTGTTTTGTTTTGTTTTGTTTTGTTTTTGCTGAGTCTATCCTGTGGGCAGCCACAGTCGCAGGATCCAAGGATGTGGGATGACAAAGACCCAAGTCCTACCCTGAAGTCACGGTGGCTCAGTGTGTGGCTTGCCTGCCTGCCCTCTTATACCCTGCCCACACCTCAGAAACAGAGGCGTCTTCTTCCATCCTTGCACAGTGCCCAGTACTGAGCATGGTCAGACACGAGTCTGCCAATGTGTGGGCCCCAGGAGATGTACGGCCTTTGAGACTTCAGCTTTTGTGGCTTTGAAATATGGGAGGAGAGATCCAGCTGCACCTCACAGGGCAGCAGCTGGAGGAGGGGCCTCAGGAAGGACAGGGGCGGCCAGGAGCAGGAGGAGGAGCTCAGGGTCTGGGTCAGCTGCGCCTACATTTCCCTTAGTAGCAGTCCCCGTCTCAGCGTGAGATGGAGGAGCTCTCTGGTAGCATCCCCCGTACTTCCTCAGCTCGCTTATGCCCAATAATACTAAACCTAATTAGCTCCCAGGTGGGAGAAGTCTCAGGGCTCTAGGGTGGGCATTGACTGGTGGGAATCCATCCCTCTCCCTGGCTCTCAGGTCCGCTGTCCTCATGTGGACTTTGGTTACAGGCAGCTGCCTTCTAGGTCTTCCCCAGTCTGATAAGCCTGGCTCTGAACCCCTGGAAAGCCACTGTCCCAGTGAGAGTCCTGCAGAGAGCACAGGTCACTAATGGCTAAGAGGTTGCAAGATACTGATTTTCCCACCCATGTCACACAGGGTGGGGTCAATCCTAACCAGAGCAGGGCTAAGGATGGGGCTCCCTCACCCAAAACCGAGGTGCTGGTACCAGGAGGGGGAAAAGCAAGCCAGACAGACCCGAACCACTCCTGGTCTTCACATGGGGTTACAAGAGCACCAAACGAGACCCCCTGAGCACATCCTGGGCCCGGGACCCACACAAGCCATGTCTGTCACTGGGAGGTTCCTGGGACATGGATGAAAGTAACAACACTGTCCCGCACTCGGTGGCAAGTACTTCTGATCGAGCTGTGACTCAGGCAGGTCATTTCCACTCTCCAGGCCTCAGTTTCCTCATCTGTACAACCATGGCACTGGGGGATGTCATTGACGGGCATGTCCACTCCCAAGTGTCCTCTCTAATTTAAAGAAGGGACCTGCTGTTCATGATCATCCTCATGGTGGTGACCACAGCCCTACATGGCTCCTCGAAGCCAGGCAGTATCAACCTGTCCTTTTTCACACATTCCAGCTGGCTATGAGGTAGTGCGTACCTGTAATCCCAGTTACTCAAGAGGCTGAGGCAGGAGGATCACAAGTTAGAGGCCATTCAGGGCAATTTACAGTGAGAGTGTCTCAAAGTATAATTTTAAAAAGGATTGTGGATGTACCTTGGTAGAGCACTTGCCTAGCATGTTAAGCCCTAGGATCCATCCTCAATACTGCCAAAATAAAAAGTTCTAATAATAATGCCAATATCGGTGGTAATAATGACCATGCCCGCACTTTGTGTGATGTCTGTGGGCAGGCGAGTACTCAGGACGACCTTAATCAGTGTGCACTACAGCCTTATAAGGTAGAATCCATCAGCCCTGCTTTACAGAGAAGCAAAAGCATGGCCAGAGAGTTTGGGAGGTGTGTGCAGAGTCCTGTGGGCAACGACCAGGGCCACAGATATGATGAGAAGGAGGATTTTAGTTTAAGTGTCAGGTACATTCAGCAGAGTCCATAGTACCTGAGTCAACAGCTAGAGAGATTTTCCCAGTGGCGAGACTCATGCAGCAGTTCTGAAATCAGACAGTGGACCCTCACCAGTACCCCTCCTGGTCACTACCTGTCCCCAGAATGGCCAGACTTCTTGCACCCAGGCAGCCGCAGGTGCCCCAGGAAGGTGTGAGCCTGGAGCCACCTTCCTGGCAGGGCTGTCCTCCTGCCCTGGATGTTGCCACAGATGGGCCACGAAGGACGAGTGGAGGGAGTCACCGCAGAGGGAAGGAGGCCTTGGTGAGATCATCAGGTCACTTAGGACCTAAATGGAAGCTTTGGCTAAAAACCCAGCCCAAGTCGGACACAGCCCTCCACCAGCATAGTAACCGTCCTACGCCTGGACCTGAGAGCCTGGCACATCAGAATCAGCCCTGCAGATGGGGCCTTGACCCTGAAAGGGAAAACTCAGCCTTCCCTTAACAGAAGGGCTTCTGCATGACTGTTTTAAAATGATTAGCAGCTCAGAATAGATAGGGAGGCTAGTACAAGAAGATAAATAAAGAATCCCCCAAACGGTGGTAGGGGTTTTTGCTCTGCTGATATCAAAGCCAAGAGTAATTAGCACCATGAGAGTGGAGGGGGGTGATTGCTGTTCCTACAACACTCTAATTAACAGTTACTAATAGTCATAATAAAAGCAAAAGGCGGCTTTTTAATCTCACTACTGGAGTGACTGCTTGCCTGCGTTGGGGACCCGCCGCTCCTCGGGCCGTGAACTTGGACGAGTTCCTTCCCCTAATGCTGTTAGGGTGGATGGGGGAAAACGGTGATTACTCCTGTCAGGAAAGTGAAAGGGGTGGGCTTGGCCCTCACTGGCGTTATCGCTGCTAATAGCAAGATTGCAGCTCCTCTGTGCAGAGCTTATTCAGATAGACGCTGTCTTCCCTCTGTTTCCTTTGACCTTAGAGAGAGAAACTTAGCAGGTGTGACCCTCAGCTACCTCTGGCCCTGTCTGCCTTTCTTCTGCGGGCCCAGCATTTTTGTGTGTCCTAAATGGCCTAAATCCATCTGCTGGGTGCAGTAGGGAGCCCTGTGGGACCAGGGGGCAATGTAAGTGGTCAGTGGTCTCTGCCCTCAAGGAGCCACTGCCCGCAGGAACAAAGTGTGACAACAGCTGACCTGGAAGACATCATCTTCCAGGAGTTGTGTGGTAGGGTTCACCGTGAGCTATAACCACGTGGTTTCCAAATGCCCTTCTCGGGGCTGGGCTGCAGCTCCATGGTAGAGCACGAGCTTGGTGTGTGTGAGCCCCTGGCGTCCCTCTCCTGAAGTGCAGAGGAAAGGAAAAAAAGAAATGAAATCGAGAAGAGCTAGATGATAGGCTCGTGTTCCTGTGTGAGGGCGGGTAGCGTATGTGCCTCTCAGAGCACAAAATCTCCAGTCTGAGGTTTACTAGAGATGGACACTTTCCCTGGATCAGCTACCAGGTTAAACATCCTTCCACAAGGGTGAGGGTGGCGTTTCTAGAGCAGGAAAAACAACAGTCACAGGTTTATTTGCGGAGTGTGCTGGTGGGGTGAGACCAGGCATCTTGCACTGTTTCCCCCAGCTTCTGCCATCTATCCCTAGAGGAAGAGGCCCTGACAGATAACTCAAACGCAAGATGCAGCCAGCTGGGTGGGAAAGAGGAAAGGACCAGGTGGCAGGTAGAGAGGAAAGCTGCTCACCCTGGTCCTTCACACAGTGGCCTGAAGGTTCTCATGTCAGAATTTCCCTTTTTAAAGGCTGGCTAATATTCCACTGCTCATCCTCTGTGGACATGTGGGCTGTTTGTGGGTTGTTTCTACCTGTGGGCATTGTGAACAATGTTGCCATGAACACTGGTGTACAAGTATGTGTTTGAGTTCCATTTTCAATTCTTTTGTATGTGCACCGAGGACTGGAATTGCTGAGTCATATAGTAGTTCTGAGTTTAACTTTTTTATTCAGTCCTGGAAACTGAACGTAGGGCCTTTGTACTGAACTACATTCCTCAGGGTGCCTTTTGCTTGTGACCAGGTCAGTACTGCTTTCCGTGTCTGCCTGGTTCTGCTTAGGAAGGATAGAGTTCCTCAGATTCTGCCAGGTTTTCTTCTGGAAAATCCTCTTAAAGCATGGATCTAAATGAGCTCTCAGGGGCACACGGGCACAAAGGCCACCTGTCCTATCTTCCTGCCCCACAAGTGTGAGGACCCTGGTCAGAAAGGCACCCCTCTGGGGAAGACAGGAGTGAATGGACTGAAGGCTGCACGGTGGGAATCACAGACCTCGGCTCAGTGCCTATCAGTGTGTCACTAAGGACAAGTTGACCTCTTTTGGGCAGAATTGATCATGTCATCTTCTCTTCCATCTGTGCCTCTGTTAGTCCATCTGTAAAATGGGGACTGTAATGGACCTTCCTCACAGGGTCCTTGAGGGGAGGCCATGATTAACAGCAAGCAGCCAGAGCTCGGAGAAGGAACCTACATTAAGGTTGGCAAGGTTGATGTCTCTCACTTTTAACCTCTTCTGAACTATGAGGCTAATAAACATTTATGTTTCTAACGTCATTGTGTCTATGGAGTAAATGGGCCAATGCAGGTAAAACACCACAACCTGGGCCCGTAATAATCATTGCTGCTGTTTGGATTTGGAATTTTCCCGAAGGCCTTTGTGTCTAAAGCCCTGGCCAGCAGCCTGCAGCACTATTGGAAGGCGGAGGAATATAGGTCCCTGGGGCTCTTGAAAGGGATATTGGAACCATGGCCCCTGCCCTCTTTCTTGGATTTCCAGGCACCGTGAAGAGTGCAGACCTACTCCACCACGGGCCTCTGCCAAGATGTTCTGTGGCTCCCCAGGGACCAAAGTGACGGGACCAGGTGACCACAGCCTGAACTCTCTGGAACCAGGAGCCAAGATAAACCTTCCCTCCTTAGAAGTCAGTTGTCTCAAGGATTCTGTCACAGTGACAGAAAGTGGACTGACACAGTCAGGTGGCCCCCACTGAGGCTGCCAGTACTAAGCGAGGCAAGTCACTGTCATATCTAAGCCTCAGTTTCCTGCTGTTAAAGGCCTCTGTGAAGGATGGTACACAAACATGTCTTGTATGCTGTCCGTTCCTGTGGCAGACATCACCCATGGGTGCCAGGGCTCCTCCTCTGGGCCATGAAATCCTCAGCACAGCATCACAGGTAGCATCTGCCTCAGTGGCCTGGTGAGTTGAAGCCTATTCAAAGCTCCAAGGAATAATCTCGATTCCATGTGTTGCAAGCTCTTCCCCTAAACAACCGGAAAGACAGGCCGAGGACCTGAGAGTTCCTTAACAACCACGGCGGTGGTTTTAGCCCCGAATGTTTTTGCTAGGCCAGTGGCTAAGACTCCCTCAGGGAGCAGGACATGATCTAGAGTGCTCTCCAGCTTCTGGGAGAGGCTTCAGCTTGGTGCAAGGAGGCCAGAAAGAAACAAAGAATTAGGTGGGGTGTGAGCTGAGGATTGATCGGAAGCAGAGGCTGCCCACGCAGGGGCAGGGTGGCCCCTGGACTGCATCCATAGTAAGGGAGGAGAGCAGGCTGCAAGCAGAAGGGCTCTCCCTGTCTCCCTGGTGTGTGTGTGGGGGGGGGTCCCTAAGACTAGTTTCTGCCTTGGACTCTTCTGTCTCCATGCTTAAGGCCTCCCCCCATTCAGGTCAGAGGCTGTGGCACCTCTCTGGCTTCTGGGTTGCCTGCCTGGTTTGGAAGCCTTACTCCTGGGCCACACCTAAGGAACCTAGGGAATTCATGTCACCTCTCTGATCCTGGGTTTCCTCATTGGTCCAACAGTGAGAGTAACGATGCCCTCCTTCCTCCGAGGCCTTTGCTCAGCTCAAATGAGGTTGATGGTGACTGTTCTGTTTCTCATTTGTGACGAAGGGTGACGAGCCTGTGCAGGGGACAGAACACCACGGAACAAACACATAACCCACCACTGCCAAGAGAAAGTGTGTATGCGGAAGCTGCTGAGATCTGAGCTACGTGCTCATGGCAATTTCTTGGTTTTGCTCACTGTGAAGATAGAAGATGCTGCAGAGGGGAGAAGCTGGACAATGGGCACCGGAACCTCTTGTTGCTGCGCAGCTTCCTGTGAGCCCGTCATTATTTCATAATAAAAAGTGTCCTAAATGAGTGAGTTGGCTAGTCTTGATTGTCAACTTAACTGGATGGGAAAACGCCGAGGAATTAGTAAAGTGCACTCATGGCTGTGTCTGTGGATATTTCTAGAGCTGACTGGATCACAAGGGCTCTCACTTCAATGAGTTCTTCCATCCCTGAGATCCTAACTAGATGGCTTTGCTGGAAGATGATGAGGCTTAGAAGGTGGCGCCTGGCTGATGGAGTGGACCACGGGTGGCGTGGCCACAGGGACTATATTCCCGTCCCTGGCCCTTTCTTCTCTGGCTCCACCCCCCACTGCTTGCTGGCCATGAGATGGGCAGCTTTCTTCCACCAGGCCTTCCCACCGTGATGCTCCTGCCTTGCTGCTGGCCTAAAACAGCGGCCCTCACTGACCATGGACTGAGACCTCTGACCCCATAAGCCGGAATACATCTTTACTCCTTTAAGATCAACAAAGAGGGTCTTAAAAACACAAATCCCCTTCAAGGCAGTACTTGCGCGGGTTTGCTACTGACATGGACTCCTCTGCCTTGTTCCTGGGGATTAAGGATCTCAGCGGGAAGGCCAAAGTGGCCCAGCACATGGGAGCTGAGTATCCTAGTCCGTCTTGCTGCCAGCCATTGACCTAAATTGACAAGGGCAACCTCAGGTGCTCCATATTCCAGAGGGGGCCACTGAGGCCTCCACAGGGCAGCCTGGTGCACCTCACAAAGTGAGTATTTTAAAAAATTTTTTATTTGTTATCAGTCCGTGTTTGCAGCACATAAGAATCACATTCCTTGCAGGGCCTCGGCACACGTACATAGCACATCTTAATTCTTTTCTTATCCCCTTCTCCTCCCTCTCCCCATCTCTTGGTCTCCTTCCCATTTGCAAAAGATGTATCTCACTATTTCCTATTATCAGTCTTTTATTTTGCTCTTTATTTATACTTTGAGTGTCTCATATAAGAGAAACTAGGCAATATTTAAGCTTATGTGTCTCATTTATTTCACTTAACATTAATACCTATAATTCCAGCCCTTTGGGTAGCTGAGGCAGAAGAATCACAAGTTTGAGTCCAGTTTGGGCAATTTAGCAATTCAGTGCGACTCTGTCTCAAAAAAATAAATAAATAAATGAAAAGGGACTGGGGATGAGAACTCCCAGGACTACCATAAAAAATATTATGGTCTCAAGGTAAATCCATTTTCTGGCCAATGACTCAAGTTTATCCTTCTTTAGGGCAGAGTAGTACTCCTTTGTATACAAACACCCACACCCACCTTTTCCTTATCTACTCCTCTGTTAATGAACTTACAGGCCATTTTCAAGATTTAGCTATTATGAGTTCTGCCCCTAGAAATCTGGATATGGATATATCACTGTAATAAGGAGTCTTTTACTCTTTAGGGAAGATACCTAGAAGAGGAATAGCTGGGTCAAATGGAATTTCCAGTTTTAGTTTTTTGGGGAATCTCCATCTAGATTTCCTGAGTGATTGTACTACAAAGCTCCTAATTTGGCTTTTCTCTTCCTTGCAGCTCCATAATCAGAGGTGCCTGGTAGCCTTCTACTTCAGACACACGGCTTCTTTGATTTCTGTACATGACAAGGTTTCTTTTCTTTACAAAAAAAAAAAAAAAAAAGATCTTTCCAACGCATTTGCCTTCCATTCTCTCTGTATAGCTAGAGGAGAGCAAGATCTGAGAGAACTGATTAATTCCAGGGCTTGTTAATTAGCCTGGTATGGAGAGACCCCTGAACCCTGCTCCAATCTCAGAAGACGCCCTGCACTTGAGTCCATGCTGCCAGCCAGGGCACAGAGGGGAGTCTGCACCCGAGAGCACTTGATTCTGAAGATCACTAAGGGGGCTCTCGCTGTGACTCTGCACCTCTCCAGAAATAAGCAACTGATCCCATGGTGGGCACCAGCACCCAAGCCCAACTGAACCCCTGAGGCAGGATCTTTACCCCCAGCTAAACATAAGAAGATCAAGGGAGAGAGTGGTGCCCCTGTCCTGTGGGAGGTCATTTAAAAGGTGGCCTGACTGGTTTCACTGGAGAGGTGAAACTTTAATACTTATTTGTTTCAGTTTTTTTTAAATAGCTTTCTTACCTAGGGGAAATCACCCATGGTTAGTGTGGGCTGACCCTAAGTCACACCACTTAGGAACACTCTCCTTTAACGTTTTGGTGAGCATGTCCCTCAATCCTCTGGCCACCTCTGTCACATGTGTATACCATGTCTGCACAATGTAATTGAAAAAATTGTGGGACCAGGAGGTAGCTCAGTGGCACAGTGTCTGCCTGTCAAGTGCAAGGCCCTGAATTCAATTCCTGATACCAAAAAGAAAAATATGGTGAATGCTTCATTTTTGAATGTATTACAGTAAAAGACACATTGCCAGTGATCCCCCCTCACTTCCAACACACTGATCCCATCATTCTTGCGACTTTCTGAAGCAGTTCTGGAAGTTCTTTCGGGAGTGTCTTTAGTTATACATGTCCTGAATTTATTTAAGACATTGCCCTTTCGGGATCCTTTTGACTTTGGGGAGAGCCAGAAGTTGCACGATGTCCGATTTGGTGACTATGGCAGATGAGGACACACAGTAATGTTTTTATAAGCCTGCTTCCCACCGGACAGCTCTCAGCAGCAACACTCACAGCATTTGATCACACCTCATAAGGACATGTGGATTTACCCTGTGCACCTGAATTTAGCATGTCCCTGTATGCTGAACTGGTACCTGTTTCTTCACTGACACTGTTCAAGGTGTGACAGTCACAGTCCTCTTGGAATTCCACCCTGCTTGCCGAACACATCTGTAGCACCTGGCTTTAGGCATTAGTCACAGAATTTCTCATGCTGACTCATTTAATCTTTGTCACGACCCATGAGGGAGGCGCCATGGTGTCTCCATTCTATAGCTGAGGACTCTGAGATGTAGAACAGATAGGAAACTGGCTCATGGTCACACTTCTGAGGTGGGGAAGGAACCCGACCATTGGTCTGTGCTCTCTAATGCTGCGTACCCTGCCGCTCCACCCTGAATCCAGGGTCATAGAGGGCTTCTGGCTGTGGGATGCCAACCCCTTGCCACACAGGACCTGTCCCTCACCACACACCATTCTGCAGTCTTGTTTCCAGGGCAGACCTCTGTCCATCCAGCACCTGGCCTAAGAACCCCCGCCCTGCATAGGACCCTTCCCGTGACCATCACAGGAAGCCACTGCACGCCTTGGTCTTCATGAAGGGCTTTGCTGAAGTGGTCACCAGGCCTACTGTCTCTCTCCACCCTGTACCATCATCTCCCCAAATGGAACCGTACAAATGCCCAGCACCTCTGGGTACACGTTCTCAGCCAGATATTGGTGCAATCTAACTGCGTTTGCACAGCTCAGAGTTGATCTCAGAGATGGCGTCGAGGTGGGGCTACTTAGGGCTGCTTTACTGACCAGGTTACAGAGCCCCTCGTGGTGTCCAGTGTTGTTCACATGGTAGTCCTCCCCCAGTAGGTGTGGGTCAGGTTAGCTGCCAAGAGTTTGCTCAGAGGGCCTCTCACTCAGGCCTGAGACAGATACAGGAATCACACCTGGAGATAGGCTGTTTACTCACTCTGTAAGCATATATCCTATCTATATCTCTACCCATCCATCCATCCATCCATCCGTCCACCCACCCATTCACCTGGTTTTATGAGACAGGGTCAAGCTATGTAGCTCAAGCTGGCCTTGAACTCACAATCCTGCCTTCACCTCCCAAGTGCTGGGATTACAGGCTTCATAAGCATTTACTGAGCACCCCCCAGTTTACATGATGAGACTTAGTTTAGGAACATGAGATAATCAAAAATCCCAGGAGATGGCCCTGGGAGGCATCATCTGGGAAGGACTCTTTTCCTTCCATCACAGTTTGGGTCCCACTAAAATAAAAGACCCAAAAGTAAGACACGGGGAGATCCCCATGATCATGCCCAGGTTGGCTAGGGCTGCTTTTCACCCGAGTGGCAGGCAGGACACAGGGGCTGCAGCCTCCACCCACCACCTGCAAAGGCTGCTTTCCTAGTGCCAGCCCCCGGGCAGAGACAGAACAGGATGCTGTGCCCAGTGGGCCGTGGGCAGCAGGCTGGGTTCTGTCTTCTGAGTGAACCATCCAGGTGGAAGTGAGCAGGGAGCAGGGGACAGGAGGCCTGGGGGGTGGGGGACTGTGCCTCCCCCAGGGACTCCAGCCAGGACTTGGAGGTGATCCCCCCACCAGCCCGTGACACAGAGGATCAGACCCTGGGAATTCAGGGAGGGAGACAGAGGTGGGTCCCAGCCACCAGGAGCATTCTTGGCAAAGGGTGACCTGGGGGCTGAGGGATAGGGCATTTGCGGGACAGCTGCAGAGCCCATGCCAGGCTTTCTGCCCGGAATGCTATGGAGGAGGGACAAGGGTTTCCAAGGAATGGATTAGGGTGGTGGGGGGACAGTCACATTTAAAACACAGCTTTTAAGACCTGTGGAATCAGAAAGCCTACAAAATTTAAATCCATTGGTTCAGATATTTTTTCCTCTTTTCTTGTACCAGGGATTGAATCTAGGGCCTTAATGGTGAGCTATATTCCCAGCCTTTTATTTACTTTTAATTTTGAGGCAGGATCTTGATAAATCGCTGAGTTGTCTGGGCTGAGAGTTGCTCCTGGGCTCCTGCTTCAGCCTTCCAGGGTGTTAGGGTTACAGGTGTGTGCCACTGAGCCTGAATTGGTCCAGATTTGCATGTGCTGAGGAACTCGGCCTGGTGGGTGAAATGCAGGGAGGGGAAGTGAGTGGAGGAGAGAGAACGGGCCTTAGAGCCTCACAGATTGTTACAGTTTGTGTCTGAATGTCCCCCCAAAGCCTCATGCAGTCATGGGGCGGGCTTTTAGACTTTATGATTGATTCAATGTCCAGTGTTGGAATTATGGGTGTGAGTGCTACACCTGCCCTGGGGTGGGCAGTTTGCATACAGTGTAAGGGAGGGAAAAAGGCTGATTTGCCGCCGTTCCTCCCTTTTGCTCTTGTTGCTTTTACTATCTTCCACCACCATGAACAGTTGCCCTCTGCCATGTGCCACTCTGCCTTGGAGCCAGCCAAGTATGGACTGAAACCTCCACACACTGTGAGCTAAATAAACCTTTTCCTCCTTAACTCTGGGCATCAGGTATTTTGTCTCAGCAGTGAGAGAAAAATAACCAAGACACAGATGTTCTTTTTTTTTAAGTCAACTTGGATGTTAGGTGGTTATAGATTTTACAAAAGGAAGGCACACAGGGCTCCTAGGAGTTAGGATCTGCAGAAGTTTCTTAGGCGCATTAGGTGAGGGCTCTGAGCAGATTCCCACAATGGGAGAAGGAAATGAGATGCAGGCTTCAGATTTACATAATCGCTAACTCTCTGCCTCATTGCCACGTTGCAGGGTGCAGCATGGAGGGCAGCCCCTTCCTGGCCCAGACACCCTGTGCACCTGGGGCTCTGCGGGATCCCTTTCGTAATGGTGTTTTAATGATTGCTCAAGTGGCATTTAGCCTCCAATTAAGAGCTCAAAGAAAAGCACTGGCCAAATAGGGTGACTGTTCCAGGGAATTCACCCCCTTAGGAGAGACCTAGAGAAACCACCAGGGCACAAAGCCGCCTCTTGACTGGAGCAGATGCCTGAAGGCTCCCAGACACCTTGCCGGCTGGGAAGGAAGTGGCTAAGGATCCAACCTGTGTAGAATTGTGCCCGGGATCACCCTGGATAGCAGCATAGAAGGGCTGGGTGGGCACTGTGCCTTCTGCTACTTACCCTGCATCTGTCCTCACAGCAGGCCCATCCTGACCCTCCCTGAGCTCAAGGTGGAGTCTGCTTGCCCCCTGGGTCTTTATGATAACAGAACCTGTTTTATCAATGTCCTCCTGGCATCCTTTAGAGGAGCCCATGGGAGGTTCTCTTTCCTAGCCAGGCCTCTTTGTCTCCCACTACCTCTGCCTCACCCTTGGCTCCTGCTGCCAAACCTAATCCTTATGCAGAGGCTAGCATAGCTGTGCAGGAGGTCAGAAAGGCCAGCCCTTTCTCCTGTAACTCACCTTCACAAATGCCCTCTGCCTGACACTGTGATTATTCATGCAATATCTAGGGACATGGAGTATTGGAAATGATCCTTGCAGGTCTGACCAGAGACTGGGAGTGCTTGTGGTGGTGCACAGGAGGCTGAGGCAGGAGGATCAACATGAGTTGAAGGCCAGTCTGAACTACATAGAGAGACCTCGTCTCAAAAAAACAAAAGCAAAAAAAAAAGATCTCTACCCCAGAAATGCCTTCTTTGTGCATGTATCTCATTAAAACTCTGCCACCAAAGCTGGCCAAGAGCTGACAGTAGAAAGAGCCTGTCCTATCTTGTGAGCACAGAGTCTCCATGGGGCATCAGGGGACACCCCTAGGGTCTGGAGTGAAACCAGATCAGCCTACCATCCTCTCTGCCTCCCAAATCCAGCCATTGTGCATGCAAAGAAGGGAACTCTCGGGTTTTGGATGTCTTCTTACTAAGAAGTTTTCTGAAAGAACAATTAATCTCTTTATCATAAGCAGCTTGGCTACATTTCAATACTGGAGGGGGAAAAAATCTAGCAGAACAAAACCTTTGTGTTTGTGCCAGCCAAGAATAAGGATAGGCTTGTCATTTCATGCGCCTTTTTTTTTTTTTTTTGGCTAAGTGTCCTTTTACCTTTTAATTTGTACATTGAGTCTTCGGCTATTCTGTACCAAGAGAGAAACATTATCATTTGTGTCCTGGAAGACTGTGAAACTCCCTTGAGAACTTTCAGGCAGGAGCACAGAAGTGTACAGAGGAAGGATGCTGAAGGTCAGGGTCAGTCATACTGCTTGGAGTGACCCATGCCTTGGGTATCTCCTGGCCTGATTCCGCACCCATGGGCCCACAGAGAGTGAAAAGTGCATTCCACGAGGTTTCCCAGGTGCCCATTGTGCTCGGGCTTTATGTGTGGCCCAGAACTGTGCACCACCACATGTCCATTCCCGCTGCCTCTGCATCGCTCCATTTCTGAGCAACAGCGGGAGGCAGACAGAGCTGGCTGCTGAGGCCAGCAGGAAGGACTGGAAGGGATAGGAAAGAGCTGTGGAATTGCTTTCTCAGGGCTGAGTCTGAGTCCAGGCTCTTCTGACTAGTAGTTCTGTGATTTTTGGAAGATTAGCCACTTTCTCTAAGCTTCTGCCTCCTGAAGTTTTATGGGGGGAAATGGATCAAATGAGTGGTGGATTTAGTGAGGTTTTATGCAAAGCCGAGACACAGTTGGTAATATGAGATGGAAGAGAGTCCAGGAAGCAAACCCATTTTTTTAGGACAGCTATTTTGTTCAAATAGTAATAGCACCAAGCACTCTGGTGTCACACAGGAATGTCAAGGTTCCGCCTAGGAGCCCAAGAGTCTGTTGATGTCTTCCCTTGGGAGCACCTGCTACATCTGGGTATGGATTAAGAATTCATTTTCCCGATTGTCAAGCCTAATTGTTTATATTATCACTTGTCACCGTGATTTGCTTTCTGTGTAAGGGAGAGGAGAAAGAGAGGGAAGAACAAAAACATTTGGTCATTGTCTTAGTTACTTTCTCATTGTTGGGACAAAAACCCAACACCCACACGTTAAAGGAAGAAAGGTTTATTCTGGCTCACAGTTGGTGGTGGTTTCAGTCCTCTACATGGCAGAGGGGTCTGGCAGAGGAGAAACAGTCCATGACAGGGCAGCCGGAGCAGCATGGATTCAAGGGAGGAGGAGGGATATATACACACCTCAAGGCCACACCCACAGTGACCCACCTCCTCCTACGAGGCTTCACCTCCTAATGCCACACCCAGCTACAAGCGCGTCAGTGTACCAATCCAGTGATTAGTGTCACACACCCATGACCCAGTTACCTCCCCAAGGACCACTTGTAGTGCCTGGGGCTTTGGGAGAACATCTAATAGTATAAACTATAGCAGTCATCCCAGACCCCATTACCTTGACTAGAACATGCAGCCAGGAATTCCTGACCATCTCCTCTCCCCAAGAATGCTGTTTGATACCACATTGGTGCCATGGACTCCTTGTGGATGGGATGACCTCTTATCAAGTGACTTGCTTCAGTCAATGAGATGGTAGCTGGTGTTACACAGACAAGAGCTCAAAATGAGCTTGGCTGCTGATATTTATTCATTTTGCAGTGCTAGGGGTGGAACCCAGGGACCCAAGCATGCTAAGCAAGCACTCTAGCAGAAAGCTATATCCCCGGCCCTTTTTTAAGTTTTGGGATAAGTTCTCACTAAATTGTCTAGGCTAGGTTATATGTGCAATCCTCCTGCTTCAGCCTCCCAAGTACCCGGGATTACAGGTTTGCTCCTGGCACATGAATCATTCTTTCGGATCTGAAAATCAGCATTTCTCAGGCAGGGTCACTGGACTCCAGAAGTAAATGAGACAGAGAGAGAGAGAGAGAGAGAGAGATAAAGAGAGAGAATCCATACACACTTTAATTAGCCTGCTTCCCTGGATCAGGTTAGGCTCTGGAGGTGGGAATACTGAGAAGGAAAGGAGCATTCCCTTGGTGGCACATGTTGGTTTTGGCCTGACCACATCTTAAACTGTAAGTAAGAAGCCGCTGTGGGGGTGGGGTACACATAGGTCAGCAACGGTGGGATCCAAGTTCGTGTCACAGTATCGCCATGCCAAGGCCTGACATTTCTTATTTTGATAACGGATGTGGCCAAGTTGAAGCTTGTCTCTGTGATTGCATCGCACCATGGCTTTGGTAGTGCATGGCTCCATGAAGAGTGAGAAAAATCAATTTCCACTGTCCACGGAGTGTTATTTGATTTATTACTGCTGGAAGAAGAAATTCTTTATCTCCCAGCCCTTCTTGGAGAGGCTTGGTATACACTGTGCTAGAAGGGACTCTATAAAGGAGCCATATTTGTCCAAACTTTGGTATTTTGATAACCTTTCTTGGCTATGCAGAGGACTGGGAATGTTCCCGATTTTTACAACCCTCCTTGGTCTTTGATTAAGCAATTACAGGCACCAAGAGACCACTGCAAGGCAGTGTGGCCAGTGAGCCTGTGGGGCTGGTCCAGGCAGGAAGCATCAAGGGTGTCCATTTTTCCTGAGCGCTGATTGGAAGAAGGAGGGGATAGGAGGGAAGGGAAGAGGCTGGGAGGGGAGGGGATGATGGGACTGGAATCCTCACTGTCTCTGGAGAGGACATCAGCAACCATGAGCCTTGTCCACTTATCTGAGCAGTTCTGTGACCTCTACCAGGCCCTTAGAGCCCTTTAAGCCTTTGCACAGCATAGCTCATACCTGCTTCTGAGAGCTTTTGCCCCAGCACCTTGTGGCTCCTTTTCCAAGAATCCCGTTTGCCTTCAGGCACAGGACAGTCCTTAGCCAATGACTACCCTGTGGGGAAGAACAAAGCCAGCTTCTTCTCCCGGGGAGGTCCACCTTATGCTGCAGGATCCCTCCAGCACTGCCTGGAAGCCATGTCTCTTACCTGCTCATCTTCTCCAGCCCTCTGCCCGCTTCTCTTACTAGCAGGCCTCCTTCCTTTGGCAGAGTCCCCAATCCTTGTCTCAGGCTCCGCTTCTGAAGAGGCGCATCTAGGACAGTAGGCTAGGGCTTGTTGCCAATACTTTACAAACTACTTAATTGATTTGTATTCAGTACGTCTGTGTGCCAGGCATGGAATTAAGTGTTTGAAATGCATTATCACTTTTAAGATTATGATGATAAAATAAAGACTCGGGAGCTGTTTGCAGGATAGCTAACATGCAGCAGGAATCCGCACACTCTGGCCCCGAGGTTGACCTGCAGCACAGGGAAAAGCAGTTGGGAAAATATTGCAGCCTCCCCGCAGCTCTCTCTGGTGCCCTCCTGTCATTCCCAGAATTTCCTCCACACAGCAGCCAGAATGGTCTTTAAAACATATCATAAAAACCCTCTAATGACTACTCAATTGTATATCAATATGAAGTACAAACTTCCAGCTGGGCAGGATGGCACACACTTGTAACCCCAGCACTTAAGAGGCTGAAGCAGGAAGAGTACCACGAGTTCAAGGCCAGTCTGGGTTAGAGTGAATTCAAGGGCAGCCTGCAGTACCTAACAAGGTTCTGTCTCAAAAGATCAATCAAACAAACAAACAAAAACAAACTTCCTGCCGTGACCTGTAAGGGGGTGCAGCCTTTCTATAAAAGGCCAGATGATAAATATTTTAGACCTGTGAGCTGCGCGATCTCTGATGTACTTGTTCAGGTTGGCCATTGTGGCACCAAAACAGACATGTGAGGTGTGATCAAAATGCACGGCCAATATTTACATTTTTAAAATATTTAGAGTATTTATTACAATAAAAGATACTGCTATTGATTACCCTCAAAAATCTTCCCCCCTCACTTCAGACACATTTATCCTATTGTTCTTGCCACTTTCTGCAGCAGTTCTGGACATCCTCTCTCATGAGTGTTTTTATAAAGTATGAGCAAAACCATGGTGAAGGCGGGTGCCAAGTGCAACCCAGTGGAGAGGCAGAGGCGTGTGAAACATCACGCCGTGTCTTCATCCGCCTCAGTCACTGGATCTGGCACTGTGCCACTTCCAGCTCTTCCCCAAAGTCAAAATAACCACATGAGAGTTAAACATTTAGAATCAGTTCTGGATATCGAGGCACTCACAACAACTAAAGAGGGTCGGGGACCCTCTTCCCGGGGCTCTGTATAGCAACCCCTGCTCGTGGCTCAGTGTCACTCATGTGTCACTCCTCAGGGTGCATCAGGAGCTGTGGACAGTGGTCCGCCCCCCCCAGCCCCGTGGATCGTGTTATCTCAGTAACTAATTTAGGCCCCTGGTTATTACCTAGGGTCTTTATGTCCCCCAGGAAGCAAAGCGAGCTTCAGTGCTGTCCCATGGTGGCCTGCACCATCCTTGGCCTGGGGGCCTGTGCCTGGTACCCAGTAGATCCTCAGGGTTTGTTCCTTCCGTCATCCCTGGGGGCCCCCACCACCTCACTCCCATCAGAAGAGCTTTTCAAGAATGAACACTAGAACTCCAGGGGGTTATCGTGATTGTAAGGCAAATCTTCAAAACCCAGAGTAATCTTCCCCTCTTCTCCCTCCCTGTCAATTATCCTGTTACACAGAACATCTCCTAGGAGGATTTGCCTGAACAAAACCACACTTTCCTTTCCTGAGCCCCAAGCCCAGGACCATGGACCCCCATTCTCAAGGCTAAAGACACCAAAGGGAGGTGTTCTCGCTGAGATTACCCAGTTAATTAAGGAGGGATTTAGGAGTTAGCGAACATCTGGGTGGCAGGTGTTGTTTCTGTCGGCTTCGGAAAGGAAGCAGCCCCGAGTTGCACCAGCTGCCTCACGGGCACAGCTCGCTTCTGCAGGAAGCAGCCTGCTGCTTTCCTGGGTGCTTGGCTTTGAGGCATCTGAAGCCTTTAGCGGTGAAATGTGTGTCGGTGGCCCAACAGAGCAGGCTGTGCATCATGGTGATGATTGTGATTGCAAGGTTGCTGGATGCTCCTTTTATCACATGACCCTGGGAGACAGTGGCTCCCAAATAGCTAGCATTCCCAGAGGGCCAGGGGGGGCTTGAGAGGTGGTCACAGATATGGTTCACATGTGATGGCAGGGAGCCTTGAATGCCACGCCAAGGAATGTGAGCTTTAGCCCCGCCACAGGTTTTGGAGAGGTGGATGCTGGGAGGGGCCCAGCTGATTCAAGGTGGTAACTGAAATGGGTAGGTGGTCACCATGGGCCAGGTAGGAGATCATGCTAAGGCAAGAGGTGGTGGCAGCAGGAAAAGAGAGGAAGTAGGTGCGTCCAGACAGGGCCTCTGCACCATCAGGGCTGTGGGTACCATGCCTAGGACTGTCCATCTCATTTTCAAGGCTAAAGACACTGAATGTGGCGTCGAGATCCCCAGGTTCACGGATCAGCCTCAGCCCGGGGAACTGGGATTCTTTCAGCACTGCTGGCCATGATAATAATAATATTAATAACACTCCCCCTGCCTCGGGTTAGGGAGAAGATTAAGACACTTAGGAGGCTTTTTTTGACTTCCTTGTCACCCACCTTTGCCCACCCTGTGAGCACCAGTCGCAGGCCCCTGCTTAAGGGCATCACTGAGACAGCGCCGTCACCATCGGCCAACACTCGCTCACAAGCACTTTTTATCGGGCACGCAGGTCAGGAGAGCCTCGGTGCCTGGTTGATGGCGCTGCTTGCCTGCATCCCGCTTTGCCCAGTGGGTCGGGGTGTCCTCAAGGATCCCGCTCGGCCGTGTCCACGCCAAGGCCCCAGTGGGTGAAACATGCGCCCAAGTCCTCATCCCCCACTAACATTTGTTCCCAGAGAACCACAGGAGAGAACAGGGTGGCCACTAGCACTACATCCCCGCTCCAACCTGTGCTGGGAGGAGCACACGCAGGACTACTGCTGGGGTCTGACCAACGTGGTGACCAGCGCCAAGGGT
Organism: Dinomys branickii; assembly: GCA_004027595.1. Taxonomy (NCBI): domain Eukaryota; kingdom Metazoa; phylum Chordata; class Mammalia; order Rodentia; family Dinomyidae; genus Dinomys; species Dinomys branickii. The sequence continues at coordinate 115,167 of PVLD010000009.1, forward strand.
CACTTTAATCTCTGCAGGTGCTCAAGGCAGGAATCTGCAAAGGTACAGGAACAGATAGATCACACTCAAGGCCTCCACCACCTGAGGCCCGGTGTATCTCTATCCCTTGTCTGTCCATCTGCATCGTTGCAATTGGATATGGCCCATGTCCCTTTCCCCAGGGAGAGGTGGGGAGCATGTGGGATTGCTGTTTATTTAAAAGCCTCGCATTTACTTACCCAGCTGTGGGTGGAACACATCTCAGGAAGCCAAGCTATGACTTTTATTTATGTCTCGGCAGGAGGCTGGCTTCCTTGGAAAGGCCCACAGCAGGGCAGGAACCCCTCTGCCTGGTAACAGAGGCATTCAGGGTTTGGGCCTTTTTGTGGGCTGTCCTCTGCCTGGAGCCCTTCTAGATATCCTAACAGCTCACTAAATCCTTCCACCTTCAGGTCTGGGCTCAAATGTGCACTTTCCACTGAGACCCTACTGACCACCCTGTTTCATATCACAAACCACACACACACACACACACACACACACACACACACACACACACACACGAGCATGCACACAGAATCACAGCATCCCTGCTCTGTGCCTATCTTCCTGGCCTCCCCATCACATTCTCTGCTTTCCTCTCCTCTGGGTTCCAGGAGGGCTGGGGCCATTGCCTGTCTCGTTGACTGATGGATTCCAAGGGCTCAGAGCTCATAATAGGTGCTCAATAAACCTTAGCTGGATGAATGGAGAAATAAATGAAAAATGAGAGGGATGGGATTGACTGAGATGCAGGATGTAAGCAGAAGAACCGTTGGCTGGAAGAAAGCTGTCATCAGCCTGCAGAAGATGATCATCCTGAGCTACCAGATCTGGACAGGCTTCCAGCTTCCGGCAGGGTGGAGAAATGGGCAGCGCAGGAAGGAGAGACTTCCTGGGTCCCGCATGCCTTGTCTGTGCCAGTGAAACCAGGTGCTCTGCGTGCTTTATCTTTTTCATCCCCGTCAAGCGGCTCTCTGCTAGAGAGCGTCAGCCTTACTGCATAGATAAGGAGATGAACCCCCAAATCACATCCTGCCCACTGCAGTAGTGAGTGGCCAGACTGGACTGGGGACCTTAACCACTGGGCTCTTTGTGGATCCATGTGTTGCTGAAGTACAGATCTGACTCTTCCAGCAGGCTCTGCATCTGGCCACTCCCTCCAGGGGACTCCGGGGTCCACTCGGGCCTGGGTCATTCTTTGCTGCGGGACTGGCCTTGTGTGCTGTAAGATGCTTCACACAACCTCCGCAGCCTCCACGCACCGCACCTGCCCAGTACAACAATCAACAATGTCTCCGCACATCACTGATATCTCCCTGGGGACACCGACCTGCCCTGGGGAGGAACGGTGTGGAGCTGATGGGCCGAGAGGTGACACTGCACTTGAACTATGGGGACTGCTTGAGAAGCTGCTCAGGTGCAATTCGGTTTCCTGGGACAGATTTGGGGCAAAGAGAGGGTGCAGGAAGAGGCAGGCTGCAGAGCTCACAGGCAGTGATGTGGATCCAACTCCTGACAAAGGAGGGTTGGGGAGAAGGGGCAGGGGGCAGGAGTCTCAGCACAGTTGTGAAGGTCTTGGCTGGGCTGATACCATCTCATGGAAGATCCACAGGCAGAGAGGCACAGATGCCCCGACCACAGCACAAAGGTCACTGTGCTGAGTGCAGAGGCCAAGAGCAAAGCCTGATGGGAAAAAACAGCCAACTGTCTTAGGGGCCAGGGAAGAGGTGAGGCTAGGCACCAGTGGGCAGGCTGGGTGCTCAGTTGCCACCTTAGTTCCTGTACTCATGTGGCCTCATGTAGTCTCCAAACAACCCTAGAAGGTCCAGATTCTGTGTCCTCATTTTACACATGGGACACTGAACATCCCGGAAGCTAATCACATCTCTCACTTTCTCTGGAGAGAGCCTGGTGCCACTGTTGCCAGGTGTGTGGGAAGCCGGGTGGTCCAATCAGTGAGCAAGGGCTGGGCAGAGGTGCATGTGAGTCACTGAGCTACGACATCCAAGTTCACCCAGCAGTCTCAGAAGAGACCAGATAGATTCTGGGGGGCACAACCAATGTCCCCTGTGCGTCCATGCCCAGATCTTTGAGCCCCAGACCTGCTCTGATGGGGCAGGAGGGGCTCTTGCAATGTTTGTGCTTCCAGAATCTCCCGACTGCCTGCCTTGCCTTCTGGAGGGGACCCCTAGGCCACGTCAACTAGATTTCAAAGGGTTCCCTAAAGCCTCAAGACAGCACATGCCTAGAAAGTTTAGGGACCTTTTCACTTCTGGACCACTCAACACATACAAATTCTAGTCATTCTTCTCGGAGCACCTGGAAGAGGAGGCCCACAGATGTTGTTGTGGGTGCCACCAGGGCGTCTGAGAAGATACATCTCCCATTGGCACTCACCATGAGCGTGGAGTGAGCTAATTTCTGAGCAGCTCCTCCATGATCTTCCCCAGAGCCTGGAGGTGGCCCTGAGCTCACTGGTTCTACAGACACAAACATCGAGGAAGAGGGTGGGTGCCACACAGAAGTTTCCCTAGACACAGGGCTTGTGTCCAGGCAAACCAAGCTTGGTTCCTTCCCAGAATCCTAGCACTCTGCCAGCTTAAGGTGGGAGGATCACAAGCTCAAGCCCTATCACAAAATTTTTTTTAATTTAAAAGGGTCCAAGGAGGTAGAACAGTGCACAGGCTCTGGGTTTAATCTCCAGTACACCCCCCAAAACACACACAGTCCTACCTCTGCAAGCCTTTGTCCTCCCTCCAGGCCTTTCCCTGCGCTGCTAGGCATAGACAGAGATGTTTTGCTCACTGAAATTGGGAAACACATTGTCACCAGATGGTATCGAAGGAAGTCCCCGCTAAAAAGGAAATGGGGTTCTCAACTCAACCTCAACCTCAACCCTGCTTCCCATGGAGTAGACCCGCTGACTTCCATCACAGAGAAGCACTCCAGGGTGTGATGGTAGGAAGATAGGCAGATTGATAAGGCAGAGTCAGAGTGCATGCTGGGAAAGTAGTTCGAGCCCCTGAGGGGTGACTCCCGGCATGGCCCGGGGTCTGGGGGAGCTTCTGTGCTCCTGGGGGTGGGTGTGGCTAGGATTTGTGAGCCTGCTGTATTGGAAGAAAAGCACAGGCAAAAGGCACAGGCTCAATACGCAGCCTTAATGTATCTTAAATTTTAAGACTCCCAAGAATTCTGCAGCGAGTTGCCCAGAAGGCAGAGAAAGGTATATGTCACCTTGGGTAACTTTGTGTCCTGCAGCTGCAGTTTTCTCAAAAGTACAATTTTAAGATTGCAGTTTCCCTTATTTCCTTTCCTACTTACCTTTTCTCTGTCCTCCCTCTTTGTTATGACTTCGCCGTTTTTTCAGCTCATAGAAAGTCCTCAGTGCCAGGTCCACTGGGAGAAATGACAGAGGGGGAGTAAGGGAGGGAGGCATCCTTTGCACCGTTTAACCTTTGTCTCAGAAGGGCTTTCTAATGGCTTCAGGGGAAACCAGGGGCTTATTTTGTTACATAATTTTCTTTTAGGTAAAAACAATATATAAAGACCACAGAGATAATAGTTCTCACTCATTTTGCCCAGAGATAAGAAAAGTGACAGCATCGTCCCAAGAGTTGAAGCTGCACATGCCCAGGTCCTCTGCCCGTGGCTGTGACTTTCCTTGGCATCCAATCCCCAAAGCCCAGCGGCAGCAAGTGTTAGAGGCAAGCAGCGGTGTGACAAGCAAAGCCTGCAGGGTCAGGGAAACCAGGTTGGAAGTTTTCACCTCTGGTCGCCTCTTCTGGAAGATGGGGATAGTGGCTGTACTTTCTTCAGAAGGTTGTTGTGAAAGCAAATTTAGTTGACCCATTTGCGTGTGCATGTGGCCACTCAGATTACTTAGTGTTTGGGAGCACTGTGGTTATTATTCTGCAGGACTTTGCCAAAGCCTAGGATTTCCACGGCCAGCTGAACTGAAGGGTGAGGAAAAAGCAAATTCCTTGGAAATTAAGCAGTGTGCATTGTTTCAGAGAGCTTTAAAGACTCATTTGCCTTGCCCAGTGCAGTGGCGCATGCCTGTGATCCTAGCACATGGGAGGCTGAGGCAGGAGCATTGCAAGTTTGAGGACAGTTTGGGCTACATATTTAGGTTCTTTTTTTTCTAAAGGACTTACAATCCTAGAAACATTTGCTCTCTCTCTGAGGACAATAAAAATATGGGGGACTTTCCGTTCCTCTACCCAGGGAGGATTGGAGTAGGATACTGACTAGGAAAAGAATGTGCAGATTCTGTAATCCAGGATGAGCTGTTTATATAGTGTGCCTGGTATATCTGCTGCAAGAGTAAATCTTTATTTCAGCACCATTCATAAATAACCAAACAGTCGAAGAGTGGGCACACTTTATTTATAGGCCCACGGCCCCAAGAAAGTGTGGGGTCTGGGTTTTTACTAGGAGTGGGGTAGGAGGTGGGGGCAGTGTGCTTTGGTATCACCAGACCTTTTCATGGGGAGGGAAGGAGATTTCCAGGAGACAGGGGACCCCTGTTTTCTCTTCCAGTTTGGACATGGTCAGCTCTGTCATGGCACCAGCAGGCATGTTTTTAATCGGTATAATGCGAGCACAGTGCTCTCAAGGTCATCTTGAGGTCAATATGGCGTTGGGAGCAGATGGAGCCTGTCTGTAGCACCCTTCTCATTGGTTGGGAGTTGGGGATAACTTGGTGGCTGGCAGCTAGGAGCACCTGGTTACCCCGTCAAATGGCATCTGTAATTAAAGAGCTGATAGAGAACATGGGTGAGAAATGTGAGGCTCAAGCTGGTGACACCAGCCTGGCAGTGTGATCACTGCCTGTGTGCTGGCCTGGGTGTCCTCTCCTTTGCTTGCAGGAATGAAAACAGGAACCAGCTGAAGCACACAGACGCTGTTCCAAGGTGCCCTACATGCGGCCTTGGGTCTCACCTTCACCTGTACCCCTTTCAGACCCCCTTGGCCAGGCTGCCGGCTCTGAGGGAGTCGGTGCCTCACTTGCCTGGGTCACAGCTGCATCCCCGCCCGGGAAACAGCACGAGGCACGTGGCAGAGGCAGAGATTTACTGAAGAGGTGAATGAATGTAGCCTCCCTGGGCCTGCAGACACATCCACTCTGGCTCCTCCTCCCTGCGGGTCCTCAGAGGCACCCGGCATTGTGCCCAGCCGGCCGCCTGTGTAGCCCAGCTCCCTAGGGCACCATGCTGGCCTTCTTCCGGGCCCACACACCAATGACCAAGAGCAGTTGTCCTCTAGATCTTGGGTCTCCCAGTCCTGCATCCGGGAGCAACCAGCGCAGCGTAAAGATGGTAGGGTTTCCAGGCCGTGGAAGAGAGCTCACAGAGAAGAGTCCGTTCCCTTATTTAGTGCCTGCTCCCCATTCTCTGACATTCAGGACCATTCCACTGTCTAACTCCAGGGGGCGCCATGAACAGAACAAACAATGTGACTGGGGTTCCCTCCAGTTGTGCAACATGGCAGCTCTGCCGGCACCCGCAGCAGATACCAGTTTGCTGGGGCCTTCTGTCTCCCTCAACAATCTGGGGTCTCACAAACTTCCTAAAGATGCTCCAGGAAGCCACTGCATACTTTGAACTAGCCAACCCGTCCTGCTCACCAGGCACTCCAATGAGATGAAAGAGGCTTTGAGAAGCCCATGGTACAAGAAAAATATTGACAAAGAGGAAGCAAGGAAGGAAGGGAAGGAGGGAGGGAGGGGGGGAGGGAGAGGGGCGGGGGAGGAGAAGGAGAAAGAAAGGAAGCCAGGAGGAAAGAAAGGAAGGGAAAGAAACACAGTCACCCTACACTAAAAGCTCTTGCCTAGTGTCCTGGGACCAGAGGGGCCTGGAGGAGCCAGAGGACCTCGACTTAGAGGTGCAGCCTTGAAGGCTCCCTTTCACCACGTTTGCTGAGCATAGAGCATCCGGGCAGCAGTGTACAGGAAGACAGAGGTGGCCAGGCCAGCCCTCCCCTGCTGGCACTCAAGGTCCAGCAGCCTCAGCAAGTGCAGCCAACCAGTGATGGGAAAGAGTGGTGCCCAGTGGGTGCATAAGGTCGCTGCCACCCACTCTGACACTCTGTCTGCTCGTCTATACTCAAGGTACCTGTGTCTCTCCTCGAGACTCATGGTGAGGTCCTCATGAGGGGCTCTTGTACCTGTCCCAGGCATGCCCGCACACAGTAACCAGTCAGCTGGGTGTCATGCTCGCTATTGCAGCTGTCTCAGGGAAATAGAGAAGGGTCCTGGGGGGACATAAGGGCTGGAGGATTAAACTAAAGCGGGGGTTGTATGGAGCGGGCGTGACTGGGCGCTGAGTCCTAGGGAAGGGGCTGTAGGTCCTGACCCGCAGTCAAGAGGTGCCTCTCCTTTTCTTTCCCTTTGGTTTCTATAGAAGTGGTGGCTGAGATGGGTTAACAGTTAATATCAAGCCTAGATTCCTGCCAGACTAGTTACTGTGGGGATGGTGAGGGGGGCTAGTTAGATTTGCCTAACAATAGCAGTCTTCCCTATAGCAGCCGGCTTATCTCCCCACAGTTGGAAATTCCCACCCATTGTTACTGGAGTCACTTCTGTTCTCCACCTGAACTGGCAACAGGCATGGGAGGGACCTGGTGCAAACCTACCACAGCCCCAGAACAAAAGGGCGCCAGCCTCAAGTTCTATCTGGAAGACCGAAACCGGAGACCCTGGAAAGAGATAGGCTGGAATCCCACAGGGTGAGAAGGCACCACACCTTTATTTCTCTTGAGATTTCATTTCCCTGCTAGCCCAAGCCTGCTGCTTCCCCTGGTGTAAGAACTCAAGTACTGGCTCAGAGTTTTGACACAGTGCAAACCAAAATACCATATCAGAGTCCAAGGGCTGTTGCAGAACCGACTTCCCCGGGGCCTCTGGACACTGTAAGGCCACAAAGCCCTGCATGGAGGACCTGCTGCTGCCGGGGTCACAGGAGGCTCTGTGAGTGCCTTGTGACAGTAGCAGGCATTGTTTGGCTGACACTGGAGAAGCCTGCCTGAATGGCCGGCTAACAAGTCTCTCTAGGCCAGGACTCGGGGATTTTAATTGAGCTGCCAGGGTGTGGACTGTGGGGCTGGGGTGATTGCCTGGGGAAATAATGTCACTTGCATTCTCAAGGACGTTACCATGGCACCTGCAAAGTTCCGCTTCCCTTTCCCTTTTTTCTAGGACCCTGGCAGCGTGGAAAGGCTGTCCATGCTGCCTAGCCTGGGTTTGCTCTTCATGCGTGGTGTGTGTCACCAGATTTAAATCCCTCATGTGACAAGACAGCAGCAAGCAATGAGAAAGTCCAAGAATGAGCTCTCCAGGTGGTGTGAATTTCTCCATCTGGGCATTTTTGGAAGGAGCACAGATTCCTCTTATGAGTGAAATGGATCTGGGAAGGAGTGTTACATTCATATTGCTATTCAACCATAATTATTGGTTATAAGTGAATTTGTGAGAATATTCGTAAGACTGGCATTCACGGAGCACATCTTACACGCAGGTGTCTCAGGCGGGTGTCTCAGGCGGAATCGATAGACATTTTGCAAAAACTCTGCCATGTTACCTATGGAGGCGGAATGGCTCCCATTCTATGGATGTAAAAACAGAGGTTTAGAGGATTTCAGTAGCAAGATATTATGCTTGAATAAATGCCATGTGTACCACTGCTACCGATTTCTGACCTCAAGCTGGATCCTTTGTCCCTCTCCCAAGCGGGGACCCATAACAAGACTGAGAGCTGATTGAGCAGTAACAGAGACCCTTATTCCTGGCCAAGAACAAGTTAGAGATAAAGCCCTGTCTGTTCTATCTGTACAACTTCTCAGGAGGTGACAGGCAGAGGGTAAAGAAATGAGGGGAAGTTCTGCTAACAAAGGGGAAGAATCTTCCTGAATTCTCTGAAATCGGTGGAGATTTTCTGGGAATACAGGCCTGGCCTCTTTTTCACTCCATTTGTGGTTCCTACCAGTTGTCCTGGCAGCTGTCAACTGTCATGGCACTGGGGTGCATCTCTGAGCATGCAGATGGCATTATAATGAAGGCACAGGTTGGCTGGCTGTCATTGACAGCTGCGTTATACCCAGCCACTTCCAGCTCACCCACCTGCAAAGGGCTGCTGGCCTCAGCTTCCTGAGGTCAGGGATAAAAGCAGGATTAGGGTCAGGCAGCAACTCAGCTAGGTCCAGCAGGCCGTGCAGGACTGGTGAGAACTGGGGGTGGTGGTGCATACCTATAGTCCCAGCACTCAGGAGGCTGAGGCAGGAGGATCATCTCTGTGAATCTGAGGCCAGTGCAGGCTACATAGTGAGTTCAAGGCCAAGCTGAACTGCAAATGGAGACCCTGTCCCAGAAAGAAAAGACTGGGCGGAACAATATTGTGGGAGTGTAGCCTGAGGCTGGGCCCTGCAGTAAAGTGCAGAACCTGGGAGAGTTTGCAGGGATGAAACCACTGACCTGTTTCCTGTAGAACAAAGACTGAACAGGGTGCACAAAGGTCCTGATGCAGAAGGAACTGGGACCACAGAGAAAATTTGGAGTGGAGTGGGCAGAGGCAGAGAGAGGGCTGGGGCCGGGTCATGCAGTAGGCCCCGTGACAGCTGGGACTTGAACCTTAGAGGAAGGGGCTGTGAGGAAGGGCTTAAGCAGGAAGGAGGTGGGGTCTCTGCCTCCTGAGGGATCTCTGGTGAAGTGTGCAGAACAGCAGGGGCCAGGTCCAGAGTGGCTGTGGGTACAGGGCCTGTTACCAGAGGCAGGAAGTGGAGGGATGGGAGTGGATAGGGTGCCACAGTCGGGATAAGAATACTACAAGGGCCACGTGAGATGCTTCGCAGGGTGAGAAGCAGCATGAGCTGGCTGTTGACTGGCCGAGGGACACAAGAAGAAAGTGACTGCCTGGAGGAGCTGTACAGAGACAGGTCCTCTGCTAAGCCAGGGAACATATAATTCTCAGAGCTGTCATCACTTAGACTATGATGTGAATGTTTTCCCTCAAACTACACTGGGTAGCAACCCTGGGAAGAAGAAGTCCCCGATCATTCTCCATTACCATCAAGCAAAAAAAGTGGTCAAAGTTAGGAGATTGAATTTCCAAAGCAATCAGGCCCTTTAAAAAGAACTGAGTCCCCCATGCTTCCTGAGAGACAGGAACAGAGGCGTCTGGTATCGCAGAAATTGCAGGTAGGAAACTGTCCTTCTCTCCACCAAACAGCAGCAGGACTTAATTTCAGGGGTAGAAAACTTTAAAGAGCTGAGAAAAAGAGAGCAGGGGCCCAGCTGGACACCCTGCCTGTAGCAGCTCCTCATGCCCACAGCAAATAGCGCCTGGTGTCCAGGGGGCCCGCAGGTGACTGGATGTGCCCAAGTTCCCGAGTTCCGGCCATTTGCACACTCATGTTGCCTTCCCTGCTGTCCCCACCACAGGAGGAAGGTGCAGGCTGAGCCCACAACCTGCCCAGGGCAACGCACTTCGACTGTTGCCATGGGGACAGTACACTAAGCAAAGCAGGAAGACCCCAGGAAGGAAGGTTGTGTTATGTTGCACTGTGTTGTTTTAATGCCTAATAAAGGGGCAGAAGTTTTGACTGAGTGCCTTTAAAAGCATGTTTCAAGGAGATCAAAACTATAAAATCATTCTGGTCTTTAAAATCCCACAAAAGCAGCAAACATCTCTAGAATGCAGGAGGTTTAGGGAGGGAAAGAAGGACTACATCATCACTCTTTGGTTTTTTGGTTTGTGGTTGGTTGGTTCGTTGGTTGGTCGGTTGTTTGGTTGGTTGGTCGGTTGGTCAGTTGGTTGTTTGGTTGGTTGGTTGGTTGGTGTTTCGAGACAGGGTCTCACTATGTAGTCCAGGCTGGCATCAAAGTTGTGGCAATCTTCCTGCCTCAACCTCCTGAGCGCTGGGCCCGCAGGCGTGCAACGCCACGCCTGGCAAAGTATTGTTCTTATTAAAGTGACAAAAAAAAATTTGATGTGATAAAGATGTAAGATCACAAGCCCATTCCAGGGGGCCTACTGCTGACTTCCACTGGGTCTTTGATGATTTCTCTGCTCTGCTGTGTGCAGCATTTTCTCACCAAGACAGTCCCCGTAAGCTGGGGAACTGAGTCTAGGATGGTAACTTAGCACAGTAGCCCACGTTCAGGGACCGTTGGTCAAGGTGTGCAGAGTGAAGGATCCCAGCCACCAGGAGGCCCCACTTCCCACCCAGAGACTGGCCCATTATCCCAGAGGATATAAGGAACAGAGTGGCCTCAAACACTGCTGAGGGACAGGGCAGCTGTTTTGGAGAATAATCCGGCCTTTCCAGAGAAGGTCACATTCCCTGGCACTGGGGGTTTGGACTTGAGTGTGACTCTCAGGGAATACACTTCAAGCCCCAGGGATGTGAGAGGCAGATGACAGACATGCCACACAACCAAGTAGCAAGATTCTTGTGCGTCCCGTGCGCCTGCGAAGGGAAGGCAGGGGTGTGTGCACAGCAGGATGAGGGTGTCTGAAAAGTCCCCATCTGAGGAGTGGCCCTGGAGCAGAGGCAAAGAGCCAGGAGAAGCCCGCTGGGTTTGGATCCCAGCCACTGGAAGGGATGAAATAGGAGAGACGTAATCCGATATGTTTCAGAAAAGACTTCACTGGGACATTTTCCTTTATAAAAATATTTCACTTGATACTGTTGTTTTAAAGCCAAAAAAAGAGGGAGGGAGGGAGGGAAAGAAGGAGGAAGAGCCCCCTCTTGGATACCACATGGAGAAGAAGTGGGTGACAAGCCTTTGCTGATCAGGCAGGGATAAAGCACTGCAGAATATGACCTGCCTGGCTACTTCATTCTCTTGAAGAGACATGGTGGCCCCTACTCAGTGGAACCTGAGGACCTGGAACGCCTCTGCTGTGTTCCCACCCAAGGCCGAGATGGCCTGAGACCTTCCCAGAGGATCAGCTATTTCTAGCCTTAATTTGATCTTTAGAGCCAATCCCCTGCCCAAAAGAGACTGTTGTGAATTGAGCCCAGAATTGCCGCCTAGAGCAATCCATGTCAGCTTTCTGCGTGCTTGGATTTCCTGTGCTTATGCGAGGGTCCAGGCACTTTCTGAATGATGGAGTTATCTGTCTGCTGTATTGCCCTTGGCCATGTGGATGGAATTTCCACAGGTGGCCTCTGCATCAGGGGCTCTGCAGAAAGATGCCTTTCAGGGTCCAGTGGGTGTGCCAGTGCTGGACGAGGGCAGCACCTGGTAGGAAAGATGAGGGTTCTGCTTCTTATGTGCGAAAGAAGCTTGTAGAGCCCAAGGCGCCTGCCCTCCCTTTACCTCTGTATTAGCTACTTTCCCATCACTGGGACAGAATACCTGACACTTGAAGGAGGAAAGATGTATTTTCCCTTATAGTTTCAGTGGGTCCAGTCCATGGTCTGCTAACTCCAAGGAAGAAACAGCATGGTGGAAGAGAAGTTGGGAGGAAAGCCTCTCACCATAAGATGCCCAGGAAGCAGAGAGTGAGGGGGGAGCATGGGGAAAGGAATTCACCCTTCTAGACCCATGCCTGTCACCAGGCCCTAAAGTCAAAATGGGTCAAAGATCTAAATGTTAAAACAGGAACACTAAATCTACTGGAAGAGAAGGTAGGTAGAAACCTTGAAGTCATTGGTGTAGGCAGAGAGCTCATGATCAAAACCCAGACCCCATGGGAAATACTACAAAGAATCAACGAGTGGGATCTCACCCTATGAAAAAGCTTCTGCACAACAAAGGAAATCACCAACAGAGTGAAAAGACAACCCACAGAGTGGGAAAAAAAATGATAGCCAGTTGCCCCTCAAAGGACTTATATCCAAAACATACGAAGAGTTGAAAGAATCAGGCCCCCCAAATTCGAAGACCCAATCCAAAAATGGGTATCTGAGATGAATAAACACTTTTCAGATGAAGAAATACAAATAGCAAATAAATAGACGAAAACTGTTCAACATCATTGGTCATTCGAGAGATGCAAATTAAAACACTGAGATTCCATCTCACCCCAAAAGAATGGCTAGCATGAAGAAATTAACCAATAACAAATGCTGACAGGACTGCAGGGGGAAAAGGAACCCTTCTCCACTGTTGGTGGGAGTGTAGACTGGTGCACCTACTGTGGAAATCAGTGTGGAGATACCTTTAAAAACTAGGATTAGAGGTCCCATTCAACCCAACTATCCCCCTCTGGGTATCTTCCCAGAAAAATTAAAAACCACACCACAGTGATATATGGGCGCCCATATATACAGCAACACAATTTGTAATAGTTAAATCTTGGAAACAACCCAAATGCCCATCAACTGAGGAATGGAAAAAAAAGAAGATGTGGGCTTTTCTTTTTATAATGAAGTACTACTCAGCTATAAAGAAGGATAAACTCAAGACTATTATGGGTAAATGGATGCAACTTGAGACCATACTCATGGGTGGAATAAATCAGACTCAAGTATATAAACATCACACTGTCTCACTAGTGTGAGAAGCTGAAAGAGTAAATAAGATCCAAAAGGTGCAAGAGATATTGTGAATTAGGAAGAAACTTTTCAAAAGAAAAGAGAAATTGATGAGGGAAAGGGGAAAGGAAGGAAGAGAAAAGAAAAAAGAAAAAAACTATATATATATATATATATATATATATATACACACACACACACACACACACACACACACACAAAATGGTTATGCAGCTAGTTTCTCTTAGTTCATTGAAAAGAAAGATTTGTGCTAATAGTCTGCACATTATTTCATGCTCCTTGTGTATTAATTATTGTTAATTACTGTTACTCTCCTATTAGCCTGATTTGAAACTGCCTTATTTTATTTCTATTTTTCTTCTTCTTCTCTTTAAAAAAAAAAGAAGAAATGCACCCCACCCCCCAGTCTGTGGCCCCAGTGACCCACCCCCAACCAGGCCCCGCCTCCTGACACATTCTGCCACCAGCCAACTGAACCCTTTGATCAGTACAGCACCCCACGATCCATTTGCCTTCCAAACACATGAGACTTTGAGGGGGCATTTTAGATGTAAACCGTAAAACCTCAGTTTGAGTCATGCGCGGCTTTAAAAATCCTCAGCATGAAGATACCTCCAGGGCCATGGGGAAACAGGTCATACCTGATGCTGAGATCCCACTGGTCAAGGATGGGCCACCTTGGGGACAGTGGGGCACAGTGGTGGCCTGGGGTCCACTTCTGACCTACTTCCCTCCTCACCCACTCGGGACGCCATTGCTTGGCAGGTCTTTCTGCCAAGTCCTCCCCACCCCGACCTCCATTTTGCTAAGGTAAAAACCACAAACATTCTCAAGGAAAAAACACTCCAGCTTATTCACTGGGTAGCAAAATGACCTGGCCTCCTTGAGCCTCAGTTTCTTTCTTTGGGACCATGAAAAAAATGATGTTGAATTTTCAGGGCCATGAGGAGATGCAGTTGAAGTCAGGTACCACCTGGCACCCTGAACCTTTGCTTCCTCTGCTTCAAGCTCAGCCAGTCTCCATAGCAGATGTGCCCTGGCATAATTCAGCCGCATCGTGCTGCTAATGAGGCTCCACTGGGGTTGAGGCTCCACTGGGGTTGTTTCCCCAGCTCTTCCACTAATTACCCCAGCCTTCCCTGGGAGTGAGGCCAGTCTGCCAGTCCCGCCTCCTCCACTCAAAGAAAGCCTGTCTCCCAGGGCTGGTGACACTAAAGGAAGCTACAATGAGACAGAAGGGAAAGAGCTGTCAACTCAGATTATGAGAAAGTGGTTCTCACCTCTAAAATCCCTTAGGCCCATTGCTTCTACCCAAGTGCACATCCTATTTATTCATGGCTCCCCGGGTGGCCGCCATTTTGAAGTTGGCAGTAAGTCAACCAGAACTTTCAGGAGACAGAGTCCATGTACAACACCATTTTCTCTCTTTCTTTTTTTTCCAGCCCTAACAGCACTTTCTTCTTCCCCTGACGCCAGCTTTCTCTCTTCTCCTTTATCCCAGTGTCCTCTCAGAGGAAGTTCAGGAGGACAAGGGACTTGAGAGCTTGGTGGGAAGTAGAAGCCCAATTCTGCGGCTCACTGGCTGTGTGAAGGTGGCAGGGTCGCCTCTCTGAGCCTCAGTTCTGCTTAAACAGGGTCACAGCGCCAGCCCACAGCTCCTTGGAAGGAAGAGAATGCATGAGCGAGAAAGCCTTTTGCCCAGAGCCTGAACATGTGGAAACTTAGCAAGTACTTCTGAGTTTCCTCTTCCCTGAAATCTTCTGATACCTACACTACCCAAACCCACCCTCAGAAAACTTAATTGGGCCATTTCTTAGTTCCTCCTTTTTATTATTTGTTACTTTATATATTTATGTATTTATTTATTTATTTATTTAAGCTGTGATGAACATTGGATCCATGGCCTCGCACATGCTAGGCAAGGGCAAGTACCCTACCACTGAGCTGTATCTTCAGCCCTTCAAAAAAAATGTTTTTAGACCCAGAGCCTTGCTAAGTCACTAAATTGCCTAGGTTAGGCTTGAATTGTGATCCTCCTGCCTCAGCTTCCTGAGCAGCTGGGATTACAAGCATGTGCCACCACAACCAATATGTGTCTTAACTCCAAAAGATTTTTATCATACCTGCAGTTCATGATTGGCTTCCTCAGAGGCCATCACTCTTTTGGAATGTTACCTGCCACCCACCGACCCTCCTTCCTTCACATTATAATAGGTATTGAGAGCCCACTGCACACCCAGTGCTTGACTGATCAAAAGTGGACATTAAATCAGAGGTAATGGTGTATGAGTGTAACTCCAGTACTCTGAGAGGCTGAGGCAGGAGGATCAGAAGTTCAAGCCTAGCCTAGGGAGCTTAGGGATCTGGGGAGACCCTATCTCAGATTTTTTTTAAAAAGGGGGCAGCTGAGGAAGTAGCTTAGTACAAAGGTGCTGAGTTCAATCCCCAGTACGACCAATTTAATAATAATAATAATAATAGTTACGGTGATGGTATAGACGTGGCCCTGACCTCAGGGAGCGCTCAGGCCTAAGGCAGGCAGACCTTCCAGAGAACACCACATCCTGTCTGTCACCCAGGACCACACACACTCGGCTTCGCAGACACCCTGCCCCACCCCGCGCCCGGTGCGAGACCCCGGCCGCTCCAGAGCACACAGGCTGGGGTGCTCTGCGGGCCTGGCTGGCCCTCAGCACTCAGATGCGAGCACGCAGGTGCCCTGGGGACCCTCGCACAGATGTGGTGTCTGAGGACCAGAGCTGCCCTCTTCTGGCACCTTGTCTCCTCCAGCACCAGAGTCCTCGTCATGCATATTCTGAGGCTCCCAGAGGTGCCCCGGTGCTATGGCTAAGAAGAGAGTGCCAAGATTCAAACCCTTAGTGTTCGGTATGAACACGATAAGACATCATCACTCCTGCCAGTGGCTCCCTGCAGCTGCCTGGGTCAGTGCCAAACCGAGAGGGTGACCCCTGCATGGTCTCGCTTCTCCACTCTTTCCCAGCTTCTCCCGACCTTCATTACTCTGCCTCTGCTTCTGTCTCTCCTTCTAGACCCTTCCTCTCTCCCTCCATCCCGCCTTGTGTGCTCAAGGACTGTGAACACCCAGCCTTCTCATTGTCCTGCACATCTCTATCCAGATATCCCAGAGGGGGTCATGGTGCTGTCACACCAACCTCTTTTATCTTCTCCAGAACACTTTTTCCCCAGAACTGAAGCAGTCCTCTCTGTTTACCAGGTACAGATTGAGTGCCCTCTTCCTGCTTCGCACCCCGCAGGGCATGTGAGCTCCGAGAGGGCAGGAAGTCTCCGTGTTGTTCCCAGCTCAGCACTTGCCAGGAACAGGGCCCAGGAGATTCTGCAGGTGCACCTGAGGCTTCTTGGGTCCTGCAGCACAGCTTCCAAGTTTGGTCAGAAGCCACAGGTTAAGACCCTAGAGTGTGGTGATTTAATTTTTCCAAACCACAAGCTCTCAAGTAACTTCCAGGCCACCTTGAGCCCAGATGAACTCAGAAAGAGTTTCCTAAGTGTACTTTTAAAGGCAGAAACTCAGCACTTGTGCCATCTCCCCTTTTTGTCACATCCCTAGGAGGGATGGAGGGTCCTCAGACCACCCCCAGGATGCCAACCATCCAGTGTCTCAGTTCTCTTCTGCTGCATAACAAGCAACCCCAAACCAACCATACATGACCACAAAAAATTGACCATTGTCTTGGCTCTCAGACTGCATGGTGGGGAACCAGCCAGCTGGGGTGTTCTGGGGTTGGCTGGGGTCTTCTTGTGGCTGCATTCACATAGCAGCTGGGGCAGAATGTCCAGAGTGGTGTCCCTCACAAGTGTGGTACTTGGACGGGACACCTGGCAGCCTGAGACCTCTCCCTTTCTCCAAGTGGGCCCCATCACATGACTGACATGGGCTCCTTCCTGGAATATCCCCAAAGTGAGGTGCCAATGGCAAAGGTAGAAACTACAAATCTCTTAAGGCCCCGCCCGCAAAATTACCCAGTGTCACCGCCCCATTCCATTGTCCTAAACAAGAGACAAGATCCACCAAATACAAGGGCAAGGGAAACCATCTCCACCTCTGCATAGGGCCAAGACCATGTGAGGTAGGGATGCTGCCACAGTCATCTTTGGAAATAGTCCGCTCTGCCTCCAGTTTCGCTGTATGCTTGGAACCTGACATCGAGACTTTTATCGATCCTGCCACTAGGAGGCAGTGTGGGCGCCTCTGGCTTCCCTTTGGGGCTCCCTTGATGTGGTCAGGCCCGCAGCCCTTGGCATTGGGGAAGGCAACAAGAAGCTTCCAGGGCACTTTCCCAGAGTGTCCTGGCCTTTGCACATGCTTCTCTCTCAAATGACAAACAGGGCTTGACCCTTGCTTTGAGAAGCTCCTGAATGTATGTACCTCTGCATGAAAGAACCATAATAGATTGGTAGTGGTCCCTGACCTCCAGGAAATGGTGAACAAACAAGACGTGGGTTGTCGCAGCCGTTGCTTTCTTTTTGAATTCCTGGGCTGATTAGTATTGATTATCTGCCGTGCACTTTGTTAATTTCCTTTTGACAGGTTGTCCTCTCTGGACAGTTCCTGAGAAAGTGTTTGACTTTGTTATTCTTTCCTGGGATTCAGATGCTATGTTTTCTAAACGACCCGATCACTCCACAGAGAGCTCCTCCGGCTTTCTTTTGTTGGCTGTGCATGTACCAGGGACCTCTGCATGGGGAAGAGACAGGCCAAAGCACTCAAGCAGTCCACCCCTTTTTAAGGCTCTGGCTGTGCCGGGGATGGCTGTGAAGGCCTCCGCCACTGCTGATGCTAATTGCGGCGCACCTGGGTTAACGATGATTTTGCAGCAGCAGGTAACATTCAGTGTGTGTCAGGCTCAGTGCTTGGCAAACTTGATCTCATTAATTCCTCCCAGCAGACATGAGGTCAGTCCTGATGTGTTCCCGGATGTTGGATAAGTCCCAAGGGAGCCTTAGAACATGGAATGGCTTCCAGGTACCAGAACCTGTTTTGATCCAGATGCATTTCTTATTTAGGGCTTTCAAACACAGCGTTGCGTTCACTCAAAGCTCTGACCCAGCACTGGCTCTTGGCCCAGTCCCCCTCTGTCTCACCCTTTGGGTCACAGCTGAACTGTCAGATCTTCCAAGGCCAAGGATCCCCTCCCTCCTTGCTAGCTTTTTGCCTCACTCTTCTATCTGGAGGTGTCGTAGTATCTCACTTCCATTCTCGAACACATGCAAAAGCTGGCTTGTGGGTTCCTTTAGGCCTTTCTTAGCCCCAGAGCTACCTGTTGAGTGAACGGACAAAGCCATGTGCTCCCACCTGCCTCCTGTGTGGCCTTGATGAGTCACTGCACTTGTCCAAGCCATGGGTTTCTCATCTGTCAAACGGAGATGTAATGAGACCCTCCTGCTCCGTGGGGTGAGTGTGGGAATTAAGCAAGATGCTCTGAATAAACATCTTAGCTCTTTTGTGGGCAAATGCTATGCCGGAGACTAAGGATGCTCAAGTGAGATAGACAGAAAGTACTCAGCACAGTGCCTGGCACACAGGGGCTGCTCCAAGGTGGGTGCACACAACTTCCCTTGTGACATCCTGGGGACAAGGACAGACGATCTCCAACCAGGGCTGGATCGAGTCCTGAACTCTACTATTGGCTGGGATATAAACCAATAAAACTTGAAGTTCAAAGGCACATTTTATCTTGACTTAGAAAGGGAGATTTTGAGGATCTCGTGTCCTGGGAAGGCACAAAATGTCCCGCACGCCTGGTGACAGCCCGAGGGACAGGGGCCCGGAGGATGCTGGGTGGAAGGGGAGTGAGCAGCAGGCTCCTGAGTAAATGACATACATTCAAAGGCATAAACCTCAGGTGCAAGGGCTAAGAAACCCTACCCCAGCTGAAGAAGTTTTCAGGTGCCAGACGTTAAAATGAATGACCCCGCCTTCCAAGAAACGGGCCAGCTTCGCAGGGGATGTTTACGGCCACAAACATGACCCACCACAGCAGGCTCCAAAGACGCAGGTGGGGAAATGCAAATCGAGCAGCTGTGATTTGGCCTAATTTACATCCGTAGATGAAGATGTTGCAAACCGAGGCACACACACAGCAGCCAGGCTTCTCTGTGCTCAGGCAAAGGCAAGCTTGGATGCTCTGGACTTAGAGGCTGCCGGAACAGGGTGTGGCTTTAAAACCAGGCAGTAACATTTGAACCTCAGCGCGCTCCTCTGTAGTACAGGAATGACATCAGCACCCTCCTTGCAGCAGGTGAGCACTAACTGTAGCTCAGTCGCAGGACACTTACCTAGCAGGTACTACGCCCTGAGCTCCATCCGCAGTACTAGAAAAGACAGAGAGAGAATGAAAACCACCTAGCCTGATTTCTGGTACATCAGTGGGCCCAATAAAAATTGGCTGTTGTTATTTTTAAATGCATTTCAATTCAACCCCAAGGAGTAAGAAGTCTCCACTAAACAGAAATTGACATGTGGGCTGAATACCCCATCCACACTATATGCCTTCTCGCTGTGACTCCTGCCCGTCTCCCTCTGTGGCTTTGGTCAGTGTCACTTCCCTGAACCTCAGTGCCCTCATGTGTAAGAGGGTCCTAAGCGCGGAACCCGGCTCATGGGCCTGTTGCAAAGGGTTTACAACTGTGCCTGGCATGTAGAAAGAACACCCCAGGGATGTGGCTCAGCAGTGGAGCACTTCCTAAGTGTATATGAGGCCCTGGGTTTTGTCCCCAGCACTGCCAAAGAGAATGTCCTATTTCTTGTCCTATTTCTTATTTGCTATTATTACGCTCCAATTCATGATGGGCAGAAGCTGTTGAAGTACTAGGAAAAGGAGTTCAGCCCTCTTAGACCAAACACTCAAACCTCCGAGACGCTCCAGGCCTCACTGAGAGGCGCCACCCATGTATATTTGAGCTGCGGTGAAAGTGTGTTCTCCCCTTTGAGCAATTGAAGAGGCTTAGAATGCAATCATAACCATACCGAGGTTTCTATGGAAACAATTATCTCATTAGGTTGTCCTTTCATCAGAGGAATCCAGATGTAGGGACGTTCGCATGTTTCTTGACGAAGGCCATCTGCCGCTCTCCTGAGAGCAGAAGCGCCCCGTCCCCAACCTGGCTCTGCGTGTTGTTTTGCTTACAGGTATGGGCTCGGTGTCCCAGTGCTCTGCCAGCTTCACTTGCTGACTGCCCGCCTCCCTGTGGCAGTCTCAGCTCTGTCTTTTCCTCTTTGGTGGCTCCCCAAAGGACCTGGAGCAGATGCTTCAGGGAGCCAGAGTGAGAAAAGGACACCTCGCCGCCCTTCAGGGGCCTGGCTCTGAAGTGCACTGTGAGGCTGCAGCTCAGATCGGCCGTCACGTGTTAGATGAGTCCAGGATGATATTTGGAGTATGTTACTCAACAGAGCCCCTGCGAAATGCCACTTTCACACCTAATACCTGTCTGGGGAGAGATCAGAACATTCCATTTTCATCTTAAAGGTCACGCAGACGTTCATCCTGATAACGAGGTCTGAAGGCACAGAGGGCGGCCAGAGAAATCTCACCGGCAGAGGCCCCTTGTACTGAGGGCAGTCCCCATGGGGAGAGCGGCTGGAGACCAGCTGTCCTTCAAGGTGACCCTGAGAAGCTGGATGCCACAGGCCTCCTTGTGCTCCAGAACTTCCCTTCTGCAAAACTAGGACTCAAGGCAATGATATCTGCAACCTGCATTCACTAACAAAAAGTTGTCTACATGCCAGGCCCTGAGCTCGACCCTGGAGATGACGGGAGCAGACAGGCACTCGTCCCCAGGCAAGAGGCGCACATCCTAGAAACAGAAAGTGCTGAGAAGTGATCCCACTGCATCCCTCTGAGAAATCCACATGCACAGAGAAGGGCGCGAGGCTGGGGCCGAGGACCCAGGGAAGGCTCCATGGGGAGGTGGCCCTGGCTGAGTCATACCCTAGAGGCGGGTGTTTTCTGGCTGGTGGGCATGGCGAGGGGCCCCTGATGGAGAGAAAGACCTGGAAGAATGAGCAACCTGGCTTTCAGGGTCTGTGACTGGGTGGTGGGGTGATGGGATTGGAGGAGCCAGAGAGTCTATCGTAAGGATCACACTGGAGAAGTGGGTGGTTCTGGGTTTGAATGTGTCCCCCAAATGTTCATGTGTTGGAAACTAATCTCCACCATCACCTGTTAATGGTGTTTGGTGGCAGAGTCTTTGGAGGTGATGAGGATGAGATACGGTCATAAGGTTGAAGCCTCCGTGGTGGCATTGATGGCCTTATAAACGGAGGAACAGAGACGAGGCTGGCACACTTACTCTTTCACTACTTGATGCCCTCTGCCATGTTATGAAGCAGCAGAGTAGCCTTTATCAGATTCCAGAGTCATGCTCTTAGGCCTCCCAGCCTCCAGAACCATGCACTCAGTAAACCTCTGTTCTTTCTAAATTGTCTGGTCTCAGGTATTTTGTTATAGCAACAGAAAACAGTCTAAGACAATAGAGAACATACCAAAGATAGGGTCCTCACACGCTGGGTGGGGGCGGGGACTAAAGAGCATGTACCAGTCCAAGTTAATGAGAGAAACCAAACCAGTAGAAGATTTGTTGGCAGGAACTGGCTTCAGTCAATCCATAGGACAAGCCATCAGGAAGGGCAGCTGGCATTCCCATATACAAGGCAAAGCTGCTACCACAGTAGGAATTTCTTCCCTATCAAGCAGTCTGCTTCTGCTCTAGGGCCTTTCAACTGTGAGAGCAAGCCCACTCAGGTCATCTAGGAGAATCTTCTTTATTTAAAGTTAACTTCCCAGCCCTCAGGAGGCTGAGGCAGGAGGATCATTGCAAGTTTGAGACCAGCCTTGGCTACAAAGGGAGCTCAAGGTCAGTCCAAATATAATATAAAGGACGGAAAGAGGCTCATCTTCTCTCTCCCTCGTTGCTTTTGCTACCTCTGGCCCACCATGAACTGAGAAGCCATCCCACCTTAAAGCCAGCGAGTTATGGACTAAAAGCTCAACCTTTCCTCCCTTAACTTGTGGATGTTGGGTATTTAGTCTCAGCAATGAGATAAAGGTAACTAAGACAGTAGCCCTGAAAAGTTAATACAGAAAAATGATCTACACGGGGGGATCCTGGAGCCAGTGATCTGCAGGGCCTCCTCATCTTCCTCCCCGGATTAAAGGTGCCATGCACAGCATCTAAAGTAGCTCAAATGCCTGCTCCTGGCCAGAGTATGCTGTGAATCAAAGAAGGGCCACCCTGGTACTCCTGGGCCACAGCAATATCACCAGCCCCAGACCAGTCTGTCCAGGCAACGCAGAGCTGGGGACACCTAGCTCTAAATGTTAGGTACAGCTTGATTTCAGTATCAGCATGACTGCTTGCATCTTCTTGAAATCTATAAAATGAGATAATGCTTTCAAGTTACACTGATAAAGAAAGATGTAAGAATGGGTGGGTGCATAATGCCAAGCTTCCAGAAGGTCTTTAACAAGGAGCAGTGGTGGTTAACTCAGATTCATTTGGCTACAAGTAACAGGGACTAATGTGAGCTAAATTAAGTAGAGAAGCAAATTTGTTGGACAAGCCCCAGGATCACTGAGAAGCAGGGCAGTTCATGGACTTCCACTGAAGGACTTTCTTGACTTTCCCTCAGGAATTCTACCATTAACCAAACTTAGCACTCAATAGATACCAGGCTTTGTGTCTCTCAGTTCAGAGTCTTAAGGAAAAAGACCCTTGTTGGTTGCCCTGAGTCAGATATTCACCCAAGATCCAATCAGCTATGACCTATGAGTGGTGTCATAGAGAAAAAAAATACTAGTGAGAGAAAGAATGTTATTGGACAGTTTGGGTCAGATGTTCACCAGGATCCAATTAGCTGCAGCCTGAGTGATGTCATAGAGAACAAAAATGGCTACTAGATCTTAGCTTGTGGACAGAAAGGCTACCCAAGGAAAGTGTCCCTTCCTGATAGAAAGTTGCCACACCTCTTCATGGAAAACTTCCTGCTGCCCTCTGTCCTCAATGACCTTCCTGCTGTGACATTGACCAACCCTTCCTCATCTATTCTGTCTGCTTTGCTGCAGACCTTACACAAAACCCAGAACATGTTCTCTACCTGCCACAAGCCCTCATCTAAAACAAAATGAAAACAATGTTAGACAATTACTGTGAAGATTAAATAATATACATTTACCTCTGACCCTTGTAAGTGTTGCTGCCACTTTCATGGTTATTGTTATTGTTATGGAATTAATTATTTGAGAAGTAATGACAATGTTTTTCATTGTCTAGCTGGGCTTAGTACTTTAAACAAACAAACAAAAGCATGTAACACTGTGACCCAGGGAAGACAAGGCTTCATGGCCAGCTGCCGCTGGATTGAAATCTCATCCCTGGCAGGAGATGTTACTCAATATCTCTGAACTTGTTTCTTCACTGGATAAAATGAAGAGTTGTTACAATGATCTTGCAGAATTGTCATTGGAATCAAATGACTTCCCTATGGGAGTGTGATTAACAAAGTGCCTAATGTGTAGTAGGTGTTCAATAAAACACAATTCTTCTATTTCCTATTATTACACCATTTTTCCTCGGAGACAGGGCCTCACCATGAAATCCAGGCCAGCCTTAGGCGTGATTCTCTTGCCTTACCTTCCAGAGTGCTGGGATTCCAGGCACACGTCATCACACCCCTGCTATTAAACAATTAATAATAATAAGCTCCCAGGCAATGCAGCTCTGCAACGCTGTCTCACAAAAGGCATTTGTTCCTTGAGCATCTGCAGTGCTGGCTATTACTGACTGCAGATTACAGCTCATCCTCCCCCTACACACACCTTGCAACTCTGTAGTTAACATTTCCTAAGCTGGGCAGCGCTGTCATTGACTCCGAGGTCGGCTCTAGTCTTAGGAGCAGCAGCATGATATTTGCATATGGCATTGGAGCAACCCCTCTCTTCCCTGGGATCAGAGATGGTCTGGGACCCACATTCCCCCCCCATCATGTGTCCTTTGTGAGCTCATAGAGCTGAGACCCCACACACTGGGCCCAACCAGGCATGATGGTGAGGTACCTAGAATAGACTACAAAAAAATCCAGCTCAAAGAAGTAGCCACAATAAGCAGAAAACATTCTCATCTGCCATTTACCAAGAAAGACCACTGGCCTGCATCTCAATAATCTGATGCCCATCTTTAAGATGCACTCCCTAGCTCCCTTTCCCAACTCACTAAATCAGGAAAAAGGGACAAAAAAGACCTCTGCCTGTAGCAGAGCCCAAAAAACTTGTACACCCAATAATTCTCCCGTAACCCCTTGCTCTCCCCTGCGCATCTGCAAGATGTTCATTAGAAGGCTGTTGTGCTGTCGCCTCAAATTGTAACAACATTGTTACTGCACAGAGATGGGGCCACACTGAATGTTCTAATAAATAGTGAAGTGCCTTTAGAAATGCTGCAAAATTACTCATTTCTGAGCTAATGATCAACATATGTTTAGGAATAAGAGTCAACATTCTGAATTATGTTCTTCTGCTTATTAATTTCCAACTCGTGACAACATATTTAGACTGAGAATGAATTAGACATGCTATGCTGGTGCCTTTCAACTGGGTGTTTCTTAGTTCCTCTGCTGGAATCCAGGGTTACCCAGTGGTCAGACTCACCGACTTGGAGATCCACTTCTCCAAGTGCAAGTCTTGTTCTGGCTGCCTTTTGCCTGTATGACCTTGGACATGTTAGTAGCCAGGACACATATTCACACAGGTATCATAGGTGGCATGTGCTAAGGACTATTTTAAGCACTTCACCTATTTTTGCGCTGTGCAGAAGGTATTTTTTTTCTTTATTTACTGCTACCTTAGAGGTAGAAAAGCACAGGTAGTGATGGGGAATAACTTGCCCAAAGTTAAGGTCCAGCCAATGACAAGGCTGGCATTTGAACCAAAGATCTTCACTTCGGAGTTCTGCTCACACCAACTGTCCCGGGCTTAATCTCTTTACGCAGCCTTTCCCATCCAGAAAAGGACAATAGCACCGCTAGC
Organism: Dinomys branickii; assembly: GCA_004027595.1. Classification (NCBI taxonomy): domain Eukaryota; kingdom Metazoa; phylum Chordata; class Mammalia; order Rodentia; family Dinomyidae; genus Dinomys; species Dinomys branickii. Next base: position 139,745 of record PVLD010000009.1, read on the forward strand.
CTGCTTCTCGGATTGTGGTAGGGATTAACTATTTGACCAAATGCATGCAAAGTGCTTAATGCCTTACCAGGAATATAGCATGAGCTCAATGAATGCTGGTTGCTCTTGCGGTCAACAACGGCTCTGTAGGGCTTGGGCCTGCTGCAGCTCCCCGGGTATCATTCACACAGAACACAGGGTGAGGCAGGGAAAGACTCACCTGATTCAGTCTCTTCTCAGAAAGATGGATTTCAACAGACCAAATCCACTCTATTTGCAGCAGCTGCTACACAGCCCACCACCTTCCAGACCTCTCTGTGTGTCCCCTGCCGTGGCCACTCTGCAGGCACATTAGACGCTGGCGTTTCCCAGCCCCACACCTCATTCCTGCAGCGCTGTCCCATCCCCAGGACCCCCTGCGGTGCTCACTTTCCACCTGGTCTGGTCTCCCCATCTCCTTCCCTAGTCCCTACAGCCCATGGGCCTCACCCTCCTCAAGGCTCCAGAGACCAGGACCTCAGACCTCTCGCTGCTTGGGGATGTCCTGCCTCTGCTCAAGCTCTCAGTGTCTTAGCTCAGTCCCTGCTCTGAGGGTTGCTCACCAGTCTCCTTATTCTTTAAAATTCCCTGGAGCCTATGCAGTCACTGGCATGCATCAAATATGTTCATGCCCTGTGCACATATTGCTCCAGATACTGGGCTGTGACAAGTCCTCACCTCCATCTTCCAGTGATCCTCCTCTTGGTTCCAGAATGTGGTCCCCTCTAGCTTGTCACCACATCTCGGTGTTTCTTGGACTTCCTGACCCAGAGTTAGAATAAAGAGGCTTTCCTCATGTGTTTTTAAATATTGCAGTATAATCCACATTCCATAGTCTGCCACATTTATTTTTGAGACAGTGTCCCACTGTGTCATTCTCAAAACACAGCCTAAACTGGCCTTGAACTTGAAGACATCCGCCCGCCTCAGCCTCCTGAGTGCTGGGATTATAGGCATACACCACTACACATGGTTTCTACCACAGTCACAAGGGTATGACCATCGCCATCTAATCCCAGAACACACACAGCACTTTAAAAGTGGAGGAGAGGGGCTGGGGATATAGCTCAGTGGAATAAGCGCCTGCCTAGCAAGCGCAGGGTCCTGAGTTCGATCCCCAGTACCGCAAAAAAAAAAAAAAAAAAAAAAGTGGAGGAGAGCTGGGCATGGTGGCACAGCCTGAAATCTCGGCTCCTTAGGAGGCTGAAGCAGGAAGATCACAAGTTTGAGGCCAGTTTAAGCAACTTAATGAGACCATGTCTTAAATAATGATGATGATGGTGGTGGTGATGGCTGAGGTTGTAACTCAGTACCCCATGGGTTCAATCCCCAGTCTCTCAAAACAAAAGTGAAAAGACTTCTTGTTCACTGACATATATAGCTGTTCTTTGGTGTGGAAGTCACTGGACTGATTGTTCCAGGGTTTCCACCTCCCTCCAGCAGGGTTTGGCATCCCCAAACGGAAAAGAGCCCGCTTTCTGGGAGACAGCGGCCTGGCTGGAACAGCGTCCGCCCCTCATCCTTCCGCTCTCCTCCACCCTGGTTCACTCTGTGCTCTCTGAATCATCAAAGGTTGGCCCTCTTTGAGCTCCATCTCTGTAAGTACACATGGACAGCTTTCTCCTGGCTCAGTTTACTAAGATTTCATTACCAGTGATAGGCAACCAGCGTTCCCAGTGGGGAGAATCTCCTGCCCACCGTGGGGGGCCCGAGAGGGGTGCTGGCAGAGGGCAGAGACCTGGGCACTTCCATGCCACACACTGCCCTGCTCACTTCCTCTCCTGTCCCCAGCTGTCATTCGGGCCACCTCCACACACTGCTCTCCCAGATGCCCTATGGGCTTGTTCACGACCCCCTGAGGCCCCTCCTCACTGAGACCTCCACTCGATGTACTTGGTAGATTCTGCCTGATTTCCAAATCCCAAGTCTTTGGTGGGATCAGGAATGTCACACTGAGCACTGCACCCCTCTGGTCTCACGGGTGCCTTGCCCTCCAAGCATTCGTAATGCTGCAGAGACAAGGCCTAGGAGGCCCCTGGGGACACCCAACGCCAGCTCCATCCCCAAGGGCCCAAAAGCGGGAGGTCCCACAGAGCAGTGCAAGACTCTGGAACATCCTGGCTTAATCCCTCCTGTCACTGTCACAGAGCGTGGCTCCTGGGCCAGGAGTGACAAGTCACCAGCTTTAATCTCCGGGTACACACAGCCTGGTGCTCGCCTCACACTTGATCACCATGGCAGCGGCCACAGGATTACTGCTCCTGTTTTGTGATCTACCAGCCGCAGGATGGGATTCGCTTCTCCAGAGAAACAACTGCATTAGCTGGGTGACCTCTGTCAGAGCTGCGAGGACTTCAGTTGTGTATACTAGGACTACTCCACATGCTCACTCTGGCCCCCTTTCAGGTTGTTGCTGCCACCCAAATGTGGATCCCCTCCCCACCCACCTAACCCAAGCCGGGTGCTTTCACTGTGATGCTGAGGACATGAATGAGCATGCCACTGGCAGAAACAGTACATGAGGTAGCCCCTCTGCTCACTCATTAGTCAGTGACCGGTGTTCATTGAGTGCCTCCACTGTGTCAGGCACTGCGCTAGATGCTACAAAGACAAAAATGTGCTATAGTTTGGATCTTTTGTTTTGTTTTGTTTGAGACAGGGTCTTTTTATGTAGCTCAGGCTGGCTTGAACTAGCAGCAATCCTCCTGCCTCAGCCTCCTGAGTGCTGGAATGGCAAATAAGTACCACCACCTCTGGTTTGGATCTTAAATGTCCCCCAAAGGCCATGTATTAAAAATTTGGTTACCTGCCTGTGGCTTTCCTGGGATGTGGTGCGGCCTAGCGAGAGGAAGTGAGGTCATTGGCACGTGACCTTAAAAGGGACTGTGGGACCCTGGACCTATCCTCTCTGTATGCTCTTTGGCCATCATGAGGTGGAACAGTTTTGCTCCACCAGGGACCTGAACCCATCCACCCATCATGCACTGGGCTGCCACAGGCCCAGAGCAACAGTACCAAGTAACCATGGACTGCGGCTTCTGAAAACATGAGCCAAAATACATTGCCTGGGTGTTTCATCTCAGTGACCAGAGCTGACTTACACACCATCCCACCCACAAGGCTTTCAAAGCCCCTCGGCTGTAGCTGAGCAGACCAGGTATGGTGACAGCCCCAGGCTGGAAGACCCCTGTGAATATCCCCAAGCCTTTACTTCAGCCTAGAGACTGGGGCATCCAAAAGGAGAAGAACCAGAGGGCAAGGAAATGGGAGCGGGGGGCCGGGCACAGGGAGCCGCATGCATGTGCCAAGGCACTGAGGCAGAAGGGGGGAAATGAGGGTGGAGGGAGTGGAACCTGGAGCAGCTCTCAGCGGGATGGGTTGGATCCCACTTTGTGGTGATGTGGAAGAGGCCAGGCTGCAGCAGGGCTTGTTGGGAGCTCACTGCTGTGGGCCAAGTTGAGGCACTGATAGGGCCTCCATGAGCAATGGCAGGCCCAAGGTAGCCTGGCTTTGAGGGACAATAGAAGGGGAGATCTGGGAGAAGCCCCAGGCATCCACCGCCTCTTCCCAGGCCCTAGGAGGAAATACTGTCTCTCATCCAGAGCATGGCCTTGTGCTTTGTGGCTGACTTCTGCATTCCCTGACCCTGTGGTGCCTGGTGGTTAGAGGTTGAGAGTTTGGAACCAGCCCAGCTGGGTTCAAACCCCAGCTCTGCCACCTGTTAGCTGTATGCCTCAAACACGTGATTTAACCTCTCTCTGCAGTGGCTTAGGCAGCTGTCAAATGGGGATAAGGCCAATAAGAGGATGTGGTCATAGGGTGCTGGTAAGTGTGTATGTGTGTGTGTGTGTGTGTGGCAGTGTAGCACATAGTAAGTGCTCAATAACTGCGCGCTTTTGTTCTTGTCTGGCACATTCCTTACCCTCTGTGGCTTAAGACAGGACAGGGAGAGCTGGGTTTGTATTTGAAGCCAGTCGAGAAACCAGGCGTAGAAGGGACCCAAAGAGCACTCCTGATTCCTCTTCTGGCAAGCAAGACCCCATCCCCCCAGGCGCTCACCATCGTCGTCGGAGCCTGTGAACCCGCACTGCCTGCAGCTCCACCTGTGGAGCCTGTGAACCCGCACTGCCTGCAGCTCCACCTGAGGAAATTAACATCGAGATTGGTTTTTTCAGTGTAATCAAAAGTGGTGGCACAGGGCTTGGCCTTCTGTTCCCGAGTAGTTATATAAGTAGCCTTTGCAGCAACCTCGCCTGCATGCTGCTGTCCTCCTGGGCCCTCCGGACACAGCCTGGCTGAGAGGTGGCTTCACAGGCTACTCCTCAGGAATGTGCCCCCCACCACCTTGGTACTGGAGCTCAAACCCCACCCGGGGTTTTCACACAGAGCTACATCCCTGGCTTACCTCCCCTGCCTTTTTTTGAGACTGAGGGTAATGCCTGTAAGCCCAGCACTCTGAGTGGCAGTGGCAGGAGGATCATGAGTGTGGGCAACTTAGAAATTTAGTGAGACCCTGTCTCAAACTAAAAAATAAAAAAGATCTAGGGGTGGAGCTCAGTGCAAAGGCCCTAGATTCACTCTCCAGTACCTTCCAAACATTTATATCATATTACATTATGGGCTGGGAAGTTCCCACTGCCAGTGATGTCAAAGCCACCTTAGTTTATACACGCTGATGTTCACATAATAGTAAAATCACCTAAAAACGTGTTTCTCAGAACACGTCCCTGTCATTAACACACAACCCCAGTTGTTAGGGGAGCCCAGAGAAGCCCCACCCCAAGCCTGTTTTCTTACCTGCAAGATGGCCATCCTACTACTATGGTATATATGTGTTATATAGAATCAGTAAAGTAACTCCCCAGCAGCATTTAGTCCAGTCACTAAATCGACACTCAAAAGGTACTAACCCATTAATTTATCACACATTGGGGCTGGGGGTATAGCTCAGTGGCACAAGCACTTGCCTGGCAAGCGCAAGGTCCTGAGTTCGATCCCTGGTACCGGAAAAAAGAAATAATAATAATTTATCACACATTAATATAGTGCCCATATTAGGTCAAGGGGCCTTTCTAGAAACTTGACAGGCCCTAATTTGCCTGATATATCAGGAAAGAGGAACTGTTATTTCCCCCCTTTACAGATGAGGAAATTGGGGCACAGAGAGGTTAAGAGACTGTCCAAGTCACACAGCTCAAGAGTGTCAGAGGTAGAGTGCAAACCTATGCGCATGGCCTCTGCCTATGCTCCTCCTTCTGCCTCTTGCATAGTTCTGGGTCCCTTGGGCCACCCCTGGCCCTGGGGCAAAGCAGCAAAGCAATAGGGGAAGGGATAGGAAGTGTGGTCTGCCCACTGCGTTGCCTTTCTTGGCAGAGAGCCCTCTGTCTCACAAAGTCTTTTGATTATAAAGCGGAAACTAAGTAGAATGTGCGGCATCTGAGCAGCTTTATCAAGTCAGCTGTGAAGCATCGTCTGCTCCATGCAGAAAGCTACAATCTTCACAGCTGAGCTTCCCTTCCTTTTTGAGGGTTGAGTGAACAGAGACCTGGTAAGAAATATGTTACTGTGAGCCTCAACTCTTGGTGGAGCTGTTTGTTATGCAGCAAAACCTACCCTATCCTGTCTGATGCACCCTCTTGATAGCTCTTTGTAGCGTGTGTTTTTGGAGGAGAGAAGCAATGAATACTTGCTGAGTTGAGATGAACCCCACCCACCAGATTGCTTGAGGGCTGTAAAAGCCAAAATGTGCCCACAGAATCTTCCTGGGGTAGAGAGAGCCCTTCCCAGTCCTTGTCACGGCCCAGAAAGTTTGTATTTGTAATCCCATGGAAGTTATTGGAATTATAGTGAGTATTTCGATCTCCCACTTCCAGTGCAACCCAAGGTGAGACTAAAGACACTAAGGTATATTTGTAGTTAAGGAGAGCCAAGGGGTTCTAAGCTCAGCCACGATGATGCCGAGCTGGAACAAAGGCCTCAACCCAGGACTGAACACAGATTTAATTAATTCATGAAGGGAGTGGCTTGAGGATGAGTGACTGTGAGAATGGTGGGAAGTAGGTGAACGCTATGAGCTGGGCTAGGTAGGAGGCCTGAAATTACCTCTGCCAATGCAGAGAGAAAGATCTGCAGAAAGAATTATCTGCATGACACAATTGAAGTAATATCTGTCTATGGCCGTATCACCCTGAACGTGCCCAATCTCGTCTGAAGTAGTATCTAATGTTTTGGGGTTGGTGCTTCAGCTCTGACGTATAATCTTTCAATCTCTGGGAAGTCATAGCCTCTATCTCAAGGCTCAATCCCAAAGGCTCCATCCCAGCCAACAGCATAGAGCCCTGGCTTTTCAAGCCACCTCATCCCAGCTCATACATGAGAACAATGGGGGCCTGGGGAAATACACCTGCGGTCACCTCGGCTGGACCGATATGCACTGCCTAAAGCCAAAGGGATAAGGAACAGGTCCTAGCAAGCTCTGTACATATCAGTGCATGCAAACAGAGTCAGGTTCAGCCAAAATGGAGGCAACTGCTGCTCCTTGAAGCAACTGTGGTCGCCCAGGTGGTCCACCACATCGGGATACCCGTGGGATGCCTGTCCACTTTCATGTTAGCCAGTGTTTAAAGCCCTCATTAGCTATGGTAAATTATTCACAACAGAGTAGCATGTGGAACCTCTTTAGAATATTGGCATGGTCTGGCAGTAAATTAATGGAAAAGAACCTCCAGGTCTGAGGGGTAACTTCCATGGAATTTTTAGGGGATTCAGTCCAATTGTTGAAATGATCAGAATCGGGCTGGAGCTAGTTCAGCAAGCAGGGAATGTTATTGCGTCTTAAATTACACCATTAATTTAATCAGATCAAGTTGATGAAAAGAAAACAAAATTCTGCCTGTGATGGGAAGGCTCGGGATATAATAAATAAATGGATTTGACTTTATCCGGAAATGCCTGAAGGACATTTTTTTGAGAATAAGCTTTAACTAAATTTTAACATTTAACTAAATTTTAAAAACTTAATGTACTATTTCGCTTCATTTCTGGAATCTTACACAATGTCTTACAGGAAGCCGTAGAGCCCAATCAGGACTCCTTTCCATGCAGCTAATAAAGCAGCCAATAAAACAGTATTAGGTAACAGATGCGCCCCCAAAGACCACCTGGAACTTAGGAGTGCCTGACATGTCTCTTCCATAGAATTATGCAGAGAGCATCTGAATACTTGTGCATAGATCTGGGTGTGTAAAGGTAGGGCTGTATCATGAGTAGGATGACAGGTCCCGGATAAGCCACATGGGAAGATAGCAAGGAATTAGGGTGATCCAAAATCCCACCCGCAAAGTGGCCCAAGACTGACTTAATGCACTCGAACTCAGGGTTGCTATGATCACAAAAGCAAGACCCATGTATGCGCTGCAGCTCCCTCCCATGGCATCTGTAAGGACCAAGACATAGGTTGGCGTGAACTTGACCGTGAATGTCCACAGCAGCCTGGGTCACAACAGCCTGAGGTGGAAACGTATCAGATGTCCACACAGAACTCCAGGCCAGTGATGGGCAGGGTGTGTCCATGCCATGAGATAGATTCCAGACACTTGGAGGGATCAAGCACTGATAACATGGTATGTATTGTATGGTTCCTTTCATAGGCAGTGCCCGGGGTAGGCAACTCCATGGTGATGGAAAGTTGGTGTTGTCACTGGCTACAGAGGGGTAGGGGGCGGGACTACTATTGGTTATTTTTTGCTCTGAGGTAATAAGAATCTTCTGGACCTAGATAGTTGGACTGGTCACGTAACTTGGTGAAGATACTGAAAACCACAGCAGGTACACAGTTTGGAAGGACAAGAGTTTGGGTCTATGAATTTTATCTTTTCAAAAATGAGGGAGAAAAAGAAGCAAAGGTGAGGATGTGGTAAGATGGATCATTCAGACCATCCTGGCCAGCAAGCAACAAGCTGAACCCACAACTTCTTGGCAGCCGCCAGCCAAAGCCAAACAGAGCTAGGGTGTAACATCACGGTGGTCCCCCAACAGGTCCCCAGTGGGCTCCTGAGCCAGGAGGCCAGCAGAAAGGTCTGTGGTCGTGACTAACACTACCTGTAAGGAGTATCGGGGAGCACAGACCAGGTTCAAGGCCAAGAAGCAGGTGCCGTCCATAGTCAACAGCTGGAAGTCAGCGGTGCCCTCTGCCCTAGGCTGTTTGGGCTCTCCTAGGGCTGGAAGGCATAGGGTGACTCAGCGTGGCCCACTATCAGTAAAGCCTCCATTGCCCAGCAGGACAAGGGACCTCTTGAGAGCTGGTGGCCATGTAGGTCCTGGGCTCCCTCAGGCCCCCATTAGAAGGCACTGGTGAATTTCCAGGTATAGGACTTGAACCCCTTCTTCCCCATCTCTCCTGTGTCCTCTGGGCCCTCCTGGGTCCTCGCTCTGTGCCACCTTGCTTTTTAGAATGATCTCTTTCAGGAAGCTTTCCTGGACTCCCTCCACACAGTGGTTCTCAAACGGAGGTAACTTTGCCCTTCCAAGGGACCTTGGGTGATATCTGGAGACATGTTTAGGGGTCACAGCTAGTGGGGAGGTGCCACTGGCATCTGATGAGTGGCACCAGGGACCTGCAGATGCCCTGCTGGGGCCTCCCTGCCACAGAGACACACTGGTCCCAAAGGGTAACAGTGCCAGGGCTGAGAGCCCGGCTCCCAGGGACAGGCTCCCTTGGACCATGGTTCACACACACAGTTCAAGCGCTCTGACATTACACCAAGGACTTCCTAGGGTGCTGGTCCTGTGGCCAGCTGGCTTCTCTTTAGGGTTAAATGTGGTCACTGACGGGACCAGAGGCACTTAGGACCTAGCAGGACCTGGCACTTAGTGACTGCTCGACACCACTGCCCATTTTTCTCGTCATCATTGTTTGGAGGGCAATCCTGGAACAGGAAGTGAACTAGGAGGGACTGCCATGCACCTAATTCCTGGCACTGTCCCCAAACAACATGGGTGCTTGGGGAAAGCCACTCAACCCCTCCAGGCCTGGTTCATTTATTGCTAAAGTAGAAACTGCTCTCTGACCATCCTCCTCATTAGGTATGATTTACAGGAAAAGGGAGAGATTTTCATTATTATGCCTAATACTGTACTACATCACAGCTGGTATTTATTGAAAATTAAGTATAAGGCAAATACTATACTAAATCAGGCCCTTTATCTGCACAATATCTAGATGAAGAAAGTATTGGTGCCCCCCCATTTTACAGATGATAAAACTGAGGCTCAGAGAAGAAGAAGCAGGTTATCCCAGTCTGCACAGATGGGGATCAGGAGAGGGAGGCTTCACACCCTGCTGTAGCTCACCTGAGTCTTCACCACTGTGTTGTGCTGCTTCCATGATTAACAAGCGACCCTGCCATCTGCCGGTGCTAGACCTGAATGTCCCTCCTGTCCCCAGTTGGACCTGATACTCAGAAAGTCTGTGCATCTGAGGTCCCTGGCGCAGGACCAGGGGTGCTGACACCATTGTCTCTACCTGATCCCAGACACACTGAGGCTGCCAGGCTGGGCTAGGAGGTTCCCCAAATCCTCTGCCTCCGCCTGGGCGCCGTGGCCCAGGCTGTCCTCAGTGAATGATGCCGCCGCTCCCTCTCTGCTTCTGAGATAAGACAGAGCCCAAGTGGGCCCCATAAGTGCAGCCTCCTTTAGGGAAAGTCACTGCACATTCTACAACAGCGGGACAGCCTGGGTGGTCCTTCTTGTGCTGTAGCCCTCTGCCCTTGGCTCTAGCAGGCAGAGGCCTTGTTGACAGGGAAGAGACACCGGCCCTGGAGGACATGGGAAGAGGACACCTGAGTGGAAGGAGGTGGCACAGCTGTCCAGAAAAAGGAAAAGCAGATGAGCAGGGCTGGGATGGGTCAGACTCGGGACAGCCGGGAATGTGGACAACAGGGACCCGTGACCATCGGTTGGGCTTTGCTGCTGCAGTGCATGAACTCTGGGCCTTGGAGATGTTGTCTCCACCCAAACTCCAACACCAGTCAGCTCAGGGGTGGCACCAGCCTGAATCACGTGTCCTGAGAATGGGAGAGGTCTCCCCACAAAATCTGGGTACTGTCACCAGAATGGGGAACTGGAAGCAGAGTAGCATTTGTCAATAGATCACCCCTATTTATCAAGACCTGACCCTCCCAAAGAGTTCTCTGCTCTTTTGCCTGGTGGAGAATACATTGGGCTTTGTGTTGCAACTTTTTAAAACGCAAACCCAGGTAAAGATCAACAGCACAGACTCCGGGGAAAGTAGGAACTCTGAGCAGGGGGGAAAGCTGTGAGCTTTGGTCACAGCCAAATTTGGAAACATGTCCTAGTTCTGCCACTTTGGCTGATTGACTCGGGGCAGCCATATGACCTCTCTGACCCTCACAGTCCTCCTCTCTGAAGCACATGGAAAGCAGTACCTATCTTGTGAGAAGAGTGACAGGCATGTAAGTCAGGCCACAGGACATTCTGGAAGGCAGATGCCAGCTACACCGTGTTCTTCTCCTTCATAGAAGTCCAGAGAAGGATGGGCCAGGGTCTCTGTGCCTGTGGAGTTGTCCAGAGGATCAAGTTCCTTCCACCCTGCTTCTCTCCCACTCCCTGGGTGCTGCCCCAGGACTGAAGCTGGCTCCTCGGTCCCTGTGCAGCCCACAGCAGGGTCACAAACAGAGCCTTTATTTACATGGGTGTGATCTGTGTGCTCACTCTGCGTGGCTGGACTGAGCCACAGAACAAGCTGAGCTGCAAAGAGAGCTGGGAAACGAAATGCCTGAGCTGTCTGGTGCCAGCAAGATCCGCGCGAGAGCTGAGGCTGAGGGACAGCTCGCTCCTCCACATCTGCACAAGAGGGGACGACACTCAGCGGTCTGGAGGACAGCATTCTTTGCCATTTGCAACATAATGCAATTAGGGAAAAACTGCCCAGACCTTGATGCATGCTAAGAATGCAGCTGTTACGTTTAGAGGACCCTTCCCTCCCCCAGGAGGGTCAGGAGAACCATCTCAGTGTTCCTAGAAGCCAGATGAGAATGTCAATGTGGGGACACAGCCCCAACATTCTTTCTTCACAGGCCAGTTCTCTGACAGCTGGGACCTCTTGGGAAAGCCTCCGCCTGTCTAGCATGGGCCATACTAGGGACACTTCTGATCCCTCGGACTCAGCACCCGATGCCAGCTCCTCTGGTCCTTGCAGCTCAGAGGGGCAGAGAGACATGATTGGCACTGTGTGGGAGGGGGTCCTGGCCACCAGCTGGCCTGTCAGCCTTGCCCTGCAGTGTTCATTGCTGTTGACACTTAATTTTATTTCTTTTTTGTCAGCTGTCAGACCAGCTTCCTGACAGGACACTGAATTAGGCTTGAAGCCTGCTATCCCCTGCAGACACCTTCTCCTCTAGGCCTTCTCAGACCAATGACTGCTGGAGAAAAGCAGATGCAGGCCCAATGGGCAGGGAAGAGCCTGGTACCCAAGAGAACCCAGCCAGGTCCCATCTTCCACCTCCCCATTGTCTAAAACTGTTCTCAAGGAATGCTTAGGAGAGGCCTTTAGGCTGTTCATCTCTGCTCCAAGGTTTGAAGTCATAATAACCAGTGCTTCTATGACATTACAGCATTGCAGCTACAGGGCCATGCAACTTTCCTGACCAGGGTTCCATCTCTGCCCAAATCAGTTTTTGAACCCCTGATGGCAGACAGCAGGGATGTAAATGGAATGGAATGCCTACATGACCATATGAGGGAGGCCTATTATTAGCCCCATTTTGAAGATGAAAAAACAACTGATGCACACAAGATTATATAACATACCCAAGACCACCAGGCTGGTGAGTGGCAGGGCTTGGCTTGAACCCAGCTAATCTGCACTAGCTTTTGTACTCATCACCACTCTGCAGAGCATCTCACCTCATTGTCCTGTGTCTGAGTGTCCTGCAGAGGCCAGAATACATGGGGGGAAACAAAACACCGTGTCAGGACTCCCTTGCAGCTAGAGCCCTGCATGCATGTCAGGGAGGGCCAAGCAGATGCATTCACATGAGGTTAAGTGAACGAGGGGTATAGGCCACTTCAAGAGCCAGCATAGTCCTGCAGCAACTGGTTTCTCTGCAGTCTCCCCAGCAGCATCTCTGGGCCAGGAGTGGTAACTCCAAAAGCTACTGATGGATCTGTGTTACAGTGCAGATCCTAGCAGGTACAGCATGGTTTCGATGCAAAAACACTAGGGATCCCAGTGTCTGATGGATCTGTGTTGCAATGCAGATCCTAGCAGGTACAGCATGATTTTGATACAAAAACACTAGGAATCCCATGTCTGATTCCTGGAAGAGGAAGCAGCCACCTCATGGCCCAGTACAGCAATGTGGCCTTGGGAGTCATCCCTGACAGCTGTTTCTTCAGCCTTTTTGCAATTACACCACCTTTTAGTATCCTACTGTACACACCTCCCTGCCTGAAGTAGCCAGAATAGAGCCTGTGCCCTGAACCAACCCTGGTGTATGGCCTGACAGTGAGCTAGTTTAGGGTTTCTCAGAGTCAGTGATGGCAACATTTGAGGCTGTTCTCCTCTGTTGCAGGAACCATTCTGTGCACTGTAGATGTTTAGTAGCATGCTGGGCCTCTGCCTGCTGGATGCCAGGAGCCATCACCATCCTCCCCCAGTGGTTATAATGTCTCCAGGCATATATTATTAATGTCCCCTGGTATGCAAAATCACCCTAAGTTTCAAACCTTTGGGCTAGAGAATCCTGGGCTAAGAGTGGGTGTCACTTTATACTTCCCTTCGTCTCTGAATCTTGCTCTAATTTCTTCGTGGTTCCTTTCCTTCATGGTCCTACAAGGACCATGAGTTTATCTCATGCTATTTGGCTCTTAGTTCGTTGTTTCCTCTTGATCCTGAGCTACAAATCCTATAGGGAGAGAGACCAGACTTGTCTTCCCCCTTGCAGTGTTCCCAGCACTTGGACAGGGTCTGATACAAACTAGGGTTCAGCCGGTGTTGGTTGGATAAATGCACTGGAGAGTCTACCAGGGGTGCTGGACAGGACTGATTTAATGGGTGTCCACTCTATTCCAGACTCTGATGGTCAATTCCCCTATATTAACTCATTTAACCTTGCAAACAAGGAAATTGAGGTGAAGAAAGGTCCAGTAACAAACTGCTAGGCAATGTTAAAGAGGGTGTGAACTCAGGTCTGCCTGACTCCAAGATATGGCTCTCCTGGGGACACCAGACTCCTGAGGACACTAAGACAGCATAGGGGAGCCATCCAGAGCTGTGTCACAGGGTATGGTGCAGGAAGACCAAGTCCTGAGAACTTTAGTCATCTAGGGCTGAACGGGTTGGTTCCAGCCCTGAGCTGCCTGCCAAAATGGGCCAGAGCTCAGGTCCCAGCACCAGCTGGGGCCCAAGGTTGGTTCTCCCACTGCGGAAAGAAGACATCCATGACCCCAGAGAACTTCTGCCTTTTCATATTTGAAGAGCACGGTCCAGCTGCTCTTTGGAGACATCCAAAATATTTCTTTTCTTTTCCAGACAGAAACCACAATCCAAACCACTCAGCCATTCCCCCTGCAGACAGCATGGGAAATGTGGCCCTGAGGAATTCCCCTCCTGACCCATGGCATGACTGTCAGACACTCGGGACAGAAGGAGGTTTTGTGGTGCTCTTCTCTCCCACCCCAGCCCCTCATAATTAGCGCTCCAGCTTTCTCTTGCGGTATCTATGTGTTTATGCAACAGTTCATTGTTTCCAAATGTTAGTCAACTCCAACTATAAATCAAGCCCCAAATCTTGAATCCCATTCAAGGGGAAACTCACAAGTGGATGCTACACAAATAAATCATAAGAGGGTGGGAACGCCGTAAAAGTGGAAAAACAATTCAGGCTCATGCGTTGTAAATGCAGCTTTTTGAACCACTTAGTGAGTACATTAAGACAATTACATGCCTTATGCAGCATCTCCGAGTGCATTAGTATTTTAAATGAAGTCATTTGAAAGTTTATTTGGCTAAGAATAATTGTTTTAGTGCTTTGCAGTTTACAAAGCCTTTTTCTTGCTTTCCTTTCCTTTCCTTTCCTTTCCTTTCCTTTCCTTTCCTTTCCTACCTTTTCGGTGCTGGGGCTCCAACCCAGGGTCTCATGCATGCTAGGCAAGTGTTACATCACGGGGCTCCACCCCAGCCCCATTGACATTATTTAATCAAATCTCTGTGCCATGGTTTTTATGGAGAGAAGCAAGCTCTGTTGCTAAGTCCCATCAATTCTAAGGCATCTTTGTTCCCGTTTTTATCTCTGAAATGAGAGTGTGCCTCAAATGAAAGCCCTGGCAGGTTAACCACCACTGTGTTTTCTTAGTGACACTTCAGATAATGGGCAGTGTCGTACATGGCAGTGTCCCCAGCTTAATGAAATGATTTTAATGAAATGCAAAGGGCGCTCATCCTTGTTTCACAGAGAAGGTGACAGACCCTGAGGTCTTGCACGTTTGGCCCAAGGTCGTGCAGGGAATCAGTGGAAGAACTAGAGGTGGGCTGTGAGAGGAGCAAGTCTCCCCAGGGCCCCCCTGCACCCCCAAGTGTGCGGTCACATGGCTGCCCTTGCAGCAGTTGGTCCCAGTGACTGAAGAACTTTTGTTTTTGCCAGCAGAGCACGGGAGTTTGGTGACAGAGCAGAACGGATTCAGCTGTAAGAGGGGACTCTGAGTGCTGTCACACCTTCTCTCCCCCTTTCCCTTGAAATGTTCAGCCTGTCCTCGGGGTGTTTAAAGAGCATTACTTTCAAGGTTGCCCCAGTACCAGACCCCTTTGGGCAGCCAGCACCTCCAGGGACCTTGTAGGAAGTCAGAAATGGCGTTTTGATTCTAGATAGACTGTCCCAACCATGACAGTCTTGGAGAGAGGCCCTCAGACTAGATTTCAATACCTTTAGCCCTCTTCTGGTCTTCTTGTATAGTACACATTGCAAGCAACTGCACACAGCTTCCCTATGCACAGGGCACCCGTATGTCTGTCTCCAGTTGGTCTTTGGTGGAGGGGTAGTAGAATGAGTGTTTGCCTGAGGGAAAGAAGATGTGGACAAATTTGGGCATTATCTTTCTATTTCAGATCACGTTTATTGCTTAAGCCTGGGTTGAGTAGAAAGCCTCTGCTTGGAGCTGACTCAGAACTGCATTCTGGGACCTCAGGAGCCCCTTGCATTTCTACCTAGACATCATGGAACTTGGCCACCATGCTGTGAGACCACCAGGTCAAAGGCAAGGGGAGCCAAGGCTCGGGCTACCGCCCAGCAGAAGCCAGTGTCCCTTGCCACCAGGGGAGTGAGACACCCTGGAGGTGGATGGCCTGTCCCCATTGGAGCCACCTTAGTTGATGTCATGCAGCGAGGACAAGTAGTCCCCACCCAGCCTGTTGCCCTCATAGCAGGTTTCCTTGGATACAAGGCTGATGACTTCCTGTGGTCCCAGAAGAGGGTGCACATGGCAATGGGATACACGGCTGCATCTTCGTCTGGTCCTGCTGCCGGTCCTGGCAGGTGTCAGACCACAGACAGGAAGTGACCTCGCAGTCCAGGAGGAGGGACCTGTTCTAGAGTAAGGACCTTGGGGTTCACTGAGGCTGCCTTAGGCTCCTGGCATGTGCTGGTTCTGAGGGGACCTTCGCAGAGCTCCATTGTGACAGGCAGCCATGGAAAGTGTGGGGTGTGGCAGGAGAAGTGTGTGGCCTCCTCGCCCAGCTGGGCCCTGTGCTGCACAGGGCCGGGGCTGGCAGCTGCCCGTCTCACATGCCCACAAACAGGACAGGGCTGGCGGGGCACAAGCTGCTTAGGCAGTTGCCTCCTCATGCAGCAGCAAAGCTGTAGGAGTGTTTATTAATATCTGCATGTGTTACATGAAAATAGAAAGCTAAATAATAAAAACCAAAAGGAAAAAATGGCAAGAGCGGTCTTTGTAGCTCATGGGAAGGCATCAGAGCTCAGAGGCAAGCGGCTCAGGACAGCAAAATGGGTCCGGCATTTTCCCAGAAGTCAGTGGACAGGAAGTCAGGACAGCTGCCCTTCCAAATGCTGGCCACTCTCCAGGGCACTGCTCAGGGACCACTGCCATCACTTGGTTTCTGGGGGCCAAGTGAGACCCTGTGTGGACTCCCTTGGCCCAGCTTCGGGTGCACTGTGACCCGTTCATGATGTTCCTGATAACAGCATTCATGGTGACCTTCTGGCAACCCTCTGGAAGTCCCTCAAATCCCATGCTCATCCCTGCAGATTCGGGCAGGAGGAGGCTGCAAATGCACCCTTTCCTGACTATCAGAGAGGCTGGAGCCACTTCACGGTGGCACTGAAACTAAATCCATGGAGTCCACAAACAAGCCAGTCTCCCTTTCTGGGGCCCATGGACCTGGGCCATGGCATGTACCTTCCAATGCAGATGATAAAGCTGTCACCCTGCCTCTGTGTTGTCTAGCAGAGCCCAAGGAGCTCTCCACCATTCCTCATGTCTGCACATCAGGCAGTCACAAGGGAGGCAAGGCATGTGTTATGTTGGCATCGTTGTCCCAGGTCGTAGGTAGGTAGCATATCTGTCCCTTCTCAGCTCCAAGACAGTGGCCACCGGGATTGATAATGGCGAGCCAGCCCAGCATCCATGCAGCCTCGAGCACGTACCCGGGAAGGCGGGGCCCCACTGATGGGTCCAGACCCAGGTACCCTGGTGGATGTTTCAGAAGTCCCAGAGCTGCTCCAAGCACACACAAGCAGAGGTCAGGGTGGCTTGACCATCTATCTTACTTGGCTTTCCTTCACTTCCAACTTGTGGAGTCTACTATGTGCCAAGCCTTCTTCCAGGGTCCTGTGAGCCGTCTATTGTCGTGTAACAACTCAGTGGCCAAGCAAGTCCTCTGCTCTAGCTCACAGGCTGCCACTGAGGGCTTGGGCAGGCTGCATTCTTGGTTAGAGACTTTACTGGTGAAAGTTCTGCTCCCACGTACCATGCCTTGTCATGAAAATGCATAGGAGCTAGGCCTTGGCATTGTGCTGACTGTCGTAGGAGACCACCCTCAGATTCAAGAGGCTGCCCAAGGTTCCCTCCTGGGCGGACCTTCTGCACACATCTGCAGGCTTTGAGGGACCAGCAGGCATCTATGCCACACAGTCACATGTAGTTGAGTAGGCAAATGGTGCACAGACAGATATATATAAATACAGATGTACAGATATGTACATATATTATAGATAAGTAGAAAGAGGTGTAGGTATAGGTAACTATACATAGTGCAGAGGTAGAGAATCATGGACACATGCACGCGGAGGCAAACAGTGATTTAAACATCTATGAACCTCCCCACATTCAAAGGAAGAAATGGCCTAGGATGTGGCTTCAGGGAGCAGGGGTCAGGGCCCCATCCTAGGGTTCTGTCCACCGCCAGTGGTGTGTGAGTTAAGTGATTTCATTCCCACTACCTAGAGAGGAAGCAGGGTTAGAGCTGTAACCTGCCAGACTGCCCACCTAGCTACTGGCCCAGCTGGTGTTAGAGGATGCCCTCCCACTGCCCAGCAGATGTGGCTTCTCCATCATGATGGCAGCATGTCCTTTGGTCCCGATTTGGACTATTGAGGCAAAACACCCAAGACTTTCTCTTGGACAACATTCACTGTGCTGATAATGTTCCTGGGCAGCATTGCAACTACAATGTATCATGTCCCCAGCACATCCCTATTATAAACTCCAAGAGGACAAAGCCTGCATCCCAGCATCCCAAGAGGTTCCTGGTCCATGGGGACCTCTCTGTAAACCACCACTCAGTCATTCAACAAACACTCTTTGATCTGGGCTGCAAACTGCAGGTACGAAAACGACCATGACCTAGCTCTGTCCTAGAGAACCCCCTCATTCTCTAGCAGTGCTGAGACATGACACAAAGCAGCAAGACAGCAGGGTGTGCAGCACAGATGCTTCTACAGCCACCTTTCAGGGATGCCCGTCCCCGTGGTCCCAGGCCCTAACACAGCAGCCAGCACGCGGTGTACCCTCTGTAATATGTGCAGACTGTTGCTAGCCTTGTTATCTCTTCCTCTGCATATGGCAGAAAATAAATATCCCAAAGCATTAACTGGGCAGGAGAATCCAGAGAAAGTTTAAAAAACTTAATTGCCTCCCAGCCTGGCTGCAGGAGCCTCTGACACTGTTCTGCAGCCCTGGCGCCTCCCTTTTGGAGTAAAGCTTTGCATTTCGAAAGAGAGGGGGGAAAAGGACTGTAATTATTAAAATTGTGTATATAGGAGAGTTTAGCCTTTCATTTGAGGTGTCCTAATGACACTTCAACAACTGCTCAGGAAGATAATAGGGTTTAGGGCAATTACACAGCCCGTCAAATACCGAACATGAGTGATTCAGATTCATGCTCGGAGCTGGAACAGTTCTCAGCAGTTTTGTTCATACACAGCTGTTTCATTTAAAATATTTTGGCAGAAAATTGCACATTGGGCCGTGCTGGCCATCCCTGCCTTGGGAGCTTAACTCCTTCCACACCCAGCCCCACCCACCTCTGCTCCTCGCTGGTCCTCCTACCTTAATCACTGCCTGGCAAAATGTTTCAGCAATGCATTCGGGAGTTCAGACTCAGCCCTGTGGCTGAAAGTGTGCCCTCTCTCTCTCTCTCTCTCTCTCTCTTCAGTTGAATTTGTTTTAAACTGATATACAAAAATATAAAACCATCCACATTCATGGAGTACCTTGTGATACTTGAATACATGTATATGCGTATATATATATATATATATATATGCACATATCTATGTAGATATGAGTATAATCAGGTTAGACCTGTCTATCACCTCAAACATGTATCACTCCTGCATGGGGAAAGCACTCAGAACCTCTTCTTCTAGCTTTTTGAGATACCCAGTGTACAATCACTGTCTGTATCCACCCTGCTGTGCCATATTTAGTTGGTCAACCATTGGTCAACCATTCCCCAATTCTTCCTCTCCCTACTCTCCCCACCCCCAAATCACCATGCTCTTCCCAATTTCTATCAAATTAACTTTTTGTATTCCACACAGGAATGAGATCATGTAGTTCTTGTCTTTCGGTGCCTGGCCTATTTTTTTTACATACGCAAGTCTCCAGTTCTGTCCATTTCTCACAAATAACAGAACTTTGTTCTTTTTCATGGCTGAGTAGTATTCCATTGTGTACACATATCACATATTCTTTATCCATTCACCAGTACTGTTTGCTTATTTCCATTTCTTGGTTAGCCCCCTCCTTTGATCTGGTCATTGGGCCTCATCCAACCACTTGGTGGTCAGTCCTCCATGTGTTGCTGAGTAGTCAAAGTCATAGCCAAAAACACTCAGCCCACTCAACCTGGCTGACTTGGGAAGAATTAACAGGGAAGCCGTTTACAAGGGTATGACTGGAATGTGGAGAAACCCTCAGGGCTGGTGAAACCTGGCAGGGGTGCCAGGAGCTGAGGCCACCTCTAGGCCTCCGGGATGAAGGGCAAGGGCTGCTCAAGGTCACTGGGCAGAGGGCCTTTGCACCCCTTGGAGCTCAGCCTCCAGGGACTCTGAGAAGGGCTGAGAGAGGATGTCATGGGTCAAGCTGACCCCAGCCCGTTCCATGATGGATCAGGGGGAGAATAAGGGAATCTGAGCAAAACAAGCAGGCAACTTCTCTAGAAGTGGAAGCTCTGTGGCCAAAGTCGTAGAGGCTGGAAGGAAGCCCAGTGGGCGGGGATGGCAGGAGAGGAGCCTCGGAAGTCATGGTCATGGGTCTAAGAGCCGCACACTGCAGTCCTAACCCCCAGTACCTCAGTGTGACAGGCCACGGCAAGAGGCTCTTTCCCGGAGTAACTATGGTAAACTGAGCTCCTTACAGTGGGCCCCATCCAACAGGAGATTAGGACACAGACACACACACAGGTGACCCTGGGAGGACACAGGGAGAAGGTGGCATCTCCAAGCCAAAGAGAAACCAGCCCTGCCGCACTCCGGCCCTGGCTTCAGCCTCTGGGACGGTTTACAGTGCTATTGGGGCTGCGGGGCAAGCTGCAGAGTCACCCGTGAATCACCGCTTTGCACAGATGGGGACACTGAGGCCACCCAGGGAGGCGGCTCATCCCAAGCGGCAGAGCATGGTCTGGTCATCCACCCACTGGTAGCTGCCTTTTGCCAGTGCCTCATACACCATGAAATCCTGACCGACTTTCTGTCTGTTGTCTCGATTGCTGCTTAGTCCAGCAGCCGGTTTTTGGGAATATGATTTTCACCTGGAGTTCTTGGATTCCCGCGCCCTCAGCTGCCAACTCTTGTCGGGTCCTTCTCGCTGCCTTCCAGCCCTGACGGCCTAGTCCAGGAGAAGAAAGCTTTCGTCCCAGCAGGCGACGTGATGGGATGCTTCACTGATGCCCCTCAGCAGTAAAGACGCCTGGGAAACATTTAAGCAGAAAATTCCAGGAGGCACTGGAAGAGGGGAGCCAGCGTGGGGAGAGGGGGTGGGCTGGAAATTCTGATCGGGAGCTGTGGGTGGGAAACTGGGGCAGCAAGAGAATGAGGAGGAAGGGAAGATGTCGTCACCAAGACTCTTTGGGTCTCAGGCCTGAGAATCAGCCTGTCGCTTGCCAAAACAAGGAGAGATTTGCCAGGAAAACACTGGTGTGTCACGAAGGAGCCAGGAAGGGGCCAGAGGCAGGGAGCAGCCCCTTCCCTGGTCTCTCACCACCAGGACCCTGGCCCTGTCCTCACACCTTCCTGGCAAGAGAAGACGGCAGGGGGAGGGAGGGAGGCGTGGGGACGAGGGCGAGAAAGGGGTGGTACGAGTGAGGACACCTGGGAGACCTGGGGGAGAACTTGTGTGGACTTTTCCTGCTGACACTATCAGAAAATACACGGTCTGTGGACGTGGGAGGAGTGACTGCCATGGTTACGTGTTAGCCTTGGGGTGGAGGCGTGGAGAATTTGGCAGGCCTGCTGCACCCCGTTGCACCCTGCTACACCCAGCCCAACCGGCACGCAGCCCGTACGCGGCTCCAGCACCCCAGCTGGGTGACACAGCCGTCGTGTCAACAGAATTGTGTACAAGGAGAAGATCACACACACTTCAGAGTCATGGGTTACAGACTGGCATCTTGACCGTCCCTGACTGCTCATAAAATCCTAGCACACTGATCCATAAAAACCAATAAAAGGTACACATTAATGGGATGCCATGTGACATTTCACTTAATACCGACATTGTGTAATCCGGTCAGACGTATCTATCTCAGCCCTGCATGGTGGCGCTTGCTTGCAGTCTCAGGACCCTCTGGAAGGGAAATGTAGTGACTTAGTGAGACCCTGTTTCCAAGTATAAATAAATGGATGAATAAGGACTGGGATGGAGCTTGGTGCCCGAGCCCTGAGTTCAATCCCCAGCATCCCCACCCCCCATCTCCCTGCTCAAGCATTCATCCCACCTTTACGGTGAAAACGCTCCCAATCCTATCTTTTAACCTATGAGACACACAGCAGACAATTGCTAGGCACGCTGGGCCCTCCGCGTCCCATCTATCTTGGGCTTGTTCCCTGTCGGTCCATCTGTCCCCATCCCTCCCCTTCCATCAGGCTGCTCTGATCATTAAGCAAGAGAAGGTACCTAACGCAGTCCCCTCTGGGGCAGTGGAGTCCTCGGCTCAACTTGGCGCTGTGAACCGTAAGGGTTTTGTCTGGTGCCTTTGCCAGTCCTGCGTTCAGGGTCTGTCAGCCAAGGTCCTGTTGCAGGAGGCGCATGTGCCCAGCACTCCTGTAGCTCTGCCGCCTTTGCCTGAGCACCTTCACCCTATGCAGAGATGCACTCAGAGCACCCCCTGCCCTCCCGGAACTGGGGTTGCCCCCAGTCTGCCAGCCTCAGCATGGGGGCAGAGGAGCTGGCCAGTCCCTGGAAGAAGTGACTAGAGCTACCTGTGGAGCCCATAGTTAAATGTTGGGGTGTCCCTGCCAGCTGAGAGGCGCAGGAGAGCAGGGTATCTAGTGTCCTCCAAGATGGGCAGCTCTGTTTCCGTGTTGCCAGGCATCTCCCGTCTCCCCTGGATGCTCTCTCTCTCTCTCTCTCTTCAGGCTGCCACTGTGCCTCCTCCGTGCTAGAAAATGTCATCTCTGATGCCACTCCTTTCTTGCTTGTCTCCTTTCTACTCCTTTTCAGTCATCTCACCCCTGCCCCCACCCAAGAGACCACATTTTTACCATTGTGCCTGATGCTGGGCAAGAACTGTCCTGCCTCTGGGCGCCCCTCACATCATCCTCAGGAAACCCTGCAAGCCAGCTGCTTTGACCACCACCCACCACCCTGCCCTCCACAGGGTCCACAGAGGCCCAGAGAGGCTGGGTGTGTGACCTCAACCTAGCAAGAGACTGAGCTCAGGGTGTCTGGGTCTATGGCCTGTGCCCTCAGCCCTCAAGCTGTGTGTGTCCTCTCGGCACCTTACCTTGCATGTCATCAACATTCCACGCCTGACTTCCGTTTCCTCTGCCACTCTCAGCGCTGAAACCATGGTCTCCCCTTGCCTGGGTCTCTCTGGCTCCTCAGAGAGCAAGGACCAAGGAGAACGCCCCAGGGTGCCCCAGGGCCTGGCACAGAGCGGCTCTCAGGCAACAAGATCGGAATCAGCAGAGTGTGGTGATGGTTGTGAGACTCTGAAGGGTCACAGAGCTTGCACCTGGCCACACAGCGGAAAGGGCTTGCTGTGGCCTTGGTCCCAAGGCCTGAACAGCAGGTCCAAGCTGACCCTGAGCCCCTGCCTTTAGGGGCCCCAGGAGAATGCATCACTCCAGGGGGCATCCTGGCATCCCTCCCCCAGGCTGTGCCTCCCACCTCCTGGGCTGCAAAAGCAGCCAAAGAGGGAAGGCAGGGACGTGTTCCAGCGCTAGTGACAGGTGCGTGCTGTGAGTGCTCAGACCAGGTGGGAAGTTATCCCACCATCAGGCACTTGAGGCTGGCCATATGGATTTGTTTCAGTGGATTTTTGAAATATGAAAAAGAATTTCTGCTAAATACAGGGTGAGTTATCAGCATTTGTCCCCAAGCCTAGGCCGCCTTCAGTGACACCTGAGACCTCCAAGACCTGCTGCAATCTCAGGAGCAGTCTGCAGTGCCCTCCTGCTCTCCCTGAGGGTGGCCAATGCCCTGCTCCCAGGGCTGTCACCTCCCTCATCTGAATTTCATCTGCCTCAGGACCTAATGAGCACCTCTTCCGTGGTGTTCATAGCTCTGCGTCCCCTCAGAGACTGAAAGGTCTGGCAGGACCATGACTGTGCACATTCTGGAGGTTCCGGAGGACAGGAAGGAGTCTTTCCCGCCTCCCCTCGCCTGAGAAATGATTGCGGCTTCTACGCTGGGTCCAGAGGCATCATGCCAGGCTGGCAGATAATGCCAGCCTGAGGAATGGTTAGATTCAAGTTGAAGGCTGTCAGGAAAGGAAAGGAGAGTCCAAGGAAGGACCCCTCTGAGACCACCCCCCAGGCCAGTGAGGGGCCACCCAGGTGCATTACAGAATGGTCATAACGTCTTTCTGAAGGTGAGCTTTGGGTTTCTAGATTGAGCAACCATGTGACCTTAGAGGTTTGAGGGACCAATGACAAAGGGAAGTGTATAGGATGTATAAACCTTCAGCCCCTTTAAGAATTACCTTCCTAAGAGCCCCACCTGGCTTTTGCATGCTGTCCTGAGATGCACTGGAAAGAGGTTAGGGTTCCTTTCTTCTCTCCTAATTTGCATAACAATTGCCTGTGCCCCCTTGTCAACTTAGCAAGAGGATCAAAGTTAAGTGAAATAGCTAGTAACTAAAGTCCAACGCTTAAACCAGAGATGACAAATACCAGCACATGTGCTGCAACTCAGCCTGGCTCTGCCCCTGGCAGACATCCATAATCAATCCCCAAACTCTCTGTGCCATCCTGGCAACCCAGTCTCAGTCTAGGGAACTTTCACAAGTGTAATCATTGCATCTTATATGAATGAACACCTGATCTTTTAAAAACAGCCAAACAACCCAAGTAGTATGGTTCAAACATGCATCACTGTGTAAATATTTAGGACTCTGGAGACCTCATCTCAGGAGTCTTACTATCAACCTATTTTATTTAAGCATAAACAGTAAATGCACTGTGAAACAGTAAATGCACTGCGCATTATTAATGGAAAAGCATGTTTAGGAATTACAGCTATTACTGATCAATCAGATGGAATAATTGCTACAATCACTGGGTAATTAAACCTTCCCTGGCCTCAGAAGGAAGTTCATGAGCTCTGGGATTGATTCCTCTGTTCAACAAAGTTCCAGAACCAAGAAAAGAGGGTCCTGAATTTTGGAGCCACCATGTTGGCCACTTTAAGTCATTGTACTGGTCCCTGGTCTCCCCTCAAAATGGAAATAATCACATCCATTATGAATACTTTCAGTTGAAGGTTATAGAAACCCTCACCTAAAAGAAGCTTAAGTTATGGATTTTGGGGGCCAGAGACATAGCTCAGCAGCATAAGCACCTGCCTGGCAAACACAAGGTCCTGAGTTCAATTCCCAGTGCAAAAAAAAAAAAAAAAAAAGATATCATGCCAAGCACAGTGGCACACACCTGTAATCCTAGCATTTGGGAGGCTGAAGCAGGAGGATCATTGCAAGTTCAAGACCAGCCTGGGATACAAAGTAAGCTCAAGACCAGCCTGAACTTCATAGCAAGACCCTGTCTCAAAAAAATTCAAAATTGTGTATTTTCTCCCACCAAATAAGAAACCCAGTGGTCAGTAAAACTGGACCGACATAGCAGCCCAACAGAATTAACAATAGCCCAGCTACTTTCCAAATTGATATATGGAGGTCAGGGACTTGTTGCTTCATGATCACAAGACGACTGTGAGTTCTCCAGGCATCACGCTTATATTTAAGGCAAGAAGTCAGAAGCGGTAGCAACAACGACATTTGTCCTTTTTTTAAACAAGAGATTCCTCAAGTGACCTCCACTTCTGTCTTTCTGCCCAGAACAGAGTCAGGTATTCACCCTTGCTGCAGAGGAAGCTGCCAAAGTGAGGAACACAAAGATACCCTGGTGGATAAACAGAAGATTTAAAAGAACAATGACGTGGGGGGAGGGGGTCATTGTTGCAAGTTATGAACAAACCCAAAGGCGGGCAGCTTCCTGCTCAGGTGGGTAAGCAACTCAGACCTGTCCTTGTGGGCCTGTCTCTCCCTCCGCATGGACTTCATTCCCTGGGACGTGGCAAGCGGCCATCAGAAGCTTCGGCCTCAGCTTCTATGGACCTAGGACCCCAGATAAGGGTACGGCGGTGCTGCCAAGTCCAGGGAGAGTGCTTTCTGCTGGGGTGTCCCTGCCTGAGCTGACCAGTGAGGTCTAGGGGGCCTTGAGCTGCAGTGCCATTCCCCAGGGAGCCCAGACAGGGCATCCAGTGCTGTTAGGCCTAAGCGTGCCACATGCTCCATTCTGGCCTCACAGTCCATGTCGCGCCCTGACCTGTGTCCCTGCCTCCCTGCTGCTCCCCTAAACTCCCCTGCGATGTCCCTCCAGCCTCCGCTCCAACTGCGCAGCAGGGTGCAGGCACCATTTCTCGCCTCAGAGGCACTGGTTCATTCTGCTGCACCGCACAGCCCTGGCGGGAGCTCTCCCTTTAACAACAGGTACGAAGTCTGCCTCTGAGGTTTTGCAAAACTGTGAATAACTAGATCCCCACGTGGACCGTGAGCTAACAGAGCACTCTGCCCACTGAATGAGAGTCCAAGACATGGAGGTGACCCCTAGCCTATCCACCACAATAGCCTCCCATTTACCCTCTGCTTGAAGCTGTCTCTGCAGTCCTTGCTGGGTTACTCAGCAAGGAAGAGAAACTCAACTGTAATGGGCATGAACAACAAGTGAATTTATTCACTCTTGAAAGTAAAAGTGCCAATGTGACTGCGTTCAGGCATGGCTGCATCCAGCCCTTCTCCAGCACCTGATGCTAGAATTTCCAAGACACATCCTTACTACTCAGTGTCTTCAACAGGAACTCCCACTGTAAACCTCACAGGGCAAGTGTCCCATGTGGCAGGCAGGGATCCATTGGGCTGTGATTGTCTGGGGCCTCTGGTGGGTCTGTTTGACCGATGTGGTTCCGTTACTCTGTTGCCAGCTAGGCGTTGTCTGTCTTCAGCCTCGTAGTGCTGACTCCTGTTTTCCATCTCTCTGGGTAATGAGCCCTCAGGTTTTGTGTCATTTACTAGTTCCCTTCAACTTCCAAGGCCAGGAGAAGGGACAGCAGGGTGCTGTTGACTGACCTAGGAGAGTCCTCAGGGCAGCCTGGAAACCAGTGAGGAGGCTGGGCCCAGGCCTAGAGCAGCCAGAAGGCAGGAAATATGGGTTCTCAGGGCCAAAAAAAGAAAAGGGTACAGCTCCTGTGGTCCCTTCTGGTGAAAGTGATGCTAGGACGCCGGGTGTTAACATAGAGGCCTGGGTTCAAATCCTGGGGCTGCTGCTTAGTACACTGTCACTTTGGCAAATGACTTAATTGCTGGGCCTTTGCTCTGTCCCCTGAACATTCGTGGGGCTGTCACCCAGAGCACGTGCCATCCTGCAGGACGTGGCTGACCCCAGGGCTCTACCAAGACCGAGACACTCGTCAGTAACCTGAAACATTACTGCAAATTCTTATTTTCACTATTTCATCATTATTATTATTTTATTTTGTTATTTTTACTTTTTTTAAATTTTACTTACATTTTATGATTTTATATTTTTATTATTTTTCTCAAGTTTAGAGCTAGCCATGTGTCCTCTCCCCTCTCCTTAATGCCCCCTGGAAGGTGCTGAATGTCACTACACATCTTTGGTAGCCTGGTATAAGGTCAAGGCAGACACAGAGACAGGATTTCTTTTAGCAGTTTTGAGGTTTCTTGTCTTACACCTAGGTGTTTGATCCATTTGAAGTTGGTTTTTGTACAGGGTGAGAGGGGTCTAGTTTCAAGCTTCTATAAGTGGGTATCTGGTTTCTGCAGCACCATTTGTCAAAGAGGCTGTCTTTTCTCCCGTGCGCATGTTTCACTCCTTTGTCCAGAATCAGATGGGTATAGTTGGGTGGTTTCATTTCAGTATCCTCCATTCTGTTACATTGGTCTGTCTGTTTGGGGGCCCGTACCATGCTGTTTTTGTTACTATAGCTTTGTGGCATAATCTGAAGTCAGATATTGTGAAGTAGACTTGTTCTTTGGGCTTAGGATTGCTTTAGCTATTTGGGATCTTTTGTATTTTCACATGAATTTTAGGATTGTTTTTTCTGCTTCTGTGAAGAATGTCATTGGTATTTTATACATTTATTTTATTTTTTTATTTTATTTTTAAGACAAAAGAACTCAGAATAACATAGAAACAATACAGAAAATACCAAGTTATAGAGAAGATAGTATGGAATTGGCACTAGATGCTGTATAACATAATGTTATCTTCGTATTTGTTATAACAAAATCAATAAAGGAAATACCAAATTGCAGAGGAGACGTTAAGGAACCATCACTGGATGCTATGTTACATAGTGTTGTCTTTGCGCTTGTTAACACAAAAACAATAAAGGAAATACCAGATTACAAAGAAAATAGTAGGGGGTTACCACTGGATATTGTATTACATAATGTTATCTTCATCTTTATTACTCAGTTATATAGATGATGGCTCGTTCAATTAATCAGTTTTCTCCACTTGACCTCTGTTGTTCTACCACCCTATCAGTGGTCTTCCCACTCCTAATAACTGCACTTTTGGTTTATTTACTCCCACATGCTCTTACTTTGGGTAGAGACTTGGCTGCTTCTAAATATGCTGTATATTACGTGGGTGTACACAAATTACTATGGCAGGAAGTGGAGAAACACCCTTTGGCAAGCCCTCACAGCTGCTGAGTGTCGAGTCGGGTAGGCAGGGTTACACAGCGAACTGCCAGACTCTGTCAGTGCATCTGCGTCTGTAGGCTCAGGCAAGTCTTCAGGGCCTTGCTGGGGGCCAGGCAAAGTGCCTGGCATGCCCTGGTGGTCAGGTGGAGCACCTGGCACACCCTGGGGGCCAGGCGAAGCACCTGGCATGCCCCAGAGGTGGGGTGGAGCTCCTGGCAACCCCCAGGGGCCAAGTGGAGCTCTGGGGGTGGGGTGGAGCACCGAGCACACCCCAGGGGCTGAGCAAAGCACCTGGCACACTCTGGGGGCCAGGTGGGGCTTGTGGGGTGGGGTGGAGCGTCTGGCACGCCTTGAGGGCTGGGCGGAGCTCCAGAGGTGGGGCAGAGTGCCTGGCACACCCTGGAGGCCGGTCAGAGCGTGGGACATGCCCTTGGAGGGGGCTCTCCCCAGCTGATCCAAGTCTGCAGGGTCACCCCTGCAGGCTCCTGGATTCTGTCCCAACACCGATCTGTAGGAGGTTCAGTCTAGGTCCTCAGGGCCCTCATGCAACCCCTCCCCCTCAGGCCTCCGAGCTCCCCACCAAAGTGCCTGGTATCCCCTCATAGGCCGTTAGTGTCTTTGGATACTAACCCCTCCCAGCTAGAGAGGTGGGTCTACACCCTAGTTCGATGTCTTCACCTCCTCCCCCTACTCAATCTTGTTGGGTATTGGGTGCACTTACAATGCTGGGCACAAGTGGCATGAGGTCTCCCCCATCTGTGCTCACTGTGGTAGTCCACGGTGTGTACTAAGTTTAGTTATTAGTTCTCAGAAAGAACTGGAGGATTTTCTCGGGTCTGCTGTGTAGAGTATGTTATTGTCTCTCAAGCTCCAGGACTGCTGCTTTTCACATAGTTTGACGGTATGGGTTCATACATTTTTCATATATGCAAGCAGTGTGGAGTCTCTCTTGGTGCTCATATCAGTAGTTTAGGGTGAGTCCTGAAGCCCGTTGACTCAGCCCGTTGTTGTCAGGATCACATGGTGCCTGCTCGGGCCACCAGGACTCACGGTGTTCAGAGAGGGAGTTCAGGGTGGGAGCTGAATCCCGGTAACTCAGCTAATGCTTCCTGCTTGGTGTTGGAGTGAGAAGGACGTGGGACCGGGTAGCCCGCCTCCGTTTGCAGCTCACTCCTTCTGTTGTGTTCTAGCTCCCTTTTGTTTTTTGACTGGATCCCTGGGAATTACTGTGGTCTTGAGGTCACTTCCATTGCTTTCTGCTACTCTTTGCTGGTATTTGCTGTCATTGGTATTTTAATGGGGATTGAATCTGTAGATTTCTTTTGATAATATGACCATTTTGGCCATATTAATTCTGCCCATCCATGAACATGGGAGGTCTTTGCTTCTGTTTCCTCCTCAGTTTCTTTCTTCATATTTTAAATTTTTATGGTCGAGGTCTTGTACTGCCTTGGTTCCATTTATCCCTAGGTGTTTTATTTATCTGAATTTATTGTGAATGAAATTGCTCTCCTGATTTCTTCCTCAGCAAGTCCATTTTTGATAGACCTATTGATTTTTTAATGTTGATTTTATATCCTGCCACATGCCTAGATTCACTTGTCAGCTCTAAAAGTCTTCTGGGAGAATCTATAAAGCCATCTCAATATAGGATCACATCACCTGCCAAGATATTTGACTTCTTTCTTTCCTATTTGTACCCCCTTTTTTCTTTTCTTTGTTTTTTTTTTGGTTCTTTTTTATTTTTTGGCGGTACTAGGGATTGAACTCAGGACCCTGTGCCTGCTAGGCAGGCGCTTATTCCACTGAGCTATATCCCCAGCCCCTTGTACCCCCTTTTTTCTTCCCTAATTGCCCTAACTAAAATTTCAAGAAACATTGAATTCAAGTGGTAAGAATGAACATCCTTACTGTGTTCATGACCCATTTTATTTTTATTTGGAGACAGGGTCTCATTAAGTCTCTGAGTTGCACAAGCTGGGCTCCAACTTATGATCCTCCTGCCTCAGCCTCTCTGCCTCTCTTTAAATCATTCATTCTATTAGATTTCATGCATTCAAAGGACCCCTTTCATGAATTTGAAAGTTTTAAAGTGTAAATTTTAAAAATGACACCCAAACACCCCATCGCCCCCAAAGAACTAGAAAATAAACAGCCCTGCTGAGGCCACCTAGGGCAGTGCTTCCCCTGCCCACCTCCATCCTAAATTTTGTCTTTTTCAGAATCTAATTTGATCTAATCACACATAGCTAAGTTCAGTCCTGCATTTCTTCTTTCCAGTTCCTTTGCTTTTCTAATAAAGTCTTACCACATGTTTATAGATCTCCATAATTTTTTTTTTCCTTTTCAAGTACTAGGGGGTAGAACTCAGGGTTTCACATATGCTGGGTAAGCACTCTCCCACTCAGCCATGTCTCCAGCACTGATTCTTAACATTTTACATATATTTCATACAGTAGTTCTCCTTGATCCACTGAGGATCTCGAGACCCCCATTGGTACATAAACCATGGAATCCAGTCTATGCTGTGTTTCTCTCTGTGCACACTGACCTGTGATAAAGTACAGTTTATAAATTAGGGCCAGGAAGAGATTAACAATAACTGGTAAAAAACTAACACAGTAGCAACACACGATAATAAAAGCTATCTAAGATTTTAAAATTTGCTTCTTTCTGGAATTTTCTCTTTAATATTTCTCACAGTGGTGACCATGGGTAGCTGAAATGGTGGGAAGTGGGTCGCTTTGTGCAGCACTGTGTTTATTGTGGTCCATTCTTTCTCATTCCTGTGCAGTATTGTTTCAGGTAGTAGATACAGGATCGTTTATTTAACTGGTCTACTTGTGATGGGGCCCTGAGCTATACGGGGAGGAAGGTTAATTACAAACAAGGTTGCCATCTGTGTCCATTTGTGCCACTGAAATAAAATACCCATGCCTGGGTCGTTTCTAAAGAACAGAAACTTTTCTCTCCAGTTTCTGGAGGGTGGTAAAATTCTATGTCTCCCGGGAACTGCTGTTTCCTGCTTCCAAAATGGCACCTTGGGGACCACACTGTGCCCCCACATGGCAGAGGGGACCACATGCAGAATCTCTATTATACAAGAGGTCATTCCATCAAGGTGGGAGGAGCTCCTAGCTCCTCCCAGAGCGTCCTAGCACCTCCTACAGGCCGCACCCCGTAATACTACCTCATTGGCCATTAAGTTTTAGGGAACCCATTGAGAGCCCAGCAGCTTCCCCTGGGTCTGTAGCTAAGAGGGAATTTGTTGGTGATGGGCTGTGGCGTGAACTAGAGAGTCCCAGAAAGAGAGCCTCCTATAATCCGCTCCTGAAATGCTGCCCTCTTCTGGTCAAGGTCCTGCGAGTGCGGTTCCAGGGTGGTGGTGCCCAGGCTCCCTGCTGGATTCCAAAGTATGGTTGTACAAAGGGCCCGCCTCCTCTTGATTCTTAAACCTGCTGTAGATTTGCACTGTATCCAGCCAGCTCCAAAGAAAAAAGGGATACAGAGGATGCTGTTTGTGTTTCCCTGCACCCTGTCATCAACCCCGCCCAGGCCTCTGGGATTTCAGGCTCTCCGCATCCACTGGTGGTCAGATGCAGATGTACGTTAAACCTGCCCATCCAGTCCCTCAGGGCTCTGCTGTCATTGCTTCTTGGGGTTTGTCTCCCCCCCACCCATGCCCTCATGCATGCATGATGTCTCCTGAGAAGGCTGCGTGGATTCACTCAGAGCACCAGCCTCCCTGGCGCCATCTGCCTGGGTTCAAATCCAAGCCCCGCCCCTTCACTAGCTGGGAGACTCTGGCCAGATCCTCCCATCTTTCCTGACCTCAGGGTCCTTGAACTGAGAATGAGAAGACTGACTTTTTTACCCTGGGGACCAAATTAGGGTGATGCACGTCAAGCATTGACAGCAGCACCTGGCACACTGTGCACATTCAAATTGCTACACGTGTTTTGATTTGTTTGGTTTCTGTACTGTAAATAGAACCCATGGCACACAAGATAGATCCTCAAGCACAGCAGGCATGAGTTTTACCACAGATCTACATCCTCAGCCCTATGTATTATTTTTAAATAAATAATAACTAATGTGCACCCAGTAAACTCTTAACCAAAAGAAGTCCTTAATAATTGCCAGCCAGTGTATGATTGTTATCATCACCAGAAAAACTCTTATTCATCCTTCAAAGCCCAGTGGACACATCCTTCCCTCTCTTCTGACAGTATTGGGTACAGAGTTCTTAATCCTACCTCTTAGATTGTTTGTATTTACCTGTTTGTAAGGTTCTGGTGTTACTGCTCTTTCTTTCCCCAGCTAGATCAGAGTATCTTCCAGGACGAGGGCTGTTTTTCTCTACTTGTCCTCACATTTTGGTGGCCGGCACAGTCTCAGTACTCAGTTAGTGACCTGGAGGGAGAAAGCCGGGAGCACACAGGGCTGTGTCTCAGAGGCGCATTGGGGTGGCTTCTTGCTGCCAAGGTGGCAGCAGAGCAGGCAGTAAGGGAAAGCCAGCCAGACCAAGTTCGTTCCCTTCCTCTGACTGCAATAATTCTGGGGAAGGAGAGCCAAACTGTCCACACCCTGCCTCCTGCCCTGGTCCGTACTTTGTCTATGCCTTCAGGAGCTCTGGCCAGATGATGCCAGGCTGGTCCTCCAAGCCTGCCCCCACCCCTTGACTTTTCCCTGTCCTCCTCACCAACTGGCATTGCAGAAAATCAACTGGCATTCTCCTCAGCCGCTTCCCACCAAGAGTGTCCTAGTGCTCAAAATCGCATCGACAAGGGGCTTTGCCCAGCGATTACTGGTGCGAACAGCTACACCATGAGGTCAGTTATTTCCTTTATTTATGTAATAGCTTTGACACAATGAGATCGCTGAGTACCAGAATCCCTGGGGCAGGGGATCTAACCACGCACAGAACCAGTGGCAAACCACCTCATTCTGCCTTTCTCCCTCACCATGCACCGTCCCTCCCTTTGGGGACACCTAGCCCAATGCCTGCCTCCCTGGAGTCTATCTGTGGGAGCACAGGTGCACAGGAGGAGAGACCTTTAGCGAGCACGTGAGACTTCTCTCCAGTGTGATGCCCCAGAAGACAGCACGCTGCAAGCTGCCATTGCATTGGCTCTCTCCAAGTTGCCATTTGGCTGTAGGCTGCCCTCAGAAGTCTGAGCCCTAGCCAGGTAAAAGCAGCCCCCTTTAGCCTGGCAGCTGCCTTGTGCACATTCATATCCTGCTCACGCTACATCCTCATGGTCCTTGGAAGAGCTAAGCCCTCCTACCATGCAGAGGCCACCCATTAAGTGTCCGTGGTGTAGGTATCACACAGAGGGCCCTTCATTCATATTTATCAAATGCATGCCTACAGTGTGTAGGACTGTGACACGGATTTAGCAGTGCCAGCTTGGTGGATGTGAGAGGCCATGATCATCTTCATACAGCCAAATGATACAGATGGACAGGTAGATAACTTAATTCTGACTGGGTTAGGGCTGTGAGGGACCATTCAGAGGGTCATGTGCACAGAGAGCAGTGGGTGGTAGAGAAGACCAAAGGTGGCCAGAGAAGGACCCTCAGGAAGACATGTGGGAGCAGACACCCACATGATGAGAAAGAGCCAGCCATGAGAAAATCAGGGAAGAATGTTCTATGAATCAAACACCAGTGCAAAGGCCTGGTTTACCTGGAGCTTGGTGCACCTGGAGCACCACGTGGACTGCTGCAGGAATTTACTAGAAACAGGGGTGGTCCCACTGAGCACGCAGGCTTAAATGTGGAGAAGGACGTACCACACATAGAGGATTTAAGGGCAGACTCCCCCAGAAGCAGGGGCAGGGGGGGAATAGAAGGTGGGAGGTTCTGTGAGGGCCTCAGGGTGCTGGATTCTGGATGCTGGAGCTGGAGGTGGCCCTCCCTGCTCAGCTCCGCATTCAATGACCTCAGTTGGCATTGACAGCTTCACAACAGCTATAGTGGGAGTGTTTACAACACAGAACTCATTCTGATGCTACAATCAGGGCTGTTTGTTTGTTTGTTTGTTTGTTTGTTCTGAGGCCCAGTCTTCAAACATTTAGCTTTGGGGCCTCTCTGAGAGTCAATGCATGGGGAATGGATGGACCCACAGGGTCTCTTCTCTCACCTCCTCTCTTTTACTCGCCCCTACTTCCCCTGTCCCTTCTACTCTCGTCTCCTGGCCAGTTCTCACTCTGCACAACTCTGCTGCTGCATCCAGGCTCTTCTGCTTGCTGTTCGTTTCCCTGCTCCCAGTGCGTCACACAACTCCACCCCAAACTTGCAGGCCTGACTGCCTACCTCCCTTCAATGTCCCCTTCTCAGCAGGTCCCTCTCTGGGTGCCTCTGGGCTTCCTAGCACTTCCTGTTGTCTTTTTGAGTAGTGCTTGATACTGTCTCCTTTCCGTTAATCTTTCATGAATTTACCCTTCTTATTCTGTGCCTCATCCCCACTCACCACCCCACAGGCAAGCACCAGAGGAAAGATTTCTAACCATGTTGCTCATCCTTGTATACCCAGCCCTTTAAACCATACCTGGCATGTACTAGGTAGTTATTCATCTTTCGTTGACTGCATGTAAGAATGGCCTGGTCTATTTTCTCTTTTCCTCTGTTTAATGTCGTTTTTTACTCCAAATCAGTGTTAGGCACAGATGATCAAGAAGGTCTTGCTGCACATGAGGACCCCAAGATACCCTGCATTAGTCTGCCTTCTAGTACTATCACAAATACACCTGGGTTAATCAACTTACAAGGAGAAAAGATGGTTTTCACTCATGATTTCAGAGATTTCAAACCATGGCTTGTTACCCTTCTATATCTCCTACACCTATTCCTTATTTTTTGCTTTATAAGAAATTATAGAGTAAGTGGATTCTCCTTGCTCATATATTAAATAGACCTGGTCAAACCTTGTAAAATTGATTACATCAAAGAGTCTTTAGCTTATCTTTTGAAGCTAAAGGATATTATTAGTCTCTCTAGGTTTTTATATAAATAATGAAATTTGAAATACTGGAAAACATGTTAATTTTTAGAATTCATTTTCCTCAGTGAAGACAAATGATATATAAACATCAGGGAACAAACTCACATAGGTTCTTAATTAAATTATCCAAATGGAAGCATTTAAACCTTTTGGATTTACACCAATCTTTTGTGTTTTCTTTTTTTAAGTAGAGTGCTTTCATTTGTATTCTCCATATTTTGGAGTGATTATCTACATGGTGTTTACAGGTTTGTGCTTTTTTCACCTAAGAACCAGAATCTCATTAAGTATACTTAGTTTTATAACAGCCGTGAAGCCCAACCTTGATGGGGCTGTAGGAGAGCCAGAAAATCTAAAATGCATGTATTCACAACAGGGTGTGCATTTCATGCCTTAAATCGCTTTGAAAAGTGTCTCAGAAAACCCAGACAGTCCCCTCTATCTTCACAAGAATTTTATATGTATTTATGAAGATGAATTCTGTATTCTTAGTAAATCTTTCGGGGCATGGACTAATTTGTATCTCTCCATACTCATATTCTGCACGATCTGCATATAATATATCAAACTTAGAGATATGACCTTAAATTTAACTTTAAAAAAAACACTGGGAGGTTCATAAATTTTAAATTGCTTTACAAACTCTCTATGGCCTGTGGTGAGTCAGCACATCATGGAGAATGTGTAGCAGAGAAAGCGGCTCACTTCATGGAGATCAGGAAGCAAGGAGAGAGGAAAGGAACAGGGTCCCTGTGTCCCCGGCCAGTAGAACCGCCAAGGATCCAACTTCCTTCCAGTTGGTTCCACCTTTTAAAGGTTCTGCTGCTTCCCAGTACTGTGGGCTGGGTACCAAGCCTTTGGCATAACCCAATGAGGGGGTGAAACCTTTGCCTAGAGCCAAACATCAGTTTACACTTTGATACAACTGGCCATCAGCAAGGTGTGTTTGGCAACAGCCTTCTGGATCCCTCTGTTCCCACATCACTTAATGAAACATTCTTCTACCCTGAATCTTTAGCATCTGGAGGTGGTGCTTGTGCTGGGCAGAGTGGGTATGTCCCTGGCACACCCCTCATACTCATTTCCGTGTGCAGCAGTTGCTAGGATGGCCCAGCATCATTTCAGGCCATGTTACAAGGCAGGATCAGAGGCGCAATACAATCCACAATGGGATTTTTTTTTCCTTTGTGCTTTTTCTTGTATTTTTAAAAACTCTTCCTTTTATTAAAGTAATACATGCACATAATTTAAAAATCAAAGAATACTAAAAGACATAATGGGAAATGCCAGTCCCATACCCTCCCTTCTTTTCCCCTGATTCCAGCTCCCTGGAGCCAACTCCTTCCCACACTTTCAGCTATTTCTCTTGCTCCTGATCTCCATCACATGAAACAATTAGAATATTGTTGTTTCTTGGCTTATCCATTTTAGACATTACCTCTTGATGGTAGATAAAACACAAGCTCTCTCTCTCTCTCTGGTCCTCTTCACACACACACACACACACACACACACACACACACACACACACATCATCCTCCTAATACACAGTGACACAGTAACCAGGACATCGTTAGGCTACTTCCTTATGAAAGTAACAAAGAGTACACTACTTACACAGACCGTTCCAAGCAACCTCTTGGTCTGGTCAAGAGACTCAATAAACACAAGATGCATGAGGCTGTTGCTTGTGTGGCAAAGTGTCCTGCTGACAGTTCATGTCTTTTCATAAGTAGGGGTGTACACTAAAGTAATGACAAGAGGATACTGAGGTCAGTACATCCGTTGCTAGCTGGTCACTACCATTAACAAGGATGATGTACTGAACATAATTGTATTGCTATGCTTTTGTGTGTGCATGTGGCACTAGGAACTGAACCCAGAGCCCTCGTACTAAGCACACCCCCAGCTCTTTTGGTTAAATTTCAAGACAGAGTCTTGCTAATTTCCCTGGGCTGGTTTCAAACTTGTGACCTTCTTTCCTTAGGCTCCCAGGTAACTGGAATTACAGAGGTGCACTGCCTCACCTAGCTTATGTGCTATACTCTTTGTGTGCAGGTTGGTGTGTGTGTGTGGTCCTAGGGATTGAACTCAGGGCCTTCACACTGAGCTACCTCCCCTAGTCTTCTTTGCCATTTTTTTAGTCTGAGACAGGGTCTTACTAAGCTCTTATATTGCCCAGGCTGGCCTCAAACTTGTGATCCTCCTGACTCAGTCCCCCAGAGTGCTGGAATTAAAGACATGTGCCGCCACATCCAGCTTGTGCTACACTTTTATACAACTGGCAGTGCAGTAATTTTTTTTTGACACCAGCATCACCACAGACACAAGAGTAATGCACTGCACTGTGATATCACAAAAGCATAAGATCACTCAGTGATGGGACATTTTCAGGTTTGTTACAGTCTCACAGAACCCCAGTCAAACACATGGTCTCCCATCGCCTGAAATGTCATTGTATGGAGCGTGATTATAGTTGGATTTCACTTCTTAGTTTCCATCAATAGTCAGGGCCAACATTTATTTAAAAGTACATTCACCAGAGATGCAGGAATTCTGCTCACCTTTTGCTAGAGTAACTGGTATGTTACTCAGCTTTCTGTCACCATAATGAATACCTGAGATAATTAGCTTATGAAGGGATTTTGACCCCTTTTGGAGTCTCTAGGTCATGATCAATTGGCACTTCATGACCACACCCCCAATGACCTAAAGACCTCCCATCAGGCCCCGCCTTTAAAGGTTTCGCCACCTCCTAATAGTGACTTTCTGGGAACCAGGCCTCCAACACATGGACATTTCAGGGACATTTAGGATCTAGCAGATAACCTGTTCACCTCTGTTCCTACTCTGTGCTTAGGCACTGCCCTGGACTCACAGTAGTAGATGGGTTGAAGGTGGAGATGATCCAGGAAGGCAACAAGTAAGAGGTGAGAAAAAGGATAATATAGGTTGTGTTTGAATGGGTGGTGGAAGAGGACTTCTCTGAGGAGGTGACATTTAAAATGCGGCCCAAAGCATGTGAGGGAGGAGCTAGCCATGTCAAGAGCTGAGAGGGGTGGCCTTCCGGGGGTAGAGAGGAAGGGGGAGGGCCTTGAGCTCAGATCTGGCCCTCATGCTTGGTGCAGTCTAACGCCAGCTCAGTGGAGGACAAGGCTTTGGGGCAGGTGAAAACAGCAGTACATGGCTTTTTCAATGAGCAAGATTTTAGCAGACGAGGCTGAGGTACAAGGGCATTTGGGGCACAGAACCTAGCACAGACAGAGGCCCAGAGATGGGGTGGAGACAATGAATCTATCTCCTTGTTCCTGGTGTTTGTCCTGTAACCTTAAGCATCTCAGTGACCCAGACAGATCTGTATTCCATACCTTCGCTGTTGGCTCCAGTCTTCTCGCAGACTTTCATGTTGTGTCATTATTCCTGGTCTTGAAGTGCTCAGACTACCGCTCTCCCTCCAGCGCTGTGGGGTTCCCAGCACAAATCTCAGCTTCTGTGGGTCCCCTCTGCTGCATCAACTCAGCCAGCGGCACAGAGACCTGCTGAACCATGCCCTGCCAGTGTGTGAACAGCCTTCTCCTGCGGGAAGGAGAGAGCATGGGTGGCAGAGGTTTAAAAACGTATTTTCAGTTTTACCCCACACCCTTCAGATGCTGGCGGATCCTAGTGCTTTGTTCAAAACATCTGCATTGTGCTCTCATCCGTGAGCCTCTGGCACCAGCCAACATGGAGCCCCTCGCTACCCACAGCAGCCCAGGCCTGGCCCCAGGGCCTGCCTCAAAGAAGCCCAGCCAAGGAACACCCATGCTTCACTTGTACTTTCCCAGACTCACAGGTTGCTTTGTCTCTCTGAGCCTCAGTCTTCACATCTGTAACATGGGGACAATAACTAGACCCCCCTCCATTAAAGGCTGCTAGGGGTAAGACAAGGTGCTACAGGTAAAGCACCTAGAACTGAGCACCCAGCAGTGCCTGGCAATTGTTACTTTCCTTCCCTTTATCATTATTAAGAGCTACTCCTTGCAACACTTTCCCTATTTCAGCTCCCCTTTACAAAATGCATCCACCTGGGCTATCAGCCCAACAACACATGTTGGAAG
The DNA here is from genome assembly GCA_004027595.1 of Dinomys branickii. Classification (NCBI taxonomy): domain Eukaryota; kingdom Metazoa; phylum Chordata; class Mammalia; order Rodentia; family Dinomyidae; genus Dinomys; species Dinomys branickii. The sequence continues at coordinate 178,791 of PVLD010000009.1, forward strand.
AAGAGGCCCTCACAGGCAGGCATCCCTCTGGGCCCAGAGCCACGATTTTGATGAGATTATTCTCAATGAAGAAAATGTGAGCAGCTGTAGAATATATTCTTGTCCCATCTGAATGGGAATCGACTCAGACAATAGAGCACCTTTCCAATGAGGAGGAAATGGAACTTCCTCCACACACTCTTCTTGGCTTCCCCTGGGATGGCAGCCTGGCGAGCTGGCAGCTTCACAGTGGGTTATCTAGCATCCTACCAGAGTAAATGGCTGGTTTGTGAGTTGAGTAGGTGAGAGTGAGTGGATGGATGGATGCTGGGCGGGTGGGTGGATGGATAGATGGTGAGTGGGTGGTGAATGGATGGATGGATGGTGGGTGGGTGGATACATAGGTAGATGGGGTGATGGGTGGATGGATGGATGATGGGTGGGTGGGTGGGTGGATGGGTCGATGAATGGTAGATGGATTGATGGACAGGTGGGTGGGAAGACAGACAAACGCATAGATAGGTGGATATGGTAAGCAACTTCTGCCTTCAGTGTTCTTGGTGCTAGCTTGTGGTTTCCCAGATTGTCCATTACTGTCCGCCTGTGCTCCTTGTGGTGCTCTTTAAGAGACACGTGTTAGTACAGGTCCTCCACAAACACCATCTTGTAGTCTTTACTGGGGGAGATGCATCTAGAAGGGAAAATGAGTAAGGAGTTGGAGAAGGCTGCAGGGCCACAGACCATGGTGCAAATCAGATGTGGAGGGTTGGAGAGGAAAAAGAGGTTGGACAGAAGCATCCTAGACTGTGTCCAACCTAAGGTAGCTTTGGAAAATCTGCCCAGAAGTCCTCAGGCCAAAGTTGGCCATCACAGGAGACCCAGGTCTGCCAGGAGGGGACCTGATTTCATATCCATTTCATGCTCTATCCCTGGCTGGAAACAGCAGGGCCCTGAAGCAATTACACTTGCTGTCTTTAGAAGGCAAGTTTCATTCTCCCGGCCAACACAGAAGAGGAGAGTTCTACATGCAGCTGTCCTAGAGCTGCTGCCTTCCCTGGTTCTTGGAGTCTTGGGAAGCTCGACCCTGTAGTGAAGTTGCCAGGAAGCCCTGCAGCTAAGAAGTCTGTTGAATCTAGCATATCTCAAATGTATTTTATCATGGAGCTTTTCTCTTAGAGTGGTTCCAAGAAATAGAGTTTGAGAAGGAAATGATGATAGAAAGAGAGATTTGACTACACACCAGTAGAGGCAGAACCAACACCAAAACACAAATCAAAAAGAAATAGGATGCCCCTAACTGTTCTGAATCAGGCCTCCTGCATGCAGAGCAGTTACAAAGCATTTCCCATCTGCTGTCTCCCTTTACCATGTATCATACAACCCGCGGGTCAGGGCTGGCAAGTTATTGCCCTCATTTTGTAGCTAACATTCATGCTGACTGCAGTGATAATAACTATTGAATTTACTGAGCACCTTTCCATGCCACACGTTAACCTAAGCTATTCCAACTCTATTAACTTTATTCCGCCTGCAGCTCAGAGAGGTTATGTGACAGATTCAAGGCCACAGAGCCAGCAAACAGCAGACCTGCATCTCAACCCCAGTCTATCTGACTCCGCAGGCCTGGGCAGCGAGTGAGTGGGGCAGCCCCTTCCTTGCTCGATCTGGCAGCAGGGGCATGCAAGCCCCTGTAAGTGGGCTGTTCATCACCTGCTCTATGTCATGGCGAGAAGCAGGCACGGGGAATATAAAGTGGGTAGATTCTTCTCCCCCTTTCTTTTACTGTCTTTATTTATTGAGGGACAAATCATTCCTGTTTCATTTGTGTTTCTAGCACAATAAAAATAAAAGATATGCCGGCAATCTGTTTAAAAGCTTATGCAATTCCAGAATTTGAGCGGTTGGATTTATGCTGCCCGCAGATCTCACAGACACAGCAGTGCCAGCTGCCTGGGCCCAGCAAGGGCTTCTGAAGTTGTTGCTATCCATCAACAGGGGGTGGTCGGCAACCCGTGGCTTTGGGTGGCACCTGCATAGGACAGAGCCCTGGCTGTCTCTGCCTCACTTCGCTCAGGGGCTCAGGTCCACCATTGTTCAAAGGGGGTGGATGTGGGCTGGTGGCAGAGAAGGGACCGCAGGCCTGGGAGCCGCCTGCCCTTCTGAGTCCCCTCCGCACACTGCAGCCTAAGCCAGGGCGCTCGCGAGGGTCGCGAGCTGGTGAGGCACAGTCTCTGTTTGAGCTTTCCGACTCGCCCACCACCCACCGGAGCGTCACAGCGGGAGTCCAGCACTGTTCCCTACAGTGCCATATCCCTGGGGCTAGCTCAGGATCTGGCACACAGTAGGTGCTCAGTAAATGCTGATTGGAGGAATACACTTGAATGACAAGTACAAATTTGAGGACCAGGCATGGGGGCGCCCATCTCATTGGCCTCTATGTCTGCCTGTCTTTCTGTCTCTATCTCTCTCTCCTCCTTTTTCTTTTCCGTATTCTTACCCTGCTCAGACTCTCTGCCTTCCAGCCTCTCCTGTCTTATATTTTCTCTCATGTTGCTACTTTTCTGACCTCTTCCTCTACGATGTCACCCACCCCAGGATTTAGGATGACGCAGGGAGAAGTCACACTTCTAGCCCTGCCTCCAGCTCCCTTCCAGCCTGAGTGCTATCTCTCTGAGCCTCAGTTTCTCCTTCTGCAAAATGGGAACGGCACACTCCCCACCATGCCTGTGGCAAGGGTAGAGTGAGGGCAGGATGGATGCAAAGGCGGGGAAGTGGTCACAGCAACCAGGCTGCTCCTGGCATGGGAGGCAGGTGCATGCTGAGTGCTGGGCATCCAGAGCCTTTGAGCTGGAGGGCAGCAGGGCTACCAGTCCCAGAGGGAAGCTGCACCCTCACTCTCAGAGTCCAAAGCTGCAGATGCCGACTGTCACCGAGACCGACAGTTCCATTAGGCAGCTGCCCGCCCCGCCTGTGAGTGATTAAAACGTCACCATCCATCAAGCGTGCCATACATCATCCCGCCGGCTGGCACTTCATCAAGGGCCATGGGAGCGCAGAGCATTCGCATCGTTGGCCTTGAATGGCCCTGAGGTTGGGCTGGCGGAGTAAAGTACAGAGGGACCCCAGGCCGGGACACCCTCAAAATGCAGCCAGGTGCCCACGCAGGGAGTGGGAACCATGGGGCGATGTGTGGCGCTGGCGCTGCAGGAAGCAGAGCTGGTGCAGGATGGCCACTGGGCGTCATAGCTGAGGGCCTTGGGACCATCTCATCCCTGCCCTCATTTTCCAGACCAGCAGACCGAGGCCAGGCAGGGCTGCCAGCTTGCCTTGTTCAGCTGCTCTCAGAGGGAAGTGCAATTTGGTGACGGATGTCCCCCTCCCCCCAGGGCCAGGGCCTGGCCCGCTAACATGGCCGGGGCCTCATACAGTGCAGGGCATGCAGCAGGGATCAGCAGGTGCAGACGGATCCCAGGAAATGGGAACGGAAGTCTCAGGGTCACTGGCCATTGGGAAGTTAGCGCTCAGCTCTCCTGACTCTCATTTGAGTGAGAGTCACTACCACCCGTCACTAATTCTACCTTCCACCCAGTAAGAGTAATAGCCGTAATAATAAATAGTAATAGTAACCGCCACTGGCACTGATTGTTTACTGCATAGCAAGCCCTGTGCTTGATACAGGTGTCTCTGCTCTAATGTCCTGTGTGTTCCCAGAAACCCCACATTCTACAAAACCGTGCACTAAAATTAGCAGCCAGTATACAAACAGGTTTAGGGGCATGGAAATTCTGTAACTGGAGCACATCAGAAGCCATCAGAATCCATCCCGGCACTGAGCACAGCTGAGTCGGTGCCCCCACACCCTGTCTGTCGTTCTGCACCACTGGGAAGGACGCGTTGAAGGACTTGGCTGTGCCGTCTCCAAGATGTCTATCCTGGAAGGCACTGGCTTCTGATAGAGACCGTTTTCATCAAAATTAAAGATCAGCTCCAGGCTGCTGCCTGTGTTGCCTGTGCATCGTCTGCACACCGGGAGCGGCGTCGTCCAGCTCCCCTGTTGTGCTCTGGCGCTCTCCCCTGACTTAACAAAGAACTCACAGTGCCTCCTTTATTTTTTCCCCTTTTTCTTATTTTTTCAATTTTGAAACAGGATCTCTCTCCATCGCTAACCTGCCCAGGCTGGGCTCAAACTTGTGATCCTCCCGCCTCAGCCTTCCAAAGTGCTAGCATCATAGGCCTATGCCACCGCACCTGGCTTTGCTTTACAGCGCCAGTTGAAGCCGCTACAGCAGCTATTGCTTGCAGTAAAGAGACATGCTGAGGTCAATTTTGTACTCTGTTCTTGTTAAGATCTTTACAAAGCTGGCTCTTTATCTTTGAGATAGCTTTTGCCCAGGGCTGCTTCAAAACATGAAAGGCCGCTGTGCAGGGGGACCATTACCCACCGACCAGCATGGCTCGGCCTTACTGACCAGACATATAGGAAGTAGGTCCTCCGGGACCTGTTGGTGGTCAACAGACTGTATCTCAATAAACCCTCGCACTAACCCATGGAGGTGGGTGCTGCTAGAATCCTTCTCATTTTACAGAAGAGAAAACCAAGGCTTGGGGAGGTTGTGTCATTTTCCCACAGCCCCTGAGCTAGGAAGTACGGCAAGAATCCGAGCTCAAGCAGCCTCCAGACTGGGGACCCAGCCAATCCCCCACCCCCACCCCCACATCACTCCACTACTCTGCCAGTCGCTCTTGGGTTTTGCAAACTCCTCCAGGACAGGATGGTATCCTTTTTGCAGCTCCTTCACCCAGGCATGAACCATGTCACAGACCAGTGCTGAACTGCACAGCTGTCATACCAGAGAGATTTCTCTGGGAAGTCCCACAGGATGGGAGGGGACACTGCTACCTGCCTGGGCAGTGTCTCTGCCACCCTGATCACAAGAGCCTGGGGACCATGGCCAGGGACACCAGCTGACGTGTACAATATGCTGCAGGACCCCGGCACATGGCCACAGACAGGGGCTCTGTCTTGGTTACCTTTCTCTCGGTACTGAGACAAAATACCCAACGCCCAAATTGAAGTAAGGAAAGGTTTATTTAGCTTACAGTTTGTGGAGGTTTCAGTCCTTACTTGGCTGGTTCTAAGGCAGAATGGCACATGGCAGACAGCAAACTGTTTACCCAGCAGAGCACAGCAAAAACCACAAGCAAAAAGGAGGAATGGCTGCAAGCAGCCTCCTTTTCTCCCCTACATTGTAAACAGCCTACCCCCACCCAGGGGTCGTGAACCTCTCACACAATCTCCATGCCTTCCTCTTCCACAAGCTCAGGATGTTTACAAAGTAAGCACCCTGGCTTCCTGCTGAATCACTCAGTTAAACCTCCAGATTCCCCAAGTTGACACAATGTATCAACCATAACAGGCTCCTTCCCTCAGAGCGTCCAGTGAGGTTGGGGGCAGCCTGTTATAGTCCCTAAACCCTGCTCCGAGCCAGGGCCTTTGGGGCTCACTTTGCTGGGGCTCGATCAGGACTCTTTCCCTTGCCACCGGGCATTGACTCATCTTCTGTGGGCTTCTGTGGCCGCAGCTGGGAGGTTGCGTGGCAGGGCCCATCCCAAGGCTTCTGTGCTAGAAAGTAGGAGCGCAACCCTGGTGCGTGCGTGTGCTCGTGCAAGTCAGCTCCTCCTCAGAGCTGGATCTGGGGGTGATCTTGCCTCCCCTCCCCACCCTTTGCACCCTCATCTCTACTCCCCTCCCCTGCCCCTCCACCCTGGGGCTATTCAAAGAGGCCTGGTAACCTGGAACACTTCAGTTGTTGGCGTGGGAGAGTTTGACTTTCCGGACCTCAGAGTGAACTGCAGGATGCAGCCATGCTGGAGCAGGGCTGAGGCGGAGCAGGCATGGAAACAGCGACCTTTCCTCGTTTGCAGCCCAGCTCATCTTGAACAGGGAAGGAGTCCGGCCCCCTGCATCGGCTGCCGGGTGGTAGCCAGGAACCCAAGCCAGGGCCCTGCCTGGGAGGCAGCAGCTACAGTGTGACATTGCCCCATCAGATGGCTCAGCCGCAGCCCCTCCTGCAGGCCCCCTGTCTAGCCTTGGTCAGCATTTTCAGCCTCTGCCCATGCCAGGACTGGAAGTGCTAGGCTTATTTCCAAAAGGCCAGATGGCCTTGCAGGGTACATCGGCCCAGAGTTCATGCCGCTATCAGAACATGACAAATGTGAGCCAAAACTGTGGCTTTGAAAGAGGGCCCTGGACTCAGAGGTATGGACTGCAGTGTCTGTGATCAGAGACGTTACTTTTCCATCCTGTGATAAGATTTTAAGAGTCACCTTTGCTTGCCCGTCCCTGGGTGCCCAGCTTCAGATATCATTATATAGGTGAGTTAAGCCACTTGCTGCTCAAAAGTATGGTCCCGGGACCTGCAGCACTGCATCACCAAGAGCTTGTTGGAAATGCGGATTCCTGGGCCCCTCCCAGACCTGCTGACCTAAGTCCCAGTTAAAACCCCCAGTGACTCCTGTGCTGGCTGACATCTGCACTCCTGAGCCAGGCTTCACTGTTGCTGTCCAGATGAGCAACCCGAGAGTCTGAGAGGAAGAATGGGTCACCTTTAATCACAGAGCCAGGGATGCGCAGAGCTGAGAGGTGAATTCCTCTGGGCTGCTCCAGAGCCCACCACGTGCTTCATGCTTTCCACGGAGACCTCAGGAGGGACCCTTTGTCCCTTTGTCCTGCTTGGGCCCAACAACTCCAAGGTGACCATGACTCAGCACTCTCAGGGATCCGAAGCCTGGGGGTTTCGGGCACTGATTGCATGATTGCTGCATGGAGGGGTGACTGCTAGGGGAGAGAAGTACGGGGGTTGATGGGGCAGAGAGGAGGCCCCACGGTGGCTGGGAAGGGCATCCAGTAGGAGGGGCCAGAGGGGACCTGAAGAACAAGCACAGGCCTGCCAAGCAGCAGCTCCTGGTGCCAAGGGTTGCCCCAAAGTGTAGGCCCTGGCTCATCCAGCTTTGCCACACTGCTGGGACATGACATGCCTCCAGTCCTGTTGCTCAGGAGGACATTGAGGCATGGTATTGTCTGCACAAAGCCACAGAGTAGGAGTAAGTGGAGGAGGTAGGACATCGCCCCATCAGTCTGCCTCTCCAGGGGGAGTGGGCACGTTCCAGGGAGGTGGACAGCATGTGCCCTTTCCCTGGCCAGGGATGGATAGCAGATTGGTGAGAGCTCAGGGCATTGGCTGTGGCTTCTAGCCGCTGTCCTATCCAGTCCCATCACTGACCTGGCAAGGGGCTGCTTGAGAAGCCTGGACAGCCTGACCTGTGGCCACTTGACCTGGTCCATGAAGGAATTACCTATGCACTTCAGGACTCCCCTAGGGCCGAGATGCTGCAGATGGCGACCAGTGGCCAGGACCCATGTGGATCAAGGAGTAAGGGTCAGTGGAGGGGTGACCTGATGTGAGGGGCAGAGATGCACTTCTGGGTCAGACAGGCTGCAGAGCCTCAGCCAGGGGTGGCACCACGGGCCTCTTGTAGGCATGCATGTGGACACTGCGGCACAGCCTGTGCAGGAGGCCTCCAGTGGGCAGGGCCTGCAGTCTATTCCATGAGAGCCCTACAGTTGCCCCACAAGGCCCTTGGTGGGGGGCATCCTTGCTTGTGTGTACAGAGGCTGAGGCACAGGGAAGTGAAAGGACTTGCATGACACGTCCTTACTGAGCCTCTGCATTGAGCTACCTGCCTGGCTACTGAGCTACATGTGTCTCTTGTGCTTCCCAGCAGACTCGTGCATGTGGGGATTCCTCTGTGGCATTTCTGTCACCATTCTTAGGTCCCAAGGGAGGGAAGTGTCCCTTTCCTAGAAGGCAAGGCCCAGGGCAGGGTGCCAACAGCACTGTGCTGGCACATGGGTGTTTCTGAGCTTACTGGGGTCCAGCCAGTGTTCTGAGGAAGTAGACCTTCAGAAATAGAAGCACTGCTAGGTTTGGGGGCTGCAGCTCACCTGGCTGGCTGTGGAGACCGGCTGGAGGGACACAAGGGTGCAATTATTCCTGTAGCCAAGGATACCTGGAGTGCTGGGGAGGTGGGCGACAGGAAAGCGACTGTTATTTTTAATATAGCCCTGTAATAGAAGTCTAGGTAGCAGGTGGCAGAACTCACCAGGGCTGTTTGCAGCCCGCTGAACTGATTATGACTTTAAGAATAGGATATACTCCCCTCCATGGTATCTTGCCTTAATATCTGTCAGCCTGAGACGATAGGGTTATTTTTATCTGTTGCATATTGTTTGGGGTGGAATTCTCTTCCCTAGCCGTGCAGAGAAGTGGAGGATCTAGATGCATTTGCTTTGGTATGAAGGTTAAATTGCTGCCTTTCATGGCTGTCGTGCACACCGCCCCCATCTCTGCCCCTTGACGTACACATGCGCCCACCCTCGGAAGTCCACACTCCTCCTCCTCTGAGTCACTTGCCACCCAGCTGAGCAGAGCTCAAGTGACCAAATGCAGTCTCCCGCTGGCACACCACACCAGCGCCCATGACTGGCCTGAGATGTCATCATGTCATCCTTGGCCCCAGAATCAGCCTGCAGCGCAGACCTGGGGGCTGTCCTCATGCAGGCAGGGACCTCCCTTGCACTGAGAAACCTGTGTGCTGGGCACTTTGCACAGCCCAATAAGGCGGAGTGATTTACTTTACAGGTGGAAATGCCGAAGCCCAAACACAACCTGTGGAGGGCACGGAGGGTCTGCAGGGTTGGATCTGGAACTGCCTCTGAGGTCTGTCCACCACTGCACGAGCTATTAGTTTGCCTGTGTAAATAGAACAGAATTTTCTGGAAAGAGAAAAGGAGCCTGGCCCTTCTTATAAGACAGAGAAGGGGTCGCCCGCTCCTGTGAAAGCATTTGGTGAGGGATTGATTTCTCAGTAGGCCACCAAAATGAGGGTGCTTTTATAACGTCTGTTACTGAGGAGCACGTTAGCATTTGGGGTGCAGCGCTGAACTATGGCAGGTGGGTGATCATGTGACCTGTGACACTGGAGTTTGGGACTAAGTTATGTAGTAGTTGTTGCAAGGCCTGAGCTGTAAGATCTAACTCAGATAAACCCCTGAGGGGGTTCAGAGTGGCTGCAGCTCTTAGAAGGTTGATAAGCATGGAAACTGGGGAGAAGAGCATGAACCGGGGAAATGGTGACCAGAAATAACACACCCCACCTGCACTCTTGAACAAATGTGAAGAGCATGCATGCCCCGCCTGGATCAGCCCCAGCCTCCGAGGCCTCTGTACTTTTCGTAGGTGCTGCACAGCTTCGATTGTACTCCCAAGGACAGTAGCCATTGCGCCCTTTCCTCTGGGATAAACCCGGCCACCCGTATGTGTTTGTTACTGGGCTATCAGGTGTAGGCAGAGATTTTCCATCTCAACAAGAACTCAGATTATTTTTCCCTCTCTTGTCATCATCTGATGCTTCTTTTGGCGAGGTGAATAAACTGGAGTGGCTTAATTAAGCAGAGGCAGCAAAGAGATGATTGGGAAGCTCTCCAGCCATGCACAGTTTTCCGTGGATGACACCCGTTTGCATTTGCAAAAGGAGAAAATGGCTTCAGTGCAGCAGGAGAGACTAGGGTTAGATGTCAGAGGAGAGAAGGGAACCAGCCCATGCCCCAAACCAAAAGAGACACTGATTCTGGGGTTCTGGGGTTCTTGGGACTTGGGATCAGGATACCAGCTGTGTGACCTCACACCAGGCACAGTGCTGCTCTGACACACAGTTTTCTGTATTGTAAAAATGGGTGTCGTGATACAGCTTCAGAGGTTGTTAGGGAGTGTATCTGTTAGCTTTCGTGTTGCTGGGATACGATACCTGACACCCAGAACTTAAAGAGGAGAGTTTCATTGGCTCACAGTTTTGGTGGATTCAGTCCATGGTAAGCTGGCTTCTCAATCAGGAATATCATGGCAGGACACAATTAAGCTTAACCACCACAGGAAATTAAGATGAATAGATCTCAAGTGGAGAGAATGAGTCTGGCCAACAGTTCACTCCGATTAGTGCTGCCATTGTTGAATCTCAAGTGGGCGACCACTGGATCTGCATGTGACATATTCAAATAGGACATCCTGTAAGAAGCTGGCTTTGATATACCCAAGCCTTTGGGCCACTGATTCTGGGACTGTGGAGATCTAACAACTTAGGTGAAAGATGGTTCAGAAGCAGACCCCTTGTAGACTCTGGGGGCCACCTCTTTCCACAGTTTTAAGGGTGCCCACTGGTTCATTAGAATTTGGTGACTTTGTCCCCATGAAAATTTAGGCTGTTTGGCTCACCACTTGGGTGAAACCACACCAGCTGTTTCAATTCAGAGTCTGGGTAACCACCCTGCCTTCTCCTGAGTGTGGCTGATGGCAAAGGTAGCCTGGACATATTTTGTATTTTGGAACCACTTTACTGAGATATAGTTTACATATCACACAATTAAAGCATTCAGTTGTGAGTATATTCATAGATTTGTGCAACCATCACTACAAACAATTTTACAGCATTTTCATTACCCTCAAAAAGAAGCCCTGTACCCTTTAACGATAACTGTGAATACCCCATCACTGACAGCCCTGGCAACCCACAACTCTATTTTCTATCTCTACAAATGTATGAGGGAAGAAGATGACACCACATGTGGTTTTCTATAAAACAGAATGTTCTCGACATTTTTCTGGGTGGTAGCATATGTCAGTACTTCCTCTTTGCTGACCGAGAAATAGCGCATGGCATGGAAATAGCGCATTTGCTTAGCCATTCGTTAGCTGATGGGCATTTGGGCTATTTCTGCCTTTTGGCTATTGTAACTAGTGGGCACGATGGCTACTGTCCAGCACTGTGCAGCACTCAAGTACAAGTTTTCGATTCAATGCTGCTTCTCCCTTAAAGTCAGATCTTGCTGGAAGAACTAGTTGATGACAATATTAAGTAGAATTAGACAGAAAACATTACTTTATGGGGGCTGTTGAACCCAGGGCCTTAGCACTGAGCTACATCCCCAGCCCTTTCGCATTTTTTTACTTTGAGCCAGAGTCTCACTAAGTTGCCCAAACTGGGCCCCAACTTTTGATCTTCCTGCCTCAGCCTCCCAGTGTGCTGGAATAATAGGCCTGCACAACCGTGCCCAGCTGAGAACAGCATTGTCAAAAAGGATACAAACTATAAACTTAGAGAAAGATCAGAAGGCTATACTTGCAGTCTTATTTCTCTGACCTGCACTGATGGCCTTAATGCTGTAGCCCTGGAACTCCCCAGGGGCTTTGGTAGGATATATCACTGTCAACGTTGTCTAACCAGGTGCATCCTAAGAAGATCCAGGAGGTAAAATTTCCCAAGCCTTCCATGTAGTAAGAAATAGAATTCTCGACCATTGGTTTATATTTAGCTATCACTGCTAAATCTTTGTGGTGGGCCTTAGGTTATCCAGAGACAAGTTTCCAGGCCGGCTCTAGCAATTGCTTGGTGCACCTCTTGCACACCAGAACATTCTCTCCTCTGATCCACCTAGGAGGTGCAGGAGCTCTTTGAATACCCACAAGCTCGCCTGCAGTCACATGCTGGGAGTTGACAAAGCTGGGATTCGGATCTAATTATTTTCCATCCTAAAGTCCAGGTTCTTCACCACTGTCTGCATGATAGTCTTCAGTCTGGAAAATCCCCCTGCAGTCCTTTCTGAGACATGGAGGGGAGGTATAGTTCTCCTTGATCTTTAACTTCCTTCATCTGTTACTTAACTGAACCCTGATCTGACCCCAACTGTGCTTATCTGACCCATGTGAGAGTGGCCTCCAGTTCCGCCTGACACCAAGTGCCTGCGTGAGTCAGTTGTCTCCCCCCCACCACAGCTGTGATGCGTTGCAGGAGCTAATGACAGGTGGGGGGATTTTCTTGTCCTTCTGGGCTTCTCTGCATATGTAAAGCATCCCTATATTTCTCCTTTTGTCCCCACTATTTCCCCTTAGCCCTCTTCCACCAACCCTCAAATCTCAGTAAGAGAAGGGGTGAGTGTGTATGTGATGGACACTCTTACCCTAAGCTGCCCCTGCCCCTCCACATCCCTGGCACAGAATCTTACATGCCAAGACTGCCATGTGAGCTTGGGTTAAGGAGAACAGCATGACATTCTCAGAAGCCACCTCAGACAAGAGCGGGACCCCTACTCCCAGGGCTGAGAGACTCCCATCTCCAGGTACCATGCGAAGGTTGCAGGCTAAGCCTTTTTAAACTTTTCTTCTTTTTTTGCTGGCATGCCACCAGGAGTGGGATGGCTGTAGACATTTTTCTGGGATTTGCTGAGATTTTCTTTGGGGTCCAGGCTGTCACTAGCTTTTATAAACATTCTATAGACATTTGAAAGCTAACAGGAGGCTTTTTGTTTAGGTACAAGCAGTTACACACTCAAGATGAACTTTGTACTCAATACACGCACATGCTTACTTGGGTTCCTTAATTGCATTTTCGGGATACATCTAAGCAAAACCAAGTATAGCAATGGAAAATAGAGAGCCTTTTCTCAACCGATCCAAAATAAATGATCAGAATGAGCTAGAAGACATTAATGAGGCATCTGACTGGGTTTTGGCGATGGGTTGGTCATGCGAACCTTTACCAGGTTCAAGTTGCTACGGTGGTTGCTCCGCCAGGCTCCCTTCACTTGTTCCTGGTGTGTGATCTGCAGAGAAGAACAGAGAGAAGCATGAGTTAGTATCAACAGCTGGTGCAGGAGCAAGGATGAGCCATTAGTGTTTTTGCGGCATAAGGAGTTCTAATACAGGACCTTATCCCCGCCATGTTTATCACTTTATTCACCGAATGCCAAAGTAGACCTGTGCTGCATTCTGTCTGCTCAGCATCCGTCACACTGATGTTTTCCTAGGAAATCACCCCTACCACCTTTGATCTATTAGTCCAGGTTGGGTACACTCCAGGGACTCAGCAGATATGGGCCTTTGATATGGACATGGAGCTTGAGTCCTGAGCATTATAGTCTCCATGCTGCATCGACTTGTTCAAGGTGGGCATTTGCCCCAAGCAGAGCTAGAGACACAGTGACATGTTTACCGTGATAGAGCCTCAGACAAGAAATGCATGCCTAGCACTGAATGCGAACAGGGGAGAATGTGAGACTGGTGGTGTTGGCAGCCATTTTGTCACCAGGGGGAGAAAGCCCATCTGAACAAGGAACTCACGCAAGACAGGAGGGAGCCAAGGATTGCCAAGAAAGAGAAGCAAGGAGCTGGTAGCATCATTTGAGATCCTTTGCCAACCTCTGCGTGGATGTAGAGCTGCCCTTGGATTTTCTGGTTGTGAGAGTCAATGGTTTTATTTAAGCCAATTTGAGTTGTATTGTTGGCCATGAGTAATTAAAAATACTGACTGACTGTCTGCTGAGCACAGGAAGCACATCCACCCTCTCCAGGCCCTGCAGTGAGCAGTACAGTGAGACTAGCATGGGTCTGAAATCACTGTTAAAACACAACACAGCAATGGCTGTACTTAATGTATGAACGAACTTTCAAGTGACCCTGAAGAGGAAGCGAGTGGCTAACCTTTCCGGTGCACCTCAGCAGAGGGCCTTATGCAGGGAGGCCTTTTAGAGTGCTGCACTGTGTTGACCATGAGAAGAGGCCCTCAGCTGTCTCAGAGAGCTACAAAGCTACAAAGCTACAAAGCTATAAACCATGAGCGTTTCCCGCCCCTGGTGCCCTCCCAGTCAATCCCGCTCCTGTTCCAATCAGACCTGGTGGGGGTTTAATTGCTTTGGATTGATTTTTGCCAGTGGTACCTTCCCACCCCTCTGCCTGGGGACACAGAGAGATTAGTCACATTGGGGAGGCTCCCTACTGACAAGAGCAGAAAATCAGCAGGGTGTGAAGACTGTTTAAACTAATCTTTAAAATCAGCATTGCAAGTGTACCTACGATCTGAGCCGCCATTTTGACACATCTGATTTGACACACACTGACTGAGACACTCCAGGTTAGTAAGAAGCCAGCAATAACAGTCACAGGAGCTATCATTCGTCGTCATCATGTGCTCATGATATACCAGCACCATCCAAGCTCTTTGTACGCACGCGCGTGTGTGTGTGTTCAGAATGTACTCAGCTTTGCGCACCAAGCACGGGGCCAACTTAGTGAGTTCTTTATCCTAGCACAATCATGGGCCTCGGCAGGATTCATGACAGACTGAAAACAGTGTCTCATTTCGTCCTCACATGACACTGACATGAGCACTGCATTGTACCCATTGTACAGATGGGGAGAGGAAGTAAGTCATCTGCCCAGCTGGGAAGGGGCGGAGCTGGGGTTTGCCTCAGCGAAGTCCTGTTGCTCCCGTGGATCCCTTCACATGGGATAAGAATCCTAGTCCACGTAGTGCCACTCTCAGGATGCCTGAGATAGGGTAGTTTATAGAGGGCACAGATTCATTCTTTGCAGTTCTGGAGGCTGGGAAATCCAAGGTCACAGGGCAGCGTGCAGCAGCACCATGCCTCACTGGGAGCAGAAGGGCAAGTGCCCAAGAAGGGACTGACTTGCTTGTAGAACACCCTCCTCCTGTGGCAACAGCGATAATCCTGGCAGGAGAGCACAACCTTCCTGCCTCTCGACACCACTGCACTGAGATTAACTTTCCACTCCCTCAGTCTTGAGGGCCAAGCACAAACCCAGCAGCATGGTCAGAGCTGCGGCCACCACGTCTGCAGCAGGACTGTGGCCTCCCTATCGAGCTCTGTGACACCCAGCAGCACTGAGCACTGCTCTGAGAAGTGGGTCTGCCCTAGATGTGCATGGGGAGGCGCCTGTGGTGCTGTGTGCTGGTTGTTCCAATGCGTCTGTCACCAGGGGCCAGCCAAAGGTGTGGCCCATGTGCAGAGGGTGTGTTCAGTGCCCCTGAGCAGCCAGAATAGATCCAGAAGGAGATCTGACTTTCCCTCTGATGAGCAGGTCCCACGGGGCCGCAGACACCCCAGGACACACCGGCTCTACAGGGCTGGGGGAAGGGACGAGACGCGATTGGAGAGACCCCCACCCTAACCTGGAGGGGCAGGGAGCAGCTGTCACGGTGTTTCACAGACAGCTTTGGGCAGAAGTGGTGAACAGGGCCTGCCTGACACAGTTCTCACCCATCTTCACTCTGCTGGGCTGCAGAACTCAGATTTTCTGTTAATTCCCAAAAGCTGGCACTGAACAAGGGCTGCTGGATCAGAGATGGATCCTGTCCAGACCCTAACACTGGAGGATGCACTGGTCCCAGACACAGACCTGGCAATGGCCATGATTCCAAATCCCACCGTGGCATTTGGTACAGGTCTACGGAGGGTGCTGAGAACCCAGGTGAAGGAATACTTTACTCAGCTGAGGGATTAGTGTCACGTGAAATTTGAGGAGAGTGGGAGGGTCAATTTGAGTAGTCCTTGAAGGGTGAGTAGGAGTTTACCAGTAGAAGGAGTGCGGGCCTCTAGGCATACGGGGACATTTGGGAGCAGTAAATATTCCTGCAGCGCTAGGTCCTGGTGAGGAGCGGGCCCAGCAGACAGGAGGCCAGCTTCGCTCCTGCTTCCCTTCCCTTGCTCATGGTTCCATCCCTCCATCCGGCCAGAGGGCAGTCACTGGGCGGGAAAATGGGCTCAACCTACTGAGGGCCGAATCCTCCCACCGTGGATAAGTTGACGGAGTCAGGGGCTGCTCCCCGCCGTGAGCTCGAGGCTGAAATCTTCCTCCTGAGGTGGACGTTAAACTTCATAAGCGGGTGCCACTGAGGAGTGAGAACTGCTGGAAACCGAGGCAGGGAGGGTTTCAACAGTGTTCCCGATGGGGTTTGCCAGGTGGTTGTCTTAGCCTGTTCTCTGTTACTGTAACAAAATGCCTGTGACCATTATTTATATGCTTTATTATAATGTAATGATAATACTACAATTTATAAAGAGTAGAGGGCTGCAGAGACTCCTCAGCATTCCTGCCTTGTCCTCCCCCTCCTCTTCCTTCTCCTTCTCCTCTTCCTCCTTCTAATTCTTCTTCTTCCTCAAAGTACTAGCGGGTTGAAGCCAGGGCCTTCACACTGAGCTAGATCCCCGACCTTTCTTATTTTTTGAGACACTGTCTGGCTAAGTCGCCCAGTCTGGGCTCAGACTCATCCTCCTGCTTCAGCCTCCTGTGTGCCACCATGCCTGTCTTCATTTTCTTCCTATGCTCCACTAAACCTAATCATTTCCCAAAGCCTCTGCTGCCAAGTACCATTGACCTGTGAATCTGGGCAGAAAGCTGAGCAGGGCACAGCACCAACCCTTGAAGTTGCAATGGTGGCAAAAGCCAGGCATTCAACGAGCTTGGTGTTTTACCACCCCCCCACACACACACACATAGCATCTGGCAGTATTAGAGAGAGGGCTCAGAATTCAGATTCCCCGGGGCCATGTGTCAGCTATACACTTTCGGGCTGCCGAGTCCCCTCTGGGCCTCGCTTCTGCCATGTGTGAAATGTGTTGAACATGATACCCAGCTTACAAAGTTGTTGTGACATTGGGGATGCAGATGAGTTATCATGTGGAAGAGTCCTCCCCCACGAAATCCTCAGTGTAAACTGCTGTCTGGATTTCACTGGCACAGTGCTAGGCACACAGAGATAGTGACTGCTGCATTAAAGGGCAAACCCCAAGTGTTAGTTCTTTAGGGAGACCATTCACCCACATATGGACCAGGAAGCTGGCCAGCCCACATTGGATGCCGGGATTTAGGCGGCAAGGGCAGGGGACCTTCTACCCTCACCCTTGTGCAAGGTCATGGTCACCTTTCTCAACACCAAACAACGTGTCTGGAGGTGCCAAGAGAACAGAATTTTCCAGACGCTAGCGGATGCAGCTCCTTCCCAGTGTGAAAATAGATGGCCCTGGAACCGGAGAAGCTAATGAAGATGATAATTAGAATTGCTTATTAGGACCTGTCTTCTAAAGTTCATTTGTGCTTTTCATAGAAACTACAACACATCTGCTTAGCAAGGATGCCAGATCTCCTTGATTTGGTGCATTTTAAAACATGATCTGTATGCCTTCCCTTCTGCTGGCCTCCTTTCTCCCCCATCTCTGGTATCTGCTGCTGCGGTGGTCTCTCCCTGCATGAGAGCTGGACATTGAGTCCAATAGACACCCTGAGTGCCCATCCCACCCAGATGGGCAGTGGGGAGATGACAAGGGCAGCCCCTAAGCAAGATGAGTAGTGGGTCTCCTCTCTTTGAATAACATCAGTCCCTGTCAGAGTCCCTGTTTCATGCTCAGCACCTTGTCTACTCTGGGTTAGACAGTGTCTCCCCCAAATTCATGCCCACCTGGAACCTCACATCTTTATAGATATTAAGCAGTTAAGTTAAAGTCATACTGGATCCTGATGAGCCACAATTTAGGATCTGATGCCTTTGTAGGAGGGTCATCTGAAGACACAGAGAGATGGCCAGAGGAATAGATTGGAGGAATATAGCCACAAGCCAAGCAATGCCAAGGGCTGAAAACTCCCAGGAGGTGAAAGAGACCAGGAAGGATTCTCCCTTAGCACCTTCAGAGAGAATACAGCCCTGCTACACTTGACTTCAGACTTCCAGTCTCCAGAACTATAGGAAAATACATTTCTGTTGCACCAGGTCACCCCATTTTTGGTCCTTGGTTATAGAAGCCCTCAGAAACGTTTTTAGTCTCTCGGTTGCCCAGGTGTCTCACATCGTTATGCCCTTCCACAGCATGGGAAAAAATACCCATGATCCCTGGGACAGAATACCCAATACCTGCAACTTAATGGAGAATACGGTTTCAGTGGGTTCCACCCATGGTAAGCTGGTTCTGAGCAAGAAATGGCACGGTAGAGGATGGCTGCGCAAACCACGGAGACCAGGAAGCGGACAGAGAAAAAGAGAAGCCAAGGACGAGAACACATCCCTCCAAGTCAAACCCCCAGTGACCAACCTCCCACCAGGTCCACTTCCTAGGGGCACACTCAGGTACCAAATTCATCAGTGGGTGAATCCACTGATATGTACAGTGCGCCCATGATACAGTCACCTTCCAAACATGTGAGACTTTTGGGGGGACACTGTAGGTCTAAACCACAATACACATGCTGCTTCCCCTGCCTGACCCTCACCCAGCAGCAACTGCTTAGCCCATCTCCATGTCCCCTGTCCAGCCCCTACTGAAGGTCCTGGTTAGATAAGATGCCTTAGATTTCCAAGACTGGCAGGCAGGGCTACCCCTGTTGGACACCCCTACATCACTGTTTGTCCCTCCAGCACCTACCATGGTGTGTCCTAGCCGTGTGGCTGAGCCCAACCTCACCATCAGACCACACTGGCAAAGGCAGCACCCACATGGGGCTGGTCCATTGGCATATCCTGGGCATTTGGTAGATATTTTCCCTCATGTTTAGTAGGATCATGGTAGAAGCTAAGCTGAGCAACACTCCTGGCTGTGTCTAGCTGTGCTGTGTCCTGTGTTCAACTCTGCTACCACCCCACACGGGAAAGGAAGCAGCCTCCTTCATCTCTGACTTCACCTCTGGAGATACCATGTGGTCCATTCAACTAAAGGCTCTGTATTCGATACCACCAGCCAGTTGCCAGTTCTAGTGAATGGTGTCATCTCCATGGGGCGAGGTCCCTCTGCAGCAGGCACTCTGGGCCCTGTGCTTCTTCTTCGGGAGTCCTTTGCACACAGATGTTTATGCAGTGGCTTACATGAGTTAATATAGGTGACCTAAACCAAAAGCAAGCATCCTGGTTTTCCTGAGATTTGGTTACAATGCTTGCCTCTGTCTCCTAAATTCCTGTTTGCGATCCATGCCCATCTTACCATCCTTGGAGCCTGGCATGGAGCTGGCATATGAAAATTTGTTGCTGGGTAATAAAATACATTTGATTTTAAAATTGCTATGCCTAGAGGAGCCCAAAAGTCCTTCTGATCCCTCCAAGATCTTAGGTTGGGCTCCAGGAGCATCAGGCACCTACTCTGAGGCCCTAGGTGTCGAGCTCTTGCTGCCTGAGCTGGGGAGAGCTTGGGCTGTGCAGCTCATGGGGCTGGTGGGCTGCAGGATGCTGTACTCCCATGGAAGGAACTTGGACAGAAAAGGAGGAACGGACGCAGGAAGCCAAGCAAGGATGGCCACTCCCTGCCCCCGCAGTAGACCTCTGACCTTGCAGTGTCCTTCTCTTGCATCTCAGGTGCAGGCTCACATTTCCCAGGCCCCTTTCACTGCAATGCTTGGCCAGGGCCTCTGAGGTCCGGGCCAGTCTAGGGAGCATAGAGACCTGACTCAGAATCCTAGCTTCCTCCTTCACTGCTGCGTCTGCCTGCAAGGCTTGTTGTTCTGGGAGATCTGTCACAGTGGGGAGATTCATTCTGCACTGTGGCTGTGAGTGGGCTGAGAGGGAAACAGGAGACAAAGGCTGCACTTGACTTAGACCAGCAGTCCAAAAATAGAAAGCCCCAGAGTGTTTGAACCCCAGGACCTGGCTTCAGCCATGGTGCAGATGGCAGAGTTCCCATTGGATCCAGGGGGGATCTGTCCCCCTCCTGGGCTCCAAGCAGGTGGGCTCTGTGAAGTAGGGGGCCACAAGCTTCCATCTCACAAGGACATTGGGAGGATGAGATGACAGGGCACACAGCTGTCACTCAGCCAGTGTCAGGTGCTGCAGTTTATGCGGTTAACGATGACAGCAGTCAGCCCACCAGTGCCTTTCCTACTTGTCTCTGAGGACGGCAGAAGCGTGCACCTATTGGGTGCCTAGAGGATGCCAGTCTCTGGGCTTTCTAACCCTTTCTCAGGGATCTGTGGCACTGATAAGGAAACAGAGATTCCTCCAAGGCCACACAAAATAGACCTGGAGTTTGAACTCCGGATTCCTGACCCAAGGCCAAAATCTTCACCACTTGCAGGCTGGCACTTCTTGCAGTGAAATCTTAACCATGTGGCTCTTCAGCACGATTGACTGGATTCCTGTAGACCCAGAACCCCAGGGCAGATGTTTAGTTTGGAGGACTGGAGGCTTTTCAGCTACTGACCTTGTCTCTGCAAGGACTTCCAGAAACTGGGGGCATCAGGTCTACAGAGCGTTTCTTCCCAGGTTCCTCTGCTCCCCCACCCTACATTGAGGGCACGGTGTTGATAGCAGCGAAATGACAGACAAGAAGCCAGGGTCCCTGTTACCGGTCCCTGCTGGCCCCTTGGGCTGTGCCCATGGTCGGGATAGCATTTTCCCAAGCCGGGCAGCAGGGTGCTGTTCCAGCCCCAGCTTGGCATCAGAGCAGTCTCCTGTCAATACTCGAGCATTTGTGGTCCCCCTCATGGACACCAGTCCCTTCCATTCATTCCTTTGAATCTCTGCTTGTCTTTTGGTCCCAAGCTTTTAGAGCTCTGAGTTTCTCTCTCACCTCCCACAGTGAGCTTTTGATCTTTTGCCACCTCCCCTGTATGAGTCCACTTCGGGAACAGGCACTGGACTGTTTATGGAACCTCAACTCAGAGGCCCTCGCACGTGAGCACACACACACACACACACACACACACACACCACACACACACACACACACCACACACACACACACACACACACACACGGTCAGCACTGCGTGACTCTAATCACAGGCTGCACACTAGAGACCAGTGATTTTGTGAGTCATTAGGATGCAGGGCTGGTGCTGTATAATATCTTTGGGCGAGTTCTATAATTTTTATATCTTCACCTATGATAGCATTTCCAGTGAAGCAGAATGGGACAGGGGCTGGCGGATGTCACAGCCCCTCGAGTGTTTCCGGCTCAGCACGAAAAGTCTTCTCTGCATCCCAAGGGTGGGGAGAGGGATGGATTCTGATCAGGCTTGCAGGTGGCACAGAGCCCTGGGTCTCTGCTTCCTGCTAATCAGTATTCGGAAGCGGTGGTTGTGGGCAATGTTGGAGAACTCGCTTCTGCGCGTCTTTGTGTTGGCAAATTACAGCTTTCAGGTGAGGCTCCCTCCGCGGCGCAGTGGCTGCGAGGGGCAGGTTTAATTAGCGGACAGGCCTGCTGGAAAAATCCAGTGCTACTAGCAGCCTTGTTGCTTGAACGACTGCTGGGCTGAGCCTGGTTCCTGCTCTTGACTTCCTTCCCGCAGCTGCCCAGAACCCACCCCCGCACTCCTATGCGCTAATCCCAAGGTATCCAGGGAGGAGGGAGACAGGCAGGAGAAACTTCAGGGACAGTGGAAAGTTCTGATTGTTCCCCAGCACTCTCTTGGTGGAAAAATCCCAATATTTATCCAGGGCTGAGCCCAAGGCCTCTGGGCTTTGACCTGGAGGGGCTGCCAGGCAGATGTATTGAGAGTGGGGCCTAAGGACTCAACCCTGGGAAATGCAGGCTTCAGAGTGAAGACAAATGGATGGAGGTTGAGTCCCAGCTCTGTCACACATACTTGCTGTGTGACTTTGGTCAAATGGCTTACCTTCTCTGATCCTCAGTTTCTTCATCAGTAAATTGGAGCTCATAGAGACTTCCTCTGGAAATGGTGCTTAATGAGCTTAACGAGCTTCGTATTTGACAGCACACCTAATCTGGAGTCAGCTCTAATCCAGGACGTCTTCTAGGGCAGTTGTACAGTGGTGCTTGTCCTGTCCCTAGGGTGGCGTTGTGCTCATTACCCCCAAAGTGAATCTTACTCTACAACCAAAGGCCTGAGAAATATGAGCAGGCGCAGACCCCTGCCTGGGGTCTCACAGCGAGGCAGGAAATTTCCCTGACACTTGGAGATGGAGAAAAAGGCCTGGGCCTTCTGTGAACACTGGCCTCAGCTGCTCTGTTCCTTGCCCAGCCCACATGGTCCCCAGAGGGAGGTGGCACCCTTGCCCAAACCTGGGTATCTCCATGGGGAGGTCAGGAGCCTCACTCACATCAAGATCCCCTGCTGCATCTTACCTGCCTGTGGCCATTCCCCTCCTCAGCCTTGAGGCCCTGCTGGGCTTGGACAGCTTCCCAGGTACCTGTCTTCCAGAATGTTCCTTCTCATCACCTTCAGAAGCACCGCCTCTTCCCCTGCCTTCCCCACATCCCACCGTGAGCCTCCCAATCCTCCCGTTGGAGGCAAAGGTTGGGAGGGAGGTTTACTGCTGAGGAAGTTCTACTTGCTTTCACACTAGCTCTGGTCTGGCCCTTTGCAGCAGTGAAACCAGATATGACTTGTTACCTCACCAGGACCCATCCTGGCTGGTTATGGGTCTGCAACACAGGGATAAGGAGCCTAGGCCTCCTGCCACCTGCTCAGCCCTGGAGTCAGATTGGGCTCGAGTCCACCTGGGGCCCATAGGCTGAAGTGGAGGCAGAGGAAATGGGGACCCTGTCACCAGAAGAAGGGGGCATGAGCACTGGGCAGACCACCTGGAAACACGCTGTCACTGGCAGGCAAACACCTCAGCTCCTGAAGCCCCATATTGGAAGCTGAATTGGGACTCGAGCCTGCGGGGGCCAGGTGCTCACGTGGCTCTGCTCGGAAGGAGCTATGGACTCTGAGGCTCCTGTGCTGGTCAGGAAGGAAGTATCTCTGGGTTTGTGTCCTCATCTACAGATGGGGTATAGTAACTGCTTCCAGGAGCAGTTATAGAACAATGTCATCTGATAGAACTTTTTAGAACTTTCTGTCCAGTACTGTAGCCACCAGCCACAGGTGTATATTGAGTGCTTAAAATATGACTGGTGTAACCGAAAGACTGATTTTTTTTTTTTTGGTACCAGGAATCAAATGATGCTGTGCTTGCTAGGCAGGCGCCATGCTGCTGAGCTGTCTCCCTGGCCCTGAATTTTTAATTTTATTTCATTTTAATGAATGTAAATTTAAATAGCCCTGTGTGCCTAGCAGTAACTTTATTATAAACGGGAATTATAGAATATTCAGTAGGGTGATGAATGTGAAATTGCTTTGTAAACTTTAAAGTGAAATAAAGGACTAGTTATTGCATGCCTAAATTGAATGTATTGCAAATGAGACCAGGTGTTGTGTGGATAAGTCTGGAACATGTTCGTAATTATTGTAAGTGCTGATCTCAGGGAGGACTCAAACATCCTGAACGGACCTGTTTCCGGACATCTCTCTTTATACCTGAGGGATTAACATAGTAGACCTCCAACAAACCTGTGCAGACTCCCAATAAGAAATTATTGCATGGATGAATGGATGGATGGATGGGTGGATGGATGGGTGGATGGATCGGTGGGTGGATGATGGATGGATGGGTGGCTGGATGATGGGTGGATGGGTGAATGGGTAGATGGATGGATGGACGTGTGGGTGGATGGATGGATGGGTAGACAAACAAGGAAACAAACAGCTAAACTAATATCAAATAGCAGTAAGTGCTATCGAGAAGAATGCAGAAAGGAAGAGGGATCCGGAGTAACTGGAATTGCCATTTGCCACAGGGTGGCCAGGTGAGGCGCAGGGTAACTAAGCAGTGCATGAGAGAGTGAGCCACACAGAGATCTGAGGGACAAGCAGAGAAAATGGAGGCAGCTAGTGTGGCTGGACCAGGGTGTAGCAGGACTGAGAGAGAAAGTGAGGTCACAGGTTGCCAAGGGCCCTCCCTGCTTTGGGAAGATTTGGTTTCTTCCGAGTGAAATGAGAAGTGGGTGGCAGGTTTTAGAAAAAGGATTTGGAAATAGTATTTGACTGATGTTTGTGTTGTGTTGAGAAGTGACTCTAGGGAGAAAACAGAGATGGGGCAACTATAGAAGATGTTGCAATCATTGAAGCAAGAGACGATGATGGCTGGGACCAAATGGGGTGGCGGCAAGTGGGGTATAGTGGTGGGACTGAGGGTCTCCTTTAGGAGCAGGATCAACAGAAACTTCTGGTGGGTTGGATGCAGGGCAGGAGAAAAAGGAGATGTCAAGTGTATCTTCGAGGCTTGACAACTGCAAGGAGAACACCACCAT
Organism: Dinomys branickii; assembly: GCA_004027595.1. Taxonomy (NCBI): domain Eukaryota; kingdom Metazoa; phylum Chordata; class Mammalia; order Rodentia; family Dinomyidae; genus Dinomys; species Dinomys branickii. The sequence continues at coordinate 202,752 of PVLD010000009.1, forward strand.
CTCTCCAGAAAAGGCAGAGGCAGGAGCAAGTTTAGAGGGGCTGGGCCTGGAGAGGATTTCCATTAAGGACACAAGAAGTTTGAGCTGTCTATGCATTGTCCAAAAGTTTGGGCTTCATGGGAGAGGTCAAGGCTTGTTGAACAAATTTGGGGATAATCTTTAAAGCCCTGCAACTGGACAAGTGAGTACAAATTAGAAAGAGGCCCGAGAATTTAGCTCTGGGGCCTCCCACATGCAGGGGACAGAGAAGGAAGAGAACCAGCAAAGGCTATTGAAAAGGAGGAGCCAGGGAAGTAAGACGAAAACCAGCAGAGGATGACCACCCCCCCCAAGGGGCATGTATCAAGAGAGAAGATGAACAACTGGTCAGTGCTGCTAAGAGCTTAAGACAAGGCTGAGAAACTGACCATTGGATTTAACAGTGTCTTTTTTTTTTTTTTTTGCGGTACTGGGGATCAAACTCAGGACCCTGTGCTTGCTAGGCAGGCGCTTATTCCACTGAGCTATATCCCCAGCCCTTAACAGTGTCTTTAAATTGTCTCTGAGGAATGGTGGTATGAATTGTTAACTGGATGACTGGATGGATGGATGGATGGATGCACAGGTGGATAGATAGGTTACCTTGACTACTGCAGCTGCCTGCTGCAGGGCTTCACCTGTGACAGCCATTGATAGGTGGCAGACATCAGTATGCCAAAACCAAAAGCTTTCAAGACCAACCCCCTGTTATGGTGTGTGTCTGGATATTCCCCCCGGAGCCTCATGTATTTTCAGATGGGACTTTTCCAGAGGTGGCTGGATCTAGAGTGCGTGATGCTGGGATGAAGGGTGTGTGTTTATTAAATCAGTTCACTCACTGACTGATTTGGCACCACTCTAATCCCAGAAACCTAGATAAAATATAGAAGAGGCCGAAAACAGCTGCTAAGGTCCCTTGCTTGCTCTCGCCTGCCTACTTGTCATGGATTGTTTCTCCTGTGCAGTGCGCCTCAACCACGCCACCCTGTCTTGGAGCCAGCCAACTATGAGCTGAAACCTCTACAAACAGTCAACCAAAGAAACTTTTCCTCCATTCACCTTGAGTGTTAGGTATTTTGTCTCAGTAACAAGAAAAGTAACTAGGACACCCCCCTCCACTTCCTCTTCTCCTGACATTTCAAATTCAGCTCAGAAAAGCAAGTGTGACCCACGCATTGTACAAAATGAGACTCTTGACCTCTTGGGTTTGATTCTTCTTCTTTTGATGACCTGTAGTACTCTCAGTTGATTTTTTTCCTCTTTTAAAGATGGAGAACAGAAAAAAGAAAAGGGAAATGAGGAGAGAAAAATACTAGCTCTGGGATCCTGGATTTACTGTTTTGTATTTCCATTTGCCAGACTGTTACTTTGCCAAATCTCCCTGCCTTTCAGGAGAGCAGATTGGCAAAGCCACCTCGCTGTCCCAGTGATCCTCCTCCACACAAAAACCACATGAGGAGAGGTCCCAGATATATTTAGAAGTTTGAAAGAGATATTATGTAAATTGTTATTTATCTTAGGGGTTTAGTTGGTTGCTCTCGGTAAAGGAGGAAGCTGGAAGTCTTGTCGTACCTGTCTCATATTCTCTTAAATTTTTTTGAAGTTCTCTTTTGAATAAAGCAGTCTCGCCCTCTCCTCACTGTGAAAGTCAGTGGACTTTCAGGAGGAACAAAGGGCAGCCCAGTCTTCCTCCTCAGGGCGGGCTGACCAGGCTCCTGAGGGCAGTGGTCAAATTTTCAGGGATGTTGAGCCTTAGGCTGGTAGCTTGAAACAGTGCTGATGAGAGAATTTACACCATGAAAATTGACAACCCCCACCGATGGGGCTGCCTCCCCCTTGCTCCAGGGCTGGTTGTTAAACATTTTCCCGTTTACCTCTGCCTGCTGTCTCCTGGCAGGAAAGAGGGCTTCTGAGATCCACCCGCAGTGTGGCCTCAGGAACTTCCTGCCTTGCCTGGTGTGACTGTCACACAGACAGTGATGCTCAAGAACATGTGTCACCCCACCAACGCTCTCAGTTGTCACCTCTTGCTTCAAGCTCTGCATGGTGACAGTGTCCTGGAAGGGGGCTGCTGTAGCTCCAAGTGGGGGAATTCAAAGCAGTCAGGTGGCTGAGAAGAGGAAGAAAACCCAGACACACCCTCTGAGCGGGACATGATCTCAACAGAGGTCCAGACTTCTCATTAGGGCACCTCTGAGGCTGGCTGCAGAGCCAAGAAACAATAGGTGAGGAGACAGCTTGATGGAATTGTCAGCGTTATCAGCAAACTGTCCCTGATCTGATCTCCGCAATCACCACCTCTGCTGTCACCTGTCCAGCTCCCCACCTCACGGTAGCTGCGTTTATTACACGTACAAATGCAGCCAGCAACCAGAATGACAATAGCGGTAGCGGCCGCGATGAGCTCGTTACAAGGGGAGCTGGGGCAGGAGCTCTGGGCGGATGATTAAATATGCCTTTGGCAACAGAGCACAGAACAGATGCTTGGAGAGACACACCTTGGATGTGCAGGTAGAGAGCAGGGCCAACAGCCATCACCTGGGAAGGGCTTTGTGAGCCGAGTAGACACAGTTATGTGGTCCTTCACTTGGGAACAGATGGAAGTCTGAAGCTCAACTGCGTGGGTTCAAGTCCTAGGCTGCCGCTTGCTCACTCTGTGACCTCGGTATGTTTCTTGCCCTTGCTGTGTATCTAAGTCTTTCTGTCTAATAGATGGAGTAACGATAATGATGGCCACCCCAAAATACTGTGCTTGTGCAGACTGATGAGCGATCTGTGTAAAACACTTAAAGCAATGCCGGTCACATGGGGCTTAGGACACGTGAGCCGCTGTCATTCTCCTCCAGACCTTTTTATAGACCCGCTTGTCTAGATTTGGAACGGCCCCATCTCAGCCACTTAGGACACTGCAAAGTCATCTATTCTCAGATGAACTAAAGAAAGTACATAAGCCTTCTGGCAAGTTGAGACCAACTTCTGTTAGTCAGACGTCTTTGAGTTTCAGGTGAGAGAGATTCAACCCACACCTGTCTCAACCCAAAGAGGCACACAGTCATCACTGGTGTGGATCTTTCAAAACACTAGCACTGATCCTTCAGGTATGGCTGCATCCAGGAGTCGGGCAGTATCACCTACATCTCTTGTACTGTCCTGCACACCACCAACCTTGTGCCTTTGTGCCCTTTGCACATGGGCCTCATTCTCTGCAGTCTATGGCTCCTGCCTCCACGTGATGGGGAGATGGCCTCAAGGACCATCCCACACTATGAATCTCCAAGGAACAGAAGGCATATTTTCCAGGGGCTGCAGAAAAGGTCTCAGGGAGCACTCTCACTAGTTCCTCTTCGGCTAGGTGCCTGTCTGGATCCAAACACCGCTGCCAGAGGGAACGTATGCTGGAGAGATCTATATTGTGGGCCAGCCCCTGAGTTTGGAAGGGTGAGCTGGTGAGTTACCACTGCTCAGCCCAGCCCAGGAGATGGGGAAGGCGAGGTCAAGGCAAAGCACCCAGGAAGGGCTCACCATGAGTCACAATCATGGTAAAGGTTCCAGAGCCCTGGGATAGCTTGAGTTCAAATCCTGGCTCCTCTTTTACTCTCCTGGTCACCGAGGACAAGGCGGTTTCTCTTCTCTGTGCCCGAGCTTTCTCATCCGTGATGTGTGCATAAGAATAGCACCTGCCACACGAAGCTTTTGGGCCCAAATGAGTTAATATTTATAATCTGCTTAGCACACCCCTGGGTAAGTTCAGAAATCAACAATCAATGAAGGCTGTTATCTGATATTCACGGTTATCGCACACATCCTACAAATTCTTGAATTAATTCAACAAATACTTTACTGTGTCCTATACACTGGGTTTGTGCTACGTCCAGGTAGATAAGTATTAAACAAATTACCACACAGCAGCCACGGGGTGGAGGGGAGGGGTAGATTTCTAGTACCAACTGGACAAGATGGCTGCATTTAAAGTCAGCCTAACAACTCACAGATGTGGTTTCAAATTCCAGCTGTGGCACAAACTGGCCATGGGACCCAAGACAAATCATTTCTTCTGTCAATTTCAACTTTCTTTCCTCTAAAATTAGATGATAATTGTTGATGGATTCTGACCTCAGCTGCCCAATGCCAAAAGACCTATCACATCCTCCCCTAGACTCAGGCTCAGAGAACCAGAGGAGAGCATCCCACGTTCAGCACTGTCACCACCGGAAGACAGATCATGCTTTGTGGCAGGGAATGTCCTGGGCAGTGTGGGGAGTTTAGAATTCCCCTAGCCTCTACACACTAGATATTAAGGGGCATCTTGCTCTCATCTCCACTGGAGAATCACCGCACTAGGGGAATTCCTCTGGGGCTCCCTCTCCTGGGCCTCAGTTTCCCTACCCGTCAAGAGAATAGCTTGATGGATAGTCGCTGGGTTCTGCAAAGCAGGGTTTCCTGGGCTCCAGATGTTACAGCAACAAACAGCCAAGTCCTACTCTGCAGGCTTGGATGGGAGGAGAAAGGATGTTGAGGGCCTGTACCAGATGGAGCTCTGTGTAGCCCCCTCCCCTGCCAGTTTCCTGTTGGCCGCCATGTTTCCCCAGTTGCTCTGGAGAGGGAACAGGAGGGAATAGGATATTAATGAACTTATAAGTTAATTGATCTGGTTCCTGGGGCCCACACTGGCCTCAATTCCACCCCCCAAGTGGCCTCTTAGGCCTGGCTTCATGTTTCTAAGGCAGTTTGTCCCGGTTTTCTTGAAAGTTGATCTTCTTGTGGCTTGATTCTGTGAAGAAAATAACAGGCTTTTCTTCTGTCTTTACAACAATTTCTGTGGGTCTGCCAAATGTAGGAAGAGTCCATGTCGCGGTATTGGGACACTTTTGACATTTGAATCCTGTAATCAGAAAGGTTCTCATCAGATCCTAAGCCAGGTCAGTACCTGGCGTTGACCTTGTGCTGGTCACCTGCCTCTCAGAGCCTCCATGTCCTCATCCATGTAAAGCCTGAGGGAATAAAAGGAATAATAGAGAATGTCCCATTCTCATGGAACTGATGTTGGAATTAAATGGAAACATAAAACACTTAAATATTCAATATGGAGTAGATACCCTGGTTTTATTATCAGACAGTTTAGACAGTTTATCCTCTATTATCAATGGTTATGTGTGACAATTGAGAAGTCAAATGAGATTACTCTATCCAGTGTTTTGTCAACTGCTCCCTGTTACATACAGGAGTAAATAATTCTAAGATGCTATCAGCATTATGAATATCACATCGCCAGCCATCCGGAGCACAACAGCTGGTACGGCCTGCCGCTATCACAGTCCATCAGTATGAGACATCGTTTTCTGTGACTTCAGCATCAGAGACAGCCTAGATCTTAACAGGCATGATGGCTGAGGAAGGGAGCTCACTGGTTCAGGTTGATTTAAAGCCTCTCTCTCTGAAAAACCCATCCCGTAGAACTGGGCTCAAGAAAGCAACCCCAGCAGAGATCAACTGGGGTGCAGAATTTCAATGTTTAGAATGCAGTGTGGTGTGTGTGGCTGTGCACATAGGTAGACACTCCACACAGGCTGAACATGACTCAAACACGGTCAAGTCGTGTCTGTACATTGTGGCCATGATTTCATCAATCCTCCCACCTTTACGAGGGGGGCTGTTACTAACCCCTCGGTACAAATGAGGAAAAGGAGACTCGAAAAGATTAAACCTCATTCCAATCATGGCACAGTGGGCCTCTCAGATTCCAGACCGCCACAGATGAGGAGCTGAGTTGGCCCTGGGATAAGGCTGTGTCACACGCACAGGTGATTCAGTGAGCAGGGGAGATGGTCCATTGTATCCTGAGCTCATGGTAATGACAGCCACAACAGTAACCATGCCAGACACTCCACAGAGCACTTTATGTACATTATCTCATCTAGTGCTTGCAACAATGCTTGGAGGCAGAGCTTTGTAGATTTGTAGACAAGAAAGCTCATGGGGTTCATCCTAGGAGTTGTTTGTGGTAATTAGTGGAACTGGGGTTGAACCTAAGCAGTCTGGCTCCGGAGTTGTTCTGGTTACCATGGCTACATGGCAACCCATCCCAAACTTAGTGGTGGAAAACACTAAGCATTTTAATATGCTATGAATTGTGTGGGCCAAGGAATTGGACAGGGCTGGGATAGCTTGTTTCTGTTCCACAGTATGTAAGATCACAGCTGGGAGGGCACAACTGGCCAAGAGCTGGCCCTACTGGACAAGAGGGCTCACTTCAAAGATGGTGACTTCCTTCATCTAAAGGAAGAACTCCAGCACTGAGTCAGCTGGGACTACCAGTTGAGCACATGCATATGATTTCTCCATATGATCTGGACCTCTTAGAGTATGAAAGCCAGGTTCTAAGGGGGAGCTTTCCAATAGAACCAATGAGAAACTGCAGGCCTTTTATGACCTAATCTTTGAATCACATGAAATCATGTGATTCTACTCATCAGAGCAGTCACAAAACTGCCCAGGTGCAAGGGGATATGATGATATCTATACTAGGCTCCAGAATGGTGTTCAGTTTGAGACCACAGTAAGACAAACCCTTGCCCTTGAGTACGTCCTAGTTAGTTCAGGGAAAACGATGCAAAAGAAAATTACAGGCTGAGGTTGTGGCTTGGTGATAGAGTTTGCCTAGCATATGTGAGACCAGAGCACCTCAAAAATGAAAATTTACAGTGCAGCATGCCTCATTCTCCTGGGGCCTCTCTTTAGGGCTAGAGCATGGAGTTCATTCTTGTGACAATGACACTCTCAGCCTAGGTGCTCTTTCCTGGTAGCCAGCAACACAGTGTTCCTGGATTATGCATGACCCGCCATCTCAATCAGGTTAGGCTGCACATCCTGTGATAAACAGGATGTTTCCCATGATTCCAGAAAAGCCAGCAAAGTGACTCATCAGATAACATCCCAGCAAACCACTTCCTTGTCAAAACTTGTACAGGTGAAGGAGGTTATAGCCAATGCTATCCATGTGAAATGCCAGTCCAGAGAGGCAGAACCTCTTTTCAAAGCTGTGAAAGGCCCTGAAGGAAGTTAGAACTGCAGGGCAGGAACCCAGCTTCCTTCCACCAATACCATGCCACGAACTGCCATCTTGCCTTGGTCTTTCATTTATTTCTCCATCCCGTGGGTGTTTATAGAGTGCCGACTGCATGGTAGGCACTATCCCGAACACTGAGGATACCCTGGGGAATGAAGCAGAGCAGGCACGTGCCTTTAGGAGCTGTCATTTCCTTGTCTGTAATTATTTCAGGGCACTGCATGCTGGTTCTAAGCACGGGCCCTGGAGCCAGATCACCCTTCACCTTTTACTTGTTAGCTCTGAATTCCTTCCTTCATTACACTGGGGACAATAATAGTGTCCTTGGCTTATGACTGTTTAAATGAGATCTGGGTTTACAAATGCAGCTGCTAAAGGTGATGGTGGTGGCAACTTCCGCTTCCCTTCTGGACTCTTTAAACTCCTGCAGGGTGAGGTCTGATCTGATCTTTTGTATGTATGGCTCTCAGGGTGTCCTCTGATCAGCCTGTGGAGCTGTTACACTATAAATACCTGTTGAATCTTTAGGGCTGAACCTTGAATTTTACTGCCACTCTGAAAGTCATTTAAAGTAGTCCCAGCTAAAGCTTATCTGCAAACTTTAAATTCCACTAAGAAAAAAAAAAAAAGCCCTGGAGATCTCTGCAGGGTGGCTGGATACACACCAATCTCAGGTTCAGACAGCCCTGGACTTGCAGTGAGAGTCTCGTCTAGCTTCTCACCTGAGGCAAATCGGTAATCTCTCTTAGCCCCAGTCTCTTCCTCCATAGCAAGGGGACTGATCCATTTGGAGTATGTGAAATCATGCACGAAAAACACCTTGCTTGGGGTGAGGCACACTGTTGGCTTTGATAAGCGAGAGCTGCTGTTATAAACTGCTGTTATATAAACTTTCCTCAGTCCAGAGAGTAGATGGCAAGGTAGACATGCTTGTACAAAGCCAAGTGCCTATTCCAGGGGTCCTGGGTAATGATAAAGGACCCCTGAATTCAATGTCTTGGATCCTGTCTTCTTCACGCTGTACCTCAGGGCAAGTTCTGATCGCTGCAAAAGTAAAAGACTCGCAGAACTTCTTACACAGCTGATTGGCATTTACTGAGCCGATTGCAGGTGCTTGGTCTAAGACTTTCCCATAGATTCCCTGGTGTAGCTCACATAAGAACCCTGCAAAGTAGATATATGCTGCTCTCATCCCCTTAGAGGAGGAAACCAAGGCACAGAAAAGAGATTTGTCAAAGGGCTTTGGAGAGTAAGCAGGAAGCTGGAATTCAATCACAGACATCTCTCTGTGGAGCTGATCCGTAGGCCCTTGTGGGGAACTCCAGGAAATCTTCTTTTACTCTGTTGTTGGGGGCATAGTTCTCAGAAAGCAGTGGCTCCCAATCCCAGCAAAGCACCTGGAGCATTTCCAACACTGTGTCCTTTCCACAAGTGAGGCCCTGCACACAGCCAGAGAGACCTTTGCATATCCTTCCCCCTCCTGCTCCCACATCTCCCTACCCACCCTGGAGAATCAGGCACAGCCTCTTAGAAGAATGCACATGCCCACGACGTTGGACACAATTTCAAGAGTTCAAGAATTCCCCCCACCTTTTCTCCACCGAAGCCAGCTCCCCCCTACACACACACACATACTAAATAAGAACTTCCAATTAAGAATCAGAAAATTATTTCCCAACAAGGACTGCTGGGGGCTTGCTTTAACTCTGAACTCTAATTCTGAAATTAGCATTCCACTTCTCTGCACACTGCCTATTTGGAAATCACATGCTTTTCTTAAGTCGTTAGTTAAACATCCGCCTGACCTTACTGTTTAGGATTAGGAAGCCCTCTATTTTCCTTTGGGTTCCCCAATCCCAAACTGTTTTACAGAAGAGGGAGGCAGCACAAAGGAATGGGGTACAGGGTGCTTTACATCCCACAGAATCCCTCTGAGAGAGACAATATCGTCCCCATTTCACAGAGACATAGGCTCTGCTCAGGGTCTTCATGCCTATAAATAGTGAAACTCAAAAAACCTCCACACCAAAAACGTTACTTCCTTCTATGCCACTGAATTAAAGAGTAAAATTAGCATTTCATACTATTGTTTGTAACAGAAGCTTGGGCTGGATGGATTTGGTTTGAATGTGTATACTGCCAAGATTTCTAGACTAAGGGAGGATTTTGTCACAGGCTGGGTGCATTTTTGAAGGTCTTTTGGAGTAAAGCTTCTCAAACTTACTGTGTGTAACAGTCATCTGGGAACCTTGCAAAAAAAAAAAAAAAAAAAAAAGCAAAAATTCTGAGTCAGCAGCTCCAGAGAAGGACCCCAGAGTCTGCATTTCTAGCCAGTTCAGATATAAGCCATGTTGCTGCTTTGGAGACCACCCTGGTAAGTAGCCAAAGGCTAGCCCGTCCTCTCATCTTAAAGGGTTGTTCAAAGCTGAGCAGAAAGTGCTGCTATCTGAGAGTTGTCATAGGAGGAATCTGTTTCTCAGCAGGAGAAAAGTCCAGGAAGAGGCTTGCCACAGGCGGGGAAGTGTGGACTTAGGTGACTGGCCTAGACAGAGCATCATTTAGCCCCAAACATCATATAGTACGCAACATAAAGCAGTGCTCACTGATGGAGCAGGCCAGGGAAGGAGGACATTCCTGTCCACAGCAAATGCCTGGGAGGGAGGTATTACCGGCGTCTGCTCCAAAAAAACAACATTTGAACAAGAAATCAAGAATCAACAAAACTAACATTACCTCCAAGTTCTCCTTCATTAACCTGGAAATGAGGATATAATCACCACTTCCTCACTCAGATGAACCAGGAGACCAGCCTGGGGAAAGACAGCCCTTCCTGTCCGTTCCCCACCTCTCCCACCTACTCCACTCCCTCCCAGCACTCCGAAGCTCCCGGCACCTCTGCCTGTGGGCCTCTGCACCCACTGGGGTTCTTGCCAAAAATGCTCGCTCCCCCTTCTCTCTACCTGGTCAATTCCTACCATCATTTAGGGTCCCCCTTCTATGACCCCCTACTTCTCCAGGGAAGTAGCCTCTGAGTCCCCCAGTCTAAGTCACGTGCCCCATAGACTCTGCCGCTGCACCCCTGTTCCCCTTCACAGACGTGATCAAACCAGCACTCCTCCATTTATGCACTTGGCTGCTTGCTCACTGCCTGCCTGCTACACCAGCAGGTCGTATACTTTCTGTCATTTCTTCACTGCTCTGGACTCAGCCTATTGCCCCAGCAGGTGCTCAGAGACCCACTTGCAAAGTCCAGCTCCCTCAGCCATTCCTCCTGCCACTTAGTACCATCCCAGTGCACATAGAGGCGCATAAAAGGCAAGGGTTTCTGAGCTTCAGAACTGTGAGGTAGCGTGTATGTGTGTGTGTGTGTGTGTGTGTGTGTGTGTGTGTGTGTATACTTAAACATCCATGTGGCTGGGTGGAGGGGGGCACACGCCTGTCATCCTAGCTCCTGAGAGACTAAGGCAGGGGGATTGCCACGGAGTCAAGACCAGTCTGAACTGCATAGTGAGACGCTGTCTCAAAACAACAGATACAAAAAGCAAAAAGCCTAGATATATGTGGCAGGGGCCGGGGGTGTATTTTTTTGTTTATTATAAACTCCACTGGGACAGGGACTTCATTTTGCTCACTTTGGTATTCCCAACATTAAAAAAGTGTCCGGTTCCTAAGAGGCGCTTATAAACACTGCTAATGAACGGCTGGGTTAGCACCATTGCTGCCCACGGCCCCCAGTGCAGCTGTGAAGCTTGTATTTATTTATTGACCACACTTAGCAGAACACGTGGTACTGGTAGGTGATCGATAAAGGCTGATCCTCATTTCTCCTCTCTTTCCCCATTTCCTCAAAGGCCTTTTTTTCCGTTATTTTACTCTTCGTGAACCCCATGGGTAAGGAAGACATCGCTCCGACCATGACTAGATACTGGTACATTCTCTTCCCTTTGTTCAGTAAACAATGATGGATCAACCTTCCCTGAGCAATTGCAGGATCCCAGGTGTGCAGGGCCTCCCACTGCAATCCCAGAAATTCCTGCAATGCCGCCAGCTACTCAGAAGGCCTCTGACTGGTATACACCAGCACATGAATATTCCCCCTGCGCTGGTAAAATTCCAGGCCCAAACAAAGAAACTTGACATTTCCAGTTTGTCTACCTGTGCGCTTTAGGAGTATTTATCAGAAGTAAATAATATTGATTTCCATTAGGCCTTTTTTTTTTTGTAATTCTTGGGAAACACAGCCCCTCCCCCACACACTTCCCCACCTCTAGGCTGCCATGAGGAACCCCAGTTTGGGAATCACCGCTCTGTAATGTTCAAGCTATCATGCTGCCCAGGAACCCAAAGGAGGCATTTTGCAAGGTGCAGCTGCTTGATCACTTTCTTCTGTGCTCCCAGTAATGAGCTTTTGGGCCTAATTAGAATGAAATGTGTTGCTTCCTCCCTTCCTTCTCTGTCCCTGCAATGCTCGTTATCGTAGGGATGGATTAATTTCTCCTGACCCTCCCTCTCCATAGCACCGTGTGCCCGTGTGCCTGCGAGCCTCTCTTCCATACTGACAGGAGTCGTTAGGGGCACCTCGCAGGCAGTGGCCATAAATAAAAAAGAAAAAAAAGGACACAAAAGCTACGAGTGACAGTAGCACCCGGTGATCCTCCCTCTGGTGGCCTCGCTGGGGGACAGCTGAGAAATAGGGTGGTACATTCGCCCTAACTAACCAGTCTGGAACACTGCTGTCATCCTCCAGCCCAGCCAGCACCACTGCAAGAGCCACAGGGGGCTTGTGGGCTGCACACAGGCCTCTGCCTCAACTTACAGCCTCCCTGTGCCAACCGAGTCTCTCCCGTATTCCCACAAGCCGGGCCCTGTGTTCCCCACCTGGAGGTCTCTGACCTTTGCCCTCCTGGACCCTCTGTGTGGGAGCAACTGCAGAGGCCTGTGGGAAGGAGAGCGGAAGCAAGGGACCCCAGAAGTCAGATGGGAGGAGCCACACCATCCCCCGGATACTTATTATCTTCAAAGCACTTTCTAGCTGTTAAATGAGTCACCCTCTATGTGCGCACAGGAAGGGGGCAATTTTAACCTGATTTAACCTGTCAATTGTGGCTTTCTGCATCCCTGATTAATTCAGTCTCCCAGGAAAACAGCTACTCCCGATGATCCCTGCTCTGGAAGCCACTGTCCTGTGGTGAAAAGAACATGGTGTATCAGTTAGGATGAGATCAGAGACACTACAGTAACAAAAGACCCCAAAGTCTCCATAGCTTTCCACAGGAAAGTATTTTCACTCAGGTCACATATCCTGTGCAGCTCCAGGGTGGCTGCCTTCTGTGACATCTTCACCCAGGACGCAAGCTGATGGGCAGGCAACCTCTGTCCAGGATGTTCTTAGGGAAACGAGAATAGGTGAATCATGGGCTGATTCCAGAAGCTTCTGCTCAGGGATAACATCCACCCACCCCTTGACGCCCTTCTCATTTCATTGAAAGTCCCACGCTAAACCTGCCATCGATGAAAGAAATATAACCCTCCCCCAGGGAGCATGGTGAACATGTCTAAAAAATAAGTCTGCCGCTACTGTGGTTTGCATGTGTCCCCTCCAAAACTGAAGTGCTTTCAAGGTGACAGTGGGTGTCTGAGGTGAGGTTCCTCCCCTATGGGTGGGAATGGCTGCCCGTGCAAGGCTGAAGACCCTGCTAAAGGGGCTGGTTCTCTCTGACCTCCCACCTCCAGCCCCACGAGAATACAGTGAGAAATACACTGTCTCAGGTTGTGTTTGATGCTGGTACCTTGACCCTGAACTTCCCAGAGTCCACAGTGCTGAGAAATAAAAGCCTGCTCTTCAGAAATGTCACAGCCTCTGGTCTTCTGATAGCAGCACAAAGACAACCACAACATGCTTATAGTTTATCATTGTGGAAGCGAACAAGAAAACAAAAGAGAACATTTAGAAGTTATGATGTATTCACTTAGTAGAATAGTAAAAAGCCCTGAGATGTTTGGTTACGTTGGGTTATAGGTGTTTATGTTATGATTAGACTTTATAACTTACATGTATACTATATATATTATACATGGAAAGATATACCAGGAGGATGTATGTATGTGTATATAGCAAGTATGACATAAGCATTTATGTACAAAATAAAGAACACACACTTTGAAAACAGAACTGGGTTCAAAGCCCAGCTCTATCGCTATTGACCTTGAGGCTTGGGCTCTGCCCCCTGTTTGCTCTATGGGAATGATCATGTAGGGGGTCCCTGGAGTTCTCCACCCCAACCTCTCTCAGGATGGCTGGAAGGACCACAGAGGACAGACAGAAGACATTAGCACAAGGCTGGACAGTCAGTGATGATGGAAGCTGATAAAGAATTGGTCCGGGGCCCTGCCCACTCCCAACACCCAGAGGGGCACAGCCTGGGCTGGGTTTGCCCCCACATAATAGGGACCACCTACAGGCACAGGGCCCCGGGGCCAGGCAGGACCTCCTTGCCTAAATAGATGCAAGTAGCATAACCCAAAGGGCCTCCCACGCAGGTGGAGTGAAGTCATGGTCACACTCTGCTCCAGGCACAGTGAGAAAGATGAATCCTGGCGTCCAATGCCAGCAGGGGGCAGCGGGGAGCACGGAGTGGGCTTAGGGGAGCAGGTCAGGGCTGAGGTACAAGCACACAAAGGGAGTGAGAGTCCGTCTGGAGGAGCCAGTGTGGCCCCCTGTCAGTGCAGGTGTGAAAATAATGCAAGCTCTTTAGTGGGCCACCCGCCTAGGGAGTTCCCCACGGTGTCAGTGCCCCGTCCCATCCCCACCGCCCTCCTGAAAGTCCTTGCAGACAGGTGGTGTCCTTACCTGTAGCTTCCTGGGTCCCTGTGCCCGAGGACAAGTCATGTGCTGAGCCCAACACTTGGAGAAGGCCAGTGGTGACAAAGAGCAGATGCCTCAGAGCAGCCTCAGGCCGTGAGCTCCAGGAGCTGGGGCATAAACACTTCAGCTCTCTGCTGCTTCATGGAGACAACCTGGGCTGTCTTCTCCCTGAGACTGACCTCATCATCACGACAGCAGTGGCCCACTGTCTGACCCACCCCATGTTTCCTAGTACCAAAGCCCAAATAAACACACCCAAATCCTTGTTTCGGGCTCTATTCTGCAGGGGGTCCCTAAACCAAGACAACTTCCTGGCCTGGGGCTTGTCCAGCCTGTACTTAAACACTACTGGTCCCCTGGGACAGAACTTCCCCTTGTGGGGACAGCTCTCATTCTGCAATGTCTGCCCACCCACCCTCCCTCCTACCTTAGTTTGAATACAGGTTTCTTCTATACCAGAGACTGTGTTCGTGAACTGCACCTAGCCCAGCACCTGTTTCTGTACAGCCTGACAACCAAAACTTTATTAATTTCTAAATGGTTAAAGTGGGCGCGGGATCTAGCTCAGTAGCACAGCACTTGCCTGGCAAGTGCAAGGTCCTGAGTCTGATTCCCAGCACACACACACAAAAAAAAAGTTTAAAAGAGTAATAATATTTCATGACACACAAAATGTGTACAAAATTCAAGTTTCAGCGACCATAAAGTTGTACCGGGACAAGGCCATGCTCACTCATGTATGGATTATCTCTGGCTACTCAAGGGCCACAGTGGCAGAGTGGAGCAGTTGGGACAAGGGCGATCCAGCCTGCAAAGCTCAATATACGGACTGACAAGTTTTTCGTCCTCTTTCTTAACATGGTAAAAGGTGGCCACTCTCAAACCCATCACAGTCGTATCAGTGAAAAGAGGTCCCTTGTAAGCTGTAGTCGTAGATCTGCGTCTTTAAGAGTTGTCTGGAGCTTTGTGTCCTCTTCCTGCTAGAAAGAGGTAGGTAGAAGCCCAAGCTTTAGAATCAGAGCCCAGTGGGAGACTCTTCTAGCGGGTTGCTGTGGGAACCTTGAGGGGGCTTCCCGAACTTGCCTACCAATCTCCTTTCCTAGCTCTGCAAGTTTGGATTTGGGTAAGCAAATCCAGCTCGATCAGCTGGAATGTGCTGGAAACAGGCTGACGTGGGCAGTCAAAATTCCCCTTTAATGGAAGACTGAACACAAAATGCTCCCTGTCTCTTCCTGGGGGAAAGAGCTTTCGCTTATAAGCAAAGCCCATTTTCCTGATGGAGAGGTGTGTTGTGCAGATGTCACAGAATCTGTCTGAACTGCCTTCTGGGCACTGGTCCCCGTGCGTGGGACACTGTGCTGCGGGAGAGGAGACACTGACAGGCATCTGCCAAACCCAGGACACTCGCTAAAAGCTAACATTTAAAAACTTCCTGACACCAAATGCAGACCTTTAGTTCCTTCCGCCTGCCTTCCAAAAGAAGCACCGAGGGGTCCCCCTGGGCATCCCATGGGTCAGATTCCCAAGGGGCTGAGTTGGTGACCTTGGCCTTGTGAGACCTTTGACCCCACAGCAGGTCACGGGGGAAGGGAGTGCACTCAGGAAGGCCCCTGGGAATCTGTGTGAACTCCATCTTGCCTCTCAGGTGGGTGCGGGTTGAAAACCACCAGGTTAAGATTGTGTGTCTTTATGTGGGAAAATACCCACAGAACACTACTAATTTAAAAAAAAGTAAGACAGCCGTCTAATGCTATCTGTTATCTGGAAAATTCCATGTTGTTCCATGTTTCTCTTAGGAAAAAAAATGTAAGAGTAGTTAAATTTATGTGTGATTTATATTTTTTATTTTTCCTTTTCCAACTTGTTTAAATTTTATGCAACAAGCAAATATTTCTTTTACTGTGAGAAAAGAGCCTGTAAAGTGATTTCCATGGCTGGACTTCCAGGAGTGGGAGTCTGGTTGGGTTCCGCATGCGCTTGGACCTGGCCCTGCCTGTTGGTGAGGAGTCAGGAGACTGTGACGCCCCCTCCCAGCCTGCCCTGCTTGCATCCTGCCTGTGGCCTCCGTTTCCCTTGCAAGGTCAGGAGCCATGCAGACTCCCAAGAGACTCACCTGGCACAAGCCAGAAGAGGGCAGGGCCCTGCTGTCCTCAGTGCCAGCTGCTGGCCTAAATGGAATCAGGGTCTCTAGGGAGCCTGGCCTAGCATCTGCCACAAGCACTAATCTCTTGGAGCTCCAGGGAGGAAACGCTCCTGGCCAGAGAGAGTTCAGTCCCTGCCTGAGGCTCACCTCAGGCCAGCTCTGCCAGCCAGGCCCGTGAGTACCCAGATGGCCTCCCAAACTGTCATTACAGGAAGAGAGATGTCTGTCTTTCAGAGGCCTCTGATCCCTGCCCCCAGGTCCGGATCATTTAATGGCCTGCAATCCCAGGCTAGTTTCCTGCAAACACCTCCTCCGAGACTCTCTTGCCCCTGACAGCCTGTAGAAGCCCACCCCACAGGATTTGCCGTGGGGCCTGCAGGGGACAGAGTGGCAGGGAAGGTGCTAGTGGGTTGCAAGGAAACCTCAGGAAATGTCTCCAAAGCCAGCTTCAGAACTACTTCCTGTGTCTGCACCATTGTCCACTTCATGGCCACAGAGGGGCCTCGGCAAGACAGGTGAGCCCAGACCATTCCCAATCCCTGGTCTTGGGGCCTCCCGAAGGCCCAGCCATCTGTGCCCAGCCAAACCATGTGACTCATCTTGTATCCCTAGCACTCACACCAAAAAAAAGCTTCTGGATAGAAGGAGGGAAGGAGGGAGGGGGGCTAGGAGGAAGAAAGGGAGAGAGGGCGGGGATAAAGTGAGCTCCCAAGATTGCCCCTCATTATGCATTCTTCCACAAATATTAATGAGCACCTACTATGGGCCAGGTTCAATGCTAGATGCCAGGGTATAACAACAAAGTTGAAACTGGTCCCTACCCTCATGAGTTCACAGTCTACAGAAAGAAGCCACAGTAAGCAAATGATCACTTAAATAAAAATAGACATGACCCCTGACCAGAGCTGCCTAGGACAGACAGAAGACCCTGCTGTCTGGTCAGAGAAGGGGCTGGAGCTTCCCCAGAGAAGCAGAACCCTCGCTGAGCACCAAGGCTGAGTGCGAGGAAGGGTGCCCACAGAGACCCCCATCGCTCTTTCCCTGCCCTGCATTTTAATGACCCTTATCCCTCCTGCTGCGAGTTTCCCTCCAGGGTGGGCAGGGAGCTGAGAAAGTACAGACCTGGAAAAACTTTCTCCCCATGTTGTGTCCAGAGCTGTTTATCACCCTTAACCTCAGATCCTGAGGCCCGGAAGCCAAAAAAGGTCAAAAGTCAAAGTAAGCAGAATTGATCGATGCCCCCCAAGCCTGTCTTTAGCCTGCAAGAGGTGCTGGAAAGTCCCTGGGTATGGAAACCTCCACCCGGCTTAGGGGCAGACAAGCTTGCTTGCAGTCTCCTCTCCTAAGTTGTGCAACCGGCTCCCTCACTGTGCGCAGAAAAGAAGGCACATCTGAAATATTGATGTGGCCGCTGGAGCCCAGCCCCGCACCCAACCACAAAGGGCGGTGCTAAATAGTTGATGAAGCATAATTAATCGGCAGCGATGGCCTTCTGCTGCAGGTTCAGCTAACTGCTACCAGGCACAGGGTGCAGCTGCACACTCCGACTTCAGCATCTAGTGAATCAGAGGTCTGTCCCTGGCCCCTCTGATAGACCCCTCTGATGTGTCAGGGATGGCAGGGGTCAGGGTGTCCCATGCTACAGAAGGCCGGCCCTATACACATGAGCCAAGCTGTCAATCACTCCTCCTCACCCATCTCCTCCTGGTCACCCCTTGGCCTCCCAGTCTGAGTTAGGGGTTCCATTCTGGCCTGCACTTATGTGACTGCAGTCCCCACACGGCTGGTCTAGTCCTTACTAAGCTCTTCAGTACAGGGACGGCGCCATGTGTCTCTGTGGGCACTAGGCCTGGGAAGGGGTGCTGAATGAGTGGGTTTCCAAGCAGCTCTCTCCAGGGCCTCAGATCCTGAGCTCTCACATCAGCTATGGAGACAACAACGCAGCAGTTTTCCGAGTCTGTAATTGAGCAACTCTGTCCCTGCATCCAAGTGGGTAGGTTTGCTTCTGGCCAGCCTACGACCCCTCAGCCCTAAGGCTGCCCTGTGGCTGCCCTATGCCCTGGGGCTGACTCAGTCAAGAGGCAGCATAGATACAGGGTCCAGGCCCCTGGGAGTCCTGGTGCAGGCTGCTCTCTGGCATCACTTGAGGCTGCATTTAGAAAGCTGGTGTCCTGATCATCCCCTCACCTTCCAGAGCAGGTGGCTGTGTGTGTGTGTGTCCTTTTACCTTTTTCTCTCTCATGGCCTTTCCCATCATTCCTGCCTCTTGGCCCCTAAACTGGGGCACTGCACAGCCCCAGAGTCTAGGCTGTGTTTGGCCCTTCGCACCACGGACCCTGCCTCTCCCCTCCGTGGCTTACATACTGGGCTCACACTCCAGGCTCCCAGTGACTCTGCCAGCCAGGAAACGCAGGCTGCCCTGATTAGCATAAGGAACTTGCTTGCTTTGGCTGAGTCTGGAGCTGTCTCAGCCTAATGAGCAAAGCTGCCAGATCAGCAGGGCCTCTCATTAACACTGGTCCAAACCCACCCCAGAAGTCTCAGCTGCTGAAGCCCCCACAGCCCAGGCCACAGCCGCCCTCTCCCTGGGGCTCACACCGGGGCTCTGGGAGCAGTCGACAGTCAAGCAGGGCCATGCCATGACCTTCTTCTCATCAGGGAACTTATTTTCTGGGAGATCTTAAGTCTTCTCTGCCCTGTACCATAGGGGGACCCTACGCTAAATTCTGCAGAAGCTGTTGATGCAGGCATTTTCCCCAGGAGCAGGAAGCTCTGTCCCCTCCCTATCTAAGACCCTGTGACCTCTGGCCCGGTCCACAGCCCCCTCACCCTCACTGCTCTGTCCCAGGAAGGGAGTCAAACCAGCTCAGACACTTAAGACCAGAGAATCAAAGTAACCAAAGGGAGAGAACAGGAGGACTTCTCAGAGGAGGTGACATTTTAGCTGACAACTTGAATGACGCGAAAATATTGGCCAGGCGACAATCTGGAGAGATGTTCCAGGACAAGGAACAAGGTGAAATGAGAAAGAAGATGGCTTCTTTTTAAAGATAAAGAAGGCTCATGTGCAAAGAGTGTGGTGGGAAGTTGGGATGGGGTAATAGGGACAAGAAAATGAATGAATGAATGAATGAATGAATGAGTGAAAGAAGAGGCCACTCTGGCTGGGGTGGTCAGTGAGACTTTCCAGAAGAGGAACAGCTTCTCTCTTGCATGATGGGAGAAAGGACTTCTGTGCCCTAGAGAGAAGAGGAGACTCGCAGAAAGGACAGGAAAGACATGGACAGGTTCCGTGGTGCTCACATGTGATGGCACCCTGAGCTGTGACATCACAAGTGACAGATCATAGGTTCATGCAAAGCACTTGGCATAGCTGAGCTTCTGGCACTTACAGCAGGTTCCACAACAGGGGTGCTGTCGTTAATCCATTTTACAGGAAAGAAAGTGAGGCCCAGAGAGATTAAAGCTTTTGCCCAAGGTGCAGACTTACGAGTGATGGGGCCAGCCATGGCGGCCCCGGGCAGCCCAACTCCTGAGTCCATGCATGGTCTTAGCCATTGTGAGGAGAGTTTGCCTTTGCACTTGATGAAGGACCCAAGGGACCCAAGAGAACCCATTTTTCTGCATGAGTGGCAGCCCAGATCCTTGCCAAAGACCATTGTTTTTCCTAGCACTGGGAGGATTTCACCCAATGGACCTCCAGAGTGCTTCATGATTGTCTACAAGACACCTGTCACTCACTCACCCCTGTCACTCACACGTAAACCCCCTTCCTATGCTTGCAGAGGCGCTAAACGCTTTCAAGCAGAATCTGCCTCCTGCAATCAAGGGGGAAATGCCAGCTACCAGTTTTCCCATCCTTCCTTGCAACTGGGAAATGGGCACGTGACCTAGTTTCCACCAATCAGGGGCTCCTTTCTCACCCTTGGCCCTGACAGCTAGTGACCCAAAGAAGAGGCCAAAAGTATATATTTAGATTCTGTTTTCAAAGACTGTGGTGGCAGCAGGCAAGAGAGAGAGAGAGAGTCTGTGCCCAACAGTGGGGACTGGCCAGAGAACTAGATCAGTGGCTGGATTGGGGGCATTAATTCTGGTCTTATAGCCTCCAAGCTAGGCCCTCCCACCCCACAGGAGAAAAGCAAGGGGTCCAATAAGTGTGCCTTTTCTGCTTAAATTGGCTGGAATCGGAGTCTGTTGCTTTTCATCAATGCTGTGACTGGTACCCTGTCGTTAGATCTCATGGGGTTAGAGAGGACAGCTCAGGCTATAGCAAGCAGATCAAAGGACAGCCTCAAATTCCCAGCAACAGACATGGAGCCAAAAGACCATCACTGGGGGCCACTCCTGAGTATCTGAGTGTGCCCTGCTCCCCACCTCCCCACCCAGTGACATTTCCTCATGACCATCTGGATCCTGACGGAGAAAGACAAGGGTCTAATTCTCTTGGAAGGTATAAAACATGGTGGAAAAAGAAAAACTGGGCTTTGATTGTGACTCTTACAGTTACTAGCGCTCAACCTCTCTGAGCCTCAGTTTTGTCTTCTGTAAAGTGGACAGGGTGGGTGGCAATTTAAATGCCTTCATCTGTAAATACCCACCTCCAGCTGCTATAGCAAGTATGTCTACTGGCACAGTAAACATGTACAGGCAGAGGTAGGTTGGCTTCATTCGCAGCTCTGTCTCCTTTGTGATTCTCTTGGATCTGCCCCCTTTGGCGTTAACTCCATCCTGGGGCTGGCGGTCAGAGAGGTGCTGACATTCTGGACATCACAGCTGGTCACAGTCCTGTCAGAGAAAGAAGATGGCCTTGTAAGCCAGGGATGCAGAAAATTTTCTCAAGCAGCTCACAGCAAACCACTCCACCCATCTCATTGGTCCAAACTAGGCCATATGATCGTGCCCCAGCCAACAGCTATCACTAACGAAATTGCCATGTGCTGATTGGTTAAGGCCTGAATTCCTGAACAAATCACTGGCCAGGGTTATGGGATTATCACCATTGGTTTAAACTGGTGTTCTCAGAGTTATTCTCCCAACCTTTACACTTCTTTAGAGAAGACCCCAATATATCTCTGTTAATGTAGGATATATTTATTGATGTTACCATTTAACAACTTAAACTGCAAAAGATTACTTAAAGCCACTACACAGGTTAGTGTAAATAACACAGTTTATGAATAATCACTTTCTAAGGGAAAAATGAAGTGAAAAGAGGCACCTAGTTTTTACGCTTTGGTAAATCGCTTTAAAAATGCGGCTCTCCCACAGCCATCAGGGTGTTCCTAACTGTTCCTGCTCTCAGGCTGCTGTGGGACATTGTTAGTCGCAGCCTTCTGCAGATGTGTGGTTGGGCACGGTTAGACCCACGGTCCTCAGCCCACACTTCAATAAACCCACCTTGGCTCAGCCCGGGAGCTGGGGCGTGGGGGTGGGGATCCCTGTGAGCTGCTGGTGGCAGCCACACCTCAGGAAGGGGGCTGAGGGCCTCTCACTAGGGCAGAGTGGAGCTCTGTTCTCAGGAACATCACTGTGGCTGGAGTGAGGCAGTGCAGGACCCAGGTCAGACCAAAGCATCTGGTGCCCACATCTGGTCAGCACATTGCGGGGCGCGGGGAGACAGGAAGCTGGAAATTGGATGTCATGTCATCAATAACCGAGCAAGACCCAGGGAAGCAAAGGAGGCTGGGGTTTGGGGAAAAGAAGCAAAATTCTGCACCTCCAGCTTACCGGAAACATCTGGAGCACTCATCTAGGTATACCCACAAACGTGTGCACATGTACACGCGTACCTTTAGCTATGCACTCACACACTCGTGCATGTGTGCACGTATACCCTTAGGTGTATAATCACGTGTATACACACACACACACACACACACACACACACGGAAGTGCAGGCTGTGCAGACAGTCCTGGCACAGATGGGAAGGCACTGGCCCTGCAACATGGCTTTTAGAACAACCTTTGGAGTCAAGATAGTCCCAGAAGGCAGTGTACCTAGTGTACCTAGGTTCCTACATGGCAGGTAGTAGGCATGGTCACACGGCATGTATCCTTGTCCCTATAAACCATAGGAATGCCCTAAAAGTGCCAGCGTGTCAGCACCCTGACGGCATCTCCTAGATTGCTCCTTGTCACCATGGGTGGCACAGAAACCTTGCACTGACAGTGTGTTTGGATTTGGGCGTTGAACGTGGGGGAGCTCTAAAGAGCTGGATGTCAGGAGACGCTGGTTCTAGGCCCAGCTTGCATCGCTGTCTCCCAGGGCTCATCAAGTTTGTTCTTGGAGACCCCGGCCTCCCACCCGTGTCCGGGAGCAGTTGTCAGAGTGGCTCCTGGGATGAGTGGAGGACTCGGGGCCTCCACCACCTGTGCTGAGGTCAAGAACTCAGGTGGTTGTGCTAGGTCACGTTCACAGTAGGACCAGAGACATAGGTTGCCTGCTGAGAATCAGAGCACCTGGGGACTTTGGGCTGTAGCCATAGCTGGTGACGTGTCCCCTCTTGGCCCTGGAAATCCCTTTGTGGAGCCCTCTCCCCAACCGCCTCTAGTCTCTGACCTGGCATCAGCCAGGTACAGCACTCAGTAACATGTGCTGCTGAATGGAGCACCGCTGGCCAGGTTTTGAGGAATATGTAGCTGGTCACTGTGAACTTGAGACTAGGCTCTGAGCAATGATTTAAGGGCAAGAAGCCAGTTTAGGTCCCAGGCTCAAGTTCCTTTTTGCCAAATGTGGAACTTGGGAGGCAAAGGGGAAGGAACAATCCACTTAGCACCCATGATGCACCGAGCCTCTGCTGGACACTGTCACCATACCTGGCTTTCTACCCGTGTGGTCGTCATCAGCACCTCAAGCAAAGGGAAGAGGACTGCAGTATTATAGCCGAGACCCTGAGGCTGGATTTGAATCTCCTTCTCCTGTCCGTTCCCTTCCACTCCTCTCCCCCGGGTGCCTACAAAGTCCCCAGCTCCCTCAAGGGGTACAAGGAGGCCTCTTTAGAAGCGCCGTCATCCCCCCACTCTGCCCTGTGACCATCCCAACTTCCTCAGGAAGGCTGAGATGGCCACAGTGTCGGAGCCTGGTGACCTATGTGTCCCAGGGCTCGCCGCTCACCACCTACCCTAATGTTTGCATCTTTGAGCATCCCAGCCTGGGGCCTGGGAAGATGTGGTGGCTGCCAAGAAAATGAGGCAGCTCAAAGACTCAGAGCCAATGTTCTGTGCCCAACTCAGGACTAACTACTACTCGGGGATCTGCAGCCCCTGGCACCCTGCTGTGAGCTTTCTGGGAAAAGTGCTGGATTTTCATGGCTCCTGGGGAAGTAGTGGAACCCTGGCTCTGCAGCCAGTTCTGCTACTGTGCATTGCTGAAGTCAGTCTGTGCCTCTACTTCAGCATCTGTAAAATGGGCACAGAAGGACTGCTTGCCTGCAAAGAACTTAGATCTAGGGCTTGACCCACAGGAAGCACCTAGCAAGTGGCTTTAGCTACTACTGTGATGTGGCCTGTCTGGCTTCTGTTGCCTGGAAATGGGAAGTCACCAGGAAGAAAGGATACTGCCACGGTTGGTCCAGGGAAGAATGTTTCCCCACCCAGAACTCCATAACTCCAAGCTTGGATATATGACCCGTTTGGAAAAGGTTGCACAGGCTCTCTATCCACAAATTTATTTATTGAACAAATAACTGAACATCAACTCTATGTGTCAGGCATGGTCCCAAGGGCCAGGATAGAGGGGGAACAAGACAGAGATGGCCCTTGTCCTCAGGGAGTGTCCTGTCTGCGGGGAGATGACAGTCAGTGAGCATTTAGCAAGCAATCTCAGGAATACCCTGGTAATAGGCAGGACAGCCAAGAGATAGCTCTTCAGATAAGGTGGCTAGAAAGACCCTCCAGAGAGCTGGCATCTAGGAGAGACCCAAACCGTGAAACCTGGCCACAGGCGGTGTAGGGAATGAGGCCTCCCAGCCAGAGGTGCAGCATGTGACAAGGCCCTTCGGTGGAAGCAGCTCGGCTTAGTAACAGGATAACGAGGAGGTCACAGGTGCGGGGGAATGGCGAGTGACGTCAAAGGTAGACAAAGATGCGGCTGAGGGTGGCAAGAACCAGGGCACAGACGATGCCGTTTACATCCCACTCAGGAGTTCTGAGTTTAGGGAAAGAGCAATACAAAGTCGGTGGAGCACTCTAGGCAAGGGACTCACACGGTCCGCTTGGTTGTAAGTCTGGATGTTGGTGCAGAAAGGAAGTGGGGGCAGAAAGGCCAGGAAGTGGCACTGCACTTCCGGTGAGAGATGGCAGTGACTGGGACTGGGGTAGCAGCAGATGGGCTGGTGAGAAGCCACTGGTCTTGAGCTAGATTTTGGAGGTGAAGCCAATAGGACCCACTAGTAGGTGGGTCCGTCCATGCAAGTTGCACCTCAGTGCCAGGGTCAAGTCAAAAGCCCTGTTAAATCTATGCCCTTCGCGGCTGCCTATCCCAGGGGAAGCAAGGCTTCCACTCACTCTGTCTCCCAGAAGCCAAGGATCAGGCACTGTACAGAAGCAAGAGTAACACACCAAGTTACCAGGACACGACCCTGAAATCTCTGGGTGCCATGAACATCTCCAGCAGTGAAGGCCCTTTCCAGTGATTAAACCGATAGAGGGCATTGCCACAGATGTAGAGGCCACGGGACCCCTTAGGGGTGCAGGGACCCAGCAGGGCTGATCCCCCTGGCAGGCCTGAGGTGACAGTTTGTGTGCACCAGGGGAATCATGGACACTGGGCACAGACAAGGACGTAGGACACAATTTGATGGACATAAGTCTTTATAGGCCGGGAAATCCTGAGTCCTGAAAACTGCAATTTTTTAATCTTCCATGTTATTTCTGAGGGGAGACTAATGGGTAGCTAGAGCTGGAAAAATACAGGTCCTTTTACCAGCTTTACAGCCATTTTGGGAAATGGCGTCATTAACCCAGGTGAACACAGTGAAAGTTCTGGAATGAAGCTCACAGAGAGGGGTGGGAGCGGCCAGGGCCACCGACCAGGAACGGAGGGTGGGGACAGGCAGGTGCTCTGCGCAGAACACATCCTGGGTTTTTAACTTGTGTTCGGGGTATTCGTGTGTCTGCTTAGAAAATCCAGACAACTGTCCTCATAGTCACATAAATCAGAAATAAACTTTCATCTGTTCCTCCCACCCTCTCTTCTTTGTCCTCCCGTGGTCTCTCTGGTCACGGAGAACCCCAGGTACGGGAAAAGCAAGGAAAGGAAAACAGTGCTGATAGCAATTGCTGTGCTTGTAAAGTCCAGTGCAGGTTCTTCTTCCCCCAGAAAGAGGCCGGGAAGTGGAAAGTTCTGAGCCATGGCCCAGGGCTGGTGGGGCAGCAACCACCAGCATCTATTTTTCTTTTGTCCCAGCCCTTCCGGTGGCCCTTAGTGTGTCCTTGATGTCTGCCCGGGGTCTCCTCCTCTGTGCGGAGGGGATGGGCTTTGCACTGAGGCGTTCACAGGACTCGAGTCCTCTCCAGCACATTTGCTAGATGGGCACAGAGAGAAAAGAACGGAGGCTGGCTCTGCTCAGCTGCGTCTTTGTAGCTACGGGTAGGGATCTTAAAACTTGGAGCGACGACATGGGCGCTACTGGCCCTGCTGCCCTCTCCTCCAACCCTGCGTACATCTCAAATGCACTGCCCTGGGTACAGCCATTGTGAAAAGCTGCCTTGCTTTAAAATCAATTGTAAAACATTAAGACAGAAACAAAATTTAATGTAAAATACAGGATCCCATTACTCTACCGTTAATAAGTAACATTTATTGAATGCAAACTCTGTTACTCGCTGTTCTGAGTGCTTTGCATTGTATCACTCAATCCCGTTGGAGGCAGAAGCATTGGCTCCGCCCAGGTGAAACTGACCGCAAGGGAGGAGGGTGAGGGAGGAGCCAGTCTGCATCTTCCATGCTCTGGGGCAGCCTGGGATGGTCACGGCCTGGTCAACAGGTTGGTTAATCGGATGATTAGCTAGTGCCTGGTTAGGCAACACAGTGAAGTGGCAAGAGGCCCAGGCTTGACTTAGCAGCTCAACCACTTCCTAAGCTGTGTAGCCTATTGTGGAAATTTCTCCCCCACCCACGTGCCCCAGTCATCCTTGGGCATAAAAAGTACCTAAGAACTGCCCCACTTCAGAGGATTGGGGTTGTAGGTCAGAGGAAATAAATGCATATAAAAACCGGCACATGGTAGGTGCTTAATAAACACTTCAGGGCTGAGTTCCAGCTGCAAGCACAACTTCACCACCCAGTTCCAAGCAGAAGGCCTCATCTACCAGACGCTCACCCTCAGGCTTCTCTGTGGACGACAGTCGTGCCCCAGGTCACTGCACACACAGGCCTGGGTGCTGTACACGGGATTCCTGGTTGGAGAACTGCAGCAGGGCTCTCTCCCCAGGTGTGGATTATTTTCCCATTGGCTGGGCAAAGGGCCTCTTCCTTCACATGCCGCTGCCCCAAAATGGCTGTGTATTTTCTTCAGGGCAGGACTTCAGTTTGAGCACAAAATCCCTTCTCATTTGCCTCGCCACAAGCTATAAATGGCACCAAGTCACAGTGGCCTGTGCTGGAGAAGAGCATCCCCATTCCCAAACTGCATTGGGTACAGTGATGAGGCTGGGTGCACTGGGGCACACCTGTAATCCCAGTTACTTGGGAGGCTGAGGCAGGAGGATCACAAGTTTGAGACCATCCAAGCAACTTTGTGGGACTGTGTCTCAAAGTAAAATAAAATGGGCTAAGGATGTAGCTCACTGGCAGGTCACTTGCCTATCATGCATAAGGCCCTGGGTTCAATCTTTATGTATATATATCAAATACTTTGTGCAAATATTTCAGTAAAAATAGCACAGCATATGGAATGAGTGTGCTGTGCACTGCCCAGTGGGACTTGGCATGAACGGCAGAAAGTTCTGCTATTGATGTAATAGCCTTCCACTTTACTGGTTTTTTTTTCTTATTCTCCCTCTCCCCTTAACGACCATCCCAAGGTCACTTAGGATGATAGAGTGGATATTAGAAAGTTATTCTTATCCCTTGGCTTGGCTGGCTGTGGCAGGAAGAGCACATGCTGGGGAGTGAGGAAAAGTTAGCCTCAGCTTCAAGCCATCGTGTATCTGGGGCCCTGGGAGAAGTCACCTCACACTGAGCAGGAGTCCAGTCATTTTACTGTTTATCTCATGTAATGAAAATGTGTAAAGTGGGCAAAGTGTATTAACTTTGCCTTATTATAATGAAATACCTGAGGCAATTCATGTATAGGGAGGAAAGATTTATTTTGGTTTATCATTCTGGAAGGTTCCATCCAAGACCACATGGCCCCATGGCCTTGGGTGTCCAGTAAGGGCACCACTTCACAACAGGAGGGCGAGGTAGGGCCAATTGCTGACTCATGAGCCAAGAAGGAAAAAGTAAAGGAAGAGGAAGACACCAGGATCCCACAGTCCCCTTCAAAGGCACACCAAGGAACCCCACACCCTGACTCTATCTCCAAAAGGCTCCACTGTCTCCCAGGAGGGTCATCCCAAGTACAAAAACTTTAAAAAGGGCCTCTGGGGCACTCATCCAAACTGTAACAGTACACATGTGTTTTTCAGTGTCTCACAGTATTCCACATGAATTTTGTAGAAAATCACAAAGTGTTGGTTGAAATATGCAAGTAAGTTTTAAGATTTAAAATTATTGTTTTCTCTTATTAGAGACCTCATGTTTTTCTAGGAGATGAAGCAGTACCCTGGATATAATTATTCCTGAGGAGAGACAGTAAAGGGATAATCCCAGGCTTCCCAAAGTTACAGCAGCTACCCAAATCCTCGACCCTAGGGGCCTGTGAACAGAGGAGATGTGGGTATAATGGAAGTATTTGATTCAGCACTCCCCTTCTTGGTTTATCTGTTTGGTTGGGTTTTTGTTTGTTTATTTGTTTTATTTTTTGGTTTTGGAGACAGGGTCTCACTATGGAGTTTAGGTTGGCCCTGAACTCACTGTGTAGCCCAGGCTGGCCTCAAGCTCACGGCGATCTTCCTGCCTCAGCCTCCCAAATAACTGAGATTACAGGTGGCCACCACCATGCCCAGCCCTATTTTGAATTCTTAAAGCTATGAGCTGGTGCTGGAGATGGAGAAGGGCAGGCTGGAGCTGCCTGTCTGGTCCAGATGTGGGCCCCATCACTCATTTGTAGTGTCCTTGGCAAAGTTAAGGATGATTTCTTACACACATCTCCACGTCTCCTCGCCTACCAGTGCATCAATGGATGTAACAGTAGCGGATACTTTCATAGCTTTTTTTTGCAGTGCTAAAGATCACACCCAGGGCCGTGCACTTGTGAGACAAGTGATCTACCCCTCAACCACACCTTTGGCCCATCTTCATAGGATTCTGTGCTGGTTAAGTCTACCACACGCAGCTTGGTACCTTGGCACTTGTAAACTCTACGTGGGATACAGATTGAGCACCCTTAATCTGAAAATTCAAAATAAAAAATGCTCCAAAACCTGAAACACTGTGAGCTCCCACATCCACCCCAAGTGGAAAGCTCCTCACCTGACCTCTTGTGACAGGCCACAGTCAAATACAGATCCACACTGGCATAGCAGTGCCAGCCTGAAACCCCAGCCCTCTGGGAGGCTAAGAGAGGAAGACCTCAAGTTCAAGTCCAGCTTGGGCCACTTAGTGACTTAGCAAGACCCTATCTAAAAAATCTTTAAAAATATAAAAAAGGACTGGGGCTATATCTCAGTGAGAAAGCCCTGTGTTCAATCCCCAGTACCAGAAAACGAACAAAATACAAAAAACAGACCTGCTAACAATATCATGTGACATTATCCTTCAGCTATGTATCTATGATATATATGAAACACATAGGACTGTCTGTTTAGACTTGGTTCATCCCCAAGATTCCTCATCCTGTACATGCAGATATTACAAAGTCTGGGAGAAAAAAAGTCCAAACCCTAAAACATTTCTGCTTGTAAGCACTTGGGGACAGGGATCCTCAACCCAGAGCTACTACCCTCACCAATCCCACTGAAGGGTAGGGAAAGCAAGGCTCTGGGAATTTAAGCGGCCTCTCCAAGGTGGCACAGAGAATTATCCCGCACTCCAGAGGCAAGGACCTCAGGGTCTCTGCCCACACTGTCCCACAGAGCCCAAGGTCACCCCCTGTAGTACCGTACCCCTCAGCTGCCCTCCTGGCTACCTTCTCTCACTCAAAATAAGATCTAGCTGGAAAATAATCGGCCTTGAAAACTAGAGACCAAAAATGTCAGCCCCAGTCAGCCTATCCTTGCCCCAGCTGCCACCACTTTCTCTTGTTCGGTGGTTTCAGTGAGGCAAGGTTAGGCTGTCCCCAGAAGCCCCCAGGCCACGTCACTGCTTTCTCACATTTTGCAGGGCACAGTGCTCCTCACGCAGTCCATGCTTAACAGACACATCGTGAGTGAGTGCCTGACCCTGGCTCAGTCCCAGTCTGTTGGTCCCCAGTTCCAACAGCCTGGGGACGCTATGGCTTGTGGCTCTCCTGATTGGCTATTCCCTGGGCTGTCATGGCGCGAAGGAGCCAGTGCTCAGGTCCTGTGCAATCTCCAAAAAGGCCTCCATCTGCAGGGCCAGCCTGGACCTTCCTGGCATAGGTGCCTGGGCCTCTTCCTGTCCCTCCTGGGATCCCGTTCCTGCCTCTTGGTGGCTCTTGAATCAGCCCAGGTCTTCTCAGCCCTAGCGCTGCTAACATTGGACACCAGCAGGTGCTGAGCTGTAGGGATTTCCACACAGAGCAAGTGTTCAGCAGTGTAGCGGCCCCACCCACTAGACGCCAGCAGCAGTGTCCCCCAGGGGTGAGCACCAAAAGTCTCCATCGCTAAATGTCCCAAGGAAAGGGGTGCAAAACCGCCTCCTCGTTGAGAACTGCTTACAATGGCGCTTCCTCCAGGACGGCCACAGTGAGGAGCCGTGTGTGCTTCTTTGCACAGGGTGGCTGGAAAGGAGGCTCCCAGGTCCCCAGGCCTACGGGCAGTGAAAGGAGCGAAGCCAGATGCCTGGCAGTGGGAGGGCGGGGGTACCTGTACCTAGTTCCGGCCAGACATTACCGGGGCCCATACTGTGGTCCTGCTTCTGCGCCATCTTGAGATTATGTTTTTTTTCCAGAGAAGGCAGAAATCCTAATTTTTATGGAACATCTCCTGATCCTTAGATGTTGGCAACTAATGTGAATTGTTAAAAAACACTGTAGGAAAAAACAAAATATGTCTGCGAGCCCAGTGCAGTCTGCCAGCTGCCAGCTCTGCAGTCTTCCCTGTGGCTGAGCCTGGGTCCTGGAAGATCTTAGGGCTCTGTGCTTAGCCTCTGGATTGACAGATAGCTCAGGTCAGTGGCGCGGTACTCTACCAGGAGAGGCCACAGGACACTGAGGTGGGGAGGCACCGGTCTGGCTGGGCCAGAACCTCTGAGCCGGCTCCCAAAGGGCTCTGCTGCCTCCAGGGGCCTTGGTGAGGCTGAGCAGAGGCGAAGGGTCTGGGACACCACGTAATGCAACCCCTAATTACATACACAGGGAAACGAGGTCATAGAGGGAAGACAGCCAGCCTGCAGTCACCCTAGCAACAGGACAAAGTGCACACCTGCCGATCCCTGTGCAGTGCTCCTTCTAGTCCACTGCATCAGGGCCTCCCAGGCACGGGCACGGGTGAGAAAGAACAAAGGAATGGGCAGACCTGGATTAGCACTGGCTTTGCCTCTCACAGAGCCGTGCTTAAGACAGACAGGCAGGTCACAAGTGGGGAGACACACTCACAAGCCAGAGCTGGCTTTAGAAGTCACCAATGTACCACCTCTGCGCCCCTCTCTTATCCTCAGTTTACTCAGTGTTAAAATGGCTCTGCAGTGTGACCCCCTAAGCCAGGACAGAGGCTCTTTAGGAGTGCAAGCCCAGAGCTGTCAGCACGGAGCACATACAACACTCTGCCCTGTCAGTCACAATGGCCACACCTGTAATCTCAGACACTCAGGAGGCTGAGGCAGGAGGATCACAAGAGCAATCCAGTCTAGATAGCTTAGTGACTTAGCAAGAACCTGTATCACAATAAAAATAAAAAGGGCTGAGGATGCAGCTCAGTGGTAGTACACCTGCTTAGCATGTATGAGGCCCTGGTTTTGGTCCCCAGAGCCGCACAAAAAAAAAAATAAATAAGAGACTCTGCCCCTGTCTTCCATTTCCAGGAAGACTTGGTGTACAGCCCAAAACAGCAGCCAGTGCAGTTAGTTATCCTTCATGCCAGGAGCCTTGCATATGCCCCACAGGGCCCTTAGTTTGGTAGTATTCCACTTTGAAATTCACTTTTTTTGGCAGGAGGGAATACTGGGGATTGTACCTAGGGCATTGAGCTACATCCCCAGCCCCTTTTTTCATTCTTTGAGAGGCTTTTGCTAAGTCACTAAATTGCCTAAACTGGTCTCAAACTTTGACTCCTCCTGCCTCAGCCTCCCAGAGTGCTGGAATTACAGGCATGTGGCACCACGCCCACTTCAAAGCCCACATCTTTAGAATGAACCCAGCTTCTTTTCCATTTAGCAAAACACATGTTTGCTTGTTTGTTTAAAGAAGAAACTTGAGGGAGAAGATGCCAGTCCTGCCTATGTATCTGTTCAACAAATCTGCCTCCTGAAACAGGCCCAAAGATATTTAAAGACAATTCTGGCAAAAGAAGAACACAGAACAAATTCTAATTAGCCCCAATGGAACCGGGGTCTGTGGTAACTTCTGCCCTAAGACAGGCGTGGCCTGCAGTTCCTTCCTGATACCCGGGGTGTAGGACGTCCTGCCTTGGCCCACGCTGAGGGCTGCTGGGACAAAGTCAGGCCCATTGCTGGGGGGGCACTTTGCAGCCACCAAAGACCCTGTCTGCATACAGGGCTGTGCGGGGGGCCAGCGTGCTCTGCTAGAGAGAAGAGGAACCCGGAGTCCCCGACTGCCAAGCTGCAGTACTGGAGGGCCGGGCAGGGCCATCGCAGAGCTGAATTACAGAGCAGAAGCCCCGCATGTTGGGACAAGTCGCCCGGCTGGGCAGGTGGCCGCCTGAGCCTGGACTCCAGATGCCAGAAGCCATCAGGGTGGAGGAGGGGACGTTATGTAACTGTGAGGCCACAGCCACTGGAAGTTTGACCTTGTCATGCTTTGCTGCCTCATTCCACCCGCTCAGAGGGACATGAAGCCCCAGAGCCCTCCGGGAGGCAGGGCAGTGGCCCTGGGCTTCGGGCCACCTGGAAGGCTGAGGCCCCACTTTGAGCTTGAAAGCGGGGAAGCCTAGGCGGGGCTGGAATTCAGGTTTCCCATATTTGGCAGGAGTGCTGCTCCCAAGGCTGGTTCAGGGAACACACTTTGAGAAGCACTGCCTGAGGGCTTATGGAAGTCAGTTTCTTTGGGCCTGGGTTTGCTGTACAGCCCCAAGCAAGTGTCTGAGCCTCTCTGAGCTTCCATTTCTCTCAGCCTCAGTGGAGCTCACCCCCGCCTCAGTGTGGCGATGCCTCATTACTCTTTGTGAGTGGCGTGGAGATTTTCCCATGAAAGGCCCAGGCTGGATCTCCACTGCTGCAACCTGCTCCTACTCTGAGAGCTGTGTCTCTAGGAGAGATGGGCCCTTTCATCTTAAAGGGACAGGCTGCACCAGCATCACAAGGTCTCCTTGCTCACCTGGCAAGAATCTCAGAGCCATTCACCAACCTGGTGGTCGCGGGCAGCATCTTGTTTCCTAGGGAAGGTGGACGGCAGCCCCAGTGAGGAGGCACGGGCAGTCCCAAGAGGGACCGTCAGAGTCCTGGGGGTGCGGCAGTGATTCTCAGGTTCACATCCTGTGGGCTGCGACCATCCCAGACACTGGGGTCTGCTGGCCTTGGCTGCCCACTGGGGACGGGAGTGGCCAGGCACACGTGCCAGGTGCCTGAGCCGCTGTCCATGTGCCCAGCACTGTGCAGCTACTCGGCCTTTCCCAGCTGTGCCCCCTGCTCCTCACAGGGCGATCCTGGCAGACAGTCAAGTGCTCTTATCTCCTTCTACAAATGGGGAAACTGAAGCCTGGGAAGGCGGCCTGGCTGTCAACTGTGCTGAGGAGGTGGGGTGGGGAGAGAGGTGGGCTGGGCAACCAGGTTCTTCCTAGTGCAGGAGGAGGGGTGCAGAACAGAGCTGGGCTGGCAGGGAGGTGCTGACGGGTGCTGGTGGGACTGGCCCTAGGTCCTAGTGGCATTGCACATTGTGCTATGGTTTAGACAAGTGACCCCTAAAGGCCCTGGTGTTTTGTTTTGTTTGTTTGAGACAGGGTCTTGCCAAATAGTTCAACTGGCCTTGAACTCACCACGTAGCCCAGGCTGGCCTCAAACTTTCAGCAATCCTCCTGCCTCAGCCTCCTGAGTACTAGGATTATGGCGTGTGCCATATCACACTGCTAAGAAGAGTTTCTTGAGGCAGAACTGCCTGTATTTGAATCCTGGCTCAGCTTTTTGCTAGCTCTGTGACCTGGGACAACACACTGAACCTCTCTGTACTTCGTCTCCTCATCCATAAAGCAAGGAGAATAATAGTATTTATATAGTTATTCTGGAGATTTAAATGGGCTAATGTGCACAAAATACTATATTAATGTTATGATAATCCTCCACAATAACGATCCTATCTCTGTTAACTGGTTAATTAAATGACCACATTTTTTTTGAGACAGGGTCTCACTATGTAGTTCAGGCTGCTTTGAACTTTTATGTAGCCCAGGTTGGCCTCAAATTCACGGTGATCCTCTTGCATCAGCCTCCCCAGTGCTGGTAGATGACCACATTTAATAGAGAGTTCCTAGCAGAATGCCTGGCACAGAGGAAAAAGAACTCAGCTGTGATCTTTCCCAGGAACCTGGCTGAGCCTTGGCCCCTGAAATCACACACGGGAAGAGGACATACAAGATCTGAATCTTATGCTAGTTAACTTCCCAGAGCTAAAACCCCAGGCTGAAGCCAAGCACAGAGACACATGCTTATAATCTCAGAACTCAGGGAAGCTGAGGCAGGAGGATGTGAATTCAAGGGCAGCCTAGGCTAAATAACACCAAAACCCAGAATCCAAAACCCCAGGTTGGAGGACCCTGGGTGGAGTTCCACTAGTGGCCACCAAGAGCAGTAAAGGACCAGTCACACCCTGTGCCCTCCAAAGGGCATCTGGGGGCCAAGCTTTGAGAGAAGGGAGAAAGAGAGTGCCCCATCTACCTGCAGCCCTACCAATCAGTACCCCCACTTCTGAGAGTTGGACCCCAGACCTGGGGTCACATCATCCCGGAGAAGTTCTTTGCTCTCTCTCAACTGCAGTGCTCCCATCTAGCACAAGTGACAGCATGGCTTGGAGGCCTGAATGGCTGGAAAGCACAGGCCCTGGGTGATGACATGCTTAATAAGTCACCTGCTACCAAAGGTAGCATCTTGGCTGCTCACGGAGACCCTGCTGCCGGACTGCGTGACCCGAGTCCTGCCGCATCACTCACTGGCTGTGCGGCTGTGGGCTACAGACCTGACCACTCTCTTTCCTCAGCTGTAAAATGGGGTGATAACCATGCACTCGCTTCTCAGGGTTGCTGGGAGAATTAAGTGAATGTGGAAACTTCTTAGAACAGTGCCTGGCACACAGTAAGTGCCACGTGAATATTTGCTATCATACGTTGCAGCATTTTGCTGTTGTCCATTTTTATTGTGAACAAGCTGAAGCATTGTAACTTCCTATAGAAATGTCCCTGCTTGAAGTGAACTCCCCAAGGGGCTGAGAAGGGTGAGACGTAATCTCTGAATAATGAAGGATCTAATTTGGGCTGGGCACACTAGTGCACTTGGGAAGTTGACACAGGCCAACCACAAGCTCAGTGGCAACAGTGAAACCCCCATCTTGAAATTTTTTTTTTAAATCTAATTTCTGGCCCAAGCCAGTCTGCAAGGCAGGGCAGCTGCACTCTCTAAAAGTGCTTTACTGCTCTGTTCTGCCCAAGAGCTGCACTCTGCTTCTGCCTGTAGGGCAGGCTCCTTAGAAGCCCCTAGAGGGGATCTGAATCCATGCCAGGTCATTTGGGTCCCTGGGAAGACCATGAAAGGGTGCTGGTGAGCCCGTGACAGCCCCACAAAAGTCTCCAGCGTTGCCAGGCCAGATGGCAGAGTAGACCACGGGTAAAATCCTGTACCCCCAAGGACAAAAGTCTAAGCAGGTTTGGGAAAATCCCACTTTAATCCCCCATGCTGCACCTGCGCCCCAGACACAGCGAGTTCTGCTGTGATGGCCGAGGGAAGGCAAGGAGCTCAGCACTGTCCCTGCTGGTAGCCTCAGACACAGAGGCAGCCCAGAGCTTGCCAAAGCACTTCGAAGTCACTTTGGAGTCCCTGGCCCTGACTACAGTCTGCAGATCCCTGCGGTGCTATCAAGGGTGCTTATGTGGCTCAGAGGCAATGGGCTTGTCACTGACCTCCACCAGTCGTGTCCCTCTGTCCAAGTTTTCAGGTTTTGCCCTGTGCCGGGCACAGTACTCACCATATGCCACATCCCACGAAAACCTCAACCCACCAGGTGTTACCATGAGCATTTCACCCCATGGATGGGGAAGCTGAGGCTTCCGAGAAAGTCATTTGCCCATGAGTGTCAGAGATGGGATTTAAATCTGGGTCACTCTGCCTCCAGAGATCGTCCCCAAACTCCTGCTGGGAAGCCTTCAAGATGGCCAGGGTGAGTCCCACCTGCTGCTGTCTAGCGACACACTTCCAATGAGAACAGGGAAGAGGTGACAAGATATCACTTCCAAGGTGGGGCTGCACAAAGCTGGTGGCATCTGTCTTATGTTCACTGTCACTTGCTCTTCCTCTGAGCCCTCTGTGGGGACAAGCTGCCATCGTGTGAGTATATCTAGCAGCTAAAGAGAAACTGAGGCACTCAGCCCCACACCCAGGCTGCTAGCCTTTGAGCTGACAACAAGCCTGGGGTCATCTTGATTGCAGCCTGTGCAAGTCTGTGAACGAGGCCACACCTGGATTCCTGGCCCACAGAAACTGTGAGGTAATTAGTCCTTGTCATTTTTAGGCATTAAGTTTTGGAGCAATTTGCTATGCAGCAATAGGTAACTAATACACTTCCTTTTAGTACTAGCAACACACACACACACACACACACACACACACACACACACACACACACACACAGCCACCAAGAGGAAGGGTATAAAGAGTAATGGTTGGAGCTAGAAGAGTCACCCTCACGCTCCCCAAGCCAGCCCTTTGCTCGGCTTTTGCCAATGAAAATACTTGAGGCTGAGACAGAAAGTCCCCTCGCCAGGGTGACATACCCTTGGGGGCTGTGGGTGCCAGCATCGCAGTCGAAGCCCCTAGACTCCCGGAAGTCTTGCCTGGAACTCACAGGCATGTCAGAAAACAGCGCATCCTTCACTGGGATCAAAAGTTGCTGCCTTGCCTTAGCTGAGGGGGCCTGGAGCCAGTACAGTCACAGGGCCAGAAGAGCACAGTAAAATGTCTTCTATGAGTATTAAAAACACGGCCAAGGAGAAAATACCCAAGCAATTCCACTAGGCTCAAATATCCAACTTTAAGCAGATGCCAAGTAGAATAGGACCTCTTAATATGATGTTTCTGGGTTTTGTTCCTTAAGCCAAATATACCTGGGGTTTTCTTCTGTGATTTAAAGGAAGCTCCCCTGGGAATGAGAGGGCCACTGTGAATGGGACTTCATTGATCCCTGTATCCCCAGGAAACATTGTGGTTTCTTTAGTGGCATCCTGTCAGCCTGAGGTCAAAGTCAGGGGACACCTCTGGCTGGATGCCCATTCTTCTCTGTCTCTCATCCCACACCCCAACTTCCCACTAAGTTTTGTCTTCTTTTCCTTTTATTTTTTGGTACTGGAGATCGAACTCAGGCCCTTGCGCTTGCCAGGCAGGCACTTGTGTCACTGAGCTATATCCCCAGCCCTCAACTTCCCACTATGGCCTGTGCTCTTTAAACTGAGTTGCCACAAGGACTGGCAGAGGACAGTTCCTGCTGCCTGTCCCCAGTTCCTGCTACTGCATAGACCTAGCATGTGTGCCCTGGAGAAAGGAGTGACCCAAGCCCCAGCCCAGTTGCCTCCATCAGTTGCCGGCAGGTGTTCTGGCGTGAGAGCCCCAATGCAGCACAAAGGGCTCAGCCCCTAGCTTAACAAATAAGAATTTCAAAGCAACACCAAAGCACGAAACCCAAGCACAGGGCATGTCTCAGCGCAGGACTCACTGTGATTTCATGGCTCAGACACCTAGAAACTGGGCCTGCTGTGGACCCTCCACTGAGACCCAGCCTGTGTTACCTGTGGGTGGGACCTGTCCAAGCAGGAAAAGGCTGTCAGCTCTGGACTCCTGCAGGGAGAGGGAGCAGGAGCAGCCACCTGGGGAGGCCAGGGCAATCAAGCAACCTGGGAAAGCTGGGATGGTGGCCCTGATCCTCAGCATGGGGAACACACACACACACACACACACACACACACACACACACACACACACACACACACACAGAGCCAAGGCACCTTGCTGAGTAAGGGAAGTGGAAGTTCTCCAGGACTGTGGCCTTGTGAACCAGGTCAGATGGCTGAAACGTAGTTGGAAATGTGTATAGACTCCTTCAAGGGTGGACAGGGACCTATGAAGGTGGCAGGAGGATGAGGGTGGCAGCTGACAGCTGGACAGACACTTCTAGACATGTCCACTTTGTTGATCTCCCTTCTCCTTTTCTTTCTTTTCACCTTCTTAAAATCCATAGCATTGTCAACCTTCCCAACTTAGATTTCACGTAAAAGGCCATATTCCCAGTAGCTACAAAAAGAAAACAGGGCTGGGGATACAGCTCAGTAGCACAAGTGCCTGGCTGGCAAGCAGAAGATCCTGAGCTCGATTCTGGTACCAGGAAAAAAAAAATCTGGAAAGACTAGGTCCCCATTCCTATGACACTCACCGCCTCCTCTGCTGGGGTTGACTTTGCCCACAGTCCCCACTGCTCCCTAAGTCCCCGATACTGAACCCAAGTTCAACCAGTGTTCCACACACTGCCTTTTGCCTCTTCCTGGAGTTTAGGGGAAAGGAAGTGTGTCTCCCAAGAGTGGAGAACCAAGAATTTCAAACATGTCAAGAAATATGGGGTGAAAGTGTTTGCGGCAGTGAGAAGTTGTCCTAAGTGTTTAACATGCAAAGGGGCAGGAAGTCAAAGGAACACCCACCGAGACAGCACAGCAGTCCCTGCACAGCCCACCTCCACTATCCCTGTCCCTGGGTGGGTCCTCGAAGGCATCTCAGATGGACTCCAGGACCAGTCTCTGGGATCTGGGTCTCCAGATGTCTCCAGGATCCAGGGTCTGGCAGGGGTGACCCCAGCCTGCAGGCTGATCTCCTTCTTGCTTGGTTCTGCCTCCCACCCCAGGAAAGGCAGAGGACTCGGGGATTCCCAGCACTGCTGTCTCTAGACGTGTGGTCAGTCGCCTTTTTCCAGTGTGGGTATTTTATCCTGGGTCTTTTTCTTCCACTGTGGAGCACCCTCAGCATTTCTCACACCTTCGTGCCCTCCACCAAAGGTGCCCAGGGCTCCCGATCAGGCAAGGAGAGAGGGTGCAGTTTCCCAGCCACTGGGAAGGTAAAGAGGACACAGGGCCAGAAGCTGGAAAGGCCATGGTGGGTGGTGACCAGGCCACTGTGGCTTCAGGCTGGTGCGGCTTCCCACCTGCCCTCAGACTTGGGGAAAAGTAATTTGGTTCCCACAGCTTGTTGAGAGCCATGTGCCAGCCATGTGCCAGAGATTCCCATAGCTTGGGCTGGAGCCAGTGGGAGCCCCAGGTTCCTGCATGAGCCCTGGGCAGGGTGGGGTGCATGTTGAGAGAGGGGGCCCTGGGGACTCACTGAGCATGTGTGGCTCTCCCCCAGCTGTGTAGCCTTGGCTCCCCCATGTCTACAATAGGAGGAAACCAGACCTACCTCCTGGGGCGGTGGGGAGATAATTAGTCCTTCTAAAGAGCATCGTAATCCCCAGATCAAAGGGGCCCTGGAGCTGCAGTGCATTTTACAGGACACTGCCAGCCACTGGAACACTCACTTTGGGGGCGGGAGTACAGAATTGCAGACCTCCAAAGAGCCTTGTCCTGCCTGCATGGCCACCTGGTAACCGCTAAACACACACACAAACACACACACACACACACACACACACGCACACACACTACTAGTCCAGGGCCTGGCCTCCCCTAGGTATCTGGAATTCACAGGTAGACCCACTGATGCAGAGAGTGGGAATTACTGAAGCCCCACTTTACAGATGGGGAAGTCGAGGCTCGGGAAGTGAGGTACGGTCACAGGGTTCCCCACCTGATCCCACCGCCCTCGGGGCTGCAGGTGCACACGGAATCTAGTCATCTAAGGAATGGCAGGTCACAGAACGAAGAAGTGGAGAAACTATTCCAGGGCGCGACCCTCTCCCTACCGCCTCCTTCCGCCCTCTGCTGGCCGGCTCTACTGGATTCAGGGCAGCCCCAGTGGTACTCGAAGAGCAGACTTTGCGCGCGGGCGTGCCAGGCAGGGACCTGCAGCCTTTCCCTGATCACACTCACTTGGGACTTTCCAGGACTGGGGCTCGAGGCCTGGCACTCTGGACTCCGGGCGGTTTCCTTACTGACCCTCAGTTTCTCCAAGAAAGGCCGCGTCGGGGTCGCCGCGAGCGGCCGGGGCTCTGCGGGAGCTCTGGCTCCTAGGGGAGCCTAGGGGCGGGGCCCGGTAAGGGGCGGGGCGAGCGGCGGGCCTCGCTGCCCGGAAGGAGCGAGAGGAGGAGCTGGGGACCCGGAGTCGCTCCCACGTGAGAGACTCCGCGACCGGATTCCTCGCGTGCAGTGGCCGCGGACGGCCGGGCGCCGGGACGCACGGAGAGCCGGGGTCCGGCGGCTGCGCCCGGATGCGGCGGCCCCCGGGGCTGTGATCTGGCACCGGCCGTCCTAGCCCGAGCCCCGCGGCAGCGCCCCCGGTGCGCGGCATGCGGGCGGCCGACTGCGGCTCCTGGGAGCGCGTCCGCCAGCTCGCGGCGCAGGGCGACCCGGCGCCGTCCTGCGGGGCGGGGACCGGGCCCGCGCGCCCCCCGGGGCCCGCGGCCTGCGAGCAGTGCGCGGATGCAGCGGGGCCCGGCGATCGGCTCCTCGCCGGGGCGCTCCCGACTCTGGCGGACGGCGACTGCGGCCAGCCGGGTAGGTGCGCGGGGCTGGGCGCGCGGGGCGCTGCGGGCCGGGGTCGGAAGTTCTGGGCGCGCGCAGCCTCGGCGCCGGACGTGGATAGGGGGAGTCGCGCGGGACGAGGAGTTCTTCGGGATGGCCTGGGGCGTCGGGGCCCCAGGGATGTGGATTGTCTGGGGCGAGCTCCCCTCGGGGAAAGATCAAGGCTACGCCTGTTAGAGTCGCCATCGGTGGCATCTGGAGGCCCGGCTCCGACTGGACCCAGCACTGCCGTGCGAAAGGGGTTGGCCCCGCGTAAAGTTGGAGCGGCTTCTGTGGCCACACCTTTACCCAGGAGAGCGCCCTTCTGTGCCGCCTCTCCAGGGGTCGCATTTGCAAGGAACAGAGATTTCTGCGTTTCTGTTTCTCTTCCACTTGCACCTGGATTAATGCAGAAAGTGCTCAGTGATCCGGTTGCGTATTGCTAGTCAGTCCGCCCCAAGTAGGAAACTGTTTTAGGTTAAAATGTTCCCAGGGGTGTGCCCATTCCATCCCGCTCCGGTCTCAGCTGCTCCCCCTCCCAGGTTAGGTCATTGGCTGAATGGCGGGGGCTGGAACCCCTAGATCCGCTTGACTGAATAGGAACACACTAAATGGAAGCCCGAGGACTTTTCTGAGAAGGGTCTGTCATCAGTTTGAAATTCTAGGTACTTTTTCCAGGAAAAGTGGAGGGGGGGGGCATGGGGGCATGATTATTTATTATGTATTGTAAACCTACTGCATTTTAGTAATCGTTATGTAGTCTCCTGAAAATCTGTTTTGTAAAAAAGTGTTTGTTTGTTTGTTTGTTTGGAGAGGGATCTTGCTTAAATTGCTCGGGTTGGACTTGATCCTGGATCCTGAGCCTCCTGCCTGAGCCTCCCAGCAAACTGGGATTACAAGGGTTCCCCACACACGGCAGTCTCCTGAAAATCTTATCACTGCTGTGGCAGTGAGGTTGTTACAACCCTGTGGCTGGGGACAGAAAAGCCCTGAGGTTGAAGGACTGGCCCAGATTCTCAGTCTTAAGTCTTCGCGCTGGAATTTCTGATTTTATCTGTTGCAGTACAAAACTTCAGCCCACAATGCCACTCCCAAGTATCCAGTTTACCAGCAGGGGAACCCAAGGCCTATTTGTCTAATAATTCTTTCCAGTGACAAAGAGCCAGCAGCAAGACCCCCAGAGTCTCTGGAGATGGAATGCCACCTTATCCTCCGGGTATCCTGGCAAAGCATTCCTCCCTCTAAGGCAGGTGTTTCCGTGTCCCACCTGCTGCCCAGTTGCACAGAGTAAATAAAGGCCAAGACAGGTGGGTGTAAAACAGCACTGTGCAAAAGGTAAGCAGATGGGAGAGTTCGGGCAAGTCATTTCATGTCTCTGAGACTCAGTTTAGTTTAGCCTTCTGTAGAGTGAAAATGGCAGTAAGACCAGCTAACGATTTGACCATCCAAAAGGTGTGGTGTATGAAGCCCTGGGCCCCTTCCCACCCGGCACTAGATCCCCCGAGGACTCAGTTTCTCATAAGGCTGTGATGCTGTCTGCTGTATCCCCACGCTCAGGAGCCCTGTCAGGATGACTTTTGGCCTGCCTGTAAAATGCTCCAGCGATCCAGGCTGTGTTGTGTCAATGGAAGTTGTTGTTACGTAAACTTGTGCAGGAGATGGCCTGGGGGAGATAACGCTGTTTACTTTGTGTCTAGATAGGCTTCATGTGTGTGTTTATGATGACAATACCCTAATGACATGGTGTAGCTGAGAAATGCTTAGGTCTAGGGGAGGTTGTTCTCCACCAGCCAGCCCTCGTGGGCGTCCCTGTAGGTGACACACTCCAGAGATATCCTTTCCTGGTTTACAGGCGGATAGGGTCAAAGCAGTAGCGCAACAAGAAAGTTTGGAGTTTTTGTACCCACTCACTCACTACCCTTGAGCCTTTTGTGTCTGCTTATTTTGCGGTGCTGAGGATGGAACCCAGGGCCTCGAACATGTTCGGCAAATGGGAACTCTTGTGCTTAGAACTGCAAGCTGCAACTGTTGCTGAAATAAACATTTAGTTCCCATTTCCTTCCCAGAAGAAAACCCCTTGTAGAAAACTATGGTTGGAGAACCTATGGCGGTGCTGGGTGTCCTCAGTGCCTGGTCCACAGGGGGCTGCAGATGGAACCGGCCCTAGAGTGCTTGCTTGCCTGCTCGTATGATGCTCCCTTGAACCGCAACACTTTGTCCTTGAACTTTAAGGAGCGCAGGGTGGAAATTGACACTCACTTCCAGTAGGACTGTGGCCTGGACACCTTCACATGGATTGCTCAGGTCAGTGTCCTGTGAGGAGCAGGGTGACAGGCCCCAGAGTGGTTGACAGGACCTAGAACAGTGACAGGCCCTGGCTCCAGAGTGGGTGGACCAGGGACCGAGTCTGCACCTGCTGCTGCCCCAGTTCTGTTTGACCTTGGGATAGTCTACAACCACATTTCCCTGCTGGCAGAGCAGGAGTAACTGTCAGAGGGTCACGTTGTTCTGGAGCTGCTCCCCACAAAGTAATCCTCTTGGTCACTGGTGCTTTTTGACCTGGGACCGTGAATTGAGCTCTTTGATCTGTCGTTGCCAGCTCCTTTGGTCACACTGCATGGGCGTCTGCTCTGAGATAGGCACCGTTGTAGCACGGGAGATGCAGCACCAACACAACTTTAGCAGTTTCCACGGAGCTTCTCCGGGAGAGGAAAGTTCGAGTTCTAGGCAAATGTGCGCTGGAAGGGTCCAGGGATGGTAAGTGCTGTGCAGAACAAAGCCTAGAGGGGTGAGAATGGTGGGAGGGGATCCCGTTCAGTGTTTAGATAGGACTTTCAGAGAGAGAGAGGCTGCTAATTGCTGAGTCCCTAAGGCAAGAGAGTAACCCATCAACTAAAGGAACCCAGTCATTTTTTAAAAGGTAATGAGAAATTAGTATCTGTGTAGACTGCTTGCATTAATCGGAAGCATCTGACCTGGGTTATCTCTGTAGTATTTATTATTATGCTGTTATTATTAGTGTTCTGTAGCTTTTGTGGCCTGGCTTCTAGTACCCAAGAGCCCATCATGGTACTCACTCAATAGATTCTTCCTTAGTCCTCCCAGCAGCTGAGAGGGGACTTGTGCTTGTTAGTCTGATCTACATACAGATAAGGACAGTTATGCTCAGAAAAGTTGAGAAACTCGCCCAAGGTCACACAGCCTGTGGATGTGGCAGCCGAGAATTTACCCCAGACCATAGCCCCACGTGCGGTGGAGAAAGGCCTCCAGTATGTGGCTCTTAAGGAAGTGGACCACTGCATTAAGTTTCAGGGGCCCCTTAAATGTTTCTGCTTTAAAAGAGCAGTAGGTTTGTCCTTTCCTTGACATTCCTTGTATTAAGCAAAGCCAGCACTTGCTTATCTGTGGGTGTGAGCAGTTTCAGCAGGATGTCTTTTTGTTTCCTTCTCTGGAAAGGACTTCTGCTAGGGTGGGAATACTTTGAAATCTCTGCACTGGGAATTAAGGGTGCTGGAGGAAACTCCACCCACCAGGACAGACTGATGGGTTTACCAAGAGCATCTCCAGATGCAGGGCTGGGGGTGAGGGGTGGGGGTGAGGGGTGGCTCTCCTGATAATCTGGGCTGGCCACCCTGTACCCTATGTTCCTGCCCAGTGCGACGGGTAGAGCTTTTTCCTTCTGCCAGGACAGGTGGTACACCCACTGGGGATTGGGAACCGTTTTGGAATCAAACGCATACCGGTTGAAATTCCTCAGCTCTGCTTTTCACTAGCTGGGTGCCCCCAACCAAGTTACATAAAGCTCAGTTTACCTTTCTGTAACATATTGCCCTGCTCAGTGTGGTGGCGCACACCTGTAATCCCAGCACTCGGGAGGCCGAGGCAGGAGGATTGTTGCGAGTTCAAGACCAACTTGGGCTACAAAGTGAGCTCAAGGCCAGCCTGAAATGCATAGCGAGACCCTGTCTTGAAAAAAAAAGCAGGTAACATATCACCCACCTGAGAGAGGTGTTGGCGATTAGGTAGGAGTGTGTGTGGTGAGCACCCTTGGGGCCCTAAGGAAGGAGGCAGATGTCAGATTTATCCACAAAGAATTTGAAGGGGATTCGATTACGTCTGCAACATCTAATATACAGACGCTCATCTTCGAAGTTTGAAATGCTGAGATTTGATCAGACAGGGGGCTCTGAGGGACTGTGAGCTGCTTATTTGGTTTCTGAGTCACGGGGAAATCTCCATAATGGTCATCATGCACTCTTTATGTTCTTCGTAATATTCCAGTTGCATTAGCTGGTTGACTTGCCAGTCATG
Source organism: Dinomys branickii (assembly GCA_004027595.1). NCBI lineage: Eukaryota > Metazoa > Chordata > Mammalia > Rodentia > Dinomyidae > Dinomys > Dinomys branickii. The sequence continues at coordinate 247,449 of PVLD010000009.1, forward strand.
CTGCCGAAAAGGGTTTTTCTCTCCTTTTAACCGTCTCAAGAGCCGCTGAGAGTAGCTCAGGGTAAACAGCACCCATGACCCGGGAGTCCACCTCTCCCATCCGTAACGTGGCAAGCTGACCAACATGAAAAATCAGGTGGATTTCTCAGATCAGGACAGGCTTCAGCCCCAGCAGATAAGCACACCTAACACATCATTAAGGCTGGCCAGAGCAATCGCCTCGGGAATCCTGTGTTTACTGTGAGTCACTAAGGGCTGTAAACACTCAGAGAGGGTGGCAAGGTGTGTGCACGTGTGTGTAGTTATTTAATGGATTTGCTTTCTGTAAATGTGTCCGATGCCGCCCGTGCCAGATGAGTGGCTGTCAGGGAGGAGAAAACCCAGGATCACCTCTGATTCCCAAGGGCCGCCCCGTCTGTGGCCCTTGCATCAGCCTCCATGAAGTGGGGGATGTCAGGGTTTCTCTTGTCTGCTGCTTGGATGCCTTCAGGAGAGCCCAGGTAGAGGATGCTGCTCGCGGCCATTCCTTGCAGCCTTCCCTCCATGAAGACAGCCCATCAGGTGCTACAGCTGCCCCAGATTTGGAAGAAATTCCCAGCCAGACGAGTGTGCCAGGTAGGTGAGGCCCACCTGAGGTCTCAGCCCTGACCCGGGGAATGGGATGTGCCACTGAGCCCTGGCTAAGGAGGAAGAACAGGCGGGTACAGCACAGTGGCAGTCCTTGGTCTACGTGCCGGGTTTTAGGGGGACCTAGATCAGGGAACACCCACGACCTGGCACCTGGCATATAGCTCATGTGCAGGTGCCGGGTCTTTTGTTGGTGCTGGGGTTTGGAAGGTGGTGCAGGCTCCCAGCTCGTTTGGGCTGTAACTTTATCTCAGGCATTGAGTGCTTGCTGCCTCTTAACCGTGCAGTGGCTTCGGAAAGCTCTCCCGGGGGAAAGCTCTCCCCAGGGGCTCAGAGGAGAGGTGCAACAGCAGATGCAGATGCCTGCGTGCCTGGTGCCCGCCCTCACCCGCCAGCCTCGCCAGGGAGCCCTGACTTTCAAGTCTTGTGAGCCCAGGCAGGGAAGAAGGAACATTTTAGTTCTAGCAGGCCCTGTTGGTGATGAGGAGTTACTTACTAGGGGCCAGGCAGGAGGCAGGAAGTACTCTGTCCCGTGCATCCCCCTGTTCCTATGGGCGCTGGGCTTCTCCCCAGCTCGTAGATCAGACCACTTAGGCTTACTGAGGTAACACAGGTAGCTGTCAGGGCTGTTCCAGGCTTTTGGTTTGGCGGGCTTCGGGGGGAGGGGGAGTACTGGGGATGGTACCCAGGGGCAGTCTACCACCGAGCTACATCCTCAGCCCTTTTTATTTTTTTTTTATTTTGAGAGAGGGATTCTTGCTCAGTTGCTCAGGCCATATATTGGCGGCACTGGGAGATTTCCCAACCCCTTGGACCCCATTCAGGGTCATCTTGGCTTTGGGGATCACAGTAGTTGGGGTATTTGCCAACATGCAGATTTTTGGGTTCCCTCTCCCAGAAATTTGTACCGTTATCAGGTGCCCCAAGTAAGTTTGCTATACCCCGGTTCCACGGGCCAGGCTTTGAGAACCACTGCCCTGTCCTTTGTGGGATCAGATTAGTCTTAGAGGCCTTGTGCTCTAGTTCCTCCCGCGTCCTGGGGTAATTTCCAGTGGCTCCCTGTCACTCCTGCGGATGTCTGAGGGGACAGGAAGGTAGGTGAACATCCTAGCTGGAGCTCATGCCCTTCTTTGTATCGCAATCCCTGCCCAACCACAGGTTCTAGGCACCTAGTAGAAAGGGGTGCATGCATGTGTCTCAGTCTTGTGAGCCCCCAGACTGCCCTGCCGTGACAGCAAGACGCTGAAAGGGGACTCCATACCCTCTGCACCCCAAGCACACTGTGGAGCCAGTAGCAGCACCGAGTGCTGCAGAGACAAATGAGGCCAAACTGTTGTCCTGTGATTCAGCTCAGCTCTGTGTGTCCAGAGTCACCGGTGGAGCCTGTTCTTCCAGCGTGCCCCACCCCCACCTGTCCTGCCCCCCTGGGCCCCTTTTGCCCTTGGCCCTGAAGTCCTGCCTAGGCCACTTGTTCAGTTAGCATCAGTGCTTCCCTTGGCATCTGTCACCCGTGTCCACCTTGTGGAGAGCCGTGGGCTGTCCCTCTGACCTTTATCCCCCCAGGGTCCAAAGCCAGCCTGAACTGCATAGCAAGACCCTGTCTCAAAAAGACAAAAAAAAAAATTGCGGTGAGCACCCTCTGTTGAGCTGCCCTCTTCCCCCAGGGTGAACATGGTTCTTTAGGTGTGCAGTAGAAATGTCTGCCCAGGTAGTTTTTCTTTGCTTTTGAACCATGGGGTGACCTGGGAGGATCCCTTTTTATAGGAAGGGAAACGGACGTGACACCATGTGATCTCGCCAGGGCAGTGTATCCAGTAGAACTCTGCAAGGTACTGTTGTTCTGTGTCTGTGTTGTCTGGACTGGGAGCCACGGACTTACAATGTCACTGGCACGAATCTTAAATTCTATAGTAAAAGGCCACTTGTAGCTGGTGGCCATTGTGTTAAAGCTGGCCCTGAGTCAGGACATGATAACAGCAAGTATTCCTGTGTCCTGTCCCGGCTCAGAAAGCCTGAAATGTTTAGTTTGTTGTCATGGTCCCCAAAGGCCACTGGGCAGGGTCCCTGGACCCCGCCTGGATCTGAATCACGGGGCAGCTTTTTGTTGTTTGTAGACCTGGGCAATCAAACTTGGCTGGAAGTGGGCCAGAAGATCTACATTTTGAACAAGCGGCCCCCGGCCCTGGGTGATGCTGAACTACTCTGTGGGGTGAGAGTCAGGTTCTCAGCACCTTCCCTCTTTCCTACGTGGGTTTCCTGGACTCAGTGACCAGCTTGCACCTTTGTGTCTTTGTCGCCCACTTCCATCCTCATGGCGAAGTGGTCTCCTCCTGACCCATCAGGAGGCAGACCTGCCTTCCTTCGGCAGGAGCACGGCATCTCTGGAGAGTGCTGACTGCTTTCCCTTCAGGGAAGGCAGAGTGCCTGGTGTGTAGAGCGGTTTTCTTCCAGGAACCATCGGGGAGTAGGTAGCATGAGCATTCCAGGACAAGCGAAACTTACGGTGTGCCATACAGTGCTTCCTTCTGAGCTTGGGTGCTTTCAAGGATGGGAAATTCATTTGCTCTCCAGGCCAGTGACTGAAGTGTTCACTTTTTATATTGAGCCAAAAATCCATCGACAGTGGCATACGTCCTTTGGTCTGTGCACCACCATTGAGGACTTCTCGTACTAAATCTGTTCTGGACATAGTAACTCCTCTGCCATCAGAAGATAGTCACTCCGCACATAGACCAAGACGCCATCTTAGACCAGCTTTCATTGTTTAAATTTCATTTTTGCTTTTTGAGGTAGTTTTTCACTGTGTACTCCAGGCTGGCCTTGAACTCGTTATGTACCCCAAGCTGGCCTTGAACTAGCAGCAATCCTCCTGTGTCAGCCTCCTGACCACTAGGATTATAGGCATGCGCCACCACTTCAGGCCAGATTTCTGTTCTTGAGGCCTCTTTCCTTTCTGCCAGGCCAAGTGGTTGGTGTTGGGTGGGTGGAGGACAGAAGTCCTTGATTCGCTCAGTGCGACCAGCCTTAGATCTCTGGCCTCCTACTTAGAGCTAGTATCTTGTGCGAGTGTCTTGTCCCGAACTGCACTTCTTTTGCACATCCAAGGAAGGAGTGTTCAGGCTGCCCTGATGTTTGTTTAAGAGGACTCAGCAGGGGCCGGAAGTCAGATAGCCACCCTGGGAGCAGGCTGAGGAGAGGCAGATGCAGGACTGTGGGGTACCTTCAGGATGGGCGGGCCAGGGCTGCAGGATGAGATGCTGATGCTCCCTTTTTCTGTAGCCATCTGCCCTCACCCACTGCTAATGGCTCCTAGGTCAGAAGAAACCCCAAGACACTCAACCTTCATGCTCCTTTGGGAAACGTGGTCCAGTAAACAGTAGTGGCCACTTATAGAGAGTGTCCAGTGAACATTCGCCTGCAGCCAAGAGGTGACAGAAAGAGGAAGGGGAGGGTGAAGAGAAAACTGCATTCACCACCCCTCAACTGAAAAGAAGATCGAATTTCCCTGCCTGGGAGTGTTGGGCTTGAATCAGCCTCTGGCCTGCTAAGCCTGGCCTATGTGGATCGGAGGGTCTGGTTTCTTATCCCCTACTTTGCAGTACCCATTTTTTGCAGGTGTGCTTGTAAAGAAAATACTAATTTAGAAGGAGATTTATAGCTTTCTACAGAGATCAGTAACAGGGAGGGTTTCCTGGGTTAATTTTCACAAGGACCGGCCGGATCTTAGCTGGAAACTCTGCCTTTGGTCTTGGCTGAAATCCGTGTTGCCTGCTTGCCCTGAGAAGTGCCTGGCTTCCTCCTGGGTTTTGGGCTTCTTCTTCTTATGCACTAGGGTGGAGAAAAACAGGACTTGTGGGGGTTTCTTGGTATCACCTGCTGCGGTGGGCTCTCCAGCATTGGAGACTGGGACCTCACCAGTCTAGGTGGTGATCAACCTGCAGTTCCAGGGAGACACAGCAACGCACCCACGCCATACAGGACATTTTCTGGTCTCAGATCAGATAGTGTGAACACCTGCCCTTTTCTAGAACGCTTACCTCTTCAGTTTCCTGGTCTGCCACTGTTTTCCCAACCGTGCAGGCTGTTTTCAAGCGTCCATCGGTGCTGGGAGGTGTGTGTATGTATCTTGCTTTGCTTTGTTTCACATCCTGCAGCTCATCAGTTTTGTGCACCCAGGAAATACATGTCCAGCCCCCAGTGACCACAGCATTTCATGAGTGTCAGGAGAGAGGCCCCCCAGCCAAAGGCTGTCAGATGTCCTGGGAATACACATGATATCGAAGTTCCCCGTAAGCGTGAGAATGAGACATTCAGAGACAAAGTATTTGCCTGCCGTGCACTGTCCACCTCGAGTTTGTTTTGGTTTCACGGCCGCACTCCCCTTTAGTCCAGCCAGACACTGCAGCAGCCCGAGTTAGAACCTCCGCTCTGCTCCATCCAGTGTCACTTTACCCTGTGGGTGCGGGCTTTCCAAGAAATGCACTTGATCAGGAAAGTGCCCTGGCCCAGGGGCTTTGGCCTGATCTTTTGTTTCTGGGCTTGTGCCTTGGCTGCGGTCACTTTTGAGGGCACAGAGTACCTGGCTCATGCTGTCCTGACTCCAGGAGGCACTGAAGGATGTGGTTCGAGGTGAGATACGCGCACGTCTGTGTTGGCAGGGGAATCCCGCACTGCCTCTCTGTCTCACCTCTTGCTCTTGGGACCAGAGCGCTGGGCCAGGTCTTCTGTTCTGCTGAGCTGGGCTCGAGCTGTGTAAGAGAGAAGGGTAAGCACCACCGGTTCTTCCCATTTACATTTTTCGAATACTTTTCTCCTCCGCTCTCCCTGGAGGCAGCCACAGCCTGGAAGCAGCATCTGACCTTTGGGTTGTGAGGGAGCCAGACAGGCAGGGGCAGTGGGGAGCGGGGGTTGCCAGCAGCTCTCTGAGCAGGAATGAAGTCGCATTCCAGCCCTTCTCAGTCTGTAAACTAGAAGGAGCAGGGAGCAGGCAGAGAAAGCCAGGGGGATTCCTGTGCCTGTGGTTGGGTTCACATGGCCTGCTCCCCCGTCTGACAGCACCCAGCCACAGGGAGCCCCACTCGGAATGTTGTACCCATGGGCTTGCGACAGAACGTTCCTGAGTCCCTTGGGGATCTGGGGGCAGTGTCTCCAGGCAGGAGCTGGTCTTAGAGCCAGAAGACGGTGGCTTTCAAGGGAGGAATAGAAGGGAAGATACTCAAGCTGTGTATAAGTGTGTAATACTCTCCATGTGCCTCAGTGTTCACTCACTTTTCTTGTTTGTTTGTTTGATACAGGGTCTTACTATGTAGTTCAGCTGGCCTCAAACTCACTGTGTAGCCTAAGTGGGCCTGGAACTTGAAGTGATCCTCCTGCCTCAGCCTCCTGAGGGCTAGGATTATAGGAGTGCACTGCCAGGCCCAGCTGACAATGTTCCATTCATTCAAACCTCATGACAACCCTACAAGAAAGGTGCTCTTGCCCCACCTCCATTTACAGTTGAGGCAACTGACCCCCCCCCAAAAGGGAAGGTGATTTGCTTAAGGTCACTTGGGGTGAGTGTCAGGGACTCAGTTCCTCACTACTGACCATGCTGTGTCTCCAGGATGTGCTTGGAACCAGCCGCCATAATAGCTCTTCTTTGGGGTGACAGTCTCCTCAGGCCTAACTCCTCATCTCACTCCCCCAAACCCCCACGTTTTCTGTGTCTTGATTATATGGCTGCTTCATGGCCCACGGTGCCCCAGCAAAATAGGGGTGTTTTCTGCTCAGCATTGTTCAGTTTTTACTCCTGAAGGTTGTGGCTTCATGTTGCTGTTGGTGGGGCCCCTGTTGGTTTCCCACTTTAAAGCTCTCAGAAGCCAGAAATGCTGAGGCCACAGGTGGTGCCCAGAGCACTCTGGAATTGGGGTCTCCCCAGCCCTTCAAACAGATCCGGGTTCTGGGGGGGTGGTCAGACTGCCCACAGTTCTGTGTGATGGGGTGGGTGGGCCATGGGAGGTGCCAGGCAGGGCCTGGGCTCGGTCCCTGCTCTACCTCAGACTTCCTGCGTCACCTGGCTGAGTCACCGAGCTGCTCCTCAGGCTGTGGGTTGACTGCCCTTTAAAGAGGACAATAAAACCCATCACTGGGCTGGGATGGTAAACATAACAGAAGTGAGAGCACTTTGAAATAGAAGTTGAAAGTGTTGCATTGAGCTCAGGAGTATGATCGGGAGCAGAGCCCTGTGTGCAGGAAGCACCATCTTGGTCCTCTTGCTTGTCTCGCTCACAGGCCAGTTGTATCTACTGGGATTAGGGCTGGGGTGGCATGTTGCAGCATAGCATCCTGGGAAGAAGTATTGCCGGGGACCGTCTGTGAGCCACCCCGGTAAGCACAGCCCAGGACTCTCCGGGTGTGTGCCTCAGCTTCCTCCTTGGTCAGCAGTGATAATCCTGCCCTCGAGATTGCAGGGCAAGCGGGGGATTGTAGGATGCTGAGCTCTAAATTACTAAAGCCTCAAAGCCCTGGAGCCAGTCCCCCTCACCAGGCCTGCTTTTTCTCAGCCCGAGGTAATTTTTCAATTTATTCCATTGGCTGCAATACGGGGTGCCCCAGAGTGTGGGAAAATGGCCCAGGCCGGAAGGGCCCTCCCTTCTGCCCCAACTGTCTTGGGGCTTCCAGAGGGAGGATCCAATTTCACATCACATCAGGACACCAGGATGTGATCCTGGTGCCCCTCTGAAAAACCCCAGATGGCGCCTTCTGGAAGCCCGGCGGCAGCAGCAGCAGCGGAGGCCCCTCTGCTGCCCTCCCACCCCGCCTGGCCCACGGTGAGGAGCTCAAACAGAGCTCGTTAGTGACTTTATTGCTAAACAATTTAGAAAGGCGGCCCTGCCAGTTTTCATAAGCGAAACATTTAAAGTATGCGGAGCATATTTTATTTCTTCCTGGAGCAGCTGCTCGGCCGGGCTGTCGGATAATGAGGAGTGAGTTATATGGATTTGTGGGTGCCCTATAGCACTTGGGTGCTCCCAGCGAGGGGCGAGTGCCTGCTGCTGTGTGGGAGCGCTCAGGCAGCTGAAGCTCGAGACGTGCCCTCCCTTCCCACACTGCCGTGCATGGGCTCCAGCAAGCTTAGTTGGCAGTCTCAGCTGGCTGCCGTCCACCAGCAGAGCACGATTGCCCAGCCACAGCCCTTTCTGGAGCTATTTTTCATGTGATGTCACAGCACCTGAGGAGACAGACACAGTTAGCTCCATTCTCCTGCTGGCGTCACACAGCCACTGAAGGGCAGGCCCAGGATTCCAACCAGGAGACTGGCTTCAGAACCTCGGCTTGTACCTGTGGAGCTGGAGATGACATGGAGGAACACAGAGGGTCACACGTTGGCCGGGATCTCTGGTTCCCTGTTACCTTTGAGACAGCAAGCCCTCCACACTGCCATGTGTTTAGATCCGTCTGGACTCGGTGTAAATTCCTCTGAAAGCCCTAATCTGCTTGCTGTAGGGGTCTGCAGATGTGGAGCTTCAGACTCAAGCCCCAGTGTGATGGTGCCCATGTCTAGGACAGCATCTGATGGCCCTGGCCACCCCATTCTCTGCCTGATTGTGACACCTGTGGGCCTTGAGCTGCCTCAGTCTGCTGAGGCATCTACCCCCAGCTGATGGCTGAGACTGGCTCAATCTAAGCATGTTTCTAGGGTTTGGACACAGAATCCCCACCCCGCTGCCCAGGTTGGCTGTCCGTGCATGGGAATAGAAATGCTGTTCTTTCCCCTGTCGTTTTGGGAAGGTTGCTCCTTCACTCAGAGCTGCCACAGGCAGACCCACTCTCCAGCAAGCGGGGCAGGTGGCTTCCATTCATTTGTGAGTTCAGGCACTGGTTGAAGGAAACAGACTCAGGCTGTGAAATCAAGCAAGCTGCGAGGCCTTGTTCCCCGCTCTTCCCTATTTGCGATGAGTTTTGAACTCAGCGCATAGAAGGGCTGTCACCACTTGCAGGCATAGCCAATGTTTGACCTTCTTAAGGTTTTTTGTGTGTTTGGTCTTTTTTTTTCTTCCTAGAGGGTGGAGAAGAGAGAGGAGGGCTGAAGGTCATGCATGGTAGGGTGGGGAAGGAACTCAGCAGTGCCACCGGTGGCTGCTATCTCTCCCCCTCCACACCTCCCTTCCGAGCCTGCCTTTGGGAAGGGGAGGTCATTGCTAGAGCCAAGGCTGGGGCGCCCAGCTGATACATCATCAAAAGTTCAACGAAAGCGCCACTTTTCACTCTGTATTCAAATTCTTTGTCCCAGCATTCCATTGGAGGAAAGATGCACCACGTGGTATCGAGGGCTGGAAGCCTGGTCCTGGTTTACTTATGCACATGAGCTTCGGAATCAGACTGACTCCTGAGTTGGAGTTTAGCTCTGCCCACTGGACCAGCTGTCTGACCTCAAATGGCCAGCCCACCTGTCCCAGCCTCCATCTCTATAGGAGGACGAAACATTAGCAGTTCTCCATGCAGTTGGTGAGAGAGAACAGTGGTCAAGGCTCAATGCCAGTACCAGCTTGGGGACCACATACACGTAGTCCCCAGCAACCCTGGGGCTCAGAAATCTTACAAGTGAGGAAAGAGGAAAGAGGCCAGTTTGGGCAGAAATAGTCTGGGCACAGCTTCAAAGCAGAGCCCAAAAGATTCGTGCCTCTCAGGGTTTAGGCTGGGTCGAGGGAGAGGCGGACTGCCCACTCCAGCCAGAGGGAAGCTGGAGTTGAGGTACAGGCAATGGTTGGTGCCACTTCCTGTCATGGTAGCAAGATGGCTTCCCATAGCTCCATGTCCCATACTATCAGCTTCAGGTTCCCAGTGAAGAGATTAGCTCTGATTGGACAGGTGTAGGTCATGTGCTTTCTCTTGAACCAATCACAATGACCATAGCAATTCAGTGCTGTGATTGGTCAGACTGAGTCACATTTCCATTCCCAGGAAAATGGAAATGCCGTGTCAGAAAGAAGAGAGCATAGATGTCAGCTGAACAGATGCATCTGATGCCCAATGCAAGGTCAGGTGGATGGTGAGAAACTTGGGATGGAAAAAGCAGGAGAGTAGCCTCTCAGAAGAAGTAGTGGCTTTGTGGCTCAGTTTGACAAGTGTGCTGTGACTCTTTGTATCATGAGACTGTCCAGGACCTCCAATGTCCCAGACCTACTGTGACTCAGCGTTGGCTCCCTGCTTTTAATTTGTCTTGACTGTTGGAAGAGGTAGCTGGCCCTTTCACTCCCCACCTCCTGCCCAAACAAGCAGCCAGGAGCTGACCCCTCGAAGCAACCAAAGGACCCGGCCCACCTTTGGGATGGAGCGGTTGTTGCTGTCGCTGTCCATCAAGTACTCAGCAGCCCTGGTGGCAAGCAAGTGACTGCTTCTCCAGCCCTAGCCATATGACGTGTTTGGAGCCTCATGTGTCTCCTGGTGCTAGAATCACCTGCCAGAGATTTGTGCAGCCGCAGCCATGGAGGTGATGCTGAGCTCTCTTGCAGTCCCCACATTCTGCGGCACCCATCCTGGGGTCCAGGAGTGCTTGAGGGAGATTTAAGATTCTGCCGTTTCCGAGTGATGAGGGCATATCTCTGCCTCTGGGCCTCTGAGGGTCCCCTTTCCAGGACAGACACCAGGCTGAATGCAACACTCCCATGGCAACTTGGAGCCCTGGTCAACCAGGTGGAAAACCTTACCCTGGTGGGAGGGCCCCAAGAGGATCTGGCCAAAAGTCTTGTCACAGGCCCAGCAGCTGCACCCAGAAGCCTCTGCAGAGAAAAGGATTAAACAAAGCCCAGAGGACAAACAAAGATGTGAAATGTGAGAGAAAAAGAGGCAGCGTTACTGGTGTCCCTGCGGTGCCCAGGCCACCCGACCTGCTGTGTGGGGCAGCCTTGGGAGGGACACTATTCAGTAGCAGGGGAGTGGTTTTTGAGAGCCCCCTCCTGTGTGGGGATTGTGTATTGCTTTCTGGCAGCCCCAAGGCTGTGAGTGTCAGGATCATGTGACAAAGACTCAGAACACAGAAACGTCCAACCCACGGCCCCAGTTCTCACCTGCCTGCTGCTGGGACCTTTTTCCGGCCTCTCGGGCCTGTCTTCACAGGCAGGAGCCTGAGGGTACAGGAGAGCCAGCCTGGGTGATAGGGACAGCCCCTCACACAGGGACCAGGCCAGAGGGGAGGGGGAGAGCTGGCAGAGGGAATTGAGGCCAAAGCTGGGCCTGCCTATCCTGCAAGCCCAGGGTGCCCCAGGCACAGTGAGCCTTGGGACTGGCTTTTCTCAGACTCCAGTCCCCTGCTCTCTGTCCCCCCACACAGGCAAGCCGTGAGTTCAGGAGGAGGCTCGTTCAGTTTCCTGGGGCGGCTGCAGCGCTCCCTTTATTCGGGTATAGCCAAGCTGCTCCTGCTTCCTGCCACTTGCTGCCCCTGGAGAAGGCAGGAGAACAGGGTTCCCTAGTCCACTGGCAGAGAGCCCCAGCCTGCCCTGGGTGGTGGGTGGTAGGAGCTCCCAGTGCCCTGCTCTGATTCTCTTACCAGGACCCCTCGCCTGCCCTGTGTTCAGTCATCTTTGGATACATTGACACATTAGTCCGGTACTGTTTAGCCTAAGGAATCTGGGGCTCCTGTCCCATAAGAGTTCTTGAGACTTTGCCCCTCAGAGGGGAGCCCTGTATTTCTCAGCGTCTTTAGAACCAGAATCACCTGGTATATGACCACCACTTGAGTGGCATTGGCTCAAGCCCGATAGTGACAAGACCAGCTGGGTGGGGGCCAGTCTCGGGGGCAGCTTCAGCCCCGCACACAGGCTTGACCTGCACCTCACTGTGGGGATCCCACAGCCTTGGATGGGGTTAATGTGGGACTCAGCAAGATGAAACCTGTCACCCCATGCCTGGCAGCCAGGTACTCAGAAAGGGCAGCGGCCGTGGTCTCTGAGATAGTAGAAGGGGACAGTGGTGGGTGGGGGCATCCGGAAGTAACCTCTAATGGCTGTGTTGCGTGTGGGACAGTTCCTGGGCATTTGATTTGTTTCCATGGTGTATGGCTAGCTCAGGTGACCACGCAGGCATCTCCTAAAGGTACAGCCCTCCACACACACACACATACCATCAGAGGCTAGAGGTCAGTCCCCTGAGCTGCCAAGGTAAGGGTCAGCAGTGCTCAGACCAAAGTGCCTTCCAAGAGTGGACACAAAGGCAGGCAGATTGGGCCTAGCCCTGGATGTGTTTCCGTGGAGGAAGACCTTAAAAATTGAGTTTTTAATGGAAAATGTGAAGTAGTTCACCGCTTTGTTTAGGTTTTGTTTTCCTTGAGGTATAATTTACACATAGTAAAAGCACAGGCCTGAAGTCTGCGGTGTGGGATCAGGGAGTTCTGGCCACTGTGTCTTGGCTGTTTATCAAGGTGTCCGCCCACAATAGGCAGCTGGGGGCAGTCACTCTCAGCCCAGGCTCGAGGACCTCGCCTCCGCCCAGCCTCTACTCAACCCCCTGCTCTCTCCTCCCCACCAGCCTTGGTGACTCACAGCCTTCATGCCCTGCCCTCTCTACTGCAGCCCTGGGGTGGGGACACCCAGGACTCTGGGGCCTGTGGGGATTGAGGTCACAGCCACCTTGGAATATGGAGGCTAAGGCCAACTCCTGGTCATTGAGGCCATAGCCAGCCCTTGGAGGGTGGCCGAGGCTGCCCTTCATCATCACAACGATCCTGGAGAGCTACCCGTGACCCTATATGGAAGCTTCATGATTATTTCCATTTAGATGACTTCTTTGTTTAATATCTACCACTGGCATGAGAGACCACCTTGGCTCCATTTCCAGCTGAGAGCCAGAGGTCACAGGTGCACAGGTCAGACAGCTGGCAATAGGGGAGCCAGGCCTGTGCCCTCCTGGCACACTCTAGAACTGTCTGCCCCACCTGTCACTCGCCTGCCGTAGAGCCTGCACTGAGCTTGAACCAGGACTTGTGGGGCAAAGTGCAGCCCCTGAGAGCTTTGGGCACTCCACACCAGGGGAGGGCTGAGACCATGGCCCAGTCCGCACTGTGCAGCACGGGTTTGGTGCTCCTCCTGCCCCTGTCACCCACCAGGGCAGGTCTGGCAGGGACTCAGGCTCCGCTGACTCAGGAAACCCTCGCATCACCTCCTACCCTCCTAACGTGCCTCTGTCCTGCAAGGGGAGCCGGCCATGCATGGCACAGTGACAGTGCAGTCGACACTGGTACTGTTTGCACCAGGAAGTTGGCTGACAGTGCCCTCCTCAGACTGCAGCCCACTGTTAAGCAGCTTGTGGCATGTGGGAGTTCAGAGCCAGTACAAAGGGGCTGGACCACCCACAGTTCAGACTCTGTTCTGCTCTTCTTTTTTTAAATAGTACTAGAGATTGAACCCAGGCCTTCCACATGCCAGCCAAGTGCTCTGCCACTGAGCTATGTCCCCACCCCTTTTTATTTGGAGACAGGATCTCAATATGTTGCCCAGACTGGCCTTGAACTTGTGATCCTCCTGCCTCAACCTCGTAAGTAGCTGGGATTATAGGTATGAGCCGCCACGTCCAGCTCTGGCTCTGCCTTTCATTGTGTGACCTTGGTCCAATCATTGAACTCCTGTGCCACAAACTTCTCGTGTGAAAAGTTGGGGTGATAATTATAGGACCAACTTCTTAGGATTATTTTGAGAATTAGTTTAGTGAAGACATGTAAAAAGATGGTGGAGGTCACAGTGTGAGCTCAGGAAGTGTTAGCAAAGGCATAATTGTTATTATAATATATAATATCATTATTGCTATTTAGACCATGGCTTGAGGAGGCTAGACTTACACTCCTATAACTCACTGAACACCTTAGAGGTTTCACAGGTTGCTTCCGTGTTATTAGGTGCTCCAGCCTGTAAGTCCACTTTTCAAGATAAAAGGGCATGACAGGGCAAAGCCATTTCTTCTTAAAGGGCAGTCTTCCCCTGGGACCTTTTTTGAGACCTTACTGGGCAGAACTAGGTCACATGGTAACCTTAACTGCAAGGGAGGCTAGGAAATCATGCTTTTAAAAGCAGGACTTTGCTTTTGACAGACTAAAGAAGATGGGCTGCAGAAGGGCAGACTCTGTTGCCACTGAGAATGACAGTCCTCTGAGCGGGCACCCTGCACCCTCTTGCCCTAGGGGAAGAGGCTCCTGGGGGCCCCACCCCGACCTGTCTGCTGGACAGGTTGCCCTGGGGCAGCACTATTGGTGACTGTGAGCGTGGCTTCCGCAGCAGGCAGAGAACTCTGCTGAGTCTGGGGCTTTGGGGACCTGCTTCTCTGCCTCTTCCTGCCCCACTCCAGGTCCTAGCATGCTGTGGTTGCCCGGCATCGATGGAAAGGTACACAGTCACTCTTGGCGTTTCTGTCCTTGGACACGGGCCAGAACAGTTTCTCCGGAAACAGCAGCTCCTTCCTATGCAGCTCTCCTGCCCTCAGAGCCCATGTTGCACCCGTGCTTAATAGATGCCCTTTCTTCTTTCTTCATCCTGGGCTGTGTGGACCATGTTCCCCAGGAGGACCGCGGGCAAAGTGGCTGCAGTGTGTGCTGTGCTGTCCCAAGCCCTATGTGTGCGCTGGGGTTATTCCTTGTGCTTCACACTGATGACACGTGGACGGCCACCTGCCTGGCCAAATGGCCACTGTGGTGCACAGCGCAGCTGCAGACCAGAGCCCGGGCTGTCTGTTCCCTCTGAGAGGAGAAACACACAAGTCAGTAGCATTCATTTAGGTTCCCCCAAGGGCAGTGGTAATACGGAGACCCAGAGAGGGTCAGTGATTTGGCCACCGTCACATAACAAGCGGGTGGCCCTGTGGAACAGAAACCGGAGCCTTCCCACTCCAGTTTCACGTTTCTGAGGAAAGTGGTCTGTACGGAGGGGAAGGCAAGTTGTGGATGTTGCTGGCTACCGTATACAGCGTGCAGCGTGCGCAGCGCATTTTCATACTTTACACTTTGTCTTTTCAGATTTTGCAGGAACTGGGACAGGCTAGGCAAGCGGTCTCCACTGAGTCCCACCCCCAGTCCCTACACCTGCCTTGCTGATTCCCACCTCCTCTGTTTCTCAGTGAGGCCAGGGAGGAGACATGACCGCCATGCCCACCGTTGCCCCCCAGACCACGAGCTCTCTGCCACCTGCAGTTCTGGTCCCCTACAACACCCAGCTTCCACGCCCACCTGGGCCAGGTGCACTGTGTAAGCTGTAAGCCTCTTACTCTGCTTTCTGCAGAGTTGTTTTTCCAGCCTGGTCTCCTAAGGCTCAGCTGCTGCAGGTGCCACACCTGTGTCCCACTGTCCCAGCTCCCACGCGATTGTTCCAATCCTGTCAGGGGACACCTGCTGGGGAGAACAAATACCTGGAAGGGCCCCGGGCCCTGGCCTCATCCCAGTCTGGCTCTCAGCTGTTCCCCTCATTCGAGGTGCTCTGCCGGCCAAAGCTGTGCCTGAGGCTGCCCTGTGGCTCTGTGCCAGCATCCCCATGGGGCAGGGGTGGGGTTGCTGGAAAGAAACACAGGACACCCAGTTACATTTGAATTTCAGATAAACGTGCATTTTCAATCGAAGTATTTCCTTGCACCAATGGGAACATACACCTGCTACAAATGATCTTGTGTATTGAAGTGCACGTTTCACTGTGCATCTGGGACTTTGTTGTTTTGTTTTGCTAAGTCTGGCAACCTAAGTGGGGCGTGTATGACAACCGCAACCTGGAGAAACGACACAGGACATGCGCAGGGTCGCGGGAAGAAGGCCCTGACCGTGCATGCACCGCGGCCCTTTTCATAGACAATAGTAAATGACCGTGCTCACTTCCCCAGAGTGATTTGAGGAAGCCTAGAAGTCAATCCCCTAAACAAAATTAAGCAGACAAAGACCAAACCATCATACCTGTGTTCTGTCTGCATGATAATGTCTATACGTGGACACATGGTAGCAGTCACCCACGCCTTGTTGTGAGATAGGCTCTTGGTGATAGTTAGTGGGACCAGCAGAACATCCTAGCAGGGTAGGTAACTAGAATATTGATGTCTGGGAGAGATTTCCAGAGTCTTGAATCCTGCTAGAGATGGCAAGCCAGAGCGGGGGCCCCGAGAGGTGACCTCTCCAGCTGCACTTGTGCTCCTCCTCACTGCATCCCCACGTATTGGTGGCTCAGGGCCCTCTGGTTTCAGCCTCCTGGCCTTTGCTCGTGCTGTTCCCTCTCCCTTCCCTCAAGGGGAGCCTAGTGCTTCAAGCACACACAGCCCGACTGTGCATTCTGTCGACACGTGCACGCTTCTGCTCACTGAGGGCTTTGAGGCAGCTGGGATGTTCTTTCTGCCTTCTGGACACCTGCTGTGGGTCTGGAGTGTAGACACTTACCAGGGCTGGCCAGGAGGCCCCAGAGCAGATCTCCCATTTTGTAGATTGGCTGAGAAACTTGGATAGTCCCCAAGTTGTGTGGGTCTGTTGGTGTCCCCAGTAAGTGGGGGCCGGTCTGGGATGCGCCCCAGGGCCTGAGGTCACCATGCTGTCCTTGGGCTTATCCCTGGGCTGGATTAATCACCATGAGCCTCTCTGCTGTGGTGCCCATCTCTGGCAGGGTAGCAAGCTAGGAAGCCCCTTGGGCTGTGTGCTTCATGGCCAGAATGTCTTGCAGCACTGTTGCCCTGGTGTGGACCAATACCACTGGAGTCTGCCAGGCCTCCTACTGACTTTATGACCTCCTGCCTGCCATTGCTTAATCTCTCTGAGCCTCAACATCCTGGTGTGAAAACAGAGGCTGTGACCATACCTGAATCAGGTTTCAGGCAGCAAATGAAACAATGCTTTAAAGCATAACCAGCATGCTGCCAGCCAGTGTGACACCGCTAACTCCTAAGCCTGTGGCCATCAGGTGGACACTCAGGACAGGACAGCAGTGGTGGGTGTGTGGTGGGCTGGGGGTGTCAGCAGATGCACTCTACAGACAGGGTGAGCCTGTGTTGGGGATGGGGACGTTGTCCCTGCAAACAGGGACAGCCAGAGCTCCTTCGAGCCGTCCCCAAGACAAGCTAGTGAACAGCGTCCTCTAACCATGTGCCCTTCTCCTGTAGTGCTCCTGCGAGAAGAGGTGTCCCGGCTCCAGGAGGAAGTGCACCTTCTCCGGCAGATGAAGGAGATGCTGGCCAAGGACCTGGAGGAGTCACAGGGCGGCAAGGCCTCCGAGGTCCTCTCAGCCACAGAGCTCAGAGTACAGCTGGTGCAGAAGGAGCAGGAGCTGGCCAGAGCCAAAGAGGCCTTGCAGGGTGAGTGGTGAGTGGCGCTGCCCCCGCCTGGGCACCCACCACGCCTGACCCTTCTTTGGGCGGGATCCTGCGTTTCTCGGGTTGGAGGCAGATCTGGACCATCACATGTTGTCCATTATGACAACGCATGAGTGCTTCCCTCCAGGTTGTGGATGGCGGGTGGGCATCTCTGCTCATCCCTGTCTCCCTGCACTCTTAGTGCCTCCCCATGTGGCACAGTGTGTGGGCTGCTCTGTGGTGTCACCGTGGGCTATGGACACAGAACGGGCCACATGCATGATCCAGCGCACCTTCCCTCTCGGCTGTGCAGTGCCCAGCCCCGGGCATAGGGGGAGGAGTTGGAAGACAACGTGTTGTAGGTTGTCCAGGTGGCCTCCTGACGAGATGCACCATGGACCCAAGACGACTGTGTGCCCAGAAATTGCTTTAGCAAAAGAGGAAGCCACTGTGCTGTAGGATCAGCCTGTTTCCCTATTGCTGGTTGGGACCCCACAGCCCTCAGCTCTCTCTCCCTCACTCCCTGCTCACACCCTAGAGTTTGGGGAAGGTCTTGGGTTGTTTGAGAAGGACCAGAAGCCGTTGTCTAATTCTCCAGCTGGCACTGTGTTTGGAGAACTTGGGCATGAACCGTCTAGGGGAGAAAAGAGCCTTTGAGATCTGTGTTGGTTCTCATGAGCCTCGTCATGTCTTTGCTTCTCCCAAAGAAAGAAAGAAAAAAACAAATCAACGAAACTTGGCAACCTGTTTTCCACTTACCATTTACGATGACTCCTCTGAAATTTCCTTTCTGATGCCAAAGCCAATTTATTTGGTTGACATCATGCTTTTACTAAGAGACCTCAAAACACTGGCAAAGGCTCAGACTCTCCTTTACCCATCCCGCAGAGCATATTTCAGAATGGTTGGGGTCTGTGCCTGTCCTGGTCTGTGAGAGGCTCGGGAAGGAGCCCCTCAGTTCAGGCCCTGGAATTGCCCTTGGCGGGAGCTTGGCCATAGCCCTAGCTTGCTGCACGGGGCCCCAGAAGCCTGTTTCTAGCTGACTGGCCATGTTGATAGGGGGCTGCATCTCAAATGTGGGGTGAAGCACAGCTGGCAGTGAGTCAGTTCTGTCACCGCGAAGGGGGTCTGTGTAGCTGGCCATGGAGCCTGGCAGTGCAGCGCCCCACTCAGCACCTCAGGAAGTCAGGGACATTGTCATTCAGGGTGAGCCCATCCCGAGCCCTCAGCATGTTTGATGAGGATTCTTCACTGAAGAGCATGTGGGTCCCAAAGGCAGGTGGACCCTCCTCTGCCATTGGGCGTTTGTTTTTGATGGATCCCTGAGGTAGATGTGGGCTGAGGCGGGCCAGCTGACACTGAATATTTGGAAAGTCATTTCCCAAGAACGCGTGCTTTCTCTCTGTGCAGCCATCTGCGTTCAGGCGGATCCCTGGAAGCTGCCCTTCAATCTCAGTCTCAGGGACTTTGAACCTCTGTTCCCCTCCCAGGGTGGAGCCCAGTCCTGGGACTTTCCCATGGAGGCGCTGCCAGCCAGGGTGTGCAGCAGACAGCTGTGGTCGTCCTGTGGAGTTTGGACTGGTGCAGGAAGCAGTCAAACACTATCTCAACCTCCTTTCCCAGAACCTTTGGCAGGGACAGACCTCCCTTCCCTGTGCCTGGCTGGGATCAGAATTCCATTTGTCCTGGACCTGGGAGGAAGAGGTTTCGGGCCTGTCACTTCTCAGTTCCTCAGACATCATTCCAGCTTCTACAGAGTTCAATTTCTAGACCAGAGTGATGGGACAGGAATGGTGGCTTCCAAGAGGAAGTGAAATATAAACAAGGCCGTGTATGTGAAGGAGGTAGCCTGGCCTAATGTGTGCTCCTTCCCCTTCAGCCCTTGAGGCACTGGCATGTACATCGCACCCTCTTGTGTGTTTGGGATATGCTCAAGGCATTCTGCACATTCTGGAAACCACAGATAGCGCTGAACTCTATACCCTGTGCGTTCTATGCATACGTACCTATGGCAACGTTTAACTTATAAATTAGGCACAGTAAGAGAGTAACAGTAATAACTACTAATAAAGCAGAACAAGTATCGTAATGTACTGTACTCAAAGTTATTTAAAACTCATGAACTATGTATTTCTAGAAATTCGTATGTGATACTTTCAGCCTGCGGTTGGCCACGTACAGGTGAAACCACAGCATGCAAATCTGGGGATAAGGGGGGCTCCTGGGAGGGAATTTCTTTCCACCTTTGGGCCAGATGATGCCCCATCTGCTGATCTGTTCCACAGGTGGCACCTTTGTAGGAATGATAATACGGGAAGCAAGAATTCAGGGGCAGCTTGATGCTTGCACTAAATACGTTATCGCTTGCTCCAATCCTGCTAGGAACTATTAACCCCTGGTCACAGACTGAGGCACCCACATAAGGGTCAGGAAGGTTAAGTAACTTGGCTAAGGTCACAGAGCTAATTAGCGGCAGAGACTTTTCCTTCTGTACCAACACAGTACATCTTAGCTCCAGGAGTCACTGGGAATCAGATTGGCCCGGATGTAGGAGATCAAGGCACTGTAGTTCAGTCATGGAAATGGCAGGCTCCAGAGTCAGCCCTGGAGCTGGTCAAATCCCAGCTCTACCATTTTCTAGCTGTGGGACCTCTGATAAATTACTCAGCCTTCCGGAACCATACATAGTTCCTTTGCTAAGGATAATAATAGCTGTGTTTCTTGTCATCGGAGCCAATAATAGTAGCAGCTTCCTAGTTATGAAGATTAAATGAGATATAAAGTGCTTGGCCCCGTGCCCAGTGGTTAGTGGTGATCAGATGGGCGAGGGCGTGGCAGGCCTCCTCGATGCTTGGAGGTGTCAGTTGCCTGATTCCCATTTGGGGTGGCCCAGAGCTGTGACACCTCCTGAGCTCATCCCCACTCTAGGCAGCAGTGTCCCTGAAGGGCATCGAAGCGGGCACTTCCAGTCACCCCAAGCATCCTGCCTGGAATTCTCCACAGTCATAAATGAGGCACTTCCTCGCCAGCCTCAGCACGTGGGGCGTAAATTGCAGACAGATGTGGGCAGGAGGAGGCTGTGGCACAAAGAGGGATTAAAATGCCGTAACAAGGAGAAAGAGGATAAATGCACAGGAGGGGGAGGCAGCAGATGCTGGGCAACACTTGTTAACAGCCAGTGTCCCCATGATAGGAAGAAGCAAAGGCTTCCACATGGGCACGTCCCACTCCGCCCACCCACCCTGGTTGTGCGGTTTGGATGAGACCAGCGTTTTCCAGCATGTGAGAGGATTAGGAACTCAAGCAGACGCCTCAAATGCAGCTCGGGGTGCCGGCGTCAAAGCAATGAAGAGGGTGGAGCTGAGCAGAAAGGGTAGGGGGTGCTTAGAAGCTTCCTTCGTTCCTTTGGGCAGCAGTGTGGGCCTATTGGCTTGAAGAGTTTGGGTCTTGAGCTTAGCAGCAGAGGTCGTGACTGATTAGGAAAGTGCAGTGCCTCCTGTGTGCAAACATCGTCCTGGTCCCTGCATGGCCCCGCCCTGCACGAAGCTGAGGTTGCAGCCCCTGCGCCCCTGTGGACCGGGGCATCTGTGGATTGAGTGCTCCTGGCCTCCTCCCTCTCATGGTTTGCCTGAGCATCAGGGCATGTGAGAAATCACAGCAATGAAAATTTGCTTCTTTCATTTGTTAATTTTCTAACAGCGTGTTGAACGTGTTGAGCATTTTCCCACAACAATAAATATTCCTCGCAAACACCATTTTAATGACTACATAATGTCCCACCAAATGGAGGTGCCAAAATTTATGTGGCCATTTCCCTGCTATTGGACATTTGAGTCGTTTGCACTATTTTTCTGTCTCTTTCTTACTTGCCATTATATAATACGACAATGAAGGTAAACCTATTCGTTTCTTTAAGGCAGCATTTCTCAAACTTTTTGGTCTGAGAACTGCTTGAAATGCTCCTGAAATGGAAGACCTCAGAGAGAGTTTTAGTTTCCATGGTTTAAATCTATTGCTTCTGACCATTCTAGAAATTAAAACTGAAAAAAGTCTAAATCTTCACTAATTTATTTTTGAAATAATGATAATAACCCATTATGTGCCAGCATAAATTAAAAAATTTAATGAAAAGTATATTTTCTCAAAAGGATTTGAGTAAGGAACAGCTTTTTAAAATAATTTTTTTTTTGCAAAAGTGCTTGATGCCTGGCTCAGAGCAGCCTGCCGCCTCCTCTCTGCTCCCTCAGTCTGTCGTGGTTTGTTGTTTTAGTTAAAAATTGGGCATCACAGATACGCAGTTGGAAAACAGGAGTGTATTAATTGCCTTATTACATAATTGTGGATATTCTCTTTTGGTGCCATACTCAAACTCATGGTGTGGCATTTTCTTGAAAGCTTACCATAATGTAGAATTCAAAACCTTAGCCAATGAAGCCTATGCACTCTGCTACATTAAAGTCCATTAACTCCATTTGCATGTTGAGTGGAGTGTTTACCCATGCATGATTCTTTAAACATCACACATTGATCAACATGTTTCATCATGCAGTGTAAAAAAGTCCTTGTGTTAATATCACCTCCAACCTCACCAGAAAAATATAGAGAAGCTTTAAAAGTCATGGTGGCAGATTAAGTTTGCCAAAATTCAGATTTTTTTGCTTGAGTGACCAGATTTTGTCAGTGGCAACAGATGCTGTTGTTGTTTTCCTATAGGTCAGAGGTCCTCGTAGCTCCTTTGTTAGCATAGTTCATCGGCTTCCAGACTCCCGACTGATGGGCAAGCCATTCTTTCAGGCACAGATGGGCTTTTACAAGCAGTGGCTAGTTTAGCTTGCAACTCAAACAGATATGCAAATGTTTTTCCTGGAGATGGCTGGGTCAAGATTTAATAAATTTAATCATTTTTACTACTTCATTAATCACATCCTTTTTATTCTTAAGTGCTAAGGACTGAACCCAGTGTCTTGCATATGCTAAGCACAAGCTGTACCACTGAAACACACTTGCAATCCCATTAAAGACTCTGAAGCAAAATTGTAGGTTTTATAGAGTGGTGAAGGCATAATGCAAAAAACAAAAGCAAAATCCAGTGGCTTTTAATGCCTCCACGAATTCCACTGGAAGGTCTGCATTTTATCCACCATTGCGTTTGCACCCACCATGAAATAATACACAAGGATCTTTTAAAAAGCAAATAACATCACGATCATCTTATAAGGATAATTTTCCTAACACGTCCCTGAGGTGACACTGGTGGTGGTAGTGGCAGTCTGGCATCTGTGAGCCCTTCTTTCAGGCTGCACCCTGTGGAACTTTTAATTCATTTTATCTCCACAACCACCCTGAGGCTGTGTGTGTGTCAGGTCCCCCTAGAGAACAGCACTCACGGGGGAGTGACCCACCTTGACCACACAGCACAAGAAGAAACAGTGCCTGGCACTGTGGTTTAAATGTGTCCCCAGACTTCATCTCCAGATTCATTTGTTAGGGTGTTTGGAAGTGGCACCTTTGAGGAGTGATGAAGGGAAGATGAGGCCCATGTTGGCCTTAGGGGCCTCATTGGGAAGGGACAGGAGACCAGATCAAGGACAAACCTCTGTTCTGTATAAGGTCCCAGCTGGTGGTTCTCCAGTGTAGCAACAGAAGGTGGGCAGAGACCTCAAGTTTCCTCTCTGTAGCAGGATTAAGGACCTTATCCCTGCCTGTGAGTGAGTCACCCACCCTGACCAACCTGGTGGGAAGAACCAAACATTCACTGAACACCTCCCCTGTGCAGCCCTGTTCTCCATCTGTGGTTCAGAGACATCCAGGCCCTGTGCAGAGCCCAAAGATGTAGCTGGAAACTTTGATGAACTTGGAGCAAATTGGTTGAGTAGTGACTCATTTCATTTTGTTTCATTTTGTTTTGTTTTTAATATAGCCACCTGGGCCTCAGAATGAGTGTCCAAGGCACAGGCATTCCTGCTTTCATGTATCCTAGGTTGCAGACAGTGTGACCTGAGCCCTGTCGGGGGGGGGGAGAGGGAGGGGACCAGTGTTCTACAGGCCTTGCAGGTGAGCTGGTGTCCCCAGGCTCTGGCTGGCATTGCAGAGGTAACTAGGCCTGCAGCCGGGGCAGCAGTCGGTGGCCCGAGGGCTTTTGAATAGAATGATGTGTCATCCTGCCAGGGCAGCCCTGGGCATCTGCTGTCTCACACTTGCTTGTCACTGCAGCAGTGCAGTGTGGGTTTGAAAAGCTACTTAATGTTTCCTGTTTCCTTCCCACAGCCACACTCTGCTTTTTTGTTTTATTCCTTCTGTCTCCTGCGCAGCTTGCTGCCCTGGGCTGAATGTGCAGGTTCCTCTGCAGGGGTGCATATGCATGAAGCTGTCTCTGTTTTCTGGGTTCTCAGAGCTTCCTGGTGGCCCTGGGGGCTGCTGCAGGGACCCATGTAGTGCCTGCCCTCTGTCCCACAGCCCTGATGTGCAAGATTCTTAACTGGGAGATCTCAGAACTCTGCACAAGCTTCCAGAAAAGAACTTTTTATCTCTGTAGATCTTACTGCACCATCAACTGCCCTTAAGCATTGTTAACAGATCCCCCTGGAGGGGCTCTTCGGCCCCATCTGTGATCCAGTTGACCAGCATCTTTTCTGTGGTAGCTACCAGCAGGCATGGGTCTCCCACAGCCTAAACCCTCACAGCTTCACGCTGTGGCTGGATTCCTAAAAAGGACACATACCCTAATGTGCAAGCGCACTTTAAAAATACCAGTCATCATCCTTTAATTTTAGAGTAGCTTTTTATAGAAAAGTTGCAAGGATAGTACCGAGTACCTGCGCACCTTGTTTCCCCATTTAAGATCCTTAATGTCTTCAATTACATTGCACAGATGCTTTCAAAGCTGTCTCTTGCATCATGTTTGCTGATGCCTTGTTGGCCAAGGAAGTCACGTGACCAAACCCAAGCACCGCGTGGGTGAGGACTCTGCAAGCCCAGCGGTCAGTCAGGATGCTCCTGAGGAGGGGTCATTCCACACAGAGTCCTTAGAACCTGACCTAGAATCCGAGTTCTTTTAACTGACAGTCCACATACTGAAAGCAGACTTTACCCTTTCGCTTTTTATATGAAAGGGTTTTTTTTTGAATTTTTAATTTTTGGTTGACACATCATAATCATCCGTGCTGAAAGGGTACAGGATGATGTTTTCATTCATGCATACATCGTATAATAAGCCAGTCATGTATACAATGTGTAATGAGCATCACCTTAAACTTTTATCTTTTCTTCTTGGTGGAAACTTTCAAAATCCTCTCTCATAGTTATTTTTTATATACCCAAGACAGGGTGGTTTGCTGTGGTCGCCCTGCTGGGCCATAGAACACCAGAAGTCAGTCCTGCTGTCTAACTGTAACATTGTTGATCAACCTTTCCCCCTTGTACCTGTTGATCCTCCTGCCCCCTACTCACCCCACACCTCGATAACCACCATTCTGATCATTGATGCAGTCAACTTCCTCACATTCCTCATACGAGTGAGATCAGCCTATTTTTGTGCCTAAGGGATAGATGTCCTGGACCCTCTGTGAGCTGACAAGCCAGGCCTGACCCCTCCCACCCACCTAATCCCTCTCTCACCTTCCTCGCTAGGCCAGAGTCCTCAGCAGCTCCCCCCCTAGGGCCTTTCCAGCTTCTGCTTCAACACTGGAGATCCTGTCTGGTTCTTAGCAGATCCCCTGAGGTAGTAAACTTTTGGTAATGGAAATCTTCCTTTATCCTGAGAACTGGAAGATTGGTTTGCTTGAAAATAATAAAGACCTCCTCTAGGACTTGTGCACACAACATACTTATTTAACAAGGAACATTTACCAGATCCCCCACCAGGCTTCCCTTTTGGGGTCTGGGAGGAAATTGTACCCATTTTGTAGTTGCCGTGACTGAGTCATGAGCATGTCCTGGATCACCTCTGAGTAATGATCCCAGCAGCCAACATGTGTTTGGCACTTGGAATGTCTCAGGCATTGAGTCCTAATTACTTGCTGCCTGGGCCATTCATCCTCCCAACAGCCTTGTTTGATGGCTAATATTTGCTGGCCTCAGAATGAGAACGAGAGAGATGAAGGACTTTTTCTAAGGTCTCTTGGTAGAAGGCTTTGGAGCTAACACTTGCTCCCCTGTGAGTCTGTTCTCTGTCCTTCAAAGACATTTAGCAGGTGCTTCTTTGACCCTTAGGATCTCTGGGGTCATCATAGCAGGAAGGAGGAAGGGAGCAAGACAGGAGCATGTCTGCATGTGGGTGCCCCCTGCCCCACAGAGGCCCCTGGGCATGCCAGGGCTTGTTGGCTCATTCCTAGTCTCTGCTTTGGAAGTCATCCCAACAGATAAAAGGCTGCAGGGCTGGTCTTCCAGCCGTGAGATCAGATAACTTTTATTCCTACCCACTCTCCGCCTGTATCTTCCCCTCTGCAATTCAGCGAACTCGTTCCTGGCCCAGATCTGCAGCACAGGCTGTATTTTAAGTGCAAGCAAAGGCTGCAGACCTCAAACCTCTGCTTTTTGTTAACCCCTCCTCCCTAGTGTGGGGCTGCATCGATCCAGCTGATTAGAAGGGAACAGAGTTTGGTTGAAGGAAAAGCCAGGCCCTCTAGTCACCTAGTAAAAGGGCTGGCCAAGACCCAGTTTCATTTTCCTGGAGCTGCAACCTCTGTCCCTGTCCTCCTGCCAGCCTTACCCTGATGGGGTCAAAACATGGCCTTGCGACTGTGGCAGGAAAATGGAAGCCACATTGGCCCTCATCCCAGGACAAGCACTTGGCAGAATCCCAGGCCGGGATCATTTCAGAATTGGCCTTGGAGGTGGGGTGGTACCCTCTCCTACTGTGGCAACCACGCTCAACTGGCATGAGCTCTGGCCCCAGGTGGCCATAGACATAGGTGGCATATGACATATGCCCAGACCCTGATTCTGCTCAGCAGTGGCTAGCTCTGCATGGCGATGCTGCCCAGCCAAAGATGGGGACATCTGAGCTGTTGCCCTGATGATTGTCAGTCAGGCACAGAGTAACATGGGTGGGCCTGTTGGAGATCCACACTGAATGGCCTTGTGCAGCCTGAGCAAATCTTGCTGGACCCCTGCCAAGGTCAGGCCCATGCTGACTACTCTGTCCACAGAGTTTATCTGCATGTCACGCACACCAACCCCACAGTATGTGTGAGTCAGCATAGCTATGCAGTTGGGGAAACTGACGCTCCAATAGATCAAAAAGCATGGGAGTTCCAGAATTTGGACTTGAAGTCCCATGGCTGACCACAGACTCTTTACTGTTGCACTGGAATTAGTTTTTGATCTTTAGCCATCTTTTTAGTGTAACTACAATCTTACCCAAAACCCCACTCACTCATTCCGCAGATACTAATCGAGTTCCTGCTATTTGCAGGCATTATTCTGAGCACTTGGAGTCCATCTGTGAGCAACCCAGACAAAGGCCCATTGTTTGTGGAGCTTCTATTTTAGAAGAGCATTCTGGTTACTATTGCTGAGTAATAAATAGCCCCCACATCTCAGTGGTATGAAACAACCACCAATCTTCTTACATCTCGTGATCTTGGGTGTCAGGGATTTGGCAGGGCTCAGCTGGATGGTTCTTAGGTTCCACATGGATCTGTGGGGCCCCCTCAGAGTATTCTGCTAGATACCCAAGATGCTTTGGCAAGATGGTTTGGTGCAACAAGGACCAACAGCTGGGGCCCATTGAGCCTCTAGCATGGTGCTCAGACATTCTATGAAGAGGTTCCAGGCTCCCACAGATAGGTGTCCAAGAAACTAAGGTACAAGGCTCCTGTGACCTCATCCCACAAGGCACTTGGTATAATTTCCACCACCATGTGTTGGTGGTGGGCCTGCCAGGCACCACACTATAAACAGCATGTGCTCTGAAACATAGTGTATCCATTTTTGCCAAAATAGCATCTGCCACAGAGAGGAAAAAGAAGACAGCCAATAACAAATACAGCAAAAAGTCAATAATCATAGGGTGTTCTGAGATTGTAAGTACTGTGGTGAGACAGGCATTTTCAGTGGGGTCAGGTGTGACCTGGGAGATAGACAGCTATACAAAGACTTAACCACCAATAGTCACAGCAGCTTATCCATAATAGCCCCCCACTGGAAGGAGCCCAAATGTCCATCTGAAGATGATTGAATCAACAAACAGGCAACATCTCTGAGTGGAATCTCCTTAGCGATAAAGCAGCAGACTTCTATATGTGCAGCAACATGCATAGATCTCAAAATAATTGTGCTAAATCACAGAGCTCAGGGAGAAAGAATATGGAATCATCTAGTCTGTTCTATACTGACAATGAAGATGAATCTCTAGGGACAGAAATATCCAGCAGGACTGTGGGCTCATCACAAAGGATAGGAGAAAGATTTGAGGGTTCATGGATATGTTCACCCTCTTCATTAATACTTTGAGATAGGGTCTCATGAAGTTGCTAAGTTATACAGGCTGAGTTCCAACTTGCAGTCCTCCTGCCTATAGGCATGCACCACCAGGCCCTGGGGGAGGGTGTAGGAATGAGACAGAGCAGAGGCTGCAGAGCCCCATCCCATAGAGAAGCTCAGCACCCAGGCTCCTGGGCTGAGTTCCAGGAACCAGACCAGCAAGGTCTGAGCTGTATGCACTACAGCCTGGGCTCGAGCCCAGCTTTTTAAATAGCTCCAAGTGCTTGGGCTGACCAGGGGCTGGGCAGGAACTCCTCACAGCCCCAAGAGCTACTCGGGCCCTGGTGTCCAAGCCCAATGTAGGAGGTGGAAGGAAGAGAGATATTTTGGGCACTAAGCTAAAAACTCAGACCAATTTAGAATTGAGCTCCAAGACAGGTATGGTTATAAGTCAGTGGCTCCATGAGTACTATTTAAAAGCAACACTGATATTTAATGCATACATAATTAGTATCATTCACGACTCTGAATAGGCTGTAGGACATGGGGCTTGGTTGAAGAAAGAGGTCGCTGCACTGCTGGGTGCATGGTTTTGAAGGGTCTGTCTTGTCCCCAGCTCCTTTCTATCTGTCTGTCTGCTTCCTGGCCAGAATGAATTGAGCAACTTTGCTCCGCCGTGCACTCCCACCATGGTGCTCCCACCTGACCACAGCCCCAGGAACAGCAGAGCAGAGCAGCCCCAGATGGAAACCTCAGAAACTGTGACCCAGCCTCAGCCTTCCCTCCTGTAGGTTGAGTTTCTCAGGTCTTTTGTCACAGCCATGGAAAACTGACTAATAATACCAGACATGCCTGGCACATTCCTAGAGCTGTTCTCCCCACTTTGCAGAGGAGACGACAGAGGCAGGGAGAGCAGTGCTGCCACTCAGCCGGTGTTTGCTTGTGCAAGCAGATGACAGCTTTTTCAGTGGTGAATCATTTGTGATGTGGCTCTTGGCGATGTGGATCTGAGGTGTTGGGCACAGCGGGGCAGGCAGCCGGGGCCAGGGGTCCCCACAGCTTTTGCAGGCCTCATCTGGAAAGTGGGAGGTCAGACCGAGTGTTTGGAGTGCTGTTATAAGGCCTGCCTTGTCAGTTCCCACAGGGATAAGAGCCACCCAGAACAAATCTTGGGTGGGCCAGAGCTGGACCCAAACCAGCAAGCCCAGGACCCGCCAACAGGTGCTTCCCTTGGTCTGTCCAGCCTCTTGGCTGCCATGGCTCTCCATAGAGCTAGATGGACCGGGAGCTGTGAACCCTCCCCCACCCCAATACTCAGCACCAAGCTGATGGGCACAATGCTGTAGGGCACCCAAAACCTGCACCTGAGCCCAAAACCCAGGTGGGCCCTTTGGGGCCATCAGTCGCCCAAATCTTGGCATTTGTAAGTCTGGGAGCACCTGGGTCGGGTCTGGGGATGTCTGTCTGTGGTTCCGCTGTTGGAAGTCTGTCCTGCTGCTGTCAAGTGAGCAAGGTTGGGAGGAGGGGGCCACAGACGAGTCACATACCAGGCCCTGGGGCTCAGGAAATGGGTAGGAGTGGGGTGAGGGCTCACACCCCACAGCTATGCACCCACACTTTCTGTCCCAGATTCCAGTAGGTTCTTGTGCCTGGGAGTGTCCCTGGGCCTGGCTTTTCTTGTTACATGACCTCCTGTCCTGGCCCTGACCTTGGGCTCCCCATGGCTTAGCCATCAGAACCATCCACAGAATGTACCCCCAAGTGGGTGCCGCATGCTTCCCTGCCTCTGAGTCAGCTGGGGAATGTGTGCTTACTTCCTTGTGCACACAGCAGGCTGTGGTGACTCTGGTGGCACCCAGGGGAGAGATCAGCCAGGTGGCTCTGGCCGGGCCTGCCAAGTGGGGCAGTTTTCCATCCAGCAGGAGCTCGGGGAGGGGTGTTTGTTAGAGAACCAACCTGTAGATGCTAGAGCAGGCCTCCCGAGCATTTCTGCACCACCTTAGGCCCCAGGCTTCTACAGAAACCCTTTCCGTTCCTGGCTGCCTCCCTGAGGGAGGCAGCTGCACCTGCTTCCCGCTAACAGCGTCTTTGTTTCCCTGGACACACGCTCTGCCCACAGGGCCTGGCCAGAGAGTGCTTTAGGTTTCCATGGCGCAGAACTAGTGGGTGAGTGGTTTCCCCTGCTTTCACAGATAGCCGGGCTGTGGGATGGTTTGGGCGCGAGGCTCCATAGAACCTCATCAGCACTGCTGGGCCCAGATGCAGAGTCTAGATTATCCGACAGCTGGACTGATGTGCCGATGGAGAGGAGGGTCATGGTGTGTGGTCATGAAGTGGGACTGGCATGTCCCTTCCTCGGATGAGGGATTTAGTCAGCAACGCCCCTTCACCGTTTTAGGATCTCCTATGCCCGCCAGGGAAGCCCCAGAAGCCCTCTTGATGCTCCATAAACTGGTGAGGTAGAGGGGGAGTTGCTGATGCAGGGAGCACATCCCCAGCGACACCAGGAGAAGGAGCATTCAGATGGGACGGGCAGGACAGCAGTTCCCGGGGGACGGGCGAGGGTGGGGTGCAGGAGCCAGTGCCTCCTCTGAGCATGTGCTCCTGACTCCCCTGGGCTGAGGATCCAGGCAACCGCCGCCTCTCTTCCCCGCAGCCCCTGGTCTCCAAGTGTAGCACTGTATTCCTGGGTGGCAGATTCTCAGGGGACAAGGATGGAGCAGTAGGGTCCCAGAGCACCCAGGAGGCCCCTTCCCAGGGAGAGAGGGCGGAGTGGCCACAGAGGGACAGCGGCCTGCCCCAGCTCAGCAGGGAGTGGGGCCTGACGCCCAGCCTGGGGTGCCCAGTGGGCTTCCTTAATTTTACCACCGGTTCATGAGACAGATCATTCAGTGGAGTCCTGGCCCATCCACACAGTGCTGTATATAGACTAGTCGCCATCTGTATGTGAAGTGGGCATCTGAGGTCCTGATGGAACGCCCCCATTAGTCTTCATGTGTATTAGAAAAAGGCACCCTCCTTGGTCTGAAATAAGGAGAAGCACCCCCTTGTAGTGGGCGCAGAGCTGACCCATAGTCTCGTGACCAAGCAGTGGCGCCTATATACAGCCTCACCTCAGGGTGGAGAGAGTGCAGCCCTGGTTCAGAGCTCAGCAAGGGAGCAGAGAAGGTGCCTCCTGCTCCACACTGGCAGCAGCCCTGCACTAAACACAACACCCATCACCTTCAGCAGACCAGCTCACTGACCAGGCACATTGAGGCAGTGCACAAATTGTGCACCTGTCCCTGGCAGCCCTGAGTGTGAGCCGTGGCCATCTTTGCTGATTGTAGTTGGTGTAAGAAATAATCCTCTCTTGATTTTGTCATAATTTTTGCAGCTGCAGTGCTTTTGTGCCGAGTTCTATGCCATACCCTGAGTTTACTTTACCTAGAGGCCTAGCCATAACCTCCTGTGGCATGCCGTCTAGGCTCCCTTTCTTACCTGAGGGAGGTGGGTAGTGAGCTGGCTGTTAGAAGGGACTCGTCCTGGTCATCCGGCCCTGGTCTCTGTGAGGCTGTTTCCTGTGTCCTTAGCATTTATTGGACACCTGTGGTGTGCCCGGCCCTCTGCATACACAGTCCCATCTGCTGGGCTCTGTTACCATCCTGGCTGTCCAGTTGAGGCAGCTGAGGCTCCAGTGGAAGGAGCTTGGACCGGACACAGAACTGGCAAGTAGGGCAGCTGGGGTTGGGACTTCAGGTTCCAACTGGTGGACTAAACACCAAACACCTGTGAGGACACCCGAAGTCGTCAGAGCCTTTAAAACACAGTTTTTGGGTGGAGGTGGACAGGTCCCTGCGCATGCCCAGAGCCCTCCTTCCCCACACCAGGTGCTACAATTTCAACCTCACTAGCAGAGCCCCATCACAGTCAAGGGCCAGAGGAGGCTACGTTGCCCCCACCACCACCCCAGCTGGGGTCTTAGCTAGGCTCCTGCAGGACAAGGCCTGGACTTGACCTTAGAGCCAGAGGCTTGGTCCTGGGCCTTGAAGTGGACTCACAGTTGTAATGCAAATGGGGAACCCAGAGGTGTTGATGCTGACCTCTCCCATTAGGAAAAGTCACAAAGCAACCAAGGTGATGCAGCCCAGAGCCACACTCAACAGAATCACTAGTGCATTCACCTTGGCCCAGGCCTCTTTCCAACTGTCCGCCCTGGAGACAGAACTTCAGAGATAGGGATAGGAATCAGGTGACCGCCACACTCGTCGCAGGGAGCTTTCACAGGTGTTAACAGCATGGGAAGAAAACCTTGAGGTTTACCCAGTAGATTTGTCAGCTGTGCAGCGGGAGTCTTAATTCTGGAATTACTTTGTTATTATGGAACAGAGCAAAGGAGTAATTATCTACCTTGGGTACTAGGTTCCTCAGAGGGGAGAAATCTGTAGAAGGAAGGGGGAAAGGTGCCTAAGGCATCGATTTGCCCTTGGGAAGATACATATCCAGTTGCCTGTCGGTATCCATGGTGATTGGTGCTAGGGCCTCTGCGTGGGTACCCAGATCTGAGGGTGCGCATGTCCCTTACAGCATGGTGTAGTGTTTGCCTGTGAGCTACACAGAGACACCCACATATTTTGTATCATCTCTAGATGAGCTGCAATACCTACTGCAGTGTAATGTGTATAAGTCACTGTCATACCATACTACTGAGGGAATGGTCACAAGGAAAAGAGTCTGAGCGTGTTAGGACAGATGCCGTTTTCCCCTTAATATTTTCCATCCCTTGTTAGTTGGATCTCTGGTTACAGAGTGAACAGATGTGAAGGAACTATGCATAGGATGTTGGATTTACACATCATAACCATATGCCAGGCATGGCGGTGCACACCTGTAATCCTAGCACTCAGGAGGCTGAGGCAGGAGGATATTTGCAAATTCAAGACGAGCCTGGGCTACAAAGTGAGCTCAAGACCAGCCTGAACTGCATAGAGAGACTGTCTCAAAAAGAAAAAAAACAAGTCATAACCATGGAAAGGGTCCGGTCCGTTCCCCATGACAAGGAACAGGGCTCTCAGGACAAGCCAAGGACGCCAGGTGTGAGCCGTGGACAGGAACCAGGTACAACTGGAATGTCGTGTCCTTTTGTAATGTCCTTCGGTACAGTAGGACTCATTCAAAGACAGGTATCAGAAAGACCCAGTCTCTGGCTGGAGGGGACTCCTGGGAGAAAAGAGGGGCAGACAGGTGGGCACCCAGGAGAAAGAGACAAATGGACAACGAAAAGAGAATGAGAGACGTGGATTATTAAAAGGAAAGGAAATCATGCATATTAATGAATAATTATAGGTGAAATGAAAGACTTAGAAAAATGACCCGCAAAATGTCACGGGTGGCTTCCTGGTAGGATCCCAGGAGGAGGCCACAGTGCCCCCTGTGGATCGGTTGGGTTGCACTGGCAGCTGGCCTGGACCCCAGACACATCACTGCCACGAAAGACGCCAGAGGCCAAGGGAACCTTCTTGGCGAAGTGTGGATGAGGAGGCAGGACAGCTCACTGGAATGCAGGATGCTCTTCCCGGTGCTGGGTTGAGAAGGGGGTGCAAAAGCCAAGGACACCGCCTTGGAGACTGCGGGGACACTCGCGTGCAGGGTGTGTGTCAGGAGAGTGTCATCTGTGGGAAACACAGCAACAGAACACATTAGCAGCCCCTCTTGAGTCTCTGGAGATGTCAGGACAATCCTCGGCCTGTCTTTCTGGCCTCTGCAATTTCTCTGCACGTTTCTGCAAAAAAAAAAAAAAAATACCACTTCCCAGCCCACACCCTGCACTGGCCTAGCACGGGAGAACAGAGGCTAATCTTTGTGGGCAGGAAACGTGTACAATATTACTTTGCTTTATGAACATTTTAACATTAAAGCAGCTGATCCTAGGAAGTGCCAATACACTGTTTGGCTGGGTTGGTGCGTTACAGGTGATTCCCCTGGCCCACTTGGTGCCAGCCTAGCAGGGCCACAGAGGAGTCCCAGGGCCTCTTCATGCTGCTGATGTGGTCTCTGCAATGGCCTGCTTCTCCTTGAATGGGACTCAGGGGCCTCAAAGGGACATAGAACCTGCCATGTCCTGACTGTAGTGTCCCCTCAGGAAAGTGGAGCTCAACTTGGAATCTAAGCAAAGACTTCTATGGCAAGGGTGTCTCCAGTGGAGCCCTGGCCAGTGTCCACTCTACCCCCGACCCCCGTTGGTGCAGGGGCACTAGGCCTGCACACTCACCCAGGTAATTAATAGCAGGTCCTCCATACGCAGCAATGGCTGCTGCTGTTTTCTCTCTTGCATTTATGAGGCTCAGAGGAGCAGGCCCTCTGCCAGGTATCGGGAGCAACGAGCACAACCCATTCAGATATATGGGTTGTGCCTGCCTTGTGCCAGGTGGGGCTGGTACCAAGGATATCGGATCATAGTGAGCACAGGGAACTCTGCAGCCTGCTCCCAACCCAGATGGGGTAGCGGGAAAGCAGGCAATGAACTGGGAATAGACAGGGGAAAGATGAGAGTAGTGTGTGCTTGGCAGAAACGGGAGGTGGCTCCTCAGTGCAGGCCAGCCAGGGCGGGTCTCTCTGGACCTCGACCTTCAGCCCAAGACTGATGGTAGAGGAAGGCCCTGAATTGGGGAGGAGCCCACCGGATGGGGCAGGGGCCTAAGGCAGGAGTGAGCTGTGCTTTGTAAGGTCTGGGAGCCTGAGGAGGTGGAGGGAGGAGGATGGGAGGCGGGGAGGAGAGTTTCCTGTGGGGCTCTGCGATCAGGCAGGAGTTTGGGTTTCCTGCTGCACGTGGTAGGATGCAGGGGGGCACCTCCATCTGGTTTGCATTTTGAAGCAGCCCTCATTGGCTGCTGCACTGAAGGCAGATCGCAGATGTGCAGGCCAGGGAAGGCCAGCGCAGATCTCCAGCTATTGTGGCCTTAGGCAGGGAGTTGTTGAGACCCTCCTGGGGCTTGAGGAAAAGGGTCCGGGGCTCAGAGTGAACCTGGGAGTCAGATCTGAGGCTCAGAGTGGGACGGGAGCTCAGAGTAAAGACCCAGAAGCCAGCTGTGAGTTTGAAGAGGAGGACAGGTGGGGGGGCCTGGAGGGAAGAGGGAGCTGCTGCCTTCTCACAGGGGCCTCGGGCCCCACCTTGGCCGCTGGCCCCATCACCCAGCCCAGTCTCTTCCCCACCTCCGGGCTTCCTTCAGGGCCTGTGGGAAACATCGCCACCACCGCCACCCCCTGCAGCAGGCCAGGGCCAGGAGAGCAGGGCCAGGTTCCCAGGCAGAGGTGGTGTCCCCACGAGCATCTCTATTTTCCATCCCCGCCCTGCTGCTCAGCTGGAGCCAGGGTCGGGCTCACTTAAGGAAATGAGACCAGCCCTGCCTTGCTGCAGGGGAGATCCAGCAACACCAGGCAACCTGGAGCCTTTGGGGTGTGGTGCCTGCTGGGTGTAAGAGGGCCGCTCAGCCAGCTGTGTTTCTGCCAGTCTCTCATCGGTGTCCACTTGGGGAGGGGCTGGCTCTCAGTCCACAGACAGCTGCTGAGCTCACGGGGCGGCCATCAGACAGTCAGATGCCTGGCCCAGCAGCAGGGTTCGGGCTGGGCTGGGTCGGGCCATGGGGCCAGTGCGCCTCTGGGAAACACTGGCTGCAGCTCGTGGCTCTTGGCCAGCCCTGGGCACACTTGTCGCCCTGCATCCAAGACCGCCTCCCCCACATGGCTGTACTGGGGCGCCCACCCATAGGTGGCTGGTAGTGGCAGTTCACCCCTCCACCTGCTACCCTGGGCACCACCACCTTCAAGAGGTGTTCTTGAGGCCTGCTCCAAGCGCTGGTGAGACCCACAGGGTCACCCTAGCTAGGACTGTGCCTCTGTGTGCTTTGGACGGGTGATGGTGCAGTCTCTTGGCTTTTGCTTGTTTCTCTTCCCTCTGCTCTCAGGCTGTGACTGTCACCTGTATGTTCTGTGTCATGGGAAGGGTTCCAGTTTGGATACTGAATGTCCCCGCAGGCCTGTGTGGTGGAGGCTCCGTCCACAGCCTGTGGTGCTGTGAGGTAGTAGTAGGATGCTAGGGGATGCGGCCAGTGGCAGGAAGTTAGGTCATTGGGGTTGTGCCTGCCCTTGAAGGGGATATTGGGACCCCAGTCCCTTTCTCTCTCCTTTTGCTTCCTGGCCACGGAGAAGTACAGAGCTTTCTCTGTCCCATGCTCCCACTATGATTAAGTGTGGGGTGAAGCTGCCAAGGCTGTGGGCCAAAGTAAACCTTTCCTCTTTACAAGATGTTTGTCTGGGGTATTTTGTCACAGTGATGGAAGGGTGACTCACATAAGGCTTGAGCTGTGGTGCACAGGATCTGCAGGACCTTAAGCTGGTCATCGAGTTCCCAACAGTCCTCATGTCCAGCTGCCACATAGGGTGGTGACATCCTTCCCAGTCAGGATGCTCTGAGGTGGCCCAAGAGCTGTGTGTGCAGGGCCAGCTGCCGTGGCAGCTGCAGGAATCACTTTGTAAGCATTCACAAACTCCTCTTCCACCGGGACCTGGTCTACACAGTTTGCCTCCAGACTGTGTGGCTGAGCTTAGCAGGATCCAACGTGTGTCAGATGAGCACATTTTCTGCATTGGAGCCAAACAGATAGGAGTTAATGTTTAACAGGCAGCGGCGGGAGAGGCCTGGATGCTCACACATGCGCCCTGGTGTTTGGCAGGACAACCCCATGAGACAGGTGTCACCACACTGCTGGACAGATAGGAAGTATGAAGCCCAGAGAGATTCAGTTACTGGCTCAAAGCCACAGAGCTTTTAATCCAGATGAAGGCCTTGCTCTTTCCAAAGTCCCGGCTTGTCCTCCCACAGCAGGGGTCAGGAAAGTGTGGGCTGGCTGCAGGCCAAATCCAGCTCCCACCTGCTTGTGTAAATAAAGTTTTATTGGAATGCAGCCACGCCCATTCGTCTACCTGCTTCCCAAGGCTGCTTTCTCCCCACAGCAGCAGAGTTGAGTGGTTGCTGCAGGAACCATGTGGTGGTAATGTGGACTGTCTGGCTGTTTGTCGTCAGTGTTGGCAGCCTCTGCTCTTGCACATACCTGATTACAAGCCAACTACTGTGTGTGTGTGTGATTGTTCAGTACCTTTTTTTTTTTGAGTCAGGGTATTTGTATGTAGTTCAGCCAGTTCTTGAACTTACTTTGTAGCCTACCCTGGCCTGGAACTCACAACAATCCTCCTGCCTCAGCCTCCTGAATGCTGGGATTACAGGCATGCACCATTCCACCTGGCTGGTCCTGCCCCATAAAATTCATACACTGACGTCCTAAAGCCCTCAACTTCATAATATGACCTTGTTTGGAAGTAGAGTTATTGTTGCTGTCATTAAACATGGAGGTCATCCTGGAGCACAGTAGGCCTCAGACTGTGCTGGACTGATGTCTCACAGATGGGGAATTTGGGCACAGACACAAGCCTAGGGAGACCAGGTAAAGATAAAGGAAGGTAGGAGGAAGGTGGTAGGTCTACATGCACAGGAACACCACAGATCAGCAAAACACCAGGAGCCAGCGTAGAGGCCTAGAGCAGACTCTCCCTATAGCAGGAACCAACTCTGCTGGCACCTTGACCCTGACTCGCAGCTTCCAGAACAATGAGCAGCTTTTCACTGCATTCATCTCTCCCATGGTGCCTTGCAACAGAAGCCCTGGCCGTCAGCCTTTGCCACTTCCTTGGATCAGGGCAATATGGGTGCCAGAAATCTCACCCCAGGCACCTGGAGTGGCCTCACCCACAGAGCCTCCTGGCTCCTTTCTGATGCCCTTGGGCCCTGGCTCTCTCAGCTTAGGGAGCCATGTCCTTGGCCACACGCAAGCAGCAGCCTCTGTGCACAGGCTGGAGGACTGGGTCTGAGTGCATTGCAGGAAGGGTTGGCAATGGGCCCAGCTGTGCCCTGGGTCCCAAGTGTCCTGGCCTCATCTTCCAGGACTCGTTGATGCTTGAAGTCCACAGTGCCTCCAGAGAGACAGGTGATCCCAGGTGCAGCCTCTGACCAATGAGCATCCACAAATAAAATAGCAGCATCCTCCCCCTTAACGTGGCTTGGGGCTTTTTTGACAGACAGTGGGGTGGACACACAACCATCTCTGTGGCCTCCAAAACAACACCTCGCTCCGCCAGATGCCTGTGGCTTTTATCTTCAGTCTTGCAAAGGGATGGACTGTGTGCTGCATGACAGTGAGTGCCTCAAGGGCAGTACCACATGTGGCTGGTCCGCTGCCATGTCCTTTGCCAAGCGCTCAACGCATAGAAGGCCCAGGTGCCTTTCTGGAAGCTTTTGTGCGCCCAGGATAGCCCTCTTCACGATAAGCACTTTTTAAAAAGCCAGTGCATGAGGCAGCTGTGTGCCGGACAGAGCTGTGCTGGGCCCTTCAAGACCCCAAGCTCTACCCCTCCCTGAGCCACCTCTGCCGGGCCTGGGAGATGGCTGGGTCTGCTGACTCTGACGGATCTTGCTGGATTTGTGGGGAGGAAAATACCCATGTGCTCAGGACATGTTTGTTGGTCCTGATTCAAGGGGTCACAAGGCCACATGTTATCTCCTTAGTTTAGAGGCAGGAGAAATGACCGCAGTACATATGGCATTGGAGCCAGGCTTGAGGAACAGAGAAGGTTTGTTCCGGGTGGGCAGGACACATGTCAGCAGGGACTGTGCCCAGAGGACAGGAGAATGTAGGTCTCTTGGGAGGCCTGCAGTGTAAGGCTTCCTCTCAGGTTTGGGGCTAGGCTCATAGGCATAGCCACATCGCTGGCCAGACCTCCACTGGGCATCTCCCACTGCTCTGCTTTGGTCCCTGTCCCACAGATGTTTAAACAGGTCTCTGCTGGAGGGGTCCACAGGGGGTGAGCACCGGGCAGCAAGGGTTCAGGCCATGTGGAGAAGGGAAGGCTCACGGCCCTGGGGCCTCCGGAGCACACTTCCACCACTGCACCTCCCCTGGCTCTCCAGGGCCCCCCCCCATGTGACTTTGCCTGCTAGTGGCAGTTTGCCCCTCCCCTTGCCACTGTGAATGCCACCACCTTCCGCAGGTCCTGGTGGGACTGCAGTTTCAGGGACAGCAGGCTCTCCTACAGTTCCCAACCCGCCCTCTGCACAGACTTAGCACATCCCAGCGACGTGGGCTCACCCCAGGGCTGTGCCTCGGCGCTCTTTGGACAGTGGTTATGTGGTCTTTTTAGTTTTGCTTCTTCTCGTCCTCTTCCTCTTGGGCCATAGACTATCACTTGGGCGCTGTCCCTGCCTTTCTCTCTGCATCTTTGGAGGCAGTTGAACCAAGGGCTGTGGGTTCAGATCCCAACTCTAATGTTTAGTATGGCGGGACCTTGGGCCAGTCCCTCAGCGCCTCTGAGACCAGTTTGTCATCTGCCAAGTGGGGCTGTCAGTGGAACTTGCCTGGTGAGGGGGTCATGAGCACTGACTGCTAGCACCAGCAGCCCCAAGGACTGAAGTGACACCCTGCCATGCCTCAGACACTGCATGGAACAGGCCTCAGGCCACCAGTGTTATAGCAGCACTTTGTAGCAGGGCAGTCCCAGTGTGTAGTGGACTGGGAAGGTAGTCGACAGGCCTGGGAGGGGCAG
The DNA here is from genome assembly GCA_004027595.1 of Dinomys branickii. Lineage (NCBI taxonomy): Eukaryota > Metazoa > Chordata > Mammalia > Rodentia > Dinomyidae > Dinomys > Dinomys branickii. Next base: position 286,407 of record PVLD010000009.1, read on the forward strand.
CTGCCTCGGCAGAGGGAGGAGCTGGAGGAGGCACATGGGTAGTGCCTTAGGAAGATCTCGCTGTGATGCCACCCATGTCCCCAGGAAGCCCCTGCCTGTGAGCTTCCAGGTACCTCTTGAGGAGCCCAGCCTGGCACCCGCTGCTCCAAATCCCAATTCACTTAGGCCAGGAGCTCAGGGACGTGTCCTGGGCTGTCTATCCCCAGCCCTTTGTATCAGGCTGGAAGAGCTCGGTGTTCCCGTTAGCTACATAAAGCAGTGTGAACTCTGATGCCTGTATGGCTCCCTGGGGCTCCTGTCTCGTCCTGTTCCAAGCCTGTGTCCCTCCATGACCAGCTCATGCTCTTTTTCATTCCTCCAGTATCCCAAGGTCCCCGGCTCTCCATGCCTCCCCTCAGCCCACCATGTTCTTTCCCAGCATCCTCTTCCTCCCCAGCAACCAGCTCCTCCTCACTCTCCTCAGCTACCAACTCAGAAAGGTCCTTCCAGAACTTTCTGTAAGCTCTGTGCCCGAGCCCTCCTCCCTCCAGGTGTTCATTCTGCACCTATGTATTGCCCTAGTCTGTTGGACACTGTGACAGTGCCAGGGAAGGGACCCTCCGCCCTCCCTCTGTGGCAGCCTGAGGATGGAGGACACCCAGGCTGGGAGGTGCAGTGGGGCACAGGACGGAGCCAGACCCAGGCACCTGGGGCCCAGTGGGGTTCACAGAATAAAGACATCAGGCAGGTGAGCTCCTGGGCAAGCTCCTTACCTCACTCAGCTCTGACTTCCCTTGTCTGTACAGTGGATGTGTTGTTATGAGTGGTAATGCCTATTCACACTGCGAAACTAGATGTGAGGTGCTAGGGACATAGCTGGACAGGCTGAGGCACGGTGAGCCGCTGTCCACAGGGAGCCTGGTTTGGAGTGAGGCAGACAGGAAGTGGAAGTCTTGGTCGGTGGCCAGGGAGACACAGGCCTTGGTTATTCAACAGCTCTCGATCCTGGCCTGCCAGCTGCCCAGCAAGGACAGGAACAGCCCCACAGTCTCCTCAGGCAGCACGGAGCAGGTCGGGAGGAAAACATCCTCCAAGGATTGGCCTGTGTGAGTTTGGAGGGGTCAACTGTGGTCTGGGGGCTGAGCTTCCTCTGCTTCTCCTCTCTAAAGAAGGCAGCCAGAGGACGGGGCTGTGGGGGTCCGTGGTGGAGACTTCGAGGCATCAGGGGCCCGGAACTTTGCTTGAGGCGTAGCATTATTCCAGCCCAAACCTCGCCTGAATTAACTCTTCAATCCTCACCATACTGTATGAGGGAGGTACTTTTATTCTCTCAGGGGAAACTGAGGCCCAGAGTCCTGAAGAACCTCTAGCTTGGCAAAGCCTGGATTCAGATCCAGGCTGCATTAGCAGCCACCTTGCTGTCTGGCTGGGGAACGATTACAAGTATGTGCTGAAGCTGGTGGGTTTTTGGATGAGAAAATACAAAGGACCCTCGTCTTGGAGTCAGGAGAACATGGTTGAAAAGGGCAAAGGCCAAGGTATTTTGCTGTGTGACTTTGGACAAGCTACTTGACCTTGCTGGGCTTTTACCCAGGAACAGTAGACAGTGTTAAGGCTTCTTGGTGGGGAGGGTTGTTTGGAAGATAAGACTGGGGTAACAGACAAAGGGCCCTCCCCCAGGGCTGCCCTCAAAGGTTTGTTTACTCCTTTCTCCCTCACTTCCTCCCACCCTGTGCCTGCAGCTCCAAGCACTGGCCCCCTTCCAGAGCCTGACCTTGGCCTTGACTTCCAAGAGGACTTCGGAAATGGCTTTGGCTGCTCTGTGGAAGGAGCTGCCCTGATCCGCTCACAGATCGGAATCTCAGGCACCCCTTGCCAGGCCTTTCATGTTGTTGGTCTATTTCACAAGAGCCCCGGTGCTTGTTTGGCAGCAGCAGTATTTTTAGAGCTTACAAGTAATTCTGCGCTTCTAGGAATGAGCAGTGCACTCGGCCCCGGCTCGAGCCAGGGCCGGCCCCAGCTCGAGCCAGGGCCAGACCCGGCACCGCATGCTAGGTCTCCCCACTGCCCTGTTGAATGCCGACACTTCCGGTCTGCCCTGTCCACCCAGGTCCTGGCCTGGTCCTGAGGGACTGGCCCATGGCATGCTACATCCTGATGCCCCAAAGATAGCCACAGTGGCCCGTGGAATCTCTGAATAGGCAAGCTTCTGGGAGGAGCACAGCCTGCTTGCACCCTCATCTCGCCTGTCCCATGAGACTGCTTCAGCCTTCTGACTGCTAGGACTGCGAAGTCTTTTTGGTTTATGGCTGCCAGTAGCAACAGCGATGAATGCACAGAGCTGTGCTTCCTTCTTCCCTAGACCCCTCGTGTCACAGGGTGTGGTGGGGAGGGATCCAGTCCAGCTGTGCCGACGTTGCTCCAGGAACTCACCTGCAAGCCCACCCGTTCTTCCAGGATTGCCCCACCCAGCAAGTGCACCAATTCTGCTGTGCACACTGGTCCCATCCCAGAGACAGGAAGGGGACACATGGCACCTGGCTGTGTGTTTGGATCCACATCAGGAGACTGGGTTCAGATCCCAGCACCCCAGAGCCAGTGTAGTTGGTGGGGCGCTTTCAGGGAAGGTTCAGCAGAGTTGAGGATACCACTGGGCCCTCTGTGAGAGGAGAGAATAGCAGTCTCTGTCTCCGGACCTTAAGGGCATGCTTGGAACCAAGACAGAGAGCATGGCCTGCGCGTCCAACTCCACAAACAGAGCCACCACCACCCCTCCCCCCGTTTAGAGGACAGGCTTCTGCCCAACCCTGAGCACAGACCTGTGTCTTCTGTAGCAGCCGGAGGGCTCCTGGCCTCCAGAGTCACCCCCTCCAGAGACAAGGTACCCCCACGGGAACCATCAGCCTGGAGGACTTGAGCATCAGTTGTTCTCAGTGCCCCAGGTGGGTGACCCAGGTGGGACATAGTTTCTTCTGGTCAAGGCCTGCCTGTTGCTACAAAGCCAGAATCCTGAACAACAGCCATAGGGCTGCTCCCTGTCCCGGCAGGGGCCTCTGAAGGTCACCTACCCACCCCACACCCCCTCAAGGGGCTCCTAGTGGAGTCAGCAGGTGATAGACATACCTGGGGCAGGGATCCCCCCTAGAGACGCAGCCACAGGGACGTTACCAGCGCTGTGCGCCAGGAAAAGGGGACAGAGAGGCCCAGGACCAAGCGTCATGTGCTCCCTCCCTGACCAAGGAATGTCCATCTGTACAGCACACAGAGTGTCACGGGGCATGAGACAGAGGGAGCAGTCGGGGTGTGCGGAGAGAAAGCTGTGCGCTCGGCCTGCAGCTGCCACCAACCCATGACCTGGGCCAGGATCCACACGTGACGTCGGCCTCGGAGTTTCTCTGGCCCCAGAGAGCTCAGCATTGGGGTTAGAGCCACCAGCTTGGGACCAGACTGCCTGAGTTGTTGACATGGCTAGGCTGGTTGCTGTCTGAATGACCATGGGTGAGTCACTGAACTTCAGGGAACCTAAATGTCCCTGGGCAATAATAATTAATAATAATAATAATAATAAATGTCACTGTCATTGCTGTCACCCTGCCGGGGACTTTCTAGAGTCCTGTAGGCAGGTGTTAACTCTTTCACTCCTGCCTACTAATAAACGGGGCTGCTCTTTTATCCTCGGGGGACAAGGGCACAGGCAGGTGAAGGAGAGCGCCCACCGCCACACAGCTGGGAAGGGACAGAGCTGAGACTTGGACTCTTTTAACAGTGGCACACGTTAGCTGCTCCTCCCGTTACTCTGATTGGCAGAGGCTCTGGTAACCTGAGGTTGGGGTGTGGATCCAAATGCCCTCACCCCTGTGAGTAGCTGATCTTCACTGTGCTAGAAGGTTCCAGATGGGCTGCATCAAAACTTACCTGAGGGTGCACATCGAATCACACAATTGCATACTTCAGTGAAACTATTCCAAGAAATAAAGCAGGAAGCAATCAACAGAACCAAAATGTAAATGTATTCTGCCTGGAGGTTTGGCCAGATGACACCTACTGCCATAGTAGCTGTTTGGTGCACCCAACACTCAACCACTGTAACATATGGGGGGGGGTGCAGGGAGCAGCAGAGACCGCCAGGCGTACAATTTATTGTGCCTGGGTGCAGGCAGGCAGAGAAGGATAAGGCCATCTTCCCAGGACAAAGAGAAGTGTGTCCCTTTTACACAGGTGGAGAGAAAGCAGGAGATGTTGGGTGGGAACATTTTAGTAAACATCTGTGATCGAAGTTCTCTGGCAGTCTTGCACCCCAGCAGGCAGAGTCCTTGACAGTTCGGTGTAAATTTCTGGGTGTCTCCAGATGTCCCCAGACCTGCAAAATTCCTTGTCCTATCTTATCTGGTTTCCTGTGCTTGCTCTTGACAGCTTCGGTGCTGAGCTGAGTTCCCTGTGGAGAGTAGTGCCTCTGCTGGCAAGCAAGTTGGGGGCTGGGAGAGTCAGGTCAAATTAGAACCTTACAGGTAGCGGCAGTAGGGCGGGGTCCTTTTCCACAGATATGGCCAAGCCCAGGTGTCACTGATTCTAAAATGTGTGACTTTTGCATTTAGCAGGTCTGAAATCGGGCTGCAACCCCAGGTTATGTGTCAGGGTTTACTTGGCAGGGTTCTTCATTGGTGAGCACCAAAGCGGTGGTACAACTTGTACCGTGAGCTTCCTGGATGTGAGGATAGACGTGCACAAGAGGCCCTGGGCTTGCACAGATCCCACTGAGTAAGGCAGGGAACACCCAGGGTCCCCACACACATTGTTGCTGCTTCAGCTCTGCCACTTCCCAGTGCTTGTGGCCTTGGACAAGGGACTTCACCCCTCAGTTTCCCCACCCGTGAAATGGGAGGACAGTAAAGTCTGAGAGCTGAAGACGCAGTTCTGGGGTAGAGCGCTTACCTAGCGTCTAGGGGCCCTGGGCTCCACCCGACGCTGCAAAACAAGGGGAAAAACTCGAGGTGTCTGGAGATTCCAATAGGACAAGGTGCGTCCCTCCCTGACCCAGGCCGCAGTGGGTAGCAGGTGTTTGGTAACGTTGCTCACCACACATAAGGAAATGGGATGGTGTCTCTTTAGGGTCAGTCTGTGGGGAAAGTAAGTCAAAGTCCTAGGGTCTCCTGGCCCCTTGCTTCATTACACTTTGGAGGTTCAGATCCTGCCTCCTGCACCTACTGGCCATGTGACTTGAGGCAAGTCATGTAGGTCTCGTGCCTCAGTTTCCGCATGTGTGGAGTGGTGGAACACACAGTGTCCTGGCCTGAAACACATTGGGTGCTGTGCATGCAGCAGGCCATGCCCTTGAGGCCTCCCAGCCTCGTGTACTGGGGTTGCAGTATTAAAAGCTGAGCCCAGCCTGGAAAGTGAGGTGCCATGGCCCATTCTCATCCCCAAACCAGGAAATCCTCCACCCAGAGACCTGCCCGTGCTCTCCAGGTATGCTTTGATAATGGAAAAGCATCATGGGTTTTATTTGGAAGAAACATGTTTGCAATCTGTTCCACAGATTTTGCCTTTCCGGGTTGCTGGGCATGGACCAGACTCCCTAAGAGTCCACTATAGACCATATGCCAGTGTCTGTGGTCATCTGTTCCTGCTGCCACCACCCCAAGATTCTCTCTTCATGATTGCCTTCGCTCCCTGGGTCCACATTGGCCAGGGCTCTGGCCACCCCATCCTATTTCCCGAGTCTGAAGTTGAACCTGCAGAGGACTGGCGTCAGCACCTGGCAGCAAGAAAACCATTGCCTGCTCTCTCGTTTTCTCTGCAGAGGGTGACATTGCAGTGGCCCTGGGGGCAATTGCAGTTTTCCTTTCTCCTATGCTTTACCTTGTGGCCAGGCCCTAAGTAAGTCTCCACACAGCAGTTCATGGATCAAACCAAAGGTCAGGGCCGGGGATGCAGCTTCCCACTAAAGTACTTTGACAAGCATATGTGAGGCCCTGGGCTCTTCCCAGTGCTGCAAAAACAAAAACCAAGAAAGGCCCAGCATTTTAGAGTTAAGAGAACATCTTATTTAGGCAGAGGTAGATTCCAGGACAAAGCCCAGTGGTGGCAGACTGGAAGTCTGACTTCACCCAGCTGCAAAAAGGGAGGAACCATCCTGCCCACAGAGGACTTGGCCGGTGCTCAGGTCTGATCAGAAGGGACTGCACGAGCCAGAAAGTCCTGGGCTGGGCAGCCGCAGCCCTGTGCGGTGAGACCCCTGGAGGAAGGGCAGCTTCCTTTCCCTGGCTTCTCCCTGCCCAAGGCATTCTGCCCAGGGGGCAGACCCAGGTGGGCCGGCTCAGAAGGGTAGTGAGGCTTGACCATTCTCCATCCCATGGGTGTTCACTGACCCCCTGCTTTCTTCCCAATTCGGTGCCAGGCACCAGGTATGCAGCACTGGACAAAACAGAGAAATAATTTGGAACTCTGTGTGCTAAGGGCTGAAGAGGAAAATAAAGCAGGCAAGGTGAGAGGGCCAGGGATTGCAGCGTTAGGAACTTCCAGGAAGCAACTTGACATCCGTAACAGCAGCGGTAGCTATATTCTCTTGCTTGGTACCTTCTAAGGGCCTGGCTCCTGCCGGGAACAGACGCTTCCAGGGCCTGTGGGGATGACGCTGAGTTAGGACAGGGGCTGGGCAGGCTCAGGCAGCTTGTATCCTGCCAGAGCCCTGCCCTCACCATCACTGTGATGTCACCTGTCAGTACTGCCGGGGCCCCTGGGACCCGCGTCCCATAGCTGGGAAAGGCAAGGACAGCAGCACCTGTTGTCATCAGGAGGATGGGGTGAGCTGATCCCAGCGGAGAGCTCGCAGCCACAAGCCTGTTCATGCCAGGTCCTCACCAAGGATTGAGGTCCTCTCTGACAATTGAGAGCAACAGCTGGGACTTGAACCCAGAGCTGGTGCTGCAAATGTGGAAGATGTCCTCAGGAGCTGACGCTCCGTTTTCCCACCACTCTGTGAGGCACAGGCACCAGGGTCCCAGTTGTAGGTGAACATGTTGGAGGCTTGGGCCAGGAAATGAGGCAGGTTTGCTCTGGACACAGGGCTCTTGGGGTGGCCACCACAGGAGGAGGTGGCAGGACCCAGGTGGGACTCAGGCAGGGCTCTGGCAGGATACAAGCTGGGCCAGGCGTGGGGTGTCAGCAGGCGCCCTCCCCACCCTCCCCTCCGTGCTCTGATGGCCGGAAGCTCCCAACTTGCCTTCCTTTAGGTGCTTTCCAAGCCCTGCAGAGCAGGTAATTCCAGCGCCAGTCGGGAGGTTCCTGGAGCACACAGGCTCCTCCTCCCCTTCTGCCCACTAAGGAGCCTGATTGCTGCCCCCGTGTAACTCTTGGGTTTTGATTTGCATGAGATGAGGGCATGGTGGCCCCCCTCCCTTGGCAGCACGTCAGAGAACCACATGTCACCCGCCCTGGGCACAGAGGCAGCCCCCACAGGAAGTGGCACTGGCCGGCTGATGGGTTCCTGTCCTCCTCCTTTTTTTAATAAAATCACTAGTGCCCAGGAGGCTTAATGAGATCCTGGGAGCTTTGTTTGTCTTAAGCCGAGGCCTTGCAGCAGATCGCCGCTCTCCCCCAAGGCTCAGCTCTACACAAGTTACCATGAGCCCTGCACACGGGCAACCTCGCCCACCCAGAGCTCAACTATGGTGGAGTCCGGGCGAAGCTGTGGTTCAGGATCCCACATCCCAGTGGAGGAGGCTTTGCGAGCTGACAAGGGGCTGAGGTTGGGCTATAGTAGACCCACTGGGCCTCGCAGGTCTCAGGCAAGCCTGAGGATGGGCAGCGTTGGCCCTTGCCAACCCTGGGACCACAGGCAACCCATTCAACTCCTGTGAGCCTTATGGAGCCCACTGGGGAGATGACACAGGTGCTTACTAGGTTGTGTGAGGCTGAACTAAATTGCTGTGAACCTTCCAACCACCCTGTAGAATGGGGGAGGTCAGAGCTCAGAGCTCAGGGGTCATGTAACCCACCCAAGGAGTCCCAGGGCCTCCAGTCCTAGTATCTGACGCTAAGTCTAAGCTCTTTCTGCCTTGGCCTGTCTGCCTTTCGAGCTCAGGCCAAGATGTGATCCTAAGCATCGCTCAAGTCCACAATGGGGTCTGTGGACCCAGAAGCCTCAGGCAGGGACAGCAGAGTCCCAGTAGTGGTGGCTGAGAATACTGAGCGGCCACGCCATGCTTCCAAAGGCCCCTCCTCCATCCTCATCACTTACTGCTATTTATTTGGGTTCTTACGAGCTTATTTCCTGTTATTCCCCCCAGACAATCAAGCGGGAAATTCTTCACTTTTGCTTCCTTAAGAGGGTGGGTGCTTTGCTCTTTTACAGAAGTAAATAAATCCTGTGCACTGAGTCAGCAGTTTCTGACACATGCCTACAACCCCTCAGGAGGAAGCAACAGTCCCCACCCACCCCATGCAAGCCTCGGCCAACCCCACGAGGGGCATCCTGGACCTTGTCTACAAAGATGGGAAGGTTTTTACACCAGTCCTGGGCTGATCCTGGAGGCTGTGCCAAGAGACTGCCCTTGTTTGTATCAGCCCCAGTCACCTCACCCTCCCACACCCAGAGTCGACAGGCAGGCAGGCAGCTTTACAAAGCACCAAGTCTGGGGCTGCAGGACAGGAGCATGGACTGCACTATACTCTCTTATAATCACTGTAGTAATTGCAGTGGTATACAGAAGTCATTAGAATCATACAGTAAATCTCAGGTACCCATCAGCTGGCCCATATATCTTACCCCTAGCACAGTCTGTATCCCTCTGTCTACTCCCTTCTCTCTGTGTTATTTTGAAGCAAATCCCATTGGCCTTGTGTCATCGGCAGAGTCTATTATGTCTATAAAACTAAAGACTCTGTTTGAAGGCTATAATCTCCAAAGTACCATACACCTGCCAAAAGTGATCAAGCATCCAGTTGTTGCATAACTTTCCTCAGGAATTTATTCCCTGCTGTGTTGGAATCCCAACCAAGACAGCGTCCTCACAGTGTGATCCAGCGCAGTGTCTTTCTGAGTCTTAATAGCCTACAGGTGTTGATTGTCAGAGAGACCTGTAGGTTTCAGTTTGCTGGCTGTATCCCCGTGGTGTCGCTCAGCATGTTCCTCTGTCCTTTGGGTTTCCTGTAAGTTGCTGATTCATGTGTAGGTTTGATCTGATGCAGACTCATGTGTTGACTGATTTTTTTACAAGAATCTTTAAGAAGAGATGTGAGCTCCCTCGAGAGGTGTGTGCTGTCTGTGTGCCTTGCTTTTGTGGTGCTGCTAGCCCTTGACACGTGAGGCTAGATCCAGTGGGTTCCCAGCCATGGAGGACAACACCAGGGGCAGCATCCCCATGTAGAGGGCTTCCCACCCACTGTCTGCTTCCGCTCTGCTGCCTCCTGTAGGAAATGTGCAAAGTCTTGACTTGCTCTTGTTGGTTTACCAGTTGTCAGAACTAGGAGTTTAGCACCTCTGCTTTCTTCACTGTGTTTTCAAAACTTCACCGGTCAGGAAACAGTTCTAGCAATATGTGTATGAAGAATCTGCTGCTTCCAGAGCTCAGCTGTTGAGAAAACGCAAATAACCTAAGTGACCTTTTAAGCAGCTGTCAATACTCCTGTGTTGACAGACAACACACCTGCTGCTTGGTGGCTGGAGGCAGATTGGGATTTGTCCCCACCTTGCACACTAGGGACTGAGTCCCAGAGGTGGGGACCTGCCCTGTTCATGTAGCCAGATGATGTAAGATCAGGTGCAGAAGTCAAGAACCAGAGCTCTGGGTTTGGTACCAACCCAGCCCTGGGCAGCCTCCAGGACAGACTCTGGGAGGTGCCTGGCTGCATTTTACTTGAAATGGGTGGGGTGGGGAAGGGGCAATGCCTTTGGTTTTTATTTTTTCTTTGTGGTACTAGAGATTGAACCCAGAGCCTTCACAGGGAGGTGTATCTCCAGCACTTTCTATTTTTTGTTTTGGGCTAAATTGCTCGAGCTGGGCTCAGACTTAAAATGATCTTCCTGCCTCAGCCTCCCACAGTGAAGGGATTACAGGCACTTGCCACCATCCCCAGGAGGCAATACTTTTGGAAGGCCTTTCCGAGGCTTTGTCAGCTCACCAGCTCTCTCTCACTCCTCCCAACTCCACCCAAATGCTTCTTTTCTCCTGGCCTTTTTGTTTTTGTCTCTGGGCACTTGGGCTTTTAGCGGTTCTAGGTATCTTGTTTCTGTGCTAGGGAGGAGTCAGGCTTTTAAAGCAGGCCATGAAATTTGCCTGAATGAATGAGCAAACAGACTTTCACCCAGTGGCAAGCAGGTAGACACTCGACTCAGCCCATGCTAGAAAGTGCTAGGCCTTTCCTTCCAGCCTGGCCATCAGTCCTTGGCCAGCAGGGAATCTTCTGTCCTGAGTGCCCACATCAGGCATAAGGTGGAGGCAGGGGACCAGTTGGCATCTTTAGGTCCAAAAGATGGAAGAGGCCATAGAAAATCAAGTGGTGGCTACAGCTTGGCTGGTTGTCATAGTCTCTGCTATGGCTCCCCATCCATTGGCTGCTAGCACCACCTTGCCCACAGCCCCTGTCTGTCCTCAGGCAGCCAGAACCAGTGAGGCAGAATCACCGTTCACCACAGGGGGCCCAGAGAAGGCCCCCACGTGTCCCCCAGCACAGGTACATATGGTCTGGTTGAATAAGGGATGCAGTTAGGGACCTGGGGAGAGGTCATGTGGACAGGTGACCTCAGAGGAGGTGAGCAGGGCAGACATGGGGAGCCCAAGGTCACTGAGTCTGAGCCCAGGAAGCCAGGATTGCCAGTGACCTTGGGGCTGGAAGAGGCTCCCACTGTCCATAGCCCTGCTGGGGGTCCCAAGTTGGAGGGATGAAAATAGCACCAGACTGTGAGCCCGAAATGCAGCAGCCACAGGGAGCAAATTTGAGCCCTGCCTGGACACAAAGGGCCCCCACCACCACCACCTGCCCTCCGGCCACACCTGCCTTCACTCCCCAAACACACTGAGCTCTGGGCCACCCCAGGGCGTTTGCATTTGCTGTTTTCCTGCCACCACATTCGTACCCGCTTTTGGCAAGGCTTCCCCAGATTCTGCCACCTGCTGGCACTTGGGGATTTCTTGTCTGTTCACAGCACTGACCTCAGTGAGTATTTAAATCATTGCATTTAAATAATAATTAAAAATGTGTCATGTCTGTCTATCTCCCTTGCTCCAACATAATTCCCATCTTCTGTCTGGTCTCCCGTGATTCCCCAGCTCCCCTGTCTTAGTGCCTGGCTCATGTTAACCCTATAAGTTCTTGTTGCATCAATAAAAGCAAGGCAGGCAGCCAGGTGTGATGGCACACACTTGTGATTCCAGCAGTCTGGGAGGCTGAAGCAGGAGGATCACAAGCTGGAGGCCAACCTGAGCCACTTAATTTAGCAAGAACCTGTCTCAAAATTCTAAAAGTCAGGGGAGAAGTGCTAGGAGTGTAGCTCAGTATGAAAGCCCTGGGTTCAATTCCTGGTACTCCAGATGAATAGAAGTATAAGGCCTGGTATTGATAACACTGTGACCAACTTGTTCTTGACCTAGGAGATCATTGATTTAAAGCAGCTTGTGTAGAGGCTGTAATTTCATTAGCTCTGTGTGACTAAGTTTAAAGACTTCCATTTCTGGGGGAGACCACCCCATAAGCCATTTATAGGAACTAAGACCAGATACTCCTAGGCGTAGTGAGTTCTCTGTGCATGGAGGTGTGCAAATTTCCCACCCCGCAGCTTAATGATCCTGACAATCCTACAGGTCCCTGACCTCCCTGCCTTGCTCCCAGCCCACACGCTCTCTGGCTCCTTTCTCCCTTCTCTGGATTACCTTGGAGCCCTTTCTCAGTAAGACAAATCAAAGTCCACCTGAGAGGCCTAGGTGCACATGTCTGCTTGCGAGTACAGTTTTACAGCACGAGCGTTTATCAGTCCTGAATGTATATTCGGTGACAGGCTTGTCTAATCTTTCATCTAATTACACTCATTAACATTTAAATGTGGAATCATTAATATATCTGCGCGGAGGTCTAAATATTTTATCGAGGTCTTAATTACAGTAGACTTCCAGTCTTGCTATAAAACTTGCCCCCCTCCAGTGAAAAGGATGGTACCAGGTGGCTCTGGGGCCCTAGCTTGAGGACAGCTGGCTGTTGTGGTGGCTGCTTCCCCGGCACTGTAGAAGCTGTAGCCCACGGCAGAGAAGACATAGAGGTCATCTAGTGTGATCTCTTGATGTCCTCCCTCCCTCCCTCTCTCTCTCTTCTCTCTCTCTCTCTCTCTAGTCCCAGGGTCTCCCTGGAAGAGGAGGAAACCAAAGACTGGATTTTAAAAAAGAAAAACTGGAATGTTAATTATCACTGCTGAGGCTGGAGAGAGTTGGTAACAACACACCTGCTTCTCCTCCTGCCAAACTGTCTAGCTGCAAGGGCCTTACCTGAGTCGGATGGGTGAGATCAGTCAGGGTGTGAGTCTGGGGATGGAGGTAGCAGATTGGAGGTTGTGGCTGGGATTTCCGGCTATGTGGCCGCTGTATACTTAAAACCAGAAGTAGCCAGACCCACCAGCCTGGCCGGGGATGGCTGTAGCCCCCTGCAGCCATCCCCTGTAGTAACAGTGACCTCACAACTTGAAAGTCTTTAAGGGTCACAAAGCTTGCTGTTTCTGGGTATCATTTTAGCCTCAGAGGTAGAGAATGTCTGTTGTACCCATTCCACAGAGGTGGTCACTGAGGCCACCTGTGGGATTACGGGATCTCTTGAAGGTTCAGGGCTGGTAGGAGGCAGAGCAGGACTGTTCTCATGCCCATGCTGTCCAGCACCCTCCTGGACATCTTCCTCCACTTAGGCCACAGCTGACCAGGACCGTGCTGTCATGGCCTGTGCAAGACTGATCTGGACCTGAACCCAGAACCAAGCCTAAAGTGTGGCTCAGCTGGGGTTTAAACCCAGGGTCTACCCTCCTGATCCTTACCCTCTGCAGTTCTCCTGACCTTGTCCACGACAAGACGGCCTGTAGCTACCGCTGCCACCTACACCCAGCCTTGAACAGTCCTGCTAGGGCTCCCTCAGGAGCAGGGGTGATGAGACTGGCTCCCAACACACCACAGCCCAGAGAGGGAACATGGGTTCCCAAGCACACAGCGCTCCAGATTGCACTGTGGTGTCCACATGGCTGCACACCACCTCCTCCTCTGTCCAGGCCGAGTCACAGCCAGATCGTGCCTGAGAGTGAGCTTATACACCAGTGTGAGCCTTTCAAAACAGTCCTCATTGTGTGGGGCAGGGGCCTGAGGTGGAACTGCCTTCCAGAAATCCACGCCTCCCCCGCCCAGCCTGAGGAATGTCATTGTTCCGGGCATCCCTGCTACTATATTTAGTGTGATTTGGAGGAAAGAGGACCTGTTCCTGGACTCTCTTTCCTAGACTGGAAAACAAACCCTTCCCCTGTGGCCCATCTCTCCCACTTCCCTCCTGCTGGGAGCTGCTCCTGGGAGAGGTCAGGAAGGGGACCTGGAGCCCCCAGGCCACCACCCATGGGGCTTCCTCCAGAATCCCACCAGGCCTGGGTGACAGTGACATGCACCCTGTGACCAATGAGGAGCAGACAGCCCAAGTGGGGCATGAGACCCCCACACACCTGAATGACACCTTATCTGTGAGTTCTGATCACCCCCTGGCTGCGTCCTTCCTGGTTCACATTTTTCCCACTGGGCGTCCTGGTCCCTGGACGCATGCCCAAGGCCAAGGAGCTTCTGATGGCCGAGAACGGCCAGCCATCTATACTGTCTCCCTCCAGCCCCCAGCGTCCATCAAGTGGACCTATGGCCTCAGCTCAAACATGCCCTGGTCCTCCCTGCCCACTCTGGGACAGCTCTGAACACAAGATGTCACCGAGCAGTGAAGCACAGCCAGGCAGTGATGACTTCCACTTGCCCTTAAGTCTCGCAGCAGCAGGGTAAGAAAGAAGCCATTTTCCCGGTTGACACACAGAAGTTAAGGAACTTAGCCAGGGTCACACACCGGCGTGGTGGGGCCAGGGGGAAACCCAGGTCTCTGCAGTGGTGGCCCCTCCATGGTGAGTGACCCTGAGTCCTCTCTGTGTTTCACCCTCCTCAGATACCTGCTGAGACGAGTTCGGAATTCTCCTGAAGTCAGGACACATGCTAGCACTTGGCTGCTGTGGCGCTGGGCTCTAGGTCCTCACCTGCCCACTTCTCTAGGGGGTGTCCCGCGTTCCACCCTGGGGGTGGTGGCCTCGTATCCCTGAGCTGGAGGGGCAGGAAGGCGCCCTTGGGAACCGTGAGCCAGAGGCTTCTGCACCCCACTCATACCCAGGTTGTACAAGTTGAGGCACAAGTCATGAGACAAGCAGGAAAGCATCCTCGTCCGACCTGCATGTTGAGGGGACCCCAGAGGGGCTGCTGCATGGCCCAGACATGGGACAGTGGTGACACAGCCCAAGTAAGTAACCAGCATGGTGAGAAGTAGCCAGAAGCTGATGCAGTGTTGAAGACATCGCTGATGAATTGGGTGTGATGTAGAGAAGGAGGGTCAAGGACACATAGAGTTTGGGGCCAGAGCAATGGGAAGGCTAGGGCCAACATGAAGGGAGTTTCGGAGGTACTGTGGAAAGCACGCTATTGGAGGGCTGCTCAGGACATGCTCTGGGACACGTGTGGCCCAAGATGCTATCTGGTAGGGGAGTGGGGATACTCTCAGATCTGAGCATGGAGCTCAGAGATGTGGCCCATGCTGGCATCAGCATAGGGCTAGATTTAAAGCCATGGGCTGCACAAGCTGTCAAGGAAATGATGGAAAAGGAGAATCCAAGAACCGTGACTTCCAGCTTAGTGGACATAAAACTAAATGCATAAATCTGCCTTCCTTAACTTTTGCAGCTCAAAGTTCTTGCAGCCACGTGGCTGGTGTGAAAGGACTGGGTTTCTACCAGTACAAAGAACAGACTCTGTCTTGTGGTCAGTAGGGTTAGCCTTGATTCAGTGGCAGTAGTTCTCAGACACTGAGTTAGTCCCCTCCTGTGCCACAGCAGACATTGCTAATCAATTCAGATTCCCAGCAAAAAGAATCAATTAGTCCTGTCTGCCTTGGCCAAAGGACTGGAATATAAGAACTTTGAGAAATTGGCCTGTCCTGCCCCAGTTGAAAGTTGGAAAAGTCTAGTGCTATCTTTCTAGGCTGCTCATGAAGGAAGGATTTCTGGGGAGATCCTGAGTCTGAGCCTAGAGGCACTTGGGTCTGGTGCCAGGCTACCTGCTGCTCATTGTGAGTGAGCTACTCTCCTCTCCACGGCACAGTGAGAAGAGGGGAGTGGAGCTCATCCCAGTCCCATCCATGTCTCCAGCCAGGCCTGCCTCGGGTGTAGCTTTTTCAGATATGACTGTTGATGGTCACCACTTGTCCAAGTCTTTGGGTCAGCTGTTCTCTTGCCTAAGGGTCATGATGGGGAAAGAGCCCTGGGTGAAGTCAAGTGAACATTGACCTCTTCAGGTTTCATCTTGTTCATCTTTCAAACAGGAAAAGCCATAGCAAACTGGCACCCAAACTGTAAGTCCGTGGTACCCACTGTACCCCGGGTCTGCCCTACTCTGTCCTCATCCTGGGTCTCTCCCTACTCAGACACCAGCCAACCACACAAGTTCCTTGCATTTCCATGAGCCGGAGCTCAGGCCTGGAGGTGTGGAGAGGTGGGAGACAGGAAGAAAAGCAGGCGCTTGATGAGCCTTGCAAGGTAGCAGTGACCACATGCTGCTTCGCAGGAAGGGAGGCTCAGAGTCACCTGCACTGTCACAGCCCCTTGCTCAGAGCAGAGAAAGGACCGGCATCCAGCCTCCCTTACTGACTCGTGTCTGTCTGAGGTTCTCCTCTTACCAGATGCTCAAGGTCTTAGCCCCCCTGTTCACTTGGGACAAGACAGTCTGTCCCCTGCATGGCAGAATTTATTATATATATATTTGGCAGTAGCAGGGATCAAACTCAGGACTTTGTGCTGGCCAGGCAGGCACTTATTGCACTGAGCTATATCCCCAGCCCCTACATGGCAGAACTTATGACATGCTCAGTTGTTGTGCAGGTGAGGAAAACAGAGATTTGATTAAGTTTGGGCAGATTCCTAAGTGCATGCCTCCAACCCCACCTCTGTTGTATAAGTGTCAGGACACCCGGGCCAGCTCACTGCCTGACACCCAACATCCTCCTTCCCTCTCCAGGCCTCAGTTTCCCCATCTGTAAAAGGAAAGTGAGCTGGAGGGATCCAGAGCCTCCCATTTTGGTGGGTGTTTATTGAGAAGCTGGGGCGCTGCAGCTCAGTGTGCCAAGACCTTCTGGCACCTGTCTTTGTGGAGATCCTGAGACAGGTCAGGAACACTGCACGGAAAAGGAACGGGATCCCCTGCTGGCTGAGGCTGGGTCGTCCCACAGGAATAGATGGGCTCAACTCTGCCAGCCACCTCCTTCCCTGCCTCTGAGCTCATGTTTGTCAGAGCCACCAGGCTGGGACATTTTACAAAGGCTCCTGGCTGTGGATCGTCCTGGACCCAGCCCACAGTCTCCTGAGCTTAGAGCAATGGGAAGCCTGACCGTGGACACAGAATGCCACTGTAACTTGGGCTGGGGAGGATGCTGCAGGCAGAGAGCCAGGGGGGTTCTGTGCAGAGCTGCTGACTCAAGGGAACACATACATGCATGTACTCACACAGACACATGCACTTGCATATTACACATACACAGCCATGCACATATAGAAGTATACCCACGCATGTACGCACACTTACACACCTCCCTTCCAGCAGCCACAGGGCAGCAGGGAGGTGCACACAAGATGTCAGACCGCCTGTAGTGGAGACCTTAGAGAGTCGGACAGGAGGCTGGACAGTGACAGGAGAGGCATCGTGTGGCTGGGATGTCTACGTGCGTGTTTGGATTGTCTGCTGGCTTTATGAAACCATGTCGGCCATATACTTTGGCAGTAGTGTGGGAGGGCTGTAAGGCCTCAGATAGATGTCGTAGGTTTACCTCTGGGACCCCTGGGGCCTCCCCACCACAGCCACAGCTCCTCTGCCACTCCCAGGTTCCACCCCGCTGCAGCAGGGTCCTGGGGACAGGAGGACGATGTGTGGCCGTACTGTAGGATTGGCTCAGGCAGCAGGTTAGAAAGAGGAGCACTGGGCCAGGCGAGCTCTGCCGCTCAGCACTCAGCCACGTTCCTCAGCCCCCTGGGGAAACCCACCTGCCCATCTGTAATAAAGCAATTGAGAGTTAAATGATGAAAACCCACAAGGCTCAGCTCAGTGCCTGGCACTTGCAAAAGGTCACTGTGTGGGAATCATTTTAATATCTGGAATCTGAGGATGGGAGGACGAGTCCCCCAAGGACCCAGAGCCAGGGTGGGATGTTGGGTCCCTTAGCCCAGAATGCCACCCACCCTGCCCTGCTGCGTGGCATTGGCCACCACATGGATATGTTTGTGGGGTATTCATGGACAGCCTGTACACCATCATCGAAGGCAGCAGTGGGAAAGGGAAGTCTCCTGGGGTCTTTTTTTTTTTTTTGTCTTTTTTTTTTTTTTTTTTTGCAACAGGGTCTCACTATGAAGTTCAGGCTGGCCTTGAGCTCACTTTGTAGCCCAGGCTGGTCTCAAACTCACAATGATCATCCTGCCTCAGCTTCCTGAGTGCTAGGATTATAGATGTGCCACTACGCCTGATTCTCCTGGGGTCTTGAAAGCTAAAGGGAACCCCCAGAATTCAGCACTTTCAGTGTGCTGGAGGCTGTGAAACGGATGCTTGAGGGGGGAAGGAGGAGAGTGGGTTGCTGGGCACCATCAACCCCAGCTATGGCCCTCAATACATGCACCACCTCGATGGGTAAGGAGAGGGGCCCTTGTGTTCAAACTCCCTTCCTCCCCATGAGCGCTGGCCCCAGGGGCTCCAAAGCTGAGAGGCCGACTTCTTGCTCTCAGCCTCTTGGCTGGGGCCTGGCATTGCAGGCGAGGGCGTTTCCAAGAGCGAGGCAGGTCTCATTCCCTGATCTTTCGGGGCCCAGCAGGTGTGGCACCGCCCGCCGGTGACTACATCAGTAGTTGCAGTGGCCTGGCTGCTGGAATGGGACCCACTGGGTGAGGCCGCATGTCCAGGAGGTGAGCAGAGCACTGGGGAGCTCTAGCTATGCACCTATACTGGGAGGGCCGGCTGCTCCCCTGCAGCTAGCAGGTGAAGGCCATCAGAATGGGGTCTGAAGGGCAGACAGGAGCATAGCAGTGACAGAGGGTGGGAGGAGCGGCCAGCCGTGGTTTCTCACAGCTGTGTGTAGGTTTGAAATGATTTCTTGGGGATCAGTGGTGGGAAACTGCCCACTTGCTTCAAGCTGCAATTCCAGGCCCTACACCCACCTGAACAGACAATGCAGCACCCGGAAGCTTGTGGCCTCGACGGGGGCTGCTCCTCAGGCAGCTTCCTCAAGCGCTCTTCCGTGGCCTTGCGTGCTTTGGAAAAGCCGTGCACAGACTGCACGCGGGCTGCTCCGTGTCCGTGGCAGTTTTCCTGTTGTTTCAGGGTTGGTCTTCACCAGACATTTGTGCCAAAGATTCAGACCTCGTGTTTTCTGGGTCCTCTGCCTGGGAGAGTCTGGCCCGAGGCAGGCCGAGCGAGGTGGGCATGCTGGTGGTACTCACTGCGTGTCCCACTGCGCCACACACCACGGGAAGCCCCACAAGTGAGTTTGGTTTTCCCGTACACAGAATTCGGATCCAGGTGGGAAGCATCAGAGACGCGAGCCCCTCTGTCTGTCTTTCTGCTCCCCGTTCTTGGCGTGAATCTCCCATCCCGTGCAACAAGAGGGCTGAGGAAGATCAGTGTGTTTCCCGCTGGAGATCTGTGTGCGCCCTGGGGACCAGAGCTGTGCCCCTCTAGCTGCAGGAGAGCTTGGGAAATCAAGCATTTTTGAATGACACAACCCCTCCCCCAAACAAAACTGAGGTTCTCTTAGTAAGGAGGGTGGAAGCACAGGCACCACTGTCGGTCGTGTGTATACGAGTCCGGCTCCTCTCAGACCGTCACCCCCCCGGAAGGTAGTGGGCATCCCTGTTCTCAGCCCCAAGCATGGAGTCGGTGCCCAGCAAGTGCTTCGCTGAGCACTGGGCTGCTCTGGCTTTGCTTCTAGGGAAAGCTGCTCGTCTGAAGGCCCAGGTCAGCCTTTGTTCTCCAGGGCAGAAGGGAACCACAGGGGCATCCTGTGCCTTGCTCTGCATCAGTGGCTCTTTCTTGGCTGGGAGGGACAGTCCAAGATCCCAAGACCCTGTCCCCAAAGTCCCTGCTGTTCTTGTGCCCACCAGTGTGAAACCAGCTGACACCAAGCCAGGCCCTGATTGGACCCTGCCCTGCCTTTGCCTGCTGTGTGGCTTTGACTCCCCAGCTGGTGGGTGAGAAGGACCCCACCTACTTACAGAGGACCTGACATAAACAGAGGAGGAAGATCTTTTTGGCTGACAGTTTCCGAGGCTCTAGTCCATGGTTCGCTGCTTCCATTACTATGGTCCCGAGGACCATGAAACACCATGGTAGAGAGGTATGGGTGAGCAAGGCTGCTCGCCTTATGGCAGCCTGAAGCAGAGAGGGGAGAGCCAGAGAGGGAGGAACTGGAACGAGTGTCCAAGGTCATACCCCATGACCCACTCCCATCAAGTAAACCCCTCCTGAGTCCCTGTTGCCTCCCCCTGAAGTCGTCAGGATAGGGCCACGTGAGTGGGTTAATCCACTGAATTTACAGCCCTCAGGATCCAGACACTTTGCAAAAGCCCCAACTCTGAACACATGAGCCTTTTGGGAACATTTTAGGTCTAAACCATAAGACCAGTTATCGCTTCGGATCTAAAAGCAAGCTTCTCCTGTAATGTGGCCATGCCATGTTGGGGTGGGGTACAGAACCAGCCCAGCTCTGCCCGTCCCTGACCCAACCCAGGGAGTCACCCCTGCCCGGCAGGACTGGAGCCAAGGCCTCTCCCTGAGGACTCTGCAGCTCCACCCTTTAAGGTTCTGGGCCAGCAGGCCTGGAATTCCTCTCCTGGTGACCTAAGCCACTGCTGCCAGTCTGCAAGGAGGAGGACAGGTGGGGCGGGGTCTCAAAGCTGGAATCTGAAGGACCGCCCAAGACCTATGGTCCCCAACATGGACCTCCGTGTGGCTCTTATGCATAATGACACACAAGGCCCTGGCCAAGCCACCTGTTCTACCCAGGGGATGAGGGTGAGGGGCAAGAGGATGAAAGGGGTCCCCAGGGTCAGAAGGACATCAGCTTGTGTTGGGTCAGTTGTTGGGGGGTGCCAGGGTCCCCAACTCCTCCTTGTACACTGGCTGAGTCGGCAGAGTTGGATACCACTGTCTGCCCTGTGCTAGATAGGAGGCCAGGGACCTCTCAGACTTGGGAGAGGCCCTCCATGAAGTGTCATACATATCCTTTGGAGTCAGATGTGGCTGTAGTGTGTTAGGCAAGGACAACACTCTGGGCTGTCTCAGCCTGGAAGATTCTGGGGCCCAGGAGTCACTGTGCCCTGTTCCCCTCTCCGGAATTAGCCCTTGAAACCCCCTGCTCCGTGTTTTCTCCAAGGAGGGGTGGGGTTCTGGGGGGCTCTGGAAAGCCCTGGGCGCCCATCCTGCAGTGAGGGCCTGTCCTGAGCCCACTCCGCCTGCCAAGGGGCCGGGCCTGCAGGAAGGAGAGGGCAGGGAGCGGGTGTCACGCTGCCTGCAGGCCGTGACTCAAGCATGTGACTCCACCTGGGTTGTTTTGTGTGAGCGGCTTGATTGAGATGTAATTCACATGGCGCACTGCTCACCCACTGCAAATCCGCAAACTGGGGATTTAAGTACATTCGTGGTTGTGTGTCCATCACCGCAGCCAACATCAGACATTCCTGTCGCCCACCTTAAAGGGAACCCGGTGACCCCCAGCTGTCCCCCACATTCCCGGAGCCAACCCCAGCCCGGCCCTAGGTGGAGGCACCGGCTGAGCTACTGTCTGTGTCTGGATTTCCTCTTGTGGACATTTTCTGTAATAGCGTCATGCGACGTGGCCCTTTGTGGGCTTCTGCACTAGTGTCTCACTCTCAAGGCTGGTCCCATAGATCTGCCCTGTACTTCCTTCCATTGTGAAGTACTGTTTCGTTGTATGCATGCATCTCATTTTGTTTGATTATTCATTGCTGGAGACATGGATGGTTTCTGCCTTTTGGGTTATTATCAGTAATGCTGCTCCGAACCTGTGCCTCACGCTTATGTGTTCCCTCTCCTGGGGTATATGCCTAGCAGTAGAATCACTGGTTCTGGTAACTTCGCCTTTAATTTTTTAAGGACCCCCCCTTAGACTTTTCCAAAGCCTCTGTGAGGTCCTTACTTTCTTCCCCACAGAGTGAGAGGACTCCTGTCTCTCTGCATCCTTGCCAACATTTGTTACTGTCTGCTTTACTTACCCATTCTCGTGGACATCAGGTGGCGTCTCATGGTGGTTTTGACTTGTGTCAAAAGGATGTCAGGCACATTTTCATGGACTTTCTGCTCACTTCTTGGAGGACTATTTAGATCCTTCACCCGTTTTTTAAATGGGTTGCCTTTATCTTCTGTTTGCCTTTTTTTTTTTTAATACTGCGGATTGAACCATAGGGGTTCCCCAATGACCTATATCCCCAGCCCTTTCTAGCTTTTCTATTTATTTGTTCACTTTATTTTGAGAGAGGGTCTTACTAAGCCTGGCCTGGGCTTAAAAACTTGCCATCTTCCTGCCTCAGCCCCCAGAGTGCTGGGATTGCAGGCATGTACCACCATGCCTGGCTTCTTTTCTTGGTTTTCTTTCTATCAATAGGTTGTATTATTGAGTTGTAAGATTTGTTTATATATCCTCAAGATAAGTCCCTTATCAGATGTGGGAATTTCAGGTATTCTCCCCCATTCTGCAAGTTGTCCTCCCATTTTCTTATGGTGTCCTTTAAAGCAAAAGAGTTTAATCTCGATGAAGCCCGATTTATTTTTTTTTCTTTGGTGGTCCATCTTTGGGTGTCTTATCTTGCATGTTTTTAATCAAACTCTTCTCCCCAGGGAGGAAATGGGCCAAATGAGGGGCTGTTTGGCTGGGCTGTCATTCTGTGGGCCAGACTCTCAGGTTTCATTTTGTCTGAGAACAGGGTCCTCTTTCTCTTCCAGGGCAGTGGGGTCAGGAGCTCACCAGGCATCAGCCTCTGACCCCAGGGGGCCCAGCCAGTCTGGAGCTGGGAGGGACATTTAAGCAGGACCTGCTTCCTGTGTGGATGATAAATCTGGGGGCTGAGAAACAGGACATAGACACAGTGGGTCTGGGTTCGAACCCTAGGAATGCGGAGGAGACACTGGACATTCTACCCTCTGTTAAAAGGCACGAGGGCCAGATGCTGGGGTCTCGGGGCCTAACGCGCTCTTCTGCCCACAGCCATGAAGGCAGACCGGAAGCGCTTGAAGGGCGAGAAGACCGACCTGGTGAGCCAGATGCAGCAGCTGTATGCCACGCTGGAGAGCCGCGAGGAACAGCTGCGGGACTTCATCCGCAACTACGAGCAGCACCGCAAGGTCAGCGCCAGGCTTGGGCACCCGGAGGAAACGGGAGCAGCCCCTTGGGCATCTGGGCCTAGACAGTATGGATGCTGGAGTTGTGAATCCCTATTCCCAGGTCTGTGCCCTCGGGTTTCCCATTGACGCTCTGTGAGCCTGTCTCCCTGTCTGTAAGAGGGTGATGGTGCCGCACTGCTGCCATGAAGCTTCTGAGGTCATGTACACCAAGTACATGGCCCTGTGCCTTCCGCATAACAAGCACTCAGTGACTGTGACCCCCCCCCATAACAAGCATGAGGCCAGGCATGGTGGCACACACCTGTAATCCCAGCACTCAGGAGGATGAGGCAGGAGGATCACTGTGAGTTCGAGGCCAGCCTGGGCTACAAAGTGAATTCAAGGCCAGTCTGAACCACATAGCGAGACCCTGTCTCAGAGAAAGACAAGTGAGAGGAGAGCAAAGCTGGGACCTTGTGGGGTCCCTGAGGGGTCTCTGCGCCCAGAGCCCCCTACCAGGTTGTAACCCCGCAGATACTTTCTCTGCCCCACCTGCAGGAGAGTGAGGATGCAGTCAAGGCCCTGGCCAAGGAAAAGGACCTGCTGGAGCGGGAGAAGTGGGAGCTGCGGCGCCAGGCCAAAGAGGCCACCGACCACGCGGCGGCCCTGCGCTCCCAGCTGGACCTCAAGGACAACCGCATGAAGGAGCTGGAGGCCGAGCTGGCCATGGTGAGAGCCACCCCCAGGGTGACAAGACCTCAGGCTGCCCCCAAAGCTACAGAGCCCATGGCCCCAGAGCCCGTCCATCCCCTGCGCCAGGAAGTGTGGGACAGTGGGAGGCCCTGGCTCATCCACAGTTCCCAGGCACTGCTGAGAAGAGCAAAGACCAACAGGTTTGGGGATATTTAGGGAAATATTTGGGAGGAGATACACGAAAATAGGAACATTGCCTAACTCAGATCAGTAGGATTGCACAGGACTTCTGTTTCTTTCTTTTTCATTCTATTTTCAAATGTACCTGCAGGAAAATGTCTCAGTTGGGCCACCCAGGAAGAAAAATGCAGTTTTTTAATTGCAAAACAACCCCCCACCATATTCTCTAACACCATCCTCAGAAGGTTCCTGCGGTACCTGTGGAGGGGGCGGAGTACCCCAGGCCAGAACTCAAAGCCCAGAGTTTGGTTCTGCCTGACCCTGTATGACCTGAGCCACACACAGAACTCCCCTGAACTTCTGGGTCCTTCCTATCCTAGGCCCAGGGCGGGGGTCTTGATCACGCACTCCTCCCCACAGGGTGGCTGGGTACATACAGAGCACTCGTGCCAGAAGGGTCTTTGAAATCCACCAGGGGTCCTGTAACAGTGGCCACTGAGATTATGCAGGGAGTCCCCAAAGAGGGTCTTGCATGGCTCCAGATGGGCCATGTCCTGCAAAGCTGTCACCTCTCCGGGCCTCCTCACAGGCATCCATCTGCATAAGGACCCCAGGCATAGGGCTCTCCTGAGGATTTCATGCGAGTAATGCAAGGGGCACCTAGCATAAGGGATGGTTTCCTAAGGTCACTGGCTTCAAGGCAGGGCTAATGCCTGTGTGTCTCCCGGGTCTCCTTGCCCAATGCTGACCTCTAGTGGTGAGGGCCGTCCGGGTGGGAAGAGGCCACAGCCTGGGGTCCCCACTGAGGTGGGCTTCCCACCATGGTGTGGGTGCTTCTGCTTCCAGCCCCGCACATCTCAGCCAGCTCTCTCAGTGCCCAGCATTCATGGGGTCTCCTTGCCTGGACCTCTGGCTTCACATCCTGGGGACTGCTTGGATTGAAAGCCAACTCACCCCAGCCCCGGTTCCCACTACGGAGACACCCAGGGGCCTGCCTCCTCCTTCCAGCAGACCTGCAACCCTCGGCCGGTGGGGATGTTGCAGCTTAGGTGGTTGATGTGTTGGAACATCACCACAGGTGATCTCTGCCCAGGGACTGGGAACAGGAGCACTACAGAGCCATAACAGCTCCTGGCTTGTGGAGCCCCTCTAACTGCAGGCTCCCTCTGCCGCCCACCACCTGTAGTTCATGAGTGATCGGCAGGCCCAGCTGCCCTGTCCGCCCTGCTGACCTGAGCAGAAAGCTGCTCAGACTAGCTGTGCTGGGAGCAGTCAGGGTCCGAAGTGCCTTCAGGAGGAGGAGGCCAGGCTTAAAGATATGTCCAACTCCGAGGCAGCTGCACTGTCAGGAAGGCCTGGGCTCCGGGCAGACGGGTCAGCACTGCGCCTCCTGCTGGGCAGAAGGAGTCTCCGCACTTTATTCCCTGAATCGCACCTCCTCCCCAGCCCAGGTGAGAGGTGTGAGGCCTTCTTTTCTCAAGCTGCAAGTGCACGCGGCACCTGCTCCGTAGAGGGCCGAAGGCCCAGGGAAGAGGGGCCCAGCCACCTCCCCAGGGAAAAACTTGGCTCTCCTGGTCGGTGAATTTTGATTTTTGTGGTACTGAAGATTGAAACCAGGGGATTCACATGGGGCTACATTCCCTACCCTTTACTTTTTTGAGACAGTTTCCCAAAATTGTTAAGTTGCGCAGATTAGGCCCTTACTTGTGATCTGCCTGCCTCAGCCTCCCAGATTTCCGGGGTTACAGGAAGGCACCACCACGCCTGGCTGTCAGCAAGTCTCTTGTGCACTGAAGACTGTGGTCAGGCATCCTGCAGCCGTACACTGTTACTTCCATCAGACAGACGGGAACACGGGCACATGAGGAGGGGAAGAGCCTCTTAGGATCCCACACCTACAAAATGGCTGGGCTGGACCAAACTTGAGCAGTGTGGTCAAAGAACCCCAGCTCCGAGGCACCGTGCCTCTGCACCCTGCCCGTGAGGACCCTGGGCTAAGGAGTGGAGAAACTCTCAGGCTCGCACAGCAAGTGGTGGAAGTGGGTTCTGAGCCCATTTCTGCCTGGGCTTTTGTCACATGGGCATATTTGTGTCACTTTACCGATTTGTAGGTTCTGGGGGCTCGGAAGAAGGTGGAGGCTGAGAGAGGAAGGGGGGTCAGAGCTCAAGAGGGCTCCCAGCACTAAGCTGCAGTCATGGGGAGCTCAGTAGAAACGCGTGTAGATTGCCACAGAGAGGCGACCCAGCCCAGCCCATGCGCACACGTGTGCAAAGTCAGACTTTGCAGGCCTTGCCTGCTGTTGAACTGCCCCTTGTAGCACTGCCTTCAGGGTCTCAAATACTGTGTGGCACTTGTAATCCCAGCACTTTGGGAGGCTGAAGCAGGAAAATCATAAGTGTGAGCCCACCCTGGGCAACATACCAAGACCCTGTCTCTAAATAAATTAAAAAGGGCTGGCAGTGTGGCCCAGTGTGAAGGGCCCGGTTTCAAGCCCCAGTACTGGAAAAAATAATTCTGCATGGGCAGAGTGAGAGGCTCCTATGCCTCAGAGATCACCTGTACCACTGCCAGGCCTGAGCCCGTGACAGAAGGCACCACACTCAGGCCCGACAGAGGCGAGCCCTGCTGGGCGTGGACAGGAGAGCATTATGCCCAGGCCTCTTCCTCTTGCCCTCCTGGGCTACCGCAAAGGGCCACACGGGCATTCCTGTGCTGTCCGTGTATGTGGCTGGGATATCTGCAAGAGGGAGGAGCCGAGGGTGGCCTACTGTGTGAGGGCTCTCCTGTCTCCCTCCCATGAGCCTGGGGACCTGGACAGGAAGCAGAAATGGACAGCGATGAG
This sequence comes from Dinomys branickii, assembly GCA_004027595.1. NCBI lineage: Eukaryota > Metazoa > Chordata > Mammalia > Rodentia > Dinomyidae > Dinomys > Dinomys branickii. The sequence goes on from PVLD010000009.1 coordinate 312,727, forward strand.
AATCTGTATTCTCATACACCTTTTCTTCCCGAAAGAACTGGAGCTCACTTCCAATAAAACTGCACGTATCCTGTAGGGAGATGACATAGCTGAGGAACCCAAATGTGGGGGCACTGTGTGTGTTCTGGACCCCGTTCTCTGCATTTGCTGGTCTCCCCTTTGCTCCTGGTGGGAACTATGGGAGCCTGGAAGTGAGCTCTCGGGTGAGGGCCACAGTGCAGGTCTTTACTCCCTGAGGCGTAGCCTGGAGCTGTGTCACCCAGCGCAGAGGGGCTTCTGGGCTTTCCTCCCGGGTGGCGAATGGTGCTGAGTGGCAGCCCGGCAGATCTTGATCACGGCTTCTTCCTGTCTCCCGGCTCACTCTGCAGGCCAAGCAGTCCTTAGCCACACTGACCAAGGATGTCCCCAAGCGGCATTCACTTGCCATGCCGGGCGAGACGGTGCTCAACGGCAACCAGGAGTGGGTGGTGCAGGCAGACCTCCCGCTGACGGCAGCCATCCGGCAGAGTCAGCAGACTCTCTATCACTCCCACCCTCCCCACCCTGCAGACCGGCAAGGTGAGTCCCACTCAGTCTGGCCCTGCCATGGCTTTGAGCACTTCTTAGGAGGCGATCCAACCTGGCGGGTGAGGCAGGTTCACGCTACAACAGCCCAGGACAGTGTCTGGCAGAGACTATGGGCTCTTGTAACTGAAAAGGCTAAAAGATGGACTTCATGAATAACTGGCTCCAGAAGTTCAAACAACAGCTGAGTCTTCTCTCTGACCACTTCTCTCTGTCTCTCAGTCCTACCCACCTCCATTGGACTTCATCTTTGGGGTCCAGTGTAAAACAGACTCCAAAAGTTCAACTCTTAAGGCCTTTAAAGCTCACAAATTTTGAGAAACAGAAACTAGCTTTCCTCTCTGTATCCATATCAAACTCAAAAAAGTCTGATTGGCCAGCTTGGGTCCCATGTGCAGTGCTGGCCTAACCATTGTGTCTAGAGAGGAGCTGGTACCATGATTGGTCAGACTGTGTCACATGCCCACCCTGGACCAATCACTGTGTCTAGAGAGTAGCACATATCCTGACTGGCCAGTCTGGTCACATGCCCAACCTGGACCAATGACATTTCTACAGAAAAGTGGGTATTCTGATTGGCCAATAGCAGAGGAAGCAACAGAGTCCTTGATTGACAGCTCCAGCCAATCACAGGATATGCAATAAGATGGAATGTAAATGTCACAAGTATATTTGCTCCAGATGGTTGGTGGAGGCTGTCTGAGCAGTGACCCTGGCCCTGGTCCTCAGCTGCTTTATGTATAAAAGGGGCCCTGGGTTCTTAGCTCATGGTGTGGATTACGAGTCTGATCACTGAGACTTCGTTCCGCCCACTTCATGGGTTGTCATGGTGATGAAATGCACACAGTTTCCAGAATGGGGCCCGGGTAAATATTAGCTGCCACTCTCATTGGTATCGTCATTGTCCTCGTTGATAGTGACACACAGGGGTTTAGAAGCTGACAGTAAACAGAGACAGAGTGCCCCCTCCGCTGAGTGGAGCATGTCTACCCATAGAGGTTGACTCGATGGTTGGGCTGGCAGCTTCTCCTTTGGAGCCAAAATGCAAAGCTAGAAGAGTTCAGAGTAAAGCTGCACACATCCAGCTCCCTCTTCGGGCAGGGAAACAGTGCCCCTTGGAGGGCTGCCCCTTCACATCCTCCAAGCCCAGGTGCACGGCCATCTCTCCTATTCCTGGACCAGGCTGGGGCAGCAGGCGGCAGAGGTGCTGTTTGAAGAGAAACAGGGCTTGGGGCAGCTTCAAAGTCACGTGGTGGCAGCTGACACCTGGCCATCTGCAGGGGCAGGTCCCTCCTCCATGGAGCCCCTGTTAGACTGGCAGGGGCTCGCAGGCTGACACCTCTGCCCTCTGGGTACTGCCTCCTCTCCAGCCCTTGGCTCAACCACAGCCACTGCTGCTTTTTAGCGACACCTCCTCCTCCAGGAAGCCTCCCCTGCTTTCTCCTCAGTCCCGTCTCCTGGGTGAGACAGGGCGGTTACCTGCATCAGAGCACTCATTCACCATGTCTCCCTGCAAACACCCTTGCTCTCTGCACCTTCCATCGGCCCAGTGCCCCACCTTGCAGCAGGCATGTCACACACAGCTACCCTCTGCCATGGGGACCAGCCGTCCCCATTTCCCAGATACTAGAACCGGCTCAGAGAGGGTGGAGAGCATGCCCACAGTCACACAGCTCCCTTGGTGCAGTGCCGGCCCCTGCAGATGGGAGAGCAGTCTTTGGGCACCCAGAGAGGCTTCAAGCTGGGCCTTTCATCCTCCCACTGTTCATTGAGCAGCTACTCACGCTGGGCCGTGTGTGATTTGGGGTTGGATGCATAAGACACACAGGCGCCTCCTTGGTGGAGCTGACACTGTCTGCGAGCAGACAGACGGCACCCGTGTTCATAGAGCAGCAGGACTCGGGGTGACGGTGCACCCGGCAGGCTGGAGAACAGCAAAGCCAGTGGGAGGGAATCGGTGCATGTCGGCCCGGTCAGAAGGTTGAGTGACTTGAGCACGGTGACGATGTTAGGGGTTCCCGAGGGGCCCTAGGGCTGTGGGCCAGGCTTGGGGCCGGGAGGGGGACTGGTGTTTCCTCCCAGATTGGTGAGACAGCTGTGGCTCCTGCTGTGGAAGGAGACTAGGGAGAGGCCGCTGCATCTCCCAGGCAAGAGACAGCACTTGCTGAGGGGTAGGGGGCATGTGGCTAGGCTTGGGGCTGTGTGTCAAGGTACTTTGCTGGGGAAAAGAGAACTCAGGGTCCCCTCCACTGACTTCAGGGATCCTTATTGGGAATCTAATGTTGAACAAAGGTGAAGGCCCCACCACGCCTAGGACCACCCGGGTGGAACTCCCAGGGTTGGGGCTTCACGTGGCGGGGTCTCCTCAGCAGTTGCCCTCTGGGGACAGGCAAGACTTAGTGCTCCCAGCTGTATAATGGGGACATTGGGTGGGCAGCAAGGGTATCCTGTCCATGCTCACTCACCAGTTGTCCCTGCCTTCTAGCAGTCAGGGTGAGCCCCTGCCACTCCCGGCAGCCCTCTGTCATCTCCGACGCATCTGTGGCTGAAGGCGACCGATCATCCACACCGAGCGACATCAACTCCCCGCGCCACCGGACGCACTCCCTCTGCAACGTAAGGCCAGCAGCAGCGGGGCTGGGTGCCCAGGCCTGCCGGGGACCACGGGGCAGGGGGCGGGTAAAGTCGCTCCGGCTGTTTCCTCTCGTCCACCCAGGGAGCGCCCTGGCGAAGGAAGGCATTTCCTCTTCTGCTCTTTCCTTTTGCAAGAAGCGCTGGATGTGGGGAGAGCGAGGAGGCCCGTTTGCTCCTTGTGTCCGGGAGGGCACGGAGAGCCCCAAGGAGGCCGGCCTGGGTCGGCCGCAGGGTCTGTGCAACCTGCAACTCCGCCCGGTGGGCCCCGTCTGGGTGGGCCCCATCCAGGACCATGGGCATCCCCCCCTGCCAGGTGTTAGAGGCCACCTCTGGGACCCAGAACCTTCCAGAACCCTGTTTCCTTCAGGACTGGCTCTCTTCATTCATCTAGAGATGGAGCCCGGTTGGTTTGGTTGGGGTTTTTTGTTTCCAGGGATCAGGGAAAGTATTTCTTCTGGAGAGGAGGCATCCTATGAACTGGTTCTAAATTTGTTTGCCTGCTTATTTAATCAAACATTCTCAATCATATGGATGGCCAGGGAGTATAGCTGATGGCTCTGTGTTAGTCCAATTCCACTGCTGTTACAGACTACCCAAGGCTGGGAGATTTATAAAGAAAAAAAAAAAGGTTTGTTTAGCACACACCTTTGGAGTATGGGGTCAGCTCTGGTAACAGCCCCCAGGGCACATCACACTATGGCCGTGGCAGGAGCACATGCAAGAGGGAGACCGGAAGCCAGAGAGTAGACAGGGCCTCTCTTGCCCTTTTATAACAACTCACGAGAGTGAAGTCACCAGGGTCCCCTGAGAACGATCTTAATTCCTTCTGAGGGCTGGGCTGCATGGGAGTAGTCAGAAGCCATGTCCAACGCTAGCGTGGCATAGTGGGTCGGGTGTGGGAGCCATTAAGATTGTTCTGTCATGTGCTTGGCGACAGAGGGTTCCCGTCCACATCCTGCAGACAGACATGAAAGGGTCAGGGCTTGCAGTGCCCAAGAAGGCTTTGTCAAAAACTCAGTTGATGTTGCCTTATTAACCAGTAGAAGACGTAGGAAAGAAACAGAGGTCAATATATTGGTAACAAAGACAAGGCCGTTACTCACAGATAATGTGATTATCTCCCGGGCAGCCTTCAGATGGGGACTTGGAGACAATCAGACCCCACCACAAGCCAGTGCGTCAGGTACAAGGCGAAGATGAGCTAGTTTCCCCACAGAGCAGTCAAGATGGAGACTTTCTTTCCATCTATAACAAGAACAAAGTACTCTTATAAAAATAGCTCAGGCTGAAAAGAGAATAACACTTTGGCCTGCAAGAGCGGGCAGCAGGGACCACAGGCCCAGGGGCCTCACGCAGGACCCTAGCTCAGAACTGGGCTTCCTTCCCGCCAGCTGTGAGGTGAGGGAGCAGAGGGGACCTCAATGACAAAGGTTGTCTTGATGGACAGAACCCAGGCAAGGACAACAGGCTGCCCCCGGGCTGTGGCATCTACTGTGGCTCAGGTAGCCCTGTGTGCAGTCACCCCTGGAGCCAGGAGTGCCCCATCCTTCCTGAGGGCCACGCTTTGCCTCCTGCAGGCCTCGGACAGCAGGACCACTGGGTGCGTGCTGGCAGGTGCATCCGCAGAGGGCTCCCAAGCTTCCTGAGATGTAGTCAACGCAGGCCAGCCTCTGTCCAGCCTGCCACGGCACAGGTGTGCGGCTAGCACAGGCACTCTGGCAACTGGCTAGTATTCTGCATACTGCTTTTTAATGGTCCCTGGCTTGTTCTTTTACCCAAACATTTGGTGCCTGCAGAATGGGTGGCCAAACTTGAGCTGGTGGACCAAAGATTAAAGCCTTTTTTTTTCTAAGCAAGGGTCTTCCTATTTGCTATGTATATAGTTCAGACTGATTCTGAATTCACTATGTAGCCCCAACTAGCTTAAAACTTGTGGTGATCACCCTGCCTCAGCCTCCTGAGTGCTGGGGTCACAAGCATGCACCATCATGTCCAGTTAAACCATCATTCCTTATATTCTCTCCCCTCACCCCCCAGCCCCTTGTCTGTCCATCTCAACTGCAAGGCACACAGGGAGGCTAGGCAAAGTCCAGAAACAGCTGCAGGTTACCCGCTGTTCTCGGGCATCTGACCTGGAACCAGCAAGAACCTCACCCACCCCACCCCACCCCCATCCCCTGGCCTCTGATTTAGGTCAGAGTTTAGGACTCAGCACAGAGAGGTTGGAAAACAGACCTTGGTCACAGGGACCCAGTACTTCCTTCCTTGTGGGCAGTCTTTCTGCAGTTCCAGAAACTCCCTCCAGGGGGCTTCCTCATAACAGAGTCTGTCTGCCCTTCCAGGGGAAGGCTTTTGCTCATCCACAGACAGGTCAAGCTCTCCTGAGGCAGGGCTGGCAGTGCCTCCAGTTGTCAACGTCTCATCTGCCCTGGGCTGTCTGAGGCTCCCTAGGGTAGAGGGAGGGCGCTCCAGGGCGGCCTCAAGCTGGGGACTGAGTGTGTGGGGCCACTGCTGGACTGGGAGGACTGGACCCTAACTTTGAGCTGCAGCTGTCATGTCATTAGCTCCGTGATGACAGACAATCAAGTCCTCCAGCCTCACCACAGGATAAGAGATTCCCTGTGCTGCTTGTGGAGGAAGCTGGCAGCTGCGTGGTCTCCCAAGTGCATTTCTGACCTCCTCTCATTAAGTTTTATATATATATGTATATGTGTGTGTGCGTGTGTGTGTGTGTGTGTGTGTGTGTGTATTTCCTTATGAGAAGCCTCAAGTATAACCAACTCCAGTTTGAATGCAGTGGACCAATTAGGACAAGAACCTAGAAGCCTGTTCATGTCACTGCTTTGTTGCTCAGAAGGTATCAGGGTTGACAGGACAGAGCAGGTGGGAAGCACCCCGGGGCCTCTGACCAGGAGCCCTGGTTCAGGCCACATCTCAATGAACCCAGGCCCTAGGAGCCAGCCAGCCAGCCTCAGGAGTCAGTCAGACGGGGGTGGGGCGGATCCCCATGTCAGGAGGGCGGCCTGGGGGATGGCGTCTTTCCGCACACGTCACATGCTCTGCCGTTTCATCTCCTTCTCCTTTGGCCACAGGGCGACAGTCCAGGCCCGGTTCAGAAGAACCTGCACAACCCTATTGTACAGGTAGGTATGCCTTCCCTGGCCACTGGGTCCCCACACAACCTGACCATGCCTCATCCCTTGTTCCCCTTGGCCCTTCGTTCCCCTGCTGCCACTCCCAGACTCCCAAGGTAAACAGTCACTGAGCCACTTCCCAGGTCACCCGTGGGCTGGCACCTGGGGCCGCCTCTTCTCTGACCTCTGCCAGACATGCAGATCTATTCCCTGCCCCGCATGTCCCCTGTGCTGCTTTCCCGACCCGCATCTTCCTCAGCAGGCAGGGCTTAAAAATCATCGTTAGTCTTTAAAGGGTGATAACCTAGGTCATGAGCTCTGCTGGAAACTTTACCCGTTTTTACCATTTTCAATATTCTGTCATCAGCAAGAACAGGGCTGCAGGAGGCACAAGTGACATGCAGGCCGAAGGGGGTTGAGGCGGGCATCTGTGCCCAGCTGTGCCCGTCTGCAGCAGTGTCCTCTGAGGGAGATGCCGGTTCCCGGGCCTTTGCCCTGGAGACGGTGTTCCAGCCCCTGTGGGGTGTCCTGGCAGCTGTGCCTCTCCATCTCATGGGAACCCCAACCTTCTGTGGGTAGCGCCACCACATGCCTGGGCATACACAGCACTTGGCAGTTTGCAAAACTTGAATGCAGACCCCACCCCAGTCCTGCAGCTCCCCCAACAGGGCGGGCAGAGCAGAGCAGGCCTGGTCATCATCCTCCCTGTCCTTGCCATTCCCAAACTGGGCTCAGGGAAGGTCCACAGGGGTGACCTGTCCAGGACCAGCCCCTGCCCACCCCTTCCCTGCCCCATCCTACTCCCATCCAGGGCTATCCCCTGCTCCTGTGGGCACACACTCCTCCTGCTGTGTCTGTTCCCACACACAGTATAACTCAAGTATAACCAACTCCAGTTTAAATACAGTGGACCAATTAGGACAAGAACCTACAAGCCTGTTCTTATCACTGCTTAGGCTCCTAAGGTCTTGGGCAAATTGAATTGAAATAGTAATAAATAACACTAGCAACTCTGGACTATTCCAGACGGCTTTTATATGCCAGGCAGTTCTGAGCATCTTTTCTTTTTTTTGCAATACCTGCAATCAAACCCAGGGCCTTCACACTGAGCCACATCCTCAGCCCTGTTTTTGGGGTTTTTTTTTTTTTTTTGAGACCTGGTCTCACGGAGTTGTCAAATTGCCCAGCTTTCATCCTCCTTCCTCAGCCACCCCTTGAGTGTTAAGGCATGCAACAGTCTTCTAGCTTTGTCCTCACTAGAGCAACACCCTCATTACGACCTGGGGTGGGTCCCATTGTCCCTGAGGGGTTTCAGAGCTGACCCACATTTGCTTAGAGAGTGAGAGGCAGACCCTGTGATTCTGGCCCCAGGGACCTCTTACCTTACCTGTTCTTGCCCCCTCCCTGGTGACCTTGAACCCTGACCTTGACCCTGACCCTGACCCTGAGCCCCAGACTTTAGCACCCAGCTCAGAGTCTCTCTGTTCCTCTCCCCACCCTGCCTCTGCCTTCTTAGTCACTAGAGGATCTTGAAGACCAAAAACGGAAAAAGAAGAAAGAGAAGATGGGATTCGGCTCCATCTCCCGCGTCTTTGCCAGGGGAAAGCAGCGGAAGTCCCTCGACCCCGGCCTCTTTGATGGTACCGCCCCTGATTATTACATAGAGGAGGACGCGGACTGGTGATACTGCCGCCTTCGCCTGCCGCCGCGGGCGTGTGTGTGTGTGTGTGCGCGCGTGTGCGTGTGCGTGTGGGGGGCGTGGACCCGGGGTGGGGGTGCGTGTGCGCGTGTGGCCTCACTGCCACGTGTGGGTGCTGTGTGTGGCCGAGCGCCCCGCTGGGCAGAAATACCGTGTGACCCTCCCCTGCGCCGTCACCTCTGTAACTGATGTACATACCGCAAACCGTGTGTGATTCTGTCAACTCTGTTGTCTTGGAGCGATACAGTTGTGTTTGTTAATCTGGTTTATTATTTTTTTTTCAATGTTTGGTTGTCTTTTTTTTTTTTTTGCCATTTTGTTTGGTTCATTGGTTTCTTTCTCTCCCCTTCCTCTTCCTCCTCCCCGTCCTCCTCCTCCTTTTTTATGAAACTTGAAACTTGAAGGACTGCTGTGTATTTGTAAATAACAAAACTGTCACGCCCTCCGTACTTGTAAATGTCCCTTGTCCAAACCGCTGCTCCTGGAGCCCGCCTCGCTGAGGACGTGGTCTGTTTTTGATGTCCTCCTCCTCCTGCCAGCCCACCCCCGGTGTGAACCTGTAGGACCAGACCCCTGTTCTCGGGGTGCGCCCAAGTCACTTTAGCCACAAAATGCCATCGTCGTCAGGGTAAGGTCGCTGTCCGCAAAGACTCTCGAGCCCAGCCAGCCAAGGGCCTGCTCCCGGCCGGGTTTCTAATAGGGTCACACGGGCCCTTTTTAATGGCCTGCCTGTTTTTAAATTGCGTTGCCGTTTCTTTCTTTATGGAAAAAAAAAAGAAAATTGTCTTGTTTAATTTATTTGCACAAATGCAGAAGACATATTCTATCTAAATTATTACGTAAATATCGGAATGTATATTTTTCCATGGGGTGGGCGGGAGGCGGGGATCTCCGTTGACTTGTGTGTTGTGTGTTCATGCTGCTGCGATGTAGAGGTTAGGGTGGCCAGAACCAGGGACCATCGGATGCCAGGCTTGCTTCTCCTTTTCCCTCTGTCCCTTCTGTCTCCTGCCCTGCATGAAAGGGCCACCTGCTGCCCCTCGCCCCGCCTCTGGCCTTTCTCTCTCTCTATTTATTTATCTGACATGCAGAGCACGACCTCTGAGCAGAGCGCAGCCTGTCACAGGCCCCTCCTCAGACCTGTCATTGAGAAAGCAGGGAGATGACTGGGGCGCACCTACAGGATGCCACGAGAGGGACCCAGGGCCTGAGACAGTTGCCCGAGGGGCCAGCTGCACACTCTTGCCCACAGCTGTGCCCTTCCTGACCTTGGTTATTCTGCACACAGGCCAGGCAGGTATCAGGGTGGTGGTACCCATCTTCAGGGGAGGGCTGCTAGGGACACAGTGTCCAGCACCTGACCCTCTGCCCTCCCTGTTCCAGTCGGGTCCTTCAACCACACTTAGGTCTCTTGAGAATCCTCAGGCCCTGTCCCCCCCCCAGCTGTCATGGCAGCCTGAGTCTGCTCCCCCAGGAGAGGAGAGCTGGCAGGAGCCTCTGCCCATCTAGGGATCCGCACTGGCACCAGTGAGGCTCCGCCAGCCAGGAGCTGTGTGCACTCTGACTCGGGGTGAAGAGAGAGCCCAGCGGTAACCTGCCGTTCCCTCTGCCATGTGACCCCATCCTGCTCCTCTTTAACGACTAACCGCTCGGTCCATACTGCCCTCTGGACCACAGTAGTGGCGCTTCTGCTGACAGTGACCTTTTCAGCTCTTAGAAGGCAGCAAGGCAATTTTCAAATGCTGAAGCATCTGGAATGGATAGGATATTTGGTCCAAAGTCTCTAAAACAAAACAGAAAGCCCTAGTCAGCTCCTCTGTCCCTTCCAACCTAGGTCGGGGCCAGGGAACGTATGCAGGGCACCTCAGCTGGCTCTGCCTGCCCGCTTTGCTCGCCATAACCGAGCCTTGGTGGTGAGCAGTGGCCCCAGCGGGCACCCAGAGTCTAATTTTAGAAAACCTTTTCTCCCCCATGAATTTTTTTTTTTTGGTTGATTTTTTATGGTTTTCCATTACTTATGAAAAAATACAATTGCAACCATTCCTGGTAATGATTTAGTAGTTCCTTTTCATTTCAGTTTTTGTAAATTAGGAGATAATTCTAAGAGTTACTGAGGATGATTTATTTAAGAGAACTACGTCAAATAGCGAATGAGTTATGGGTAACATTAGCTGAAAATAACCTTTCCTGTGGGAAAGGTTTCTCAAAGGCATGAATGCAAATATAAAATATTAAAAAAAAATCTAAATAAAGCTTATTTTAAAATATGATCGAATTCTATGTTATTTGATTGCTTCTATTTTGCTCCGGGTGGGAGGCTGTGCCCCCTGGGAGTCGCACCCCGGAATGACCTTTTCCTCAGAATTCCAGGGCTGGGTCCTCAGGGGGTGACAGGAGGGGCCGAGGAAAGCTGGCTGGATTCTGGCCTGTGCAAGACCCCAAAACATCTTGCTGCTGCTGCCTTGCCTGTAATTTGGGGGAGCCTCAGCCTCCAGAGCCAACCCCCGGCGGCCAGCACCCTGCATTTTGAGGGTCAGTGGCCATGTGCTTTCTTCTGCTTCCTCTCTCACTGCCCTTTCGGAAGGCCCAGGGGAGAGCCTGTGGCTTTGGGGCACATTACTTTACATAATCCTCCCTTGTCCCCAACCCCCACCCCTCCTGGGGACCCAAAGAGCTTAAGAGAGAGTGAGGAAGTCACAGGGCTTCCTTGATTGAAGCCAGTGTGGGCATTTCTGAGCCCCATAAGGTCCTCCAAATGCAAAACTCAGTTTTTCCCCAAGAGTCCATTGTGTCCCAGGAAGAGGTCTCCAGGTCACCCCCAACCCTGACCAGCTGGTGCCTCTATCTCCCACCTGACAAATTATATTCTTCCTAGCAGTAAGACTAGGAAAGGCCAGGTGTTTAAGTCTCCTGCCATCTCTGCTGGGAGAAAGACAAAGCTATGGCAGACAGGCCAGGCCAAGGAGGTGTGAAACAGGACCCAGGTTAATATGGGTGCTGGGAGACACCAAGGATGGAGCAGATCAGGAAAGCTCAGGACTACGTGGAACTCAGGACCATCTACTCCAGAGTTCTCAAGGCCCAGGCCTTGGGGGTAAAATGCCAATGCAGGCCAGGGCCCTGGAATCTATTTTTCATCCCTGGTGATTCTAGGTGGTGGCCTGGGTTGAGCACCACTAGGCTAATCTGAGAAAGGCAGGTGTGTGACTGCTTCATCCTGTGCCTGCCCTGTGCAGACATCACTAATCAATCACAGACTCTCCCACGCATCCAGAGTGCCTCAACATCACTGCCAAACCATCAGAGTTGACACACAGGATAAAGCCTATTTGCTCTCCTGAAATTAACCCAGCCCCTCACACTAGAAAAACTCCTAAGGAAGATTTTGGCCCAAAGAGAAGTGGCTTAGCCATGGTCCTAGCAGGCACCTACCATCCTGTGGCCATCTCAAGAGCAAGGCCACATCACATTCAAAAGCAGAGCCACCACCTCCTTCATATTTGTTTTATTTTGTTTTGTTTTCCTATGCTGGGGATAGAATCCTGGCCATGTGCATGCTAGGCAAATATTCTACCACTGAGCTGCCACACTTCCAGTCTTGATATTTCCTTTGCTAAAAAAATCTTGCTCTGATTATCCAACTTCTAGTGGTACCTATTGGTCAAAAATTGAAGTAGGGCTTCCCAGGGCATTCAGGGCCAGTGTTCCAGCTGCACAGGTTGTACACTGCATTACTCCAGAAGACGCCATTCTCCTGGCTACCATGCGAACAGAGCCCTGGGTTTTGCAATGTGCAATTTGCAAGGCTGTACTGAGCAGGTCTTCTGCATCCTCACCCATGCTGCTAGACTCTGAGCAGTATAATCAGTAATAACAAAATAATAATAACAATAAACAATAATAATAAACCTAACATTACTAAGCACTTATGATAGACCAGGTGCATGCTGTGCACTTCTCATGTATTAACTCAGTGAAACCCCCAACCTCCCAACAACAACTTATGTTACTGAGGTTAAGTCGATCATTAAGAGTCACAAGACCCGAACTTCAGACTTGGCAAGTCTGGCTGCATTTCGCTATCTGGGCCAGGAGGGGCTGGGACCAAGCAGATGGGCCTGACCCCCAGGGTCATTTTTGGGGTTTCATCAGGGCCTGGCTCAAGGGCTTCGATCCTGAGGATTATCCCCACCCCAACATGTAGGATGCATCGGCAACCCACCTCCACCACTGTGAGCCTGTGGCCAGGAGCTGCCCTGCACCAGGCCCACAGTGTGGGGCCACTGTGCACTGCCGTGTGCAGCCCTGGGCCTGAGCTCAGAGGTCCAGCGCAGGGGCCACACTGGAAGGGGATCGGCACTTTGACAGCCTGGTTTTTTAAACACCTCTGAGTCTCCTCTCCCAAGTTTTCATCCCCAAGACGGATGCATAGGCACCCACTCCCGGTCTACCCACTCCAAGCAAATGGCTCTTACACTTTTTCAGCTTAGACCCATCAGATGGAGCCAATCACATCCCAGTTCCCTGCCTCCACCTGTTCTCAGGGGGAGAAAAACAAACAAAAAACCCCCTGGTGATAATGTAGAATAGATAGGGAACTCCTGTTAGTGTGCCTTATAAACAGGTCCATAACTTTACATTATAAAATAATGCCCTATAAACAGAAATAATTTAGGAGCTTGTACAGAAGTTATTTAAAGTCACGGCACACTCAGCAGTGAAGTGTTCATCTACAGACAAAAGTATCAGCCAGGGTTGGTGGTGCACACCTGTAATCCCAGCATTCATGGAGGTTAAGGCAGGAGGACTGAAAGTTTGAGCCCAGCCTTGGTGACCTAGCAAGACCCTGCCTAAAAAAATAATAATAATCACTCTAAAGGGCCAGGGATGTAGCTCAGTGCAAAGGCCCTGCATTCTATCCCCATACCACCAAAAAGAAAAAAGTACCAGTCTGTGTTGGTGTGAAGATTTCATCCCTGGGTCATACTCCTAGGATGTTCTAAAGACCATTCCTGGGAAATAAGAAACACCCAGCCCAGCACTCTGTCAGCTGGCTTGGGTACACTACCCACAATACCCTTTGACCTTGACAAAATAACCCCCAAAGGACTAGGCTTTAAGGAGCAGCAGTATGAGGAGCTGAATATCTTAACCTAACCTTCCTGAAAATGGCAGGACTTCCTCTTACCCAGTAGGTGCCTGGGGAGCTACTTCCTAAAAATGGCAGGACTTCCTCTTAGCCAACAGATGCATAGAGAATCACTTCCTGAAAATGGGAGGACTTCCTCTTAGCCAACAGGTGCCCAGAGACCCCTGCCACATTGCCAGGCTGTGCACAGCTGCTACACTTCTGAAAAACAGTCCCTAGAAAATGCAGCTGGCGGCTTGTTCACTTAGATTCTGAGTTTCAGATTTTAGAAATTCCTGGTTGCTTTCTTAGTACATCACCAGGAAGCAGCCATGAACTACATCATCCGTCAATATAAGAGAAGCCATAAATTGCATACCATGAATCCTCCAAGGAAGGGTTTTCCCTTGGGAAGTCAACTGTGCCCCCTCCAGAGGACCCTCTCGGCTCCCAGCGTGGCCCACATAGTCACTCCTGGCTGTGACCCTGTTTGAGATTTCAAGCGAACTATTTAACCCATGACCCTCAGTAATCTGTAAAGTGGGTGTCATACCCACCCCTCTGCACAGGCTCGGATAGGAAAGCTGAATATATTTTGGAGACTGGAAAGGACTCACCCTAGGATTTGTGTTCACATGAGTTCTAATGGGTTTAAGTTCAATAAGTTTTAAAAAATATAGAAGCAACTTGCCACATCTGAACCAGAGTAACTCAGACTTGTCCTAAGGGAAATCAGGACACTGGGTTATGTGAACCTAGACCCTCCAGCAGCCAGGGTCTGCAAACACCAGTCCTCAGAGCCCAAGTGCAGTCCCAGTACTGCCATGGCCGCTCTGCCTTGGTACAGGGAGGGTACGAGGCCTCTGCTGACAGCATCCCGCCTTTCTAGAACCTATGGGGAGACAAGCTCTGCTTGTGGCCTCTGTAGGCAAGTTTAGAGCCAGGGCAGCAGCAAGGCTGCCCAGAGCTGGGTTCTGAAGGCAGAAGCTGCAGGGGACCCCCTGGGGTGGTACATGTGTAAGGACCCAGCATCAGAGCCCGGAGCTGGCCTATCTGCAGCGAGGTGGCCGCATTTAGTACCTTCCCGTGCAGAGTGCTGTTCTGTTTCCAAATAATCGCTCATCTCCTCTCCCAACTCCTGCCCAGAGAAACCCTCCTGCAGGTGAGCACGGCTAGGCACAGAGCAGTGAAGCTCTCTCTCAGAGTCACATGGTTAGGACGAGGAAGAACCAGGTTCAAACTCCTGCAGTCTGGCTAGAGCTTATGTCCTGGCATCTTTGCCACACAACCTCAGGTCAGGCCCTGGCCCAAGCTCCCCTTTAGGGTCAGCCGACAGAAAGCTTCCGGGAGAAAGTCTCAACAGAAGGAAGAGACCAAGCCCTGAGTGGCCCAGCTCTTTGAGGCTCTTTTTAAACCCAAAAGAGGATGAGCATGGGATAAATAGGGAGTTTGCAAACTGTTCTGTGGAACCCTGAGAGGTTCCTCAGAGATCTCTCTCGGGGCCGCCATAGCTGGTGACAGACCCAGCCAGCAGGTTCCGGGCTACCATCTCCAGAGCCTGACCCACACTGGACTTCCACGTAAGGGTCCATTCCAAGGGTCCCAGGATAGAAAGGGGAAGCAAGATGAAAAGGGAACTAGGATTTTTGAGAAGCACAAGTAGATTAGTAGCTGTCACCACCTGACCAAGCCTTGGGTATAGGACCAGGTTGCCAAGTCCTTCCCACTGTACCAGAAGGGCCAGGCCTGAGGCCTGGCCTCTGGGTACACAGCAAGCAAGCTCTCAGCACAGCTCAGTCCCAGGAGGTTTCATAGGGTGGAGGCATCGTGCCTGTGTGACATGGGCAGACCTGCCCAGGGCATAAGAAAGATAAAGCCACCTTCAGCAAGGTGAAGCCAGGGTGCCCTGATGGGGAAGGGCCATACCCAAGCAGGACCCCAGGTGATGCCAAGACAGCCACTGCCAGGGCCTTGAGGAGCCCACTGAGCAGAAAGCCACAGGGCCTGGGATGGGGCATCTGCCACCTCTAGCCAGCCCCAGGACCCTGTAGTAGTGTCCTGTCACAACAGAAAGGTTCCTTAGTTTCCCCAGAGGCACGCAGCCGGGGAGTGGCAGGGGCAGATATCAAATCTGGGTGAAGTCTGAATGTTAGGTGACATCTGTACCTCAGAATCTCCCTGATCTATACCCACAGACACTCCCGCCAGCCCTGCCCCAAGATGCACAATACCCATGGACCCCAGATAATAAGCCCTAAGTTAGGAGCAACTAGACATTTACCTGCTGCAGAGGCTGGGGGAGAGGTGAGCATTCCGGACCTTCCCCATCCTGGAAGCCTGTCACTCCCAACCTGTCCTGTCAGGAACTCTTCCCAGCTCGGTCAAGGGCTCACTCTGTGACTGCGACCAGCATGGTTTCCTCTCGGGGCCTCGGGCTTTCTCCAGAGCAGGCCAGGTGGCAGTGATTACCCACCTTGGGCCCAGGAAGCCTCAGGGGTCCCTGGACACCAGGGCACCAGCCACAGCCTTGTTCTCAGTTCTGACACCCACACACCACCTCTGAACCACAAATTCCACTGTAGGTAACCTGTAGACACACTCAACCAGAAGTTCGGCAGAATCAAGGCCATGTGGGCACCAGGGACCAGGTACCCTCTGAGGCTCTCTGAGGGCTTCCAGTGGCTTCTGGGGTGGAAGAACGTGGCGTCTGAGAGGCGTCTCCCTCCCAGCCCTCCCCCGCCCCCAGCCTTCCCACTCAGCCCTGCTCCCCAACACTAAGACGCTACAAACCCCCCTTTACCCCTTTACCCTAGATGAAGCCCAGAAGAATGGGGGCCCCTAGCTTCTGAAAGCCTGCAAGGTGAAGCCAGAGATACCCCCCACCCTAGCAGGAGGAACCACAGCCTGCTACAGTTTACACCTCTCCCCCTCAGGCAGGCAGCATGGGTTTGAGTGCAGACTGCATGAATGCCCCGCTTCCCACCTCAGTCCTGACCCTTGCTGCCCAGAGACTTAGGCAAATTGCTTCCCCTTCTGAGCCTCGGTTTCCTCGCCAGTGCAAAAGGGACAGTAAGATCTTACCTGGACAGCACAGCAGGAGTGACATGGGCTGATGCACAGAGCAAGCTTAGCTTAGGCCATGACCATTACCAAGGTGATAGATGGCCGCAGTGATGTCATATCCGCCTGTCCCCAGCCCAGTGAGGTGGGCAGGACAGTCCCTCTGTACAGACGCGTAGAGTGAAGCCCAGGCTGAGCAAGCTGCCCGCACTGCAGGTCCTGTGGGCATCAGAGCAGCCTTCCAGGGTTGTGTGAGTTCTCGGACTCTGTGTGCTGCAGGTGTAGGGAGCTTGCCCACAGCCAAGTGGGCATCGGTGGCTGATCTGGCTCAGGAACCCCAGGCTCCTCCCTCCCAAACCAGCACATAGTATTCAGCTGAAGGCAATAAATCCCTCCCCGGTCCATGGGTTTTAGAAACATAACCTCGTATCTCCACCTTAGAAGTCAACATAGCACATTAGCTTATCAAGCCTCTAACAAGTCCTACAACGAAGAGAAATCTTTCACCTTTAAAAAAGAAATTTTTGTTTGTTGTTGTTTGAGACAAGGTCTCACCTTGTAGTTCAGGCTGGCCTTGAACTCACAGCAATCCTCCTGCCTCAGCCTCAGTGCTGGAATTACAAGTGTGTACTACCATGCCCGGCGTCACCTTTTTTTAATCTAGTGTTTCCCAGGCAGTCTGGGGTGTGTGACTTTGTTGGGCTTCTCCCGTTCTGGGTATCCTGTACTTAGAGATATTACATCAGGGATTCTTCGGAGGTGTCTAATTGGACACCTTCCTCACATGAGTTGGCCACCAGCAGACCCTGCAGCTCCTACGGGGTTTCTGTGAGCCCAAGAAGTGAGGCCACATGACAGGTGGCGGGCCAGGTGTGGTCCAGCCTTTCTCTCCCTCAGAGCATCCTCCACCCAGTAGGAACCAAGGCCAGAAGAGGCCCCTGGGATGTGCCAAGATGCTGGCCTGGGTGCGCCTGATTCACTGTTGTCCCAGATCCCACGTGTTGACTGAGGGCTGAGCCTGGCCCCTCCTGCCCTTTGAGCACCTCTGTCTCCTTTGGGCAGCTCTGTGCTTTCCCTGGCAGGGACCAGAGATGCCAGAATGCTACCTGCACTGGTACTTCCAGCCTCAACCATCCTTGCTGCAGATGCAGGGGCCTGTGGGATGGCAGGCAGGGTCCATGCTGGAGTCCATCCACCTCTGCTGAGGGTGCCTGGGCTGAGGAGGCTGGTCTGGTGTTTCCAGAGCTCTTGATCTTTCAAGAATTCAAAATTGACATGGAACACACCCGAATTTCTCATTTTTTCCCAATTTTTTAATACTGACAACTCACCTTATAAAATTGTGATTCCATCAGGGAAAGAAGCCCTACAGGGCCAGGTTGTCCTTGGGCCCCTAGCTCTGCCACCTCTAGGCCAGGTTCTCTGTGGGCCCAGGTGGCCCTGACAATCCTGACCTCACCCCGTCCATGGCACCAAGGGGCCACCAGGCCTCTGTGACTTCAATTCAGCACGCACCTCCCTGCCCAAGTGCTACACCTCCTCCTCCCTGGATGTGCAGCAGAAGGGGCCACGCTTGTTTCTGAGCCCAGAGCAGCTTCCCAGGGCTGGAGGAATCTGGGGAGTGAAGTGGAGAAGAAGGCCCCCTCAGAGCTGAGCTCAAACACCCCGCATTGTCATGGGAACCCTGAGCCCCTCAGCCCCCCTGACAGCCTTTCAGGACATGGGCCACCTGCCTACCCACAGCCAAGTGACTTGCTCATATTTACTGAGTGCTCACTGTGTCAGGCATGCGGTGGGTACTTTACATACTCTCATTAAGTCACTCAATAAACACTGACTGAGCACTTCCTATATGCCAGGCTTAAGGCTAAGGGCTGAGGGTGCAGGTATAAGTGATGATATAACATAAATGACCCTAAAGCAGTCTCGCCAGCATCACACAGACTGTCTTACTGTCTCGGCATTACAGGCGAGGAAACCAGGGCTCAGAGAGGTAACATAAGTAGCCCAAAGAGACATAATCAGTGATTGAACAAAGACAAAAATTGGGGCCCAATGGACTCATGCACTGCACCGTTACATAGGCAGCTGTGTTTGAAGCTGATAAAACCCTGAGCCATTAGACTAAGGCTTTGGGCTTTAATTTCCAGAACACTTGGGCCCGGAAGCAGACAGATGAGGTACAGCAAAGTGAAAGACAAGAACCTTTGACTCAGTGGGTAGAAACTTCCCAGGATCCTTTGCCCCATGCAGTGGCTCTGGCTGGACACATTTATGGTTCTAGCCGGACAACATCAGTGACAGTGACCGAGTGGTGGCCTCCAGCCCTGGCTGCAGGGTCACCCACCACCACATGTCAGGATGCATGACCATGAGCCCTTACCGTACCGTCTCCCCTCACCTGCTTGCTAGAACACCTACCCAGTCCGACGACCCCTGCCAGCCTCACTGATTGGCTTCCGGGTAAAGGAAATCCAACAAAGCTGTTCCTAAATGTCCATGCATCTCTAAATTGGCCCCACGTAGGAAATCTAGGAAATTTCCAGGAAGTCTTTGCAAAACATTGAGAGGTAGGTTGCAGGCTTGCGTGAATTATGGGTGATCCAAATCCCTGGCGCCAGGCCCCTGGACTCAGCATCCCAAGTCCCCGTAAATATAGGGCATCTCCTGGCCATCACAGTGACCACAGGGCTCTGAGCGAGGCCAGAGACAACCCAGGATGTCGGGAGGCAGTGGAGAGCTCCGGGGCAGGGTGCAGAAGAGGTGTTTGGACTCTAACTAAGGAGAAGGGAACTCTGAGGCCCGCAGCCCCCTACCACTCCATGGCTCCCAGCTTCGCCCCTGGAGCTGTATCATTGAAGCTTGCACAGCCTCTACCTGGGCACAAGTCCTTTCCTGCCCAGAGCTGTGCTCTAGCTCCTGGCTGGGTCCTCTTTCTGGCCTCCCGGTGGTTGAGAAGTTTGCCGGGAAAATTTGTCAGAAAGAAGCACGGGTTCAGGAATCCTGTGGAGGCAGCAGCTGGGGAGGACAGGCTTTAGTTGCAGGTTAGACTGTATGGAGAACTTCCCGAGAGGGTGTGCTATTACAGTGTACGAGTGCAAGGCAGGTAAAGGACGTTTTCGATGTATATTTCAAAGCATAAAGCAGTGCTCACTGGCTATGAGTTTGCTTTCCCTGAACCCCTTAGCATCTTCCTGCTATGCTGTAAAATCAGGAAAGAGTTGCCAGGCAGCTACCGGGGAAATAGCCAGGCAAGGCAGAGTTGACTCTACCCTGGAGTCAACTCTCCAATCCCTGAGAAATTCCAGAGTGTAGCTGCAGGGGGCGCTGTCCTCTGAGGCGCAGCACTGGGGAACCCGTGCGTGAAACAGGAGGCTGGGCCCTCACAGGCAGGGGCACCAAAACAAAGGGGAGGGGGTAAGAAAAAGAGGAGAAAGCAATGATGCCTGCGAGGGGCTCCACTGGACTCCCCACCTGCTTCCTGGGGTAACGCTTGTCAGCGGGCTCTCTGAGTGGGGAACAGCCTAGCTTTAGCCCAGGCCTCCCTGGGACCAGCCTGGCTCTGAGTCAGATGTGGTGGGCTCGTGGCAGGACCACACCACCCCATGCCACCGGGGCCCTGCCGGGGTGCGGTCTGGCCAGGGCCATGAGGTCGTCTCCTGCACATATTCTAGTGGGTGTGAGAGAGATCTAGCAAACCACAGGCAGTGGACATCCGCAGGTCCCTCAGGGCAGCTGTCACCTGGCTATCAGAAATCAGTCTTCACCCCAGAGGGGAGGGTTCCAAAAGAGGATCCAGCTTCTAGCTCTGTAATGTTGGTGGGGGCTCTCCTGCCCCTTCCCCAGGGTTGAATTCCGGCCGAAGCTGGCTACCTGTGCTTGGCACCCCACTGTGCACAGGGCAGCCCCCCAGCACAAGTGACTTGGCACCAAGTTAGTGAGTGCCAGGATGGAGGGACCTGGCCACAGGCAGAGAGAAGAAGACTGACCGAGCAGTGCTTTTGACAGGCCATGGTGGCG
This sequence comes from Dinomys branickii, assembly GCA_004027595.1. NCBI lineage: Eukaryota > Metazoa > Chordata > Mammalia > Rodentia > Dinomyidae > Dinomys > Dinomys branickii. The sequence goes on from PVLD010000009.1 coordinate 332,966, forward strand.
CCATGGCAGAGAGGCACGCACAGGAGTGGAGCGGGGTGCCTACCTCCTGCTCCTGTCCCTGTCCCCATCCCTCCCTGGCTCCCTGGCCTTCCTTTAACCAATGCCCAGTGGGCCCATTCTGTGCAGCAGTCTCTTTGAAATCCAGGAGAGTCAGTTCTGAAACTTCTGCCCTGGCTTGGGGTCTTGGTAGGAACCAGAGATACCGGGGAGAGAAAACTGGCCCTGAGCATGCACTGGGAGCCACAAGCTCGTGAGAGACACCGAATGTGAGGAGGCTGTGCAGGGAAGGTTTCTGAATTAGTGAGAGCCATGTGGACCGAGTGTGAGTGTATGCGTGTTGGAGGCAGGTCATCTACATCAGAATAGGATTCCCAGAAAAGGACACTTGCAGGCTGCATAGGAGTTTGCCAAGCACAGAAAAGATCAGCTGCTCTTGAGACCAAGCAAAGGGCAGGGGCCGGAGACAGAAGCGAGCCTTAGGAATAGCTAGAAGATGCAGGTGCCAGGGAAGGGGAGAATAGGGGCTAGGGCTGGCAAGGTGGGCAGAGCTGGGTCTTTCTGTTTTTTGAGACAAGGTCTCACTATACAGTTCAGGCTGGCCTTGAACTACATAGCCCAGGATCACCTGGAACTCTCAGCAACCCTCCTGCCTCAGCCTCCTGAGTGCTGGGATTACAGGCGTGTGTGACCACATCCAGCATTATCATACTGCCATTTGAGTAGGGTTCCAGGAAGGCTCCAGCTCATTAGGACTGGGGCAGACACCTTTCCTGGACACATGCAGGTGGGCTTAATTAGCACAGTGGGTATCTCTGTGCGATTAATGCCCAGATGCCTCTGTGTTTGGTAAATTGTCTAAAAAACAGGTGGACATTGCAGAGGCCAAAGTTAGGTATGGACACCACAGTCCACATCAGCGCCGCCTGTCCTTTGGGTCATTTCACATCTGTCTCTCTGTCTCTGCGTGTCTGTCACTCACTCTGACCCATGTCACAGCTCCCAGATCCCCAGTTCATCAGACAAGGCTCAGAGAGCAGGTCTCCACCCTGCACTATGTCCCATCTCCTACCAGGTCCAGAAGTCCTTGTCAGTGTGCTCCCCGGACAAGGAACATGCCCTGAGCATCACCCTGCATCCAGCCTGGCTTCTCCCCTAGGGGCTTACTTGGTGGCTGGGCAGTGGGACAGGTGGCAGGACGTACAGTTAGGCACCTGGTACCCGCGTCAGGAGGGCATCCTGAAGGGAGGGCATATGCTGAACATTTTAGAAGCATAAAATAAATTCGATAACATTAAAAAATAAATGAGTCAGGCATGGTGGCGCATGCCTGTAATCACAGCTCTCTGAGAGGCTGAGACAGGAGGGCTGTAAATTTTAGCCCAGCCTGGGCAATTTAATGACTTAGTGAGAGCCTGCCTTAAAATTAAAAAACAAAAAAATGTTTTAAAAGGGGCTGAGGATGGAAGTCAGTGCACAGGCTCTGAGTTCAGTCCCCAGCACCTCAGAGATAAATGGATGGATAGATAGAGTGGAGTTGTGGACTGAGTGGCTAAATATCAAGTCAAAGAAATTACCTCCCAACAATGCAGTGCAAAGCAATAATGAGACAGACTATGTAGGAGAAATCAGAGCTGCCCGTCTAACACGATAGCCACTGGCCACACATTGCTGTTTAAATTTATATTTGAATTCATTAAAATTAAACGAAAGTGAAACTCTGTTCTTCAGGGCACAAAGCGCATTTCAAAGGCTTGTAGCCTCGCGTGGCTAACGGCCACCGTGTGGTCATTTCCATCACCACGGGAAGTTCTGCCTGCAGGGGGATGCTAGGTTACAAACTGGGAAAGACAGAATCCAACTTAGGTCTAACTGGAGCCACACAAGGGCATCAGAGAGAGAATGCAAGAGAGGTACTTTTGGAGGAGACAATGACTGAGCATATGCCGCCGATGAATTCATAAATATAGAAAGTACAGGTCCATCAGAATTAATTTTTTTGAGAAGAAATTCACACCCAGCTCCATTGTAATAAAACCACAGCACACAGGAAGAGAGAGAAAATCTCAAAAGTCCCTCTTTAGCACAAAGGAAGACAGGAAACCCTGGAGCAAGGCCTGCAAAGTGCTGAGAAAGTGACAGTGGGCCCCAGAGCCGCGTCCTTGCCCTGACCGCTGTGGGTGAAGTGCAGGCCGCTTTCTGACAAACCGAGGTGTAAGCGCTTGCCACCAAAAGACTCAGAAGAGATATTCAGGCCTGTTCTTCAGAAGTAAGAAAAAAAATCTTCCAGAATCCAAAGGTGCAACAAGTGCTAAAACTAATCACGATGACGGTATCCACACTATCCAGATTATGGTTGTTTTTTTTTTTCTAAAGGGACAGAATTGAACTACTGGACATGGCCGTAGGTAAGTTGGGAGGAGCAAGGGGAGTGACTGTTTCACACGAATCTCCCAGGGTCGGCCAAGCATGAAGGTACTAGTCACCTAGGTTTTGGTGAGTGGCTGGGTCTCGTAGGTTCTCAGAGGCCACCATTAAGGCAGTGGCTCTGGAACTTCAGCGCCTGGGGACTTGTGAAAACGTAGATACCCGGGCCACCCCCAGGATCTCCACTGGGGCCTAGAATCTTCCTGCAGAACAAGCTGATGCTGGCAGTCCAGGGATCGCACTTTGAGAACTACTACAGGAACCCAGAGATACAGAAAACTTAACTTCGAAGCCAGAAGAGAGGGGAGAACGGGAGGAGAAAAGGAACAGCGTAGAGCAGATCCACCCTCTGTCCTGACCAGCTCTGTCCAGGAGAAATGGAATGCTGGGCTGTGTGTCACGTTAGATCTTCAGGCGGCCACACTTAAAAAGACGTGAGATGAGTTTTAATTAATACTATGTTTTACTTAAACCAATACACCCCAAATATTAACATGCTGATATGTGATCAGTGCAAAATGATTTGGGGCAGTTGACAAATCTTTGCTTCCCCATAGCAACTCTTCAAACTCCAGGGTCTATTTGACATGTCAGGCGCCTCTCCATGTGGAGGAGCCACATCATGTGACAAGCACTTAGGTCCATGTGGCTGGAGCCACCTTTGAGGACACAGCAGGCCTAGCCTGTGACACAAGCCTGCAGAGGCCTGAGACCCCCATGAAGTCACTGATTGTCCACTCTGTGTCAGACACTGGCTGATCCCTCCCCTCCATACCTCCTGCAGTCCTCCCGTCGAGATCAGGGATTATCAACCCATTTTACAGATAATGAAACTGAGACCAAAAAAACCATTTCCCTGAGACCATGTCTGGTAAGCAGCTGAGCTGGACACGAGCCCCCGTCTCTCCTTGTCCTATGCCACCGTCAACCCTCTTGGCCAGGGCTGCCTCTGCAGAGTGTCTTGCAACAGGTCAGAGGCTGGTTATTTCAGGCTCTGTGGGTCAGACATCTCTGCCATCTTCCCAACGGGTAAACAAATGGACGAGGCTGTGGCCAGATCAAAATTGTACTTAGAAGAGCACATGGATGGCCTGATGTGACCTTGAGGACATAGTCTGACCCCTATGCCCGGGCACACAGCAGCCTTCTTGGCTGTCATGGTGATGTTAGCCATAATGTCACTGATGTCCTAGGTGTGCGTGTGTGTGCATATGTGTGTCCTAGGTGCAGGCATGTGCTTTGGGGCACACATGCTGGGCCTGCACGGGAGAAAGACAACCTCTCCTCTCCCCTCACGAGTGCCTGGAGGAGCCGGGCAGGGTTACCTCTTGGGGCGGCTCCCCTAGAGGCTCAGTGTGGCCTCTGATCCCAGCACTCAGCCTGGCTGTAAATGTGGTTTATTCCCACTCTCGGGGCTGAGGAGGGTGTGGAAGAGCCAGACAGAAACACAGCATGGTGTCTGCATTTTGGAAATGACCTTTAGGGCAGTGGAATAAGCACCTGCCTGGAAATGACCTTTAATGAATGGCTGGGACCCTTCTCTCTGTCCCTCTCTCCTGAGGGACAGGGAAGCGGGTGCTGCTTCCCTGTGCTCAGAAACCCAAATGAATGGTGCCCCTAGGAGCCCTGCTTGGCCTCTGGACTTCCGGGGGGAGCCCAGACCCCAGAGATAATGGGAGTTGGAAGCCAGATCCCCTGCCGGCGTGAGCCAAGGCCTGTGAGCTACAAAATAACACAGGCGTCCACTAACACACTCCCACACTCGCAGAAACACACAGCACCCTCACGCGCACAGCCCAGCCGCACACAGGAAGTCCATTTTGTCTCTGTCCACTTATATGCCCTACCCTGTCCTTCCTCCTGTTTCCCCCTCTGTAAGCGTCCTCCGTCTCCCAAGGGGGTGCGCTTGTGGTCACTTTCCTCTTCTTCACTCCCAACATCCTTTCTCCTCCTCCCCATCCTCTTTGCAGCCAAGCACTGAGTTCACACCACCTGTCCTGCCCCTCACCTGGCCAACAGCCTCACCCTGCCCCCACCCTGCCCAGGAGACCAGGAATCCCTTCCTGGCACCTGAGCTGAATTCAGGATGCATTTCATCCCTGGGGTGCAGGGGCACCAAAGCAGCTGTAGGCTAAATTCTAGGCGTGGCCTGGAAGTGCCCAAGCCCTGGGAGAGGAGCCCCTTAAGGCCAGCACCAGCCGTTCTCAACTGAGGGCCTGCGGCAGCTTCACATTCCAAATCTATAATATTCCTAGCAGTTTAGGAGGTAGATTTCTATGCCCACTTTGTAGATAGAGAAACTGAGGCTTTGGGGAGTTTGCTCAAAACCTGGTTCACACAGCTAGCCTGGGCCGCATCTTGGACTTCTAAGTGACCGGATGTGGCCACACCTCAGCTCTCCTCCACCCAGATCCCACATCTGGTAAGGTGCCATGTGTGGGAGCTTGTGACCCATCCCTGTACAATGGGAGTCCTGGGCCCGATCAGGATCTGCTGACAGGCAGGGTGCCTGGCAAGAGGGGCCCCTGGCTAGGGGTTGAGCCCTGGCTGGGAGTGGGTCTGTAGGGGCAGCTGCCCCCCCTATAAATTTCTGAGTGCATGGCTCAGATTTGGAACTGCCCAGAGCTTGGTGCCCTGCAGTTCCCCCATGGGGTAGGACGTGGCCTCACCCCACCCAAGGGGGGAAATTCAGCGATGTGGGCAGGGGCCCCCTCTCTACCCCCACGTCGTCACACACACAGCCACTGCCTCCCCACAGCAGCTCACGAGGAGCCTGGCAGCACAGCGCAGCACTGTGCCAGCTTACAGAGAGGAAACTGAGGCTCGAGGTGCAGAGGAGAGAGGATGCTGTGGCTCAGTGGGTGACAGATGAGTGGACAGTCACCAGGTGGGCGCAGGGATGGCCGTCCTTCCAGGAGCCTAAGCCAGAGGGAGGCGGGGAAGGAGCCGGGAGGAGGAGCTCTGTGACTCAGAGGAAGAGTCTCAGATCGCGCTTTTATTCAATTCCACACTTTGTACCTGGGGGAGCATCCTGATTCTGGCCACCAGGCCCCAGATCCTCCAAGATCTGAAACCCCAAGCATTGGTACGACGCCCCCAGAGGGAAGGCTACTCGGGGACACTGGGTTCCCCGCACTGAAGCCCTGTCCAAAGCACCTGCGGGATAAGGCGTACTTGAAACATAACAAGTTTCCCACTTATGTCCCTTCCATCCCCAAGACAGCTCGCCAGCAGTCACACAGGCCAGACTCAAGGCCTCAAAATCCCAGGCAATGCTGCGTTGTGGGCGGGGTCCCAAGTATTTCAGATAAAGGAAACTCAACCCATACAGGCCATGCAGAAGCTTCAGAATGAAGAAAAGTATCTGTGTGTTCACAAACACGCTCTCACACACATAAGCACACACACACGTGCTCACACTCATATACAATCACCCACCACCCCTTTCTAGGGACAGACTTTTAACACCTACCCACCTAGTAATAAGTATGCATCTATGCACATTAAAATTATACACTTTATATATATTTACATATATATATATATATATATATATATACACACACACACACACACATTTGGGATACCTTAGACTTAGTGCTTTTTCCTTTCTCACTCAGCAATCGACTGTGGACATAGTCTGAGGTCAAAACTCGTCTCCTGCAACAGACCTTTAAATTAATTGCATGAATTCCAAGGATGAATAGAGCATCCTCTGTTCAAATCAACTCCCGTTGATAACTGTGTTATTGCTTTCCAGTGAATTTTTCTGAAGGTTTATTATTATTATAAGACTATACCTGACCAGCTGTGCTGGCACACACCTGTAACCCCAGCACTTGGAAAGCTGAGGCAGAAGGATCACTGTGAGTTTAAGGCCAACCTGTGCTACCTAGTGAGTTCAAGGCCAGCCTGGACTACCTAGTCCTGGACTACAAAAAAACAAAACCAGACGAAAAAGACTGTACTTGTATATATGATACTTTGGCAATAATAAAGTATAGCAAGAAGAAAATAGGCTGATTCTTCCCAGCACCCAAACACAGTAACTAACCATAAACACCAGTGTGAACTGGTCACCCAATATTTTCACTATATTCCCTGTTTGTACTGAGGGCTACACAATTTTTTAGGTCACTATAATGGGTCATTTTAATTAGATCACTATGTAGGGTTTGGGCAGGGTCATTTCTAATCAGGCTTTTCTTCTTTTTTTGGAACTGGAAATTGAACTCAGAACCTTATGCTTGCCAGGCAGGCGCTGAGCCAGTAAGCTACATCCCTGGCCCAAATCAGGTTTATTGTTAACGCTTGTCGTTTCTCATTGCACTGCATCTGCCTGGATCTTTGCTTAACCCTGTTTCTGAGTGAGGCTTTTTCCCCTAGGCTGTGTCTGTGGGGCCTGAGTGTGGCCTGTTCAATGTCAGCACAGCCAAGCTGACTGCGAAGGGTCCGGCAGTGATGGAGAAACCTTCACTTTTATTCCTGCCCAGAAGGGCTATTTCAGGCTTCAGAGTTAGGGAGCTGAGCTGGGCCCCATTTATCCCAAGAAAATGAATCACCCTGTTGCCCAAAAATGACTTAAGCCTCCGAGTTTACGATAGTGAAAAATTGGAAACAACCCCAGGGCCCATCAACAGGAGACCAGCAACATAAATTACCGCACTGCCTGTCCACGCCTCTTGAGCCACCAGGGTGCCGCTTCCTCCACTGAGATACTAGTTGTCCTCCACCACATTGGTGACAGAAATGAGTCCTAGACGGGTGCGTGCCGGGCAAGCCTGCGGGGCTGTGTGTTTGCGAGCGTGGGTGTTTGTGTCTCCCAAGGAGTATGTATTGACCACAGCCAGCCTGTCTCGGGTGGCAGGGGGAAATTCTCATGTTCTAGCTCCCTTTCTTTCTGGAATAAGTTTATCGTTGTAATTATTCTTGACTTTGCAGAGGTAAAATTTCCTTTTGTGATCAGGGAGGGGTGTGACTTGCAGCAAACCAAAGCCATGGTGATCTGGGGGGAGACCTGCCTGCGTCCTGGTCCCCGTGGTGCAGTCATCAGCCAGGTCGCTCAGCACAGCTGTACGCGCTTCTGTGTTGCAGACTCGGACAGCCAGTGCAGCCCCACGAGGCACAGCCTCAGCCTGTCGGAGGGCGAGGAACAGATGGACCGGCTGCAGCACGTGGAGCTGGTCAGGACCACGCCCATGTCCCACTGGAAGGCCGGCACCGTCCAGGCCTGGCTGGAGGTGGTCATGGCCATGCCCATGTACGTCAAGGCCTGCGCAGAGAACGTGAAAAGCGGAAAGGTAGGTGGAGACAGCCTGCAGAGGGACACACCCTGGGCCTCCTGTGAGCTCCTCCCTCCGGGCAGCTGGCCAGTCCCCCACCCACCCCACACCTGGGGCACGAGGAAGAGCAGTCTAGGAGCAGGCTGCTTTGTTTTCGGGCTGCAGAGTTCTGTCAGAGCACTGTTGCCCCAGTAAGGCACAGAGCCTCCACTGCCCACTCTAAAATGGGACGACCCAGCTGGGTGTGCTGCCATAGTCCTGCCATCCCAGCACTCTGGGAGGCTGAGGCAGGAGGACCACAAGTGTCTCCTCTCCCGGTGCAGGTGTTGCTGAGCCTGAGTGATGAGGACCTGGAGCTAGGCCTGGGCGTGTGCAGCTCCCTGCACCGGCGCAAGCTCCGCCTGGCCATCGAGGATTACCGTGACGCCGAGGCAGGGAGGAGGTGAGCAGTGCGGTCCGCACCACCACAGAGCCCCGGGAGAACCGAGAAAGGTTTCCTGGCCTCTCATCCCACAGCTGGGTGAACGGGGGACAGTGGGTCACCCGGGCTTCCTATGACATGTGTGCATGCCTGAAAGGCATGTGACACCCCCAACCGTGGGCAGGAGTGGGGTTGGGGACTCAGGTGCCCCCCAGAACTCCTCCACTTATGCGGGCAGCCAGAGCCGGTCAGTGTCCTGTACCCATCTACATCCACCTGTCACCCCAGCTCTTGCCATCCTAGGATGCAGAAAGTGCTCCCCAACTGAGCTCTTACCACTCTGAGGAGCGGGACTGGGGCTTCTCCCAGCGCTCACCTGGACTGTGGGGAGGCCCTTAACCGTGTCCTGGCCCGAGGAGGCCGCCCTGCTTGTAGGGCCTGTGTCATCGTCCCTGTGTTGCCGCCCTTCCTGCTGACAGACCATCGGCCTCATTCCCCAAGCAGCTCCAGGGGAGGGGGACAGAGCCCCACCGCCCCGCCCACAGCCTGCCAAGGGGGGACCCAGCTCTGTGAAGCTGACACTTTCCGTTTTGCGTAATTATCTCCTTCGCTGCCTTCCCATCGTTTTTGTGTAGTTAATTAATCAAACCTGGTGGTGTGTGCGATTATTTGCTGAAGCAGCTTCATGGATTACAGAACGAAGGGGCTGGGGGTGGAGAATCAGGCTGGTCCGGAAGCAGGGAAACCAAAGCCCTGCGCGGCCAGGAGAGGGGACACTGGCGTGACTCCGAGGTGGCAGGCGGAACTGATCAGAAAACGGAGTAACAACTCATGCAAGCCAGGGAAGGAACCAGGCGCAATTAGCAGGTCAGGGTGCTGGCCAGTCATCCCAAGGGACAGGCAGGGGCTGGGGGAAGGGGTGGGGGTGCAGGAGAACAGGAGGAACCCCCTTTGGGCTCCCCTGCTAGGATCCCACAGCATCCACCCCACCCCACCTCCCAACCAGCCTATCACTCCCAAAGCCCTCCGCATCCTGTCCCCCAGGCTGGAAATTCCTCGTACCCCTCCCCCACACCCCGGAGGGCTTGTGTTCAGTGAACAGGGGGGCCTTCTGCTTCCACTCTCAAAAAATGCGGGGAACCCTGGCCACTGCCTGGGGTCCCCTGAAACACAGCTGTCTTAGTCTGCTTTGGCTGCTACAACAAAACGCAACAGACCTAGGGATCAAACAATGGACATTTATTCTCCTTCTGGGGCTGCATGTCTGAGATCAGAAGCCAGCACGATCGGAACTGGGGTTCTCTTTGCTTCCTGCCATCTCTTCGCCTGGCAGAGAGGTGGTGGGGAGAGGAGAGGAACGAGAAATCACCCACTCTCACGACCTCACATAATCCTGACCCCTCCGGAAGGCCCAGCTGCCAAACCTGGGACCATAGGGATAACTGATCTGAGAACCTCCGGCAACCAGAGTCTGCGGTGCCCGGAAGGCGTGGGCTCACCCCAAGGACAGTGGAGCCCCAACGCTGGGTGCCCCAGGGTTCCTGGGAAGAGGCCTTATTTTGACTTTTCTGTCTCACGCGGAGATCGAGCTGTCTCTAACTTGCCATGGGACCGCGCCTCCTCTGGGACTGTTTCCCTGTGGAAAGGGTTAAGCTGGGAGAGTGGTTTTTAAGTTTTGAGGACCACGATCTCTTTGAGAACCCAATAAAAGCTTTTGAACAGCTTCTCTAGAGAAACACACAAGAGCGCAGAAGTTTGCCTTGTGAGACCCCAGGGCCCACCTGAGGAGCTTTCCAGAGGCCCTGGGCTCTGGGGTGAGAACCCGAGTGAGGTCCTTCTGAGAACATTTCCCACTCTGATGCCTGTGTGACCTTGGAGGACGCTCCCTCTCTGGGCTGGGTTCCCTATCTACAAAGTGCTGAGACCCAAGCCCATCAACCCCGTGCCCCCCCACCTGTCACGGCTGCCTCACTGCACAGCCGTCCAGCCGGGCGAGAGTTCTTACCCCATCCTCCTGCTGTGAAGCGAGCCACAGGGAACTCACAAACACAAAGTCGCACTACCAAACCTCCAACTTCGCCGTGACTGCTTCCCCCTCTGCCTTGTCGTGTCCAAAGCAAGGGCGGCTCCGGCCACCACTGTCCGCGGAATGCTCGGTGCATCCCAGACCCTGAGCAAAGGGTTTTACAAGCTTGATCTCTAAGTCCCTTCAGCTCCGTGAGGCAAGCAGCAGCCCCCATTTTACAGATAGGAAACTGAAGCCCAAGGGTGTAAGGCCATGAGCTCAGGGCAACAGACCCAGTTGGCCATTGACAGGGCCTGCTGGTCCTCAGACTTCCAGGTTGAATCTGCCCCCCAGTTTGGAGTGGGACGTGAAAAACTTTATAGTGTTTTCATCACTTTCCAATCCGCACAGTTGATTCAAGGTTGGCTCTTGACACAATGTAAACCAACAGCTGGGAAAGCACTGAGGAGCAGAGGCCCCTGGGGACAGCTTAAAGGACCAGAGGACCTCGGCGAAGGGCAGGGGCACAGTCAATATCCACATGCAGATGGGTATTGCTGATTATAAGCAGCCTCTCTTGAGTAGGTCAGTGAGGTGACCGCCCAAACCTGCCACCCGGTCTCTTGCCTCAGAAAGGAGAGGGGCCCATCTGACTTCCATTGGAGACAACCCCACCCTTGTGCATGACACTGGACTTGGAGGACTGCCAGGGTCAGTCATGGGGGGACAGGGCTTGACAGGTTCCTCAGCCGCAGGCTGGGTAGCCCTGGAGGGCAGGGCAGAATCGGCCCAGGGCCCCAGGACCTGTTCATTGCTGCAGGAAGCTTGTCTCGGACTGGAAGCTTCTAGCTCCTCACTCCCCCCGACCTGCTCTGTCCAGCCAGATGGCTACAAACCAGACACCATGAGCTTAAACTCTGAGCGGGTGGGACTCTCCCTGGCCCTGCCCTGCAGGAGCTGACAGTCCAGGGAGGCAACGGGCCGGGTGAGCAGCAGTTAACCTGGCTGGGGCAGGTGCAGGGATGGGGCTCTTGGGCGGGCGTGGACCCCGCAGGCTTCCTGGAGCTCAGGTGGCCCAGCACAGTCTGAGTAGTCAGTGCAGGCCAGGGGATTCGTGACAAGGGTGTCCTGGGGCTCTGGGAGGGCCCAGGCAGAGAAGAGGGGACCCCACTACATGTCCAGCACTGCCTCCCACAGCAGTGACCACGGCCCCTGTTCCCTCAGGCGGCACAAGAGAAAATAAGCCGGGGATAAATCCATTGACTTTTAAAATGCAATGTGTGCCAGGCATGGCTGGTGAATGACACACGTTCAGGGCCAGCCTGCACCACACAGTGAGTTTAAGGCCAGCCTGAGCTACAGAATGCAGAACCATTTCAAAGAAAACAAACAGCAGGATACCATGTGTGAGTTAGCGCTTTCAGGGAAATAATCAGGATCTGAGTAGGAAGACTGGGTGGGGGCAGCTTTAGAAAGGGAGATGGGATCTGATATGGAAGGAGAGGCAGAGGGGGCCAGGGCAGGGCTGCAAGGAGCCAGGCCCCAGGAGAGGCAGAGGCAGGGGGCTCAGTGCACCCCAGAATCGCTGCCGTCCCTCCCCCTACCTGAGTGCAGTGTGAGGGGGGCAGTTAGTGAGGGGTTTGTGGGCAGCACCCTGCAGGCCACTCAGAGGACTTTAGATTTTATTGCCATGCAGGGAGTGTCGAGATCTGACTGAAGGGTTTATTTATTTTTTGCTTTTTGTTTGTTTGTTTGTTTGTTTGAGACAGGGTCTTACTATATAGTTCAGGCTGGCCTTGAACCTACTAAGTAGCCCAGGCTAAGCTTTGAACTTGCAGTGATCCTCCTGCCTCAGCCACACAAATGCTAGGATTATAGGTGTACACCACTGTGCCTGACCCTAAATAGATTCTCAATGCAGTGGAAGTGCACCACAGCCGGCTCTGACTGATGCTTGTAAAGCCCCTGTGGCAGCCCCAGGGAGTGTGGCAGAGGGTGCGAATGTGGTGCGGATCGGAGGCCGTTGCAGGAATCCACGCTAGAGTGGTTCTGGATTGGAGCAGGAAAAGGAGAGGAGGAGACAGAGATGCGCTCACTTGAGCGCTCTGTGGACGGGACCCGCAGGGCAGCGGGAGGCAGGGCAAGGAGTCAGCAGCTGGACAGGGACGTGGGTTAGAAGCTGGGAGAGGAAAGTGGCCCAGAAGAGGCGTGGAACTCAGAGGCTCGGAGGACAGGAGAGATGGGTACTGGGGGTCCTCACAGATGCAGCCAGAGCCCTGGAGCTGGGGTCACCCAGAGAGGAAGGCGCGTGGGAGGCGACGAGCCTGTTTATGGCAGCACCTACGCAGAGCTCGGTGCTCAGGAGATGCCCAGTACGCACCAGTGGGATGAAGCGGGGGGCGGGCCGGCAGGGTAGGTCAGTGCGCGGGCCCAGCTGTCTCCGGCTGGGAGGAGGGCAGCGACCCCTGTGAACGTACTGAGTGCCTTCTCTTGCACCTAATGATCCTTTGTGTCCTGTCTTGGCTCCCACTTACAGACTGCTTACCTGGCAGTGCCCAGGTCTTTTTTCAGAGACCCTCTGCTGTTGGGGGGGGGGGGGTAACGGTGGGCCTTATTCCTTCTGCAAGGCTGCCACCGTGTGGCTATCTGCGGAATGACATCCGAGGAACCCCTACGCCAGGCGCATCCACCCACTGACCCCTTCGAAAAGCATCTGTTGTGCCCCTGCGATGCGCGTGCCACTGGCAGTGTGTACGGGACACGGAGCGGTCTGGGAGATGGTAGTGAGGTGGCAAGAGAGGGCCGTGAATAAGCAACGTGCGGGTTTTCCTCCGGACCCCATGTTGCCCCGTGTGCTGCCCGGAGCCTCCTCGTTTGCAGAGGGACTCGAGACCCGTCCTCCTCGCCTCTGCTCCCTTTCTACCGGCCCTGTTTCTCCGCCTTCCCCACGCGCTCCTCTCTCCGGCCGTGTCTCCCGCAGCCTGTCCAAAGCTGCCGAGCTGGACCATCACTGGGTGGCCAAGGCCTGGCTGAACGACATCGGCCTGTCGCAGTACTCCCAGGCCTTCCACAACCACCTGGTGGACGGGCGGATGCTGAACTCCCTGATGAAGCGGGACCTGGAGAAGCATCTGAACGTGTCCAAAAAGTTCCACCAGGTCAGCATCCTGCTGGGCATCGAGCTGCTCTACCAAGTGAACTTCAGCAGAGAGGTGAGGACCGGGACAGGCACGGCCTGCCTGTCTGCCCACCCACCCGGCCGTCACCCCCAGCACCCGCCCAGCCCTTGCTCCCTCCCTCCCCGCTGCCAGCAGCCACTTACCAGGCTGGCTGGTCCCAGTGCGGGAAGCCCAGGTTCCTGAACACCCCAGAAGAAGGCTCTGGGGAACCAGGGAGGGGCTTCCTGAGTCCTAGAGCAGGACTTCCAGGACCCATGGAAGACAACAGCAGAAAAACATTCAGCAGAGAACAGCTAAAGGCCCTGAGGACAGGCTCCGGCCCAGGGGCCTGCGGGTGGTGGTAGAGTCCGGACTCAGCACCCTCCATTCTGAGCTGTGCCCTGTGGAGAGCTCCGGGCACCAGCTTCGGCTCTACGGGGCTCCCCCAGAGCCCCTCCTCTGCATCCCCGAGGGAGAGGCCCTCAGCTGCTGGTCCTGGGACCCCAGCCCCAGTGGCCTCTCCGAGAGTGGTGTTGGCCTGCAGGTTGAGAGAGGACGGGGCTGTGCAAGTCCTCGCCACTCACACACCCCACACAGGCTCCTGGGAACAGGGAGGGGTCGAGGACACCGGCTGTCTGACAGAGGACCAGACACGGGAGGTTGTGGCCATCGCTCATGGTCAGGACCCTGGGGGTCTGCAGGTTGGTGGCCCTGGGAGGGCCTCTCCATGGAGCACTCAGTGCAGGAGGTGGGCCCTGGGGAGACTGGAGAGGGCATCAGGGTGACCCCTGTGGGGCCCATGGAGGGCATCTTACCCCAGGATTCCCCTCACTGCCAGAGGCCCGCAGCCCCCCAGGGACCTGGTCCCCCATGGGAAGGGCCCAGTATCACTGAGGCCCTCACTCCAGGCAGGGGACCTGGGAGCCCAGAGGCCGTGGACATGTGGGTATAGAACCCAGCGGTGCTGTGGGGCTCCCCCACCCCAGGAAACAGTGTCTCCCCATTTCCCAGAACGGAGGCCACAGGAGGACACAGCACCAACAGCTGGGGACAACAGCCCCATTCTCAGTGGACCTCAGCCCACCTGTGGCCTCTGTGCCCCCACCCCAGCTGATGCCCTGTCTCCCCCCAGGCCCTCCAGGAGCGCCGGGCCCGCTGTGAGACGCAGAACACGGACCCCGTGGTCTGGACCAACCAGCGGGTGCTCAAGTGGGTACGCGACATCGACCTGAAGGTGAGGGTGACACCACCCCTCCAGCAGGGGCGAGCCCTATGCAAATGTGTATGCAAATCACTGCCCATGCCTGTGTGGCAAATGTGTATGCAAATCACTGCCCATGCCTGTGTGAGCTGGGGCTCTGCTGCAGCGCAGACCCAGCCCTCACTCCTGTCACTCACTTCTGCGCCTGAGCAGGTGGGGGCTGAGATCCAGGTGCATCCACACACACACACTCACACACACACTCACACACACACACACACACATACACACACACATACAGACTCCTGCTGGCTGGCAGCTGTGTGGGTCACGAGAGGCCCCTGCCCTGTGGCTCTGAAGTGGTCCCAGGGGCCCAAGCCTTACTGCTGGGGATGTCCCTGCCTAAATCCTAGCTCCCCAGGCTGCCCAGCCTCCCACCTCTGCCCTCAGGAGTACGCAGACAACCTAACCAACAGTGGTGTGCACGGCGCGGTGCTGGTACTGGAACCCACGTTCAACGCCGAGGCCATGGCCACCGCCCTGGGCATCCCCAGCGGGAAGCACATCCTGCGCAGGCACCTGGCGGAGGAGATGAGCGCCATCTTCCACCCGGCCAGGTAAGCGCGCACCCACCCAGCCCTCACCTTCCCCCACGGGATCCCTTCTGTCCTTGCACCACCTGTGAGAAAACTGAGGCCCACAGGGGCCCCGTGGAGCTCAGTGACGGAAACAAGGAAAGAGAGTGCAGGTCTCGAATCCAGCCCTAAGCACCTTCATCTAGAGAGCGGGAGGAGTGAGCAGCCGGGGGTAGGAGAGGCCCCGAGGGCAGGATTCAGGATGGGGATGGTGGTGTCGGCCAAGCAGGGTGAGATGGCTGTTCCAGGAGGCAACAGAGGACAGAAGCAGAAAGAGGCGTCTTATGGTGCTTATGGCCCAAGCGGGAAAGCACAGTAGCATGTCTGCCTCAGCCTCCTTATGAGGATAGGGCCCAGGCCCTGCCCACTGGGTTCCCTGCCCATAAGGACTCACTCAGGGTTGGTGAGCTCTTGCCGGGGCACTAAATGCATCCTCTTGCGAGTGCCGAGGGCAGCAAGGCCACCCCTCCTTTTCTGATGAGAAATCTGTTCTAGGTGACCCCGCCTTGTGCCCACCGTCACCCAGCCAGCAAGCAGCACAGCCCAGGGCTTTCATTCCATGCACATGGTGAATTACACAGACTGACTGTTAAATGTTGAACCAACATATGAAAGATTTGTGGGCTAAATCTCACTTGATCATAGGGTTTCATCTTTATTCTATGCCTCTGGATTTGTTTGCTAGTCTTTATTAACACTGGGGACTGAACTCAGGGCCTTTGCACTGAGCTACATCCCCAGCCCTTTTTTCAATGTTTTTTTGAAGACAGGGTCTTGTTAAAGTGTCCAGAGTAGGCTCAAACTTGGGATCCTCCTGCTTCAGCCTCTCATAGTGGCTTTGGCCACCACTCTCAGCAAGTTTGTTAGTATTTTATGAGAATGTTTGTGTTTGTAAGAGATACTGGTCTGTAGTTTTCTTGTGATATTTTTACCCGGTTTTAGTATCAGGGCAGTACCAGCCCCTGGGATAAGTTGGGGTGTGCCCTTTCCCCTTCTTTTTTTTTTTTTTGGAAAATTGGTAAGATTGGTGTTCATTATTCTTTTTAAACATGGGGTGGAATTCACCAGCGAAGCCACCTGCTTTGAAGCTTTTCTTTGTGAGAGTGCTTTGATGACTAATTCAATCTCTTTACTTGTTATGGGTTTGTTTAAATTGTCTATTTCTTTTGTGTCAGTCTCAGTAGCTGATAAAGCTTTCTAGGAATCTGTCCATTTCCTCTAGATTAGCCCATTTGTTGGCATGCAATGACTCCTACAATCATTCCCCAAGGATGCGTCTGATTTTTGCAAAGTTGGGGTGATAGCCCTGCTCTTTCTGCCTCTCTTACTTTGCCTGCGCTGTTTCTGCTTGGCTTGCCTAAAGATTCACCATGGTGCAGACAGACCCCAGATTTGCACCGGGGACTATCTGACTCAGGCCTGGGCCCTGAACCCCCAAACACGTGGGGCACTGGGGACAGCTGGGCCACTCCTGGTGTCGCAGAGGTGGGAAGCAGAGGCATGGGAACCTGCGTCTGCTGGGTCCTGCTGTCCCAGTAGGCAGATGAGACCCCAGCAGCAGAATCACTCAGGCTCATGCCGCTGCTGGGCCCCATCAGACCTATAGGGCCAGCGGCAGCTGGCAGAATCCAGGGATCCCCTCGATTTGCATTTTAAGGTCCTTCTTAAGGAGAGCAGAATTTGACAACCTCTGCAAGGCTGTCAGTCAATCCAGAGAGAAGCTTTTCTTCTCTGGTCCTTCACGTTTCCCGACCATGAGATTTGGGATGGGCGCTAAACTTTAGTGGGTGTTCATGGAGCGGATGAACCTGGGCCATCATGGGCAACAGGTGTGCGCGGGTCTGTCTGTAACCAGCGGGTGAGTGTCAGGGATGTTTCCGGTGGGGGGCAAATATGGTGGCCCTGTGGTCCCCAGTAGGCCAGAGGCTCTTGGGGATCACATGACAGCACAGAGCTGCTGCTGACGGCAGGGAGCAGAGAGGGCCCCTCTGAGCTCCTCGGATCCCACAGGGGGCATCGGAGGCCCGTGGGCCAGGGACAGAGCGGCAGTGAAGGCCTGGACCAAGCCCAGCTCCCCATCTTGATCTCTGTCCACACTGCTGTCCCCCACGTGTCCACACAGGCTCATGAACCAAAGTCCCCCTAAAGGATTTCAGAACCCCATGGGCCCTTGGCTGAGACCCTGCCACCAGCCAGGGCAATGGATTTCATCCGCAGAGGGGACACAAGATTTCACACTTCTAAGGAATTTTAGAGACCAGCTCTGTGACTGGGAGTGTTCCCAGCTAGACAACCAGCAGGGAGCCAGTGATCCCATGATCAGATGCTGTGGGAGGTCAGGCCAGTTGATACAGGGCAAACAAAAAAAATACAATGTTCTGATTTTTTTAAATGTAGTTCAGTTAAAGAAACATTGTTATGACTCCCCCTCAGGACACTCCCCCTTGCTTCAGACACACTTGTTCCCCCAGCCCTGCCGCCTTCTGAAGCAGGCATGGACGTCCTCGTTCCTGTCCTTCCTTGCGCTGCCCTGGGTGCCTTGAAACCCTGCGTCCATTCCGAACATTTCCTTTTCACGGTTAATTTGACTTTGGGGAAGAGCCAGAAGTACCACATCCAGTGAGGGAGGCAGGTGAGGACATTCTGGAAGGTTTTATGAGCTTGCTTTTCTGGTGGATGGCACTTCACACCAGCACTGGCCATATTTTTTTATCACATCTCATAAAGACACCCACAAAAGAAGACTGCAGAACTGTTTTTGACCCATGATGGGGGGATTCAGTTTGAGAACATCCCAGCCTGTGAGGTGAATCTGGATCCTCCCGCAGGGCTGCATCCCAGGCAGGGTGGACCAGGGAGTGGGGGTCACTGCAGCCTGCATAGTGATGCCTGAGTGTGTCACCCAGAAAGGGGCATCATATCCCCACTGCATTTGACCCCCATAAAGCCGACTGAGACAGGATCATCACCCCATTTTATGGAAGAGACCATTGAGGCCCATGAGACGTGCTGTGACTTCCAGAGACATGGCAGGTGTCACAGGCAGCGCTGGCTTCTGCCAGCAAGGCTCCATGTCCAGTGAGCTTCCACCCTGAGTACCGGCCCCCACTCCTCGGCAGGGGTGTCCCATGAAGGAGAGGGAGGATGGGTCAGCCCAGAGCATCTGGGGGAGTTACAGTCTCCATGAATTGTGGTCCGTGCAGAAGTCAAGTAATATCAGGACCATAGGTGACTGACCCCAGGGCAGGCACAGTCATCCAGTTCACAGGCCCCCTGTGATATCATCTTCCTGCCTCCTCCCATCACCATGGCAACACATCTGACCATGGCGATAGAGGAGGCAAGGTTTCTGGTGTCACTCACGGTGTCTACTTTGAGATGCTCAAGCTTCCTGCTTCTCCCCACAAACCTCTGTCCTGCACCAAGTGTGTGCCAGCCCCTGGGTGGTGCTCAGGAAGACGACCCGGAAGGATGCAGGGAGGAGCAGGCCCATTCTAGGGGCATCTGCTGGGACATCAGAGGGGCTGATGGAAAAGCCCCATGACATGGCTGCCCAGTCCCAGCTTTCACCTTGCGGATGACGTGTCCTGTCCCCAGTGCAAAGACAGCGACAGGGCAGTCTCCACCTCCCGTTTCACCTCTGAAGCCTGAGACAGACCTTGCTGCTGCCTTGGCAACACTGCTTCCTTCCTGTGGCCTCCTGACTGATGCCCCCCCCCGCCCCCGTCCTCTGGAGCCTAGGAATTCAGAATCCTCTGCACCTCCCATCTCCTCCCCTCCTTCCTGCTGCAGAGGTGGCTCAAAAGGGACTTCACATGGCAGGAGCATGAGGCCTCCTGTGGGCGGGTCCTGGGAGCCCTGTTCCACCGATGAGGAAATGAGGTCACAAGATCATGCCTCTCATCAGCTGATGCACTGCAGAGCTGGGCTCAAAGGCGACACTTTATTACCACGGAGATTTCCTAGCCAGCCTGTTCTCTCCTATTACACCCAAGGAAACAGAAGCCCAGAAGGGTCATTGTCTGGCACAGGGTCACATAGGGAGCTGGGTAGTACTACAACCCAGACATCAGCACTCCTATCTCCCCTGAGACCCAGGCTGGAATGGGGGATCCCTCAGTAGCCGCAGAGCACATCCTGGCCCTCAAAATGCTTACAGAGGGAGAAGCCCTCAGTGGCAAATGGTCTGGAGAAACCAGTCTGGGTCACTTCAGTTTCCCCTTCCTTATGGCTGTGCTTATCCACAAAGGCTTTAGTTCCCAGCCAGGTGAAAACTAGGTTAATGGAAACAAGAACAGATGCACACCCCACCCCAAAAGCCTTGTACCACATTACCACCAGGCAATGTGGGTTCAAGTCCTAGCAGCACCAGCTCCTTGCTGTGTGAGCTCAGACAAGTTACTTAACCTCTCTGAACCATACTTTCCTCATCTGCAAAACGAGGTTCGTAATCAGTACCTGCCAACCCAGGATGTAAAATAATGTGTAATGTCATCAGCAGAGGTATGGGTGCATCATAAGACACACAGTAACATAAATACTAGGGATAATTATTCCAAGCCCACCACTGCTGCCACTTTTGGTGGGTTTGTGGCAGCTTTGCGCTGGTGTCTCAGTGGGGAACTGTGATTCTATCATGAATACAGGTGCTGGACTCCAGCGTCATAGGACAAGAGAACCTAGTGTCATGTCCTGGCCACTGTCAGCGGGGGCCCTCGGGTCACTATGTGGACGGAAGGGGTGCCACTGGACGTGGTACTTGATGATTCTTTCCATATAGTCCCTGGAATGAGAGCCCTGTGCCCAGGTGCTGGGGGCATGGTGGCCTTGTGCCATGGGACCCAGCAGCACCTTTGGGGACTCAGTGCCCGGCCCTCCCCAGCCTCACTGCTGCCATCCCGTGACACGCACAGTCACTCCTGCTTACCTGGTTCTTGAGAGGGTTCCGAGAGCCCCGGTGGGCAGCAAGGCGGGCTTATCAGGCTGTCAGGGTCCATAGCTACCTCTCTTCCTGCTGGCCTCCTGCCCTCACTCAGCAAAGCTGCACAAACCCACGAGTCATGGTCGTCCCATGCCGCAGCCTCCCTCAGTGCAGCCCTGTGTCTCAGCTTTCCTGAACCCCAGGGCCAGAGCAGAACGGAGATTTCCTAGACAGCCTGCTTTCTCCTATTGAACATTGAGCCCATCAAGCGCCTTGGAGATCCAGCTCCGATGGGCAAGCCCAGCCCCCAAGCCAGCCCAGCTGCAAGGGCCATGTCCCCCCGCTACCTCCCTTCCTGCTCCATGGCACCTCCGTGTGCCCTGGACTCTGGGCCTGACCCACACTGTGTTGGAAGCAGATGTCCTGCTTGGGTCCGATGGGCTTGAAATGGCAGGCGCTGGCCCAAAGCCTCACAGGAGGTGCTGGACTTGAATGAGTATTGAGCTGATTGACTTTGGAGCTGTGGTCAGAGTGAGAGCCTGGGAGATGGATGTGCAAGTCGGGGGCTGGGAAGATGATGGCCGTGGCCTGACTATGATTTGTCCCCCAGTAGGGCAGCAGGGTAATCCCCAAAGTCTTATGGGAATGGTATTACAAGGACAGGAATTTAATCTGACCAAGGTCTTTGAGGGAGTGATTAGGTTAGCTGAAATAAGGGCAGAGTCCCTGTGACTGAATCATGGTGACTTTCTACAGAGAGGGAGAGAGAGGTCACATGGTGACACACACTCCTGCTGTGATGTGACATAGCTGGGGCAGGAGGATCTGTTTGAATCCCACACTGAGCTAAATGAGCCTCTTTTCTCTATAAAGCAGCCTGCCTCAGGTATTTAGTAACAGTAATGAGGAGCTGAGAAATCCAAATCAGATGCCCCCTTTTCTAGAACTTTTCTTCACCAGTCAGGCATGGTGGCACATGCCTGTAATTCCAGCACTTGGCAGGCAGAGGCAGGAGGATCACCATGAGTTCAAGGCCAGCCTGGACTACATAATGAGTGAGACCCTGTCTCCAACAAGAACAAAAACCCCCAAACAAACAAATAACAACAAAAAACACATAACCTTCCAAAATTCATTCCTTCAAGCTCTGAGTGACTCAATATATTTAATAAGTTGACTCAAGCTTTGGAAGAACTTTCTTTTGTGCACATCACTGATTCCCCAGGCTTTTGTGTTTTTGTGGGTTTGATCCAAATTTTTAACTGATTGGGCCTGGGGGTCGATGACTGTAGAAAAAAAACAGAAGGGAAGATATGTTGGCAGAGTGGTGGTAAAAGCCGTCAGTCCTCTGTTCAAGTGGCTGCTTACTGAGATCTATTGCAGAGATGGGGAAACTGCAGCCTGTGCGGTTGTCAGCTTGCACAAAGACACAGGGAATAGCTGTGCAGGGACCTAAACCAGGCCAGTGTCCTCAAAGCTCTGCTGGTCACAGCAAGGCAGGGATCATAGCAGTTATTCTTGTACACACTGAGGATTGAACACAGGGACTTCACACTGAGCTGCATCCCAGCCCTTTTAAAATTTTTTTTAATTTTGAAGCAGAATTTTGCTAAGTCACCAAGTTACCCAGACTGGGCTCAGACTTGCAATCCTCCCACCTCAGCATCCCAGAGTGCTGGGGACAGCACCCGACAGCCGTTCTTCTTGTGGCATCCACTTCTCAGAGCCTGACATGCATCAGTCCTCAGCATGGCCTTGTGACAGATGTGCCCTATGAACCCCAGATACGGGGCGCATAGCCCAGGACCTGGAAGTGGGTAGAGCCAGGTACCAGTGTGGCACCCACACGGCAGCTTGTCCTGGCCCGACTCAAGGGTAGGGATGCTGTGGTCCAACTCCCAGTCTCAGACCTCATCCGAGTTCAGTTTCCCTCCAGCCACCCTGCAGCCTGAGTGGGCAAGACACACATCCATTTGGATTTCTGTTTCTTCTCCTGGAAGGCAAGCAAATGGACCTTGGGCCAGTCTCCAGCACATGTGGCCTCTCCTCCCCCAGAGTCAGGGGCATGTAAGACTCTGCCTTACAGGAGGGCGTGCAGAGCCAGCAAGGGAGTTTACATCTCGTGGCTTCTGTTGTGAGAGCTGCTTCTGGGCGAGCCAGGGAGGACTGAGGACAAGATTTTTAACAGGAACTCACGCTGCTGACCCCTGTGGAGCCCAGGCTGCCCTGGTGCGTGGGTCCGCTGCCTGTGGGCTCAGAACATGTTCTCTAGGTACCTTCACATGCTGTATTGCCCTTGAACTTCCCCTGCAAAATCTGCCCCAACAGCAGCAGAACCCTGAGCTGCAGTAGCTACTTAGCTTTTGGTTACTGACACAAAACCCTGAGAGTCCGCTTAGAAAGAGAAAAGGGTTATTGAGGTCCCCAGGGTTAGGGGTTCCATTCCACAACTGGTTGCGCCACTGCTTTCAGCTCCACAGCTGCACTATGGTGGAGCAAAAGCACTCACCTCCTGGCTGGGAAGTGGAGAGGAGGGAGAGAGGGAGGGATGGGTGTCCCACATCCCCTTCAAGGCCACGCCCCCAAACACCTACCCACCTCCCGCTAGGCCCTGCCCCTTAATGGTTCTATCACGTCCCAGTAGAGCCGAGCTGGGGTCCTCTGGGGAGCAGCTCACAGCCAAACTGTAGCAGCACCTTAGAAAATGTCAGAAGATTCATTTCTCCTGACTGCCTGTAGCCAAAGCTGATTCCTTTGAGGTCTGTTTAAATGTTAATATGCATCGGTTTTTATTTTTTATTAGTACCTGTTTGCAGTACATGATGATGAGACTCCTCATGGGGAGTCGGTGCTCATGCATCTTCACGCTTTTTACATCTCCCTCCCTCCCTACCTCCCTCCCCACTCCCTCCACCGCTCGGTCCCCTTCTCGTTTGCAAAAGCTCTGTCTCCCCCTTTCCTACTATCTATTCTTCTATTTTGCTCTTTAGTTATAACTTGGGTTTCTCATGAAGCCATGGACCATCTAAGGCTGGGTATCGGATTCATTTCACTTAAAGTTATGGTGTCAACATGCACCCGTTTTCCTACAAATGATTCAAGTTTATCCTTCTTTATGACAGAGTAGTACTCCACCATGTATAAATTCCACAGGCTCTTTATCCCTTCATCTGTTGATAGGCATACAGGCTGCCTTCCAGATTTAGCTATTATGAGTTGTACTGCTGTAAACATGGATGTGTATCAGGTTAATAATATCCCTTAGTTACTGTGGGCTGATCAGATCCACAATCTCCTGAATGAGTGTACAGCAGAGGCTAAATAAAAAGAGGCAAATGGAATGATTTCAGGGCTCCAGGAGGATCAAAGCTCTCTCACGGAATTTGAGATTCTCTCAGGGCTAAGACCACGACCTTCTCTGGGTGGCCCGTATTTATTTAGTTATCAAAAGAAGGGAGGGGAGTACTCAGGAGTGTCTTGGTTGGTTCATAGAGGCAGAGTGGCACATGGCAGAGGGCAAACGTTCATGGCAGCAGAGCACAGCAAAATAACCAGAGCAAAAGGGAGGAATGGCGGGCAAGCAGCCTCTTTTTACCTCCTTTACATTGTAAACGGACTCCCCCCACGCAGGGGGCATATAGCTCTCACACAGTCTCCATGCCCTCCTCTTCCACCAGCCCAGGATGTATACAAAGTAAGCACCCTGGCTTCCTGCTGAATCACTCAGCCAAGCCTCTAGACTCCCCAAGTTGACACAATGTATCAACCATAACAAGGAGAATAACCACTCAGGAACTTCTCCAAGTAAGGTATTAAATTAATCCACCCAGAAGTGAGATGCCTGAGGCTACAGTCTTTATCTAGTTGAGGTTGGATCCAGGTGTCTTTGGCTGTGATCTTGTTTTATCCTTTGAGGCTTTCCGGCTTCATCCACCATTACAGGACGTAGGGATTAGTGACTCACGGAGGTTCACTTACTATGAGTCCATTACCCACTTCCACACAAGTGGCCTAGGCTTTGGACAGATTCACAAGTAAACATAAAGAGCCAACTGGTTAATTTAAGTTCTGCTCAGGGCTGCTTCATAGTGGTCTCAGGTATGCATGGATCAGTGTAATGGAATGTCTAAATCTTTCAGGAGCATACGTAGAAAGGAAATAGCTGGATCAAATGGGATTTCTAGTTTTAGCTTTCTGAGGAAATTCCACACTGCTTTCTCTAGTGGTTGTACCAGTGTGCATTTCCACCAACAATTAAGAAGGAAGGGGGTTCCTTTTTTCCTGCAGCCTCACTGCCATTTGTTATGGGTTGGTTTCTTGATGATGGGCATTCTTTCTGTACTGGGATGGAATCTCAGTGTGGTTTTCATTTGCATTTCTCTAATAACCAGAGACACTGAACAGTTTTTCATGAATTTCTTGGCCATTTATAGTTCCTCTTCTGAGAAGTGTCTATTCATTTCACTTAGCCATTTTTTTGATTGGGTCATTTTTTCAAGGGGGGTCAAATTTTTTGAGTTCTTTATATATTCTAGATATTAGTCCTCTGTCTGAGGAGTAGCTAGAGAAAACATTTCCCCATTCTGTAGGATGTCTCTTCACTGTCGGCTATTTCCTTTGCTGTGCAGAATTCGATGTGATCCCATTTGCTGATTCTTGATGTCACTTCTTGTACCATAAGATTATGTTCAAAAACTCTTTGCCTACACCTCTTTCACCTATTTTATCTTCCAGCAAATTAAATGTTTCTGCTGTAACACTTGGACCTTTGATCCATTTTGATTTTAGTTTAGGACACGGTGAGATTGATGGGGCTAGTTTCAATCTTCTGCAAGCAGATAGCCAGTTTATTACAGAGGCGATCTTTCCTCCAGCGTGTTTTTGGCTGTTTTGTCAAAGATCAGATAGCTGGGCCTGGCCCTGCACCCTCTATCCTGCTCCAAATGTGAATATGATTCCTTCAGGCATCAGGCCAGGTGGGGGACACAGATTTCAGGTTGGGAGAGGGACTGTTCCTGTTGCTTCACACACCACCCTGCTGACTGAAATGCCTGTGTCCCCAGCTCCATAGGTCCCCGGGAGGCTGAGCGCTTTGGGACCCCACCCCGCAGGGCCTCTAGCGTCACCCGGGCAGGGAAAGAAGAGAACAGCAGTGGCCTCAAGTACAAGGCTGGCCGGGTGAGTGACCAAGGATGTCTGGGGACCCTGTCCCTCGGGAGAGGCCCTGCTGTTCTGGAACCCGAGTGTCCCCTCCCTGCGGTTCCTTGGCTGGCCTGTGAACGTGGATCCAGGGGCCAGGTCACAGAGACAACTGGATGACAAGTTCTGGGTGCCACCACCACGGGAACTGCATGATGCTTTGGCCAGTGACTTGTGTCCCTAAAGACTTAGAGTTTTGTCCCTTGGAACACAGGTCTCAGCTGCTATGTCAGTCACTGGGGCCACTACAGACCCTGGAGACCACAACTCCCCTGGATTTCTGAAGAAACTCCCAGGGTGGGGGCATCCACAGGCATCCAGTGACCCCCAAACTCTGAGAACCAGTGACTTCGACTTTGAACTCCAGTGATGGGACCAAGAGTAAGGGCTGAGCCCATGGAGACCAAACCCAACATCAGGGGACACATGTCACTGAGTCTGATCCTAAACAGACACATTAGACACGGGGCGGAACAGGCCCCCCCGGAGAGTGCCTGGCCCACAGCATGGTGGGCGCTGCCTGCGCTGGGGGCAGTAGCCTAGGATGGTGGGAAGGATTTGGGGGAGGATGGAGGGCCCCAGCCACCCTCAGGACCTAAGTGCAAGTGGGGGACAACAGCATTCCCAAGGGGTGGAAATGTGTTCTGGGGCAGAGGGTCAGAAACATCTCACTGTCCCTGCAACACCACAGACCCACACACAGCATGCAGGGGAGTCACAGGACACCACAGCCCCACCATGTTACAGCTTGTGGGGGGCACTGTGGCATTAAGGATTGAACCCAGTGCCAAATGAACCACATTGAGCTATATCCCCAGCCCTTTTAATTTTTTTTTCTGAAATAGGTTCTAAGTCGCTCAGGCTGGGCTTGAACTTGCAATCCTCCTGCCTCAGCCTCCCAGAGTGCTGGGATCACACCCATCAAGTGCCATCACACCCATCTACTCTTCCCATTTTGTACCTGAGAAAACGGAGGCTCAGAGAGGGGAAGTGACTTATTTAAGGTCACACAGCTGGAAGTGGCAAAGCAGGAACCCAAACAGCAATCTCCAAGCGTCCAAAACCTAAGGCCTTTGCCATAGCAGGTAGTGCAAGACTATTCCCTCGGGACTCGGGAAAACAGCTGTACCCCACACACCCTGCTATCTGCCCGACAGTATCCCCTACCAGCTGGGAACACTAAGGTCTCTCCTAGTGTTAGTTCACAGAAGCCTCTCAACCTCCCCAAGCAGGGAAATCCTTTTGCTAAGAAGGGGCGCACAGAGAGGTTAAAGGAGTCACCCAAGGTCACACAGCACACTTCACAGATCTCAATTCCTGTCTGTCTTCTTCCCGTCTTTCGGTTTCACTCGTCCTTCTCAGCTGCCCCTGGGGAAGATAGGACGAGGTTTCAGTGGCAAAGACCTCGATTTCCATGATGACTACGGCTTTCTTCAAAACGAAGACTGCGGAGACGATGACCCCCAGGGCAGGCTGGAGCAGTGTGGCCTGGAAGGCTGCAATGGTATGGAGGCCACCAACGTGTGACGGACCCGCGGCTCCCACAGACTGGACATGGAGAGGTGCCAGTGCCGTCCGCATGTACAGAGCAACCTCAGGCTGAGGCTGTGCCTCCCGGGGCGGAAACCCAGCGGCCTGTCTCGGGGCCGTGGAGTCTTCCATTCGGCAGGAGACTGGAGAGGACGTGTCACAGGGGTGCGGCTCCCCCCGGGGCAGTCACAGAGCTGCCAAGTTGGAAAGGGGCCCCCAGGTCCCCAAAGCCCCTCCACAGAGAAGCCCAGCACCCAGCACATGGACACCACCTGCCACCAACGGAGACAGCAGGTGGCGAGGGGTGACATCTCGCTGGGATAGTGGCCAGGCCACCGGAGGCTTGGCTGCAGCCTCCTCGGCCCTGCTTCCCGGAAAGTGGGTCCCCCACTCCCTCTGGGGGAAGCCGATGAAAGCCAGTCGTTTGCGTCCGCGGGGAGGTACCAGTGCAGGCTGGGTTCGCCTCTCTCCCCGCAGGGGCCTGGAGTCAGGTGGGGCGGGCGGGGCATGGGAGCCGCACCCCCGATCTCCTGTCCTTGGAATGAAAGCCACGGTGACTTTGGAGCCAGGCAGCCGGAGTGCAGCCAGCGGCAACTGCCCCAAGCGTGGGAAAGAGTTCGGCACCGGGACAAGGAAATTCTTGTCACTGCTAACAGTCCTTTGCTACGATGTCCCTGCCACCCTGACATACAGGTCCCGAGGGGCGAAGTCACAGGGTGGCGTGGCGGGAACCTGCAGCCCTTTTCTTCCCCCCCCCCCCAGCTGTTTTGCTGTGTGGCTTTCCCCCGGCCCTCACCTCTCTGTGCCTCAACACTCCCTGCTCCCTTGCAGGGCTATTGTGAGGATTAACACTTGCTAACGCCTGTAACCCACTTCAGACTTATCCTGGGGCAACCGGGTGCGGACGAGGTGTGTGGAACTTCCCACCATGGCACAGAAACAGCCCTGGCCTGGTGTCCCCAACTGCAAGGGGAGAAGGAGGCAGGGGTGACGTCCAGACTCTCCCTGAGCCCCAGCACGGCCCCATGGGAGATGGGACTCTCCTGAGCACAGCCCTGATGACCAGGAGCCCAGTGTCCAGGCTTGAGCTGGCTGGCCACCTGTCTTTGTCGAGTGACAATCAGGAGGACAGGATACACAGAGTCTGCACATACGGGTCCCTGGGCGGGTCCTTGGTCAGAGCTGAGTCGCTCTACTTCCCCTCAGGCCGTCTGCCCAGGACCTGAAGGAAGACTGCAGTGTCTGTCTCCCACGTGAGGCTGACCGCAGATCTGAGGCTTTGAAACCGATGTTTACCCACGTTGTCAGAAATGATGCTGGCATCTGTCTGGGATGTGATCCTGTTGGGGACAAGATGAGCAAGTGGACCACTGGGGATGATGGCATTGCCCACATCGCTCAAAGCAGGAGGCCAGCAGTGACCTTGAATGCATCTGGGGTCCCAGCGGTGGCATCGAGGCACCCTCCGGGGCATGGGGCTGCCTGTGCCTGGCAGCCAGCGAGTGTCTGGAGCTTTGTGTGACCACAGGACAGGCTGCTTGGTAAATGAAGACCAGGTGAGCTTGGTTAATCCTTACAGGGCTCTGCTCCACAATGGGCAGGAGGAGCAGGGGCAGGAGAGGGACTCTCAGTGGCTGCTGGGCAAAGGCTGGCAGGGCAGTGACAGAGCCAGCAACCTGCCTGGTCCCACTTGGGCTGAGGTCGTGGTCCCTAAAGGGTGGCGAGGCCTCCAGACCTGGAACCCTCAGATATGCTGCTCTGGAAGCTGCTTTGCCGTGCCCTGGAGCAGGAGCCCTGGGCCAAGGAGGGAACTCCACATTCCTGTTGGAAACAGGGTGCACAGCATCACAAGCTGCACTTCTGACCCGACGCCTCTGAGAGGCCCTATGTCAGGGCTGGGCAGGGCTGGCCCCCTACAGATCTGGCTGCCATCAGACTCCCGCTGTGGAGGGCAGACACCATACAGGACCCTGGACCAGATGAAGTGCAGGAGTTTGGAGGGGGCTCACACAGGATCGGGTCACCCAGCAGGGCTGGGGCGGGGCAGATGCAATTCCAGCGTGCACTGAGATGGCCCCCAGAGCCTTCCCGAGCCCTGGTCAGGTCTCCTACAGAGAAGAGTACTCCAGCCCCTTCCCACAAAACCGATGTGTGCTCTGGGCCATCACTTCCATGTTCTGGGTTCCAGCTGGCTCTTCCCCGGGAGAGGAGAAGGAAGAGACCCCGGGGGATCTAGCACGGCTACCTGCCAGCGAGGGGACAGCCCGAGCCCTGACCCCCAGGGGACCCTGTGGCTGCACAGGAAGTAAGCTGTCTATGAACAGAGACAAGGCTGGCAGTGGTGGCGCCAAAAGCCCCCTGGACGGAGTGTTAACACTGTAACAATAAATACTACTGTGCAGCCTGTTGGTGGCTGTGTGCGTGCTGTCTCATTCAGCTTCCCAGCAGCCTCTTGGAGAGAGGCTATGAACCCATTTCACGGATGGAGAAATGGAGGATGGGAAGGTGGAGGGGTTCTCCCCATTCCATAAAGCTCAAGGACTCTAACCCATCCGCCGTGCCCACTGCCCACTCACCCTTCTCGGCCCTAGTCTGCCCTGCCACCCAGCCCACTCCTCACCAGGCCAGGTGGAGCCACATGAAGTGGAACTCAGGTGCCCTGTAGGGCCGGGAAAGGTACAGTCTGCAGTCCTGGAGGCCAGCAGTCACTGACAAGTCATCTGTCCAGGTGTCCACTTCTCTCTGCCAGCCCTCCCAGGATAGGTACTTGCACATGCTGCCAGAGCAGACCTCCGCAGCGGGATCCCAGGTCCTGCCTCAGCGCTTCCCTGACTGTCCCAGGTGAAGTCTTTATAGGGCACAGATGCTGACAAGGCATCTCCTCACCCAGCTCCCAGCGGATGCTGCAGGACCCGGGACCACACAAAGATAACAAAGAAAGCACAGGCGGGGGACAGGAATGGGCCCTTCAAGGGCACCTGCTAACAGGCAGGCAGCTACAAACTCATCTGTGCTGAACCCGCAGGTAAGTGTAGCACCCCCATATGTAATCACCCCCCACCAGCCCCTTCTCTGCACACAAGAGCCTTTGGGGACATTCTGGATCATGCCTTAGCAGTGTCCTGTAGTCCAGGCTTCCCCAGCATTGGGGAGACAGCAAGGAAATGGGGGACCTCATCCCTCAGTGTCTCCCTGCACTTCCCCGAGCCCAGTTCTTGGGACAACTAGCGGCTGAGATTTTGTTTGCTGGTTTCTTCTGAGCGCTTGCTGTGTGCCAGCGGCTTTGCCCAAACCTCTCCTTTCATCCTAACGCCATCCGAAGAGGAAAGAGATGTTACCAGCCCTGTTTACAGGTGGCAAGAGAGATGTGAGAGTGAGGGGTGTTCTCAGCTACCCAGCTGGGGCTCTGACTGCACCAGCCCCTCCACTGCCTCTCAGGTGGAGACCCAAGAGGGCACATGCCAGGTACAGGCATTCCTCGGTGTCCCTGGGGAATGGTTCCCAGGCCCTGTAGATACCAAAACCCAGGCATGCACAGGGGCCTCGTATACACGGTATGATGCCAAACCACGGTGAGTGTGAGCCATCAGATGCCGCCTGCCAGCAGCATTTACATTTGTGACCACACCTCATGAAGACACTCATGAAAGGGGACTTCCAGAACTGCTTCAGAAAGTGGCAAGAAGAATGGGATAAACATGTGCAAAGGGGGAGTATTTTGAGAGGGTTCATGGCAATGTGTCTTTTACTATGTTTTTAATTTAAACTTTCACTGTATGTTTTGACCACCTCACATAACCTATGTGTAGCTGTCCACCTCAAGTCAGTTCTGGGTGACTTCTTATACCAAACACACTGCTAGTGCCACGTAATCAATCCCCTGTATTGATTATGGGATGATGACCAGAAAAACATCTCCATGTGCAGTACAGATGTGATCTATTTGCTGCCAAGTATTTCCACCCACAGTGGGTGGACTCCGATGGTAATGTGTGGTTGCAGGGACTCCTGTTCTATGAATGGTGGCACGGGGCTTCCCTCCTGCCTGATGTGCGCTTGCCCCCACACGAGGACAGACAGCCATGCCCAGTGGAAAGGAGCCTCAGAACTGAGCGGAGGAATCAGGTCCCAGTTACTCACAGATGTACTGGCAGAGGATGGAGCCTCTGGCAACATCCACGTAGAGACTGCAGACCAAAGACAGCCGGCATTGATGGGGTGCTGGTGCATCCTTTAGGGCCACCATGTTCTCCAGATGAGGCCAAGCAGCAGCCTGGACCCTCACCCCCTAGCACCTTCCATGCAATCCCAGTATCCCCAAAGCCCTCCAGATGTGGCCAGATGTTTTGGGGGTACAGAATCACTCCCAACTGAGTCACAGCTGCCTGAGCTTCTGCCATTTCCTCCCTACAGCAACCTCAGACAGGCATTGGTCTCATCTGACAGATGGGGAAACTGAGGCACAGAGAAGGGTTTTTTTTTTTAAATGTAGCTCTGCCAGGGCCCCTGCCAGGGAGTAGGAGCTGGGGCATCTGTGTGAGTGCCCTTCTGGGTCTGGGTGCCTTTGGGGTGGGCCACCACCCCCTGCTGTGACAGTACCTGGCAGAGGACAGTATCTTCATCGTTGGGGTGGGAGGCCCTCCCTCCTCCTGGGAGAAGATTGCTCAGTAAATGGCAAATTTAGAAGCCAAGGAGCCACGTCACTCCAAGGGCTCCTGATTTAAAACCAGTAATCATTTAGGGACTCGAGGAGGCCTGGGTCAGTGAGCGCTCACCTCACACCACCCTCAGTCCTTCTCCTCTGATTAAAAAAACTAAGACACGGACAACAGGCAACAAACAGCAGGCCTTTCTGAACACAGGGCAGCTGCCTCGCAGCAAATGATGGCAAAGCCCAGCCACACCAGCCCAGCCGCACCAGTCATTGTCAGGGCTGGGAGACCTCATGCAGACCGATGTCACCCCAGCGCTGCCACATTCACGAGGGTGTGTCACACACAACGTCACCTCCCTGCCCGACCGAGCCTTGTTGGAGCTGGAGTCTTCTCCGAGGTCCACCCTGGCCCTGAGGTTGGGGCTTGTGGTGGGAAGCCGAGGGGTCTGGGCTGGGTGGATGAGACGAGAGGCCCGTTCCTTCTGTCTCCCACCCATGTGCGCACTGGGCCTGTGTCCCCTGGGTTACTCTGGTGTAGGGGCCCCTTTACAATCTCGCTGTCACTGAATCACCTCCGGAGACCCTGTCTCAAGTCTAGTCACAGGCATAGGGCCTGGGGGTCCCCAGAGAGAAGTGAACCCCAGAACACCAGGCACAAGAGCCTCTTCCTGGCGCTCTAGAGGTACACAGCCCCGGGACACGACCGGGGCACATCTTTTCCGAAGCCTCATTGGTCATTCATTCAACAAGTCCTCACTGGGCGTGTGCCTCATGCTGGGGCTGTGCACGCTGGAGCCGTGAACTGAGCAGTCTTTGGTCTCAGATAATGAGAAGGAAGGATGGAAGGAAGGAAGGAAGGAAGTCAGGGAGGAAGGAAGGAAGGAAGGAAGGAAGGAAGGAAGGAAGGGAGGAAGTCAGGGAGGAAGGAAGGGAGGAAGGAAGGGAGGAAGGAAGGGAGGGAGGAAGGAAATAAAATACATAACGAAAGAGCAGGTGCTGCAAAGACACGACCCCGGACGAAGCGAGGTGGGGAGACTGGCGATTGCTCCTTCCCTCTCCGAAAACTCCTGTTCTGTGGTTTTCTGGCCACTCCCCCCACCCCCAACACACGCACACGGCCGCTTCGTCCAGGTAGTGAAAGTTTCGGGCCGGCTCCTAAAGCAGCAGACCTTCGCAGTTTCCGGGTCATTATGATACTGTAACAAATGCCTAAGTTTATCCGCTTACACAGGGAAAACGGTCACAGTTTGGGAGGCCTGGCCCTGTGGCTGGAGTCTGCATCGAGGTGGCACAGGCAGGTGGGAGCACGTGGGGAAGGAAGGGATCTCCAGCTATGAAAGAGATAGAGTGGAAGAGGAGGGGCTGGGTCATCCAATCCCCTTCCAGGCCACGCCCCCACGACCTCACTTCCGCCCACTAGGCACCACCTCTTAAAGGTTCCACCACCTCCCAACAGCAGCACAGGTCTGCAGAGGACACTTATGGCAGCCATAGTACAGTGACAGCACCTCAGGGACGTGAGGGTTCAGGGCCCCAGGTGCAGTCCTCATTGGTGGGAAGCAGCCCATGGCGTCACTAAGGTCATGTCCAAACCCAAGCTGAAGATGCCTCTGAGGACACACCTCACCCCAGCAACTCTCCCCGCCCCCGAACTCGCCAGCAGCCCCCTACCTGCCACCCTCACCCCATCATCCAGGCCACCTCCACCAGCCAGTGCCCCCAGGACTGACCCGATGATGTGTCTGGGGATCGAACCCAGACCCTCCACCCTGAGCTCCATCCACAGCCCCTTTATATGCTTTATTTTAAAACAGGGTCTCACTAAGTTGCCCTGTTTCCTGGGTTAAGTGTGAACTCTGAATCCTCCTGCCTCAGCCTCCCTGAGTGCTGGGGTTACAGGTGAGCACCACTGGGCCCAGCACTACTATGTGTGCATCTTTAAAAAGCCTCAGCCCTGCCACTGTGGCCACATCTATGAATCCACAGGCCTGAGCTGCTGCTCACCTTCCTCTACCACACGGTACATACATGTGCACACATGGGTACACATGTTCTGGCGCCCCGTGGGGGGATGTGGCAGCCAGGACAGCCAACGCTCAGCTGCACGGCCCCACCATCAGGTCACACTCCAGGAACGGCTGTCCTGTGCCCCTGGCGGAGTTCCCACTCACCATGATGCCCTATGGCAGGGAGCTCATGACCCAGAAGCCTTCCTGCCTCTTCTGAGCCCAGGCCTGGAAAGTTCTGCTCTCAGGCACTGCCCATCTCCGCCTCCTGATCCCCGTCCCTCCTGCCCTCTGGAGGTGAGCTTCTTATGCTCCTACCTGTGGGCAGTGGCTGAGCCAGAGGTCAGCAAACACCTTGGGGCCAGAGCAAAGCCAGTCCCAGGAACACGAAATGCCAGAGGCAGATGTTTAAACAAGTTCACCTCTAGCTCGGTGGCATATCAGCAGGTATCCTTGGTATTCCACCTTGTTAACTGCAGTGCAGATGGCTCTGAGAATATTTCCCTTTCAGTGTCCCCAGCAAAACGCTGAGACCTTGCGCTTCAACCCCGTCATACACTTCCCCCTTTTTACTGTGTGTAAAGAAAGAGGCAGACCATGATGGGTTGACACCGCCTGTTCATCAGTGAGGTCAGGTCCCACCCAGTCCCAGCTTTCTTTTTAGTGTGTGTCTAGTTTTTTCTCAGTCTCCCATCACCCCTCTCAGGACTCCACTGGTTGCCCGGGTCAAAGCACCTACACAGATACCTGCTTAACAGAGATAAGAAGGCAAGTCACACGGGGCAGGAGCAGAAGGAGAATTCATATCCAGCTTACATTATATCCTCCTATAAGCTGTACATTGTGTGTCTAGTAATATGACCAAATGCGGTATCAACTTTTTAAAAAGTCACAGCTGACTTGTCTTGTAGGAAAGCTACTCGTAAGAGTCACTAAAGAACTCTTGTTAAAAATTCCCAGATCCTATTCCAAAGCTAGTAGGGCTCTGATAGGGCCTAGTGATCTATATTTATGAGGTAAAATGCAGATTTCCAGGCCTCAGAGTTTCTGCTGCAGTATATAAGGGGTGAGTGAGGAGCATGTGAATATTTTAAACCTCTTTGGATGATTCCGGGCCTGGAGTGGCCCTGAGAAGGACCCCATACCACTGCAGAGAGCCTCTAGACCACGGCACCGCGCAACCCCACTACTCGCCACCAGGGGGCGGACTACACGTCCCTCCCCTTGGAGCATTTTCACACGGGCGTCTATAAAGCTTGCATGCACTCCAGGCTGACCAGTGACACCCTGCAGTTCCCTGCATACCAGGGACCGGCTTTGGCGCCATTCAGAGGCACGCACAGCCTGCATCCCTCTGATAAGCAGTTCACAATGGGGTCCGCATGGATCTGACGGTGGGGGTGCGGGGGAACGGAGCTCAGGTGAAGACGTGAAGGACCCAAGGGGGGCTTGGCCCGCCCCTGGTCACCTTCGGGACCCATTCCAAGCAGGGACCCCGTTTCCCTCAGTGCCAGGCCCAGAACGATGTCGTTCGCTCGGGGAGATTTTCTCCAAGGACCGTTAGCCCTGGCTTTGTTTGGGTTTTGTGGTACTGAGGGTTGAACTTTTGCACCAAGCTATAATCCTTTTAAAAATTCTTTATTTGGAGACAAAATCTCTCTAAGCTGCCCAGGCTGGGCTCAAACTTGTGACCCTCCTGCCTCAGCCTCTCAGGGTGCTGGGATTATAGGATTATAGGGCCCAAAGGGGCCCAGTTCTAAGCAGTGGGCTTTTTTTTTGTTGGGGGGGTTATGGTCCTGGGGGTCAAACCTAGGGCCTTGTGCCTACAAGGAAAGAAGTCTACCACTGAGCACATCCCCAGTCCAAGCAGTGGCTTCACAGGGCAAGTTTCCATGTGTCAGGTTCGGTCTGCTCCTCTTCATCCACATCAGTTGGATCCCGAATAAGACAGAGAAGGAAGGTGAGGCTCCAAAAGGCTGAACAGCTCACGTAAGAAGCCCAGTTTAGTAACCCAGAACCCGAGCTGGGCGCCTCCTCTGTGCGGCTGTAACTACAAGCCCCAGCCCCGTTCCCACCCCCGTTGACTGCACAAATCCAGGTTCCCCAGGGCACAGCGGGGCAGGAACAGCCGAGAAGGGAGACAGGGCAGGGCCCAGTACCAGAGCTGTCGTTAGATGCTCCCACAATCGGCTCCGTCCGGCTGGGCAGGCTGCTGACTGCGACACTGACAGCAGCCAGCCTCTGTCTCCCCAGCTATAACTGGACTCGCAGTGCCGTGACTCAGCCTCTGCTCCCGTCCTCCTATTCCGGTCCCTGCCTCCCTGGGGCGCCGATCGGCGCTGCCGTTTGCACTCAGGGCCGGGATGACCATGGCGTGTCGAGGGACCGCACTATATCTTGGGTCAACAATCCGCCTACTGTCTGCGCCTTCCGACCAATCAGCCGCCTCTGGAGGCGGGCTTTAGGGAAAGTTCCACCAATAGCCTTTCGCTCTCCGCCTGGCGAGGCTTCGGACGGACCCTGGCGTTGTGCTCTGTGCAGTGACCACAGGCTCCGGCAGCAGCGAGGTGGCCGAAAATAAAGTCACACCTTTGTGGGAACCGAGGGTTTAACGGTGGACTGCGGATTCGAGTCCCAGCTCGGCCCCTCAATAGCTGGTGTCTCTGGGCAAACTGACTCTCTGGGAGCCTGGTTTCCCACGGAGGTTGGAACGCTGCTTGTCAAGTGCTTCGCGCGGGAACCCATGATGCAAGGTGGCTATTGTGGAATTACCTGGTGTGCTGTTCGTTCTCAGTTTTTCTTGTCGCTCCAAGATCTTCCAGCTTCTCCAGAGGCTGAGGCAGGAGGTTCACAAGTTCGAGGTCAACCTGGGCAATTTAACTAGAGTCTGTCTCAAACTATTTTAGTAAACTACTTTAGTAAAATATAATAACTCCAAGCAAGTAGCTCAGCATTCCTTCGACTCAGTCTCCAGGACTAAAAAAATTTAAAGAAATTCCCAGGCCACAAGGACGAGGGAAAGTCCAAAGCAATCAGGAAAACCTCTCTCCTGTGAACCCAGGAAAGCCCCAGGGGCGCAAGAACTGGGCTGAACAGCCGTCCTGAATGAGGCTGAGATAGCGCCTGCTTTTCCCTGCACCCCGGCAAGGAACAGGACAGGAAACTGATTCCAGGGGCCAAAGGCGGCATCAAAGACCAGCACGCAGTGGGAGACAAATGGAGGATTTGATTGGCTCAGAGCCACCTGGGGCACAAGGTCAGTGTCCCCAGGGCCTCTGGCACTGTGCAAAGTCCCCTGAATTTATATTCAGCCCCAGCATGAGCGGGAGGGAGGCATTCCTGACACCTGGCAGAATGGGATAAGGCCGAATCTCCAAGAAATAGCTCCAGTTCCCGCCAACTGCAGTGTGGTCTGATACTCTGAGAATTTAGTTCTATGATACACAAGGTTTTTGACAGTTCTTCCCCCACCTCAAGGATCTGTGTTATTTGTGTGCAGTGCCCCAGCCCCACCAGACACCATCCGAGACCCACAGGATATCTGGAGCCCTGGGGAGTACTGAGCACTATTAAGACTGGTTTTTATTAAACATACCCACCCAGGATTAAAATTTAGGTTATAAATTGAGTACCAAAAACAAACTAATAAATAAATAGAGCGGAGGGAGAGGTTGTCAAGAATAATGAATAATATGAGGCAACCATTCTAGCAATACAGTGCAGTAAAAATAACATGACTGTGTGTGCCCTTCCAAAGGGTTTTCCGGTACTGCCTGTAGCCCTCGTCCTCCTGCAGCCAGGGATGTGACACGGTGCCTCCACGACGAGACGATGTGAGGTGAGTAACGCAGGCACTGTGACGTTGTGTTAGGCTGCTGCGGACCCTCCCACACTCCGTCACAAAGAGAAGCATCCACTTCCGGTGCTCCTAGCTCATCCAGCCATGCACAGGGTAGGCAGAATACTTGGCATGGATTCACCCGGCAAAGAAGGGTTCGCATCCTGGGTGTATTGGCTGGAGATTTTACCACGCTCCTCTGCATGGCTCCTCAATGTAAAACTTACAAGTTCTTTACTTTGGGGATTTTCTATTTATTGTGTTTGGTCCATGAGTGACCACAGGTAAGTGAAATCATGGAAAGGAAAACCACAGGTGAAGAGGAATGGGTATGGGTTTAAAATCTTTATTCCAAAGTAATTATAGGTTCACAGAAAATTGCAAAACAATGTTATGAGAAGATCCTAAGTGACCTTCTCCCAGCCTCTCCGAATTGTAGCATCTTGCATAGCCATGGTACAATGTCACAGCTGTGCACTTGACATTGGCACAATCCACAGGCCCTGTATAGGCTTCATATGTCACATGTATGCATGTGTGTGTGTGTGTATGTGTGTGTGTCCCTGTGCAGAAACAGGCAGAGAAACATGGGCAGGACCAGGGCTGTAGCTCAGTGACAGAGTACTTGCTTAAAACATGCCCTCTGGGTTTTAAAGGCCGAAAGGCCCTCTGGGAAGCCCTTCTCAGCTATCTGCTACAACTTTCTGGATACTCGGGCTGCGTATTGAATCTCTCCTATAGATATTTCTTCCTGGGTCTTGGGGTTGCTTCTCTGATACACTGGTGCCTTGGTTCACAAATGCTTTCGTTTGTCAACAATTTGGTCTTCAAACAGAAGCATTTGGCAAAATTTTGTCTCTGTTTGCAAACTTCGCGTGGGGGGGAGGGACAAACAATGGCGGCCATCTTTCCCACAGCCACACAATAGCGGCCATCTTTTCCAGAACTGTGGAATCAATTAAGGCACCACTGTCCTCTCTTCCTCTCTATATCCTGTTTCCCATAATATTATGGTAATTTTGGCCTCAAATTTATTCCCTATCTAAAATGATATGTAGCCTGTGCTTGTTAACTGATTTGTCATTGTGAAGCTTTCATTCACTAGGAAACTTGTGGCCCTTTTGTCGCATGAACTAGCACAAATGCAGGGGTGCTGGGAACACAGGAAGGGCCTAGGGGCTCACATTTTAAAGTTAGGACTTGCTTGAGGGGCAGACTGTCTCCTGATCTTGTCCTCAACCCACACTCACTCATGAAGCCAACAGGGGCTTCCATTCAGCTTTCCTGTAGTAGCTTAGTTATGGTAAGTAGGCAGCTGGAGATGCTTAAGATAAGGTCGGATGGAAGTTAAGCAAGCAGCCAATTAAGCTTAGAAACGTAAAACAATAAGCAGGCCTAGCAGCTAAGCCAAACTTAGAGATATAGGTAAGCCCCAAAACAAAGGGTAAAAGGTTGGGATGAGAATGAAGACTTCCCTCCAGGAAGACGGCTTTTACCCAGAATACATGGTTAGGCTTTAATCATGTCTTCCTACCTCTGGACCTGGAGAGAACTGAAACAGCAGATAAACAGTTTTCTTTTTTAGTTTTTTGAATTCCAGCCCTCCCACCTACCCTCTGCTTAGGCACATAAGATCAGAATGGAGAGCTTTGATGGGAATCTCACTTGTAGTAGATGCCTATTACAAGCTTTCTTTCTTTATTATTTCCAATAAAATCTCATAACTTCCTCCTTTGGTTCAAGACTTCACTCATTGTTCATAGAACCATGAGCTTGGTTCATATGGTAACAACCCTACCTCCATCCATCCTCCTCTGCACCCTGCCTGGAGTCTCCACCTGCCCTTTGCCCAGTCCTGGGCCATAGCTCTGGGTCTTGCTCTGTCCCCAGCCATTTTGGCAATAGCATTTGCTCTGTGGCTAAAGGCCCCTGGCGCTTCCCCTTCAAACTCAAAACCCAGGCTTTCTTTCTGTTGCTGGTACTGGGGATCAAACCCAGGATCTTCGTGCTGAGCTGTATCCCTGACCCTTTTTTATTTTTTATTTTGAGACAGGGTCTTGCTAAATTGCTAAATTGCCTAGGCTGGGCTCAAAATTTGTGATCCTCCTGCATCAGCCTCCCAGAATTCTGGGATTACAGGCCTGTGACATGAGGCCCACCCGGCAAAGTTCAAGCCCCTGCAATCCCAAATTTTGGATCTGCAAATGCAAGTGTTGTCTCTGCTTTTCTGCTGAGCCCAGGCATCCCTGTGGCAAGAACATAGGGAGAGAGCAAATGCTGTGGAATCATCAATGTCAGGATTGCCTGGCCAGCAGCATGGGCCAGAGGCACAGAGCAGGCTCCAGGCAGCTGGGGACCACGTCTGGACCCCAGCACTGATAGTCAAATTCTCTTGATCAAATCACAGCCTCACCATGCCTCAGTTTCCTCATTTGTAACGTAAGGGGAGATCTGATACCGCACTTTCATGGTTGTGAGGATAATTAAATGTGTCTGTACTTGTAAAGTGATTAGAACTCTGCCTGGCTGGTAGTACCGTAGGAAAGCTGGCTGCTACACTTGTTTTTTTTTTTCCCCTGGTGATTCACTTGCAGCAAATCAGCTGATGGGGCTGAATCCAAAGGTTTTTGCACTGAGCTACGACCCCAGCCTTTTCATTAATTTTTTTTTTTTTTTTGACACAGGGTCCCAATAGGTTGCCCAGGTTGGGCTCCAAGTTGTGATCCTCCTACCTCAGCTCCCAGAGTGTCAAAATTACAC
The DNA here is from genome assembly GCA_004027595.1 of Dinomys branickii. Classification (NCBI taxonomy): domain Eukaryota; kingdom Metazoa; phylum Chordata; class Mammalia; order Rodentia; family Dinomyidae; genus Dinomys; species Dinomys branickii. The sequence continues at coordinate 373,000 of PVLD010000009.1, forward strand.
GCAGGCACCTGGTCACTTACATCTCTAAAAGTGAGTTTCTTTGGAGTCCAATCACAGGGCCCTGGCTTGGTGCGGGTGATTTCCATGCAGTTGCTAACTGGCAGCGGTCAGGGCAACCAAGTGGCCTCTGGTCTCTCTTCTCAGCTGCTTATGGAATCCTCAAACAGAGAGGCAGCAGCATTCACATGGCCCCTGAGTCCTCTGCAGTCATCCTTACGGCTCTGTGTGCAACCCCCAGCCTGCAACCTCCCTGAGCCTGCCGGTGCCTGGGTAGGTGCTGGCGGACACTGACAGTCACTGGCATTCTTCCTGGTGGTAGAGACTCCATGGTTAGGCATCTGTGCCACTCTCTGTGACTCTAGGAAAATGCTGATTGTCTACAGCAGGTTCTGAGGGCCTTGTCCAGGGAGGAGCGTGTGACCCATTCCGCTAAGGGTGATACCGAGGAGGCTTCCTGGGAGTGGCAGGAAAGATTTCATCACCAAGGAAAGAGACCTACAGGAAAGGAGAGTGTGGGGCACCGGCCTGCAGGATGTGTAAGGGGGTGAGCAGCTCAGGACACCCCACCAGCCCTGCAGTCCTCAGGAGTCCTTATCAAGGAAGCTGTACTTGGTGTTGGGGACAAGGTCAGCAAGGGCTCAGATCTGGGCTACACATTTGGAAGTGATCATGAGGCTTGGGGGCAAGGGAGCTTTCCCAAGCCAGCTACAAGAGAAGATCTGGGGACATTGATTCTCTGTGGCTCAGGGTCTCAAGGACCTGCACCCATAGCCCTCGGCTACCATCGGCCCCCAAGCTTCCTTCCAGGCTGTCTGGAGCATCTACACCAGCCCGATGCTCTGAGATTTCAGCCAGGAACATAGCTCTAGATTTAAAAGTTTTTAGAAAACGGGACTAAAACTTTCCTTTAATCAAATGGTCCCATTACCCAATTTTGCTCTGTAAAAAAAAAAATCTCGTGAGCACAATTTCTCTGCCACACAGACCTGACTCAGTCTTTGGGATCAGGTTAGGCGGCGGCATCAGTCACCTGAGAAACCCGGATGTACAATACACGCCCCCCTTGCCAGGGTGAGGCGTTCAGCCAGGGGCCAGGTCACAAGCGTGCTTGGGCGGTTTTCTGCTGACTTTAGCAAGTGTCAGGCGGCTGAGACGTCTTTGCTCCACTCCTCTTGGGTTTAGATCTGAGTCCACATCGAGCCCACAAGCAGTGCAAGTGGGAAAGTGCAGGGATATGCAAGGGAATAGGGCAGTGGATGGCGGAGATGACCGCAAGCAAGAGAAGCCACAGGGGGAGACGATAAAAGAGAGGGGTGTAGCCCTGGCAAGGGGGTTCCTGGCCAACCTAAATATTTAAATTAATTTAACATTTTTATTGAAACCTATAGCTATCCCCCCTCCACAACACACATATACATAAATATGAGTCAAGTTTTCAATGTAACCAGTTAGATTTGGTTCTTCCCATATGCTTTCTAGGCATAATCAAATGTACATAGGTTTACATCTTTTTTAAGAAGTTATTAAAGTAGCATCATGTTTAATCTCTTGGTTTTTCTCAGTTGATGGTACATCTTGTGATGTACAGCAGAGGTAACATAGGTAGCAAGGAGACAAGGAAAATCTTAATGAAGACATTGTGCTTTAAGAAAAACTGCAGGATGTGGTGGTGCACACCTGCAATCCCAGCACTGGGAAGGCTGAGGCAGGAGGATTGTTGCAAGTTCAAGACCAGCCTGGATTACAAAGTGAGCTCAAGGTCAGCCTGGACTGCATAATGAGACACTGTCTCAAAAAGACAAAAAAAAAAAAAGGAAAGAAAGAAAGAAAAACTGCAGCTTCAGCACACAGTTACCCAAGATCCAGGGCTTTTATCCCCACCATGAAACTTATTTCAAAGGGGGAAAAAAATTCCTAAGCCTGTACATTGAGCAGGTGCTTTGCACCTATCAATCAAACCAGCGTTTTTCCACCCAGGGAAACAGCACCACTACGTGAGCAGCACAGATGTAGACATCAGGCACCCGCCCACAGTTCGCCTCCTACCTCACTCACCAGACAGGCGCGAGGAATGCACATGCTCGAAGCCTTGAGACAGCCCAAGACCACCTAAACCCTAACCCCAGAGGGAACAAGCCTCTCCTACCACTAACCTAAGCTTACCCTGTGCACAGGGTGAGTGGAAGGTCCCCATCTCCACACCGGGGGACTTCCTCAAACCCTGCCCAGAGACAGGTCTGTGCTCCTCCCAGAGACTGTGTAGTATTCCAGCAGAAGCCCACACCATCACGAATAGAGCGGATCCCGAGGGATGGGCACTGAGGTGGGGGATACTTCTTCACCATTACAGATGTGACAGCCCTTGAACCTGTGTTCCTAGGATGCTTGGGAGCTGTTTGTGATGATGTACTCCAGTCAGGAACCTCCCAGCCTCACTTGCACTGGGGAGCCTGGACAGTCAGTGGCATAGCAGCCCAGGATCTAGTTGATGACCAGAGACAATCTCGTATTTCTAAAAAGTTACCTGTCCAAGACTAGGCATGATGGTGCACACCTGTCACCCCAGCACTCTGGGAGGCTGAGGCAGGAGGATCCAAGTTTGACCCTAGCCTGGGCTACTTTGCAATTTTGTGAGATCCTGCCTCAAAATGAAAAATTAAAATGGATGGGTTTGTAACTCAGTGTACAAGGCTTGGGTTTGATCCCCAGTGATGCAAAATAAACAAATTTTTAATGATGGTTACCTGCTCAGCTAGAGTGGACAAATGCAGATGCCAGAGCGGCACCCTCTCTTCCTGGGGCCACTTTCAGGACTGGACAAGCTACTGCCCCAAATGACTCAAGTTGACACCACCTGGTCATGGACATGGCACTTTGTCACATGATGCTTCACCAGGTCCTGGTACTGATCCTGCAAAGTGGGTATTATTAGCAGTGCTATTCCTCCAGGTGGGAAAACTGAGGCTCAGAGAAGACAAGACATCTTCCCAAGGTCGCACAGCTCACAGATGGCAGAAGATCCAGAATACAAAGAAAGCTCTGATGCAGTCTGTGTTCTTTTTAAATCTAGGATGCAGGCTTGATCATAGTGCCTCTGGAGAGCTTTAGACTGCACAGCTCGCCAGTCAGTCTGAGTCTGCAAGATGGGTTTATTTCCTATGGCTACCGTGACAAATTACCACAGAGTTCATGGTGCAGAGGAACACAGAGCAACTATCTTAACAGTTCTGGAGGGCAGAAGCCAAAGCTGGGTCTCCCTAGGCCAAAAGCAAGGTGTGGGCAGAACTTGCTCTCTCTGGATGCTCCATCCCTTCCCTGCCTGCCCCGCTCTGCTGGGTGGTCCCCTTCCGGGCTAACGCCCCTTTTCCAGCCACCTCAGCATTCCAGCACCTCCTTCCATTGTCACATCTCACATGTGACTCTGACCATTTCTGTGACTCGATGGGGCCCACTGGGATGACTCAGCACAAGCCCCTTCTCAGGCTCTGTAGTTTGTTTCGATCTGCAATCCCTCCTTCCACATAAGGGATCAGGTTCCGGGGAGGAAGAGGCAGGCACCTCTGGGCAGCCATTCTGCCTGCCACTGGGGCACTTCGTCACATCCGGGCTCTATCACTTGCTAGCACATCCGGCCTCACTGGAAAATGGGAAAAATAAATAAAACCTTCTTTCTAGGGCTGTTGTGAGGATCAAATAGCACAATGCACACAGTACTTCGAACCCAGGCCAGTAAATGGTATCTGTCATCTTCTCCACTGCCTGCAACGCGTAAGAGAAACTCCACCATTTGAGATACATTTCTTTGGATCTTTTCCCAACGATAAATCTCAGGCCCTTGTCAGCTGACATTTAAGGGGGACAAGCTGGCAGGTAACTTAAGTCAGCCTCTTCCACAGGACATGGAGAACCAGGGTGATTCAGAGATAATAAAAAGGAGGGGAGAACAGTAAGAGGCCTGGGTGTCTTTTGCCAGCTTCTCAGACTTGCCTGCAGCTCAGCTTCAGCTGTGAATTGCTCCTGCCTCTGCCTGGATTAGCCAGGGCAAGCCTGCTTAAGGAACACTGGGAGATGATTTTCTGAGATAGCAAGGACCTGCCCAGTTTGGTTTGTGGCAGTGTGGGGTGGGTCTCGGGCTGGATCCTGGCATGGAAAATTACCAGTGCTCTTGGCTTCCAGGTTCAGGGCTGCAGCCACTGGTGAAATACTCCACCCTAGCCTGGGCCTTTCCCAAGTAAGTGGGTCTCGAAGAATGAAAGGAAAACCAGATTTTCAGTCTTATCTGAGAGCTACATGCCTGCCTCCCATCCCTACTTGGGAGCCTGGGAAAGCCCTCAAATTCACTGTCTGAACTTTGTGTGCACACAGCTGTGAAACAGGAGCACATCGTGACAGGCAGCTGCCAACACAGAGTTTACTTGACTCTTGAATATAATGTGTAATTATTTGGGGTTTTTACTCACCCAACTAATATTAAGTGCTTGCAGGTGTGGGGACTGTCTACTCTGGAAGGCAGTAAGCATGTGCCTAGGAGGAATTATTTCATGGCAGGTGGGACACATGCTCCGGAGTGGACTGACTTGGGTCTAGATCCAGATACTTCCAGGCTGTGTGACACTGGGCAAATAATGTCACCAACATAAGCCTCTGCTTTTTCTTCTGGAAAGTGGGTATAAGCAATAACCGCCTCTGGGCTTGTTTTGAGAATTGAATGAACCAGTTCAGAGGAGGTAGATGGCCACATAGGATTGGTTCCTAGTAAGAATGTCAGAAATAGAAGTTACTGTTGTCATAGTCAGGGAGACTTTTCCCAAATGCCTTGTCCACCTCCAAATCATAAAACAAGTTCCCAATTTGCTGTTCGGTGGCCAGCAGCGTCCTCTTGAACTTCTAACTCTTCAAGTTAAAGAATTAACAATGGAAAAACTACGCACGTGTTAGGACACACGTGCACACCATGTGTCTCCATGGGTTCGTGCACACCTTGAGAACCCATGAATGGGCAGTGAACTTAACATTTGTTTTTTTGTTGTTGTTGTTTTTTTTTTTTTGTGGTACCGGGGATCAAACTCAGGACCTTGCACTTGCCAGGCAAGCGCTTATTCAACTGAGCTATATCCCCAGGCCCTTGGGCAGTGAACTTGATGGCAAGTGGTCGAATTTGACCGCCGAGCACGTTCGTCCTGGAGACAGTGGATTTCCAGCAGGAGGCGCCTTTGTCCTTAGCGGGCTTCTGGGACACCCGACTGCTGTCCGTTGGCTTCTCAGGGGTTGAGCTTCAAAGAGTTGGACGCTCACCCGAGAAGGGGCGCCTCCCCGCCTGACCTCTTGGAATTCAAAACAACCTCGCGTTGGGAGGGGGCGGGCTAGCTCTTCTGTCGATATTTAGAACTCACGTTTCTGGTGGTGTGGCTGATACCAGCCCTCTGGTTTTGGGGCCAGGCCGTGCGGTTCCAGGGCAAACTTCCAGGCCGGGACCGAGGCGCAGGTGAGAGGCGTCCGCGAGGGCACCGGGCTCACGCTTCGGGAGCCAGGGCACCGCGACTCCCGGCCCAGGCGGGCCACTGGTCTGCCGCCCGTGGGACAGGAGAGCACCAGCGCCCGCGAATGACTCGCTGGGAAAGTTCTCCACAAAGCTGGGAATGCGCCCCAGGAGGGAGAATCCCTCGTGCGGTGCAGGAACCCGGAACCCGGAACCCGCTCCACCCAGCCCGGGGCACCGGCGCGTGGTCAGGAGAGCGCCCTGGTGACCAGGAAAGGGGGTGGGGAGCCCTGCCGAGGGCGTGAGCTGGCTCGCTTTATAACAACTTGCTTCCTCCTTTGCGCCTGCCCTACCTCCACCCATCGCTCACCTCTGAGAGCACTAGCCTAGGCGGAGCGGGCGGGCCTCAACACCCCGAGCCCGGCCCAGGGGGAGAGAGGGAGGCGAAGGCCTCCCCAGGAAAGAAGAGAGTTTTTGGCCAGGTAAAGACGCGGTGGGCCGGGCTTCTGCGGTGCGCGCGGCCTTCCAGGGAATAGAGGGGGATCCAGCTCTACTTAAACCCGTAAGCGCCGGAACTCTTCGCCTGAGGGCCCCAGTTCCCACCCTTACCCCCAAGAAACGCTAAGTCCCAGCTCGGAGCGCATGCACTGCTAGCCGAGCAGAGACAGCGCCGCACGCGATCCGCAGCCAAGGTCCCGCGCTCGGCTGGGGATGGTGCGAGGGCTCCGGGAGGGTCCTGGGCTGGGGGGCGGCGCCGGCCCGGGGCGGACTCCCGCCGGGAGAGGCGCCGCCCCCCGTCTCTCCGGCCTTCCCCTCTGCGCCCGCGCTGCGGGGCAGAGCTTCCTGCGTCCCCATCCCGGTGCCCGCGCGGACTGCGCGTCCTTTCCGCGCCGCGCTCCCTCAAGCTAGGCTCCCCGGAGCCAGTAGCCCGCGATCGCGGCGTCCCGAAGAGGCAGCCCGGGGTAGGGGTGTTGCGGAACCCCTAACCCCGGGCCGCCAGGGTGAGACCTAGCCGGATCCGCTGCCAGCCGGGTGAGTCCACACTGCCGCGCCGGACAGAGCGCGTGTGGGTCACGGGGCCGGAGAGGGAACCAGGGACTGCCGATCGTGCTTCCGCCGAGAGTGTCCCGCCAGGAGGCTGCCACCGCGACAAGAGTCGTGGGCCCCGCACCCACCTCCGCCGCAGCCCGCAGGTCCCAGGACCCCCGCCCCCTGCTGGAAAGGTAGCTGCCTCGGCGGCCCCCTGTCGGCGGGCACCGGTGCTGTCCGTCCAAGGTGCTCCAACCCAGGGCTCGGGAGGCACCTGCCGCCGGTACTGTGAAACAGAACTGGGTCGCAGGAAGCACCGGGGCTCAGACCCTTTGAGTCCTGCTCCCCTGATCTTTATTCCTTTCAGGCTTTTTTCCAATTTAGATTTTTGCGCGTGTGTGTTTCACTTTCTAGAAGCAGAGACGTGAGAAATCGGGTGTGAGCAGAGTGAGGTGAAACTCTAGGCCGCCCCAAGCCTCTGTTTCTTCTTCTGTGAGACGGGGGTGATAGTGACCTAGGATGCCTAGCGCGCAGGTCACAGGGCTCAGAGGACAGCAGAATCCCAGTGGGGTCTCCAGTCTGCGCACAGACGCGAGGTGCATGGCCTGGCACCCACATCTGAGGAACAGCGTGGTCACTTTCAGAAAAAAATCTGACCCAGGCGCCCCGGGAGCTCCGTGGACACCTTGGCAGTGGTGGGTTGTGCCTGTGATTGCGCGGTGGCTCTGGCCTGGGTCCTTCCTGGCAGTGGGGTGATCAGGATTCTGGGAAGCCGCACTCTGGTGGAGCAGAGTGGGCGGGGCCGATGTGGGCGGGGCGAGGTAGCAGGCCCGGTGGGTGCTCTCCGCGTCACATAGCAGGTGGGAGCAACGCCAGGGAAGGCTGCCTTTGGTTTTTGTTGGAGCTGGTTATTTGGAGGACAGCGTTTCCTATCCCAATGCTACCAACCCTTAGCACCTGAACAGCTTCCACTTCTGACCTTTTCACACAAGTGGACAGGGCCAGCAGGAACCTTCTCCAAGCATTTCCCTACCTTACTTGCAGATGCGACAGCCCAAGTCAGGGTATGGAGATAGGAGAGTGTGGGATGTACCAGGCAAAGAGATGCTTCCACTGTAGATGGGCAGGTGGGGACAGTGACGGGAGTGGAGGGTCGGGGGTGTTGGGGACAGACAGGGGCCATCCTGGGATCCCTCCACAGATGTTCCCCCTGGCCTTTTTTGCTCTGGGGGAACAGCAGAGCAGGCCCTATTGGGGATGCAAGTCCCACTGGGGTTCTGTAAGTACAGAGCCATTTGAGACCATCGCAATGTTAAGAAGGAAATTCTGGCTCAGGGCAGGGTGTAGCTGGGCCGTGGAGAACTTGCCTTGAGGGTGCATGGTCCTGGGTCCCATCTCAGTTCAGAAAAAAAAGGCTAGAATGTAATCCTGCCTGCATGAGGGATCTCAGGAAAGACTGATGGACAGAGAAGGCTGCAGGGGGTTGGCAGGCCCCAACAGGGCAGAGATTAGCATGTGGGCTTCCACATGACCACTGGTCAAGGGTGAGATTCGTGGACTCCATGTGGGGCCCACAGCACCAGCACTCCCTGATAAGCCAGGCGGTGAGCACCTGGGATGTTGGCAGGACCGCAGCCCCCAGGAACTCTGGGGCAGAGCTAGAGACAGCCTGACTCCTGCTCACATTTGTCCCGGCCTCATCAAGAGCTCCTGTTTTACAGGGTCAAGGTCCTGTGAGTGTTCTTCCTTCCCCTGCAAGGCATGTGGTGAAGGTTGTAGGCCCAACCCTCGGAAGGGAAGAGGCCGGAACTGGAGGAGCTTTGGCGCTTGGCTTCTCTTACCCGGGTTCCAAATTAAGGTGGGATCCGAGGGAGAGGAAAGTGCCAGCAGCCCTGATACCCGTGATCAGCATGCAGAGGACCTGCTGCTGATGCCCCTTTTGCTTTTCCTTTGGTTGTCTTTGCCCTGGAGTTTAGGAGAGTCTTTCTTGCCATCAGCAGGCACAGGAGCAACCTTTCCAGGTTGCATGTCCTTTTGCTTGGAGATGACAGCAGGACCCTAGGCTATCTCCGGGGAGGGGACCTTTGGGTCACCAAACTCACTGCCATTGTTTGGCCTGTCTAACTCCACAGAGGGAAGAGATGTACCCAGTGACATGCAGCAAATCAGAGGCAGAAATAGGACTGAACCCTGGCCCTCCTGGTTCCTTTCTGAGGTCTTTTGCATAATCCCATAAGGCCTGGCCACATTCACATCAAAGATTTGCTTTAGGTCCCAGGCTTGGTTGTTTTAGAATATTCCAGTATTTTTGGAAGCTTCATAGCATCTTGCTCCTTCTTGGCCATGACAGGTGGCCCGGCCAAGCCTGGCAGGGTCTTTTCGCCCATCCCCTGAATGGAGGAGCCCCTGGTGCCTCCGTTACCCTTCCTGAAACGCTTTGCTCCCCAAAGAGGCCTCTTACATGGTTTTCCCTGCTCAGGCTGGGCTGCCCTGCCCTCCCAGACAGCCTCAGACAAGGCCCAGAGCTTCTCCGGGGTCTGCAGGGTCTCGCCAGACTCTGCTTTTCTCCCAGCCTGCCTCAAGCCCATTCCTCCCTCCTCCCCCTCTTGGCTCCACCCACATCTACGGACCTCTGGGTTGGCCCCAGGCTTCCACCCGGTGTTGTTTACTTGGACTGAGCAGCCAAACGACTCCTTGGTCTCCCTTGCCCTAGATTTGTCCGACACAGCAGCCTTCAGACCTGAATGCCAATTGCTTTAGAACCTAGACTATTGGAGCCAGCAAGGACCTTCGCATCAGAAAGTCCAGCCCACTCGTTCTACAAGTAGAGAAACTGAGGCCCAGGGAAGCGGAAGGACTCGCCTGACAACAAAGCCAGAACCAGTCACCGGTTCTCTCTTGGGTGATTTTTGCAGGTGGTTCTTTAAGGGAGGAAAAAATATCTAAACCAAAGCAGTGGTTGCTGCCTCTCAAGAACTCCTTCCTCCCATCCATACCCAGAGGTGTTGTCAGGGCATCCACGGTGACAGTGTCTGGAAGGAGGAAAGGCCAAGGGCCCTGCAAGACACAGGGTGCACATCAGCGGGTTCTGATGTTTCCAGGTCCTGTCTGGAGCACAGGTACTGACCCAGCTTTGTGACATATCCCTGCTTGCACCTGCTGTGAGTGTTTTCTTCCCCAGGTCACAGAAGTCCAAGTTCATTGTGAAGAAAAGAGTCACAGATGCCACCCCTTACACTCTGGCCTCTGTGTCCAGGTGTGTGTTTGCTTGTTTGCTGTGCTGTTCTGTATCCTAGTTTCTCAGTTCCTCATCCCAAGGTAGCCTATCCCATGGGAAACTTTTCATCCACCAGTCTCCGCTGCCTCTTCCACCTGGTGCCAGCAGGGACTCAGGGGGCAGCTTTTAGGACCAGTTCTGTAAAGCTCTGCCAGATGCATTCACCACTGTGGGACGTTGGTGAATTGTCTTTCTGCATCACTGTGAGTATTTGGGTAAGGACTATATTTGCAAAACCTAAAGCACAAACCAGTTCTCACTGAGGTTCTTAAAAGCAAAACCCAGCCATCTGGATGGCATGGAAGTGACCCAAGGATCACACAGAGGGAGTGAGGAAACCTGCTTTCTTCTGATTTTTTTCCTTGTATTTTAAGTCAGCCAGTGCTCCCACCCTGCCATCACCAGCCCTTGTTCCAAATCTTCCTGGGGGTAGGCATTGGGGTAGCAAGAGAAGGTCCCAAGGAACATGGGGATTGGCTTGTTTACCTCTGCCCTGGCTCTGGGAAAGTAAGTGCTTCAATGGTAAAGATGTACAGAGAATTGTTTTCCCAGGCAGGTGATGCAGGGAGGTCACCCCACCTCGGGGACAGGATCTCCTAGGGTAGGACCGTTTCCTCTAACAAGATCACGGCTTGCTCGTGCCAGACATTGTCAGTATGGCTAGAAATCCTACAAGCGACCTTGGACATTTTCTTAGCTAATGTTTACAAACTATGAGAAGCAATTTATGTGTGTTTTACAGTCAGTTAAGTGGTTTTCCCACTGTCTTTTAAAACATGAAATAGAAAAAAGCAGACTAGAAAATAATATGCATTTCCTGTCATAAGATGTATGCTTAGGAGACCTTCTGGTACCCTTATGCAAGTATGCCTTGAGTCACCTGTTAACATTTCTCACTGGGTGGTAAGAGCGCTCTGGTCCATTAGGTTTTATACTGTGATCCAGGGAACTTGGATTCCTTGGATGGGTCCCAGGAGCAGCTCTGGTGAGATTTGCAGGGACGGAGTTGAGGGGTGGGAGGCTGGGCCGGTAGGCAGAAAACTGTGCTTGCAACGTTGCAGATGTTAGGGATGCCCGGAAAGATCCCTTCTTTAAAAATCTGGGACTTCAAGAATAAAACAAGTGAGAAAGTCAGAAACCACTGTTAGGCTAGCACCTCAGTTCTTAGAAGAAGAAATCGAGGCCAGAAAAACCAAGGCTGGGGTCTTGGCTTGGGGCACGTGGGCATTCAGGCCTCACATGAAAGAGGAGGCAGACCTCAGACACGTCTCCAAAAAAGGACATAAAGCCATATTAGTGTGCTGAGCCCTAAATGCACATTCATGGTGTGGCCTGCATCCCCTGGGGCCCCCTGCTGTGAGCCTAGGAATTAATGTCTATCCTAAAGCCCATAATGTTTGTCCTAGAGCCAGTAATTATCATGCCAGTTCCCCCATTTACAGCACTTTGGTGCACAAAACATTACTTTGTTCAACACCAGAATTTAACACGCAGCACAGGGTTTGTCACCTTGCTTCGGCCTTTCTTCTTGATCTTTCCTCTTAGGGTCCCCAGAGCTTTAGTAATAGGAGCTGTCCAGGCCCATCTCCTGGCCTGAGATAACAGACCCCAGTCATCCAGTAGATCTTGGCAGAACCGTGGTGGTTGAGTTTCTTGAGAGCATCACGTGACATACAGTTCTGGATGTTTCCAGAAGGTTCTGCTATGTCCTATTTTCAAGAGGTAGAACCAGGTGGCCCTAAATCTTAGTGAAATTTTTCTGTTTTTCTTTTTTTTTTTCTTCCTTTTTCTGCTGGGGATTAAACCCAGGCCTTCCATTTATCAAAGCATGCACTGTGCCTGTGAGCTGCACCCCCAGCCTCGCTTGGTGAGTTTTTTTTATTTTTGCCATGGCTTCCGCCTCACATCTGCTCTGGAGAGAGAAGAAAGGAGAGGTTGGGTGTTGACTTACCTACTTGTGCATTTCTCCGTCCCCACCCAAGGGCCTCCTGCTGGTTAGGGTGTAGGCACTGTTTATTGATATTTGGTGGGAGTGACATTATTTAAAAACAAAACACAAAAACTTACACTTTCCTCAGTTCAGTCTCCAAGCCAGACCTCAGGTATTACAGCCTCATTAACTGCAGCTCAGAGGGCAGTAATCACACGTTGGCACAGCCCTGGGTAATTATTGTTTTCAAACAGTGATAGATGTACATCCTCCTACCTCCAGGGAAGTCTCTGGCTCCATGCTGGTGGTGTCTCTTTAAATAAGTGTCCTGTTACACAAGTGCCAGCCTTTTGAGGCCGCAGGGAACAGAGAAAGGAGCTCTTGCCAGGCATGGTGTTGCACACCTGTAATCCTGGCACTCGAGAGGCTGAGGCAGGAAGATCGCTGTGAGTTCGAGGTGACCCTGGGCTACATAAGTGAGTCCAAGACTAGGCTGCACTACATAGCAAGGCCCTGTCTCAAAAAGAAACAAAATAAAATTAAGAAAGGAACTCCTGCTCCCATTCCAGGTGGAGAGGGGTGACCCACTGTCCTGGGGAAGACAGCAGTGAATGTACTGAAACATCACTCTGGCACATGCATGTTCTGCAAGGAGGCCAGGGAAGAGGTTTAAGCTCAGAGAGTCATGGAAGGAGTGGCATCTGAGTTGCAATCTGCAGCAGCAACAATAGGTATTCCTGGTGGAGCCAGCAGCCTGTGCAAAGTCCGGAGGTAAAGAGCATCATTCACAAGGGCTGGTGTGAGAAGGGAAGGGAACGGGTAGGAAAAACCTTTTACATAATTTCTTCCTAGAAGTTATTTTGGGTATGGCAGTTCCCCAAAAAGTTAAAATAGAGTTACCATGTGATCTTGCAGTTGCACTTCTGGGTATAGATTCAAAAGAACTGAAAAAAGGGATTTAAGGAGGTATTCATACACCATAGACAGTACTGTTCAGGATAGCTAAGATGTGGGAGCCAGCCAAGTGTCCATGAATGGACAAAGAGAAAAAGTGTGTCTACAACAATGGAATATTACTCAGCCTTAAAAGGGAAACTAATGGCAGGTACGGTGGTGCACCCCTGTAATCCCAGCACTCAGGAGGCCAAGGCAGCAGGGTTGCCATGAGTTCAAGGCCAGTCTGGACTACACAGTGAGACCCTGTCACATACACACAAAAAAGAAATTCTGACCCACATGTGTGAGCCCTGAGGACATTATGTTGTGTAAAGCAGGCCAGTCGCAAAGGGACAAACACTGTATGATTGCGCGTCTATGCGGAACCCAGGGTGGGCAGAGACAGACACAAGCAGAATGTGGTCACTAGGGCCTGGGGGGAGGCACAAGGAGGAGTTATTGTTTAGTGGAGAGAGTTTCAGTTTTGCAAAATCAACAGAATCCTGTGGTGGGCAGTGGAGATGGTTACACAGTGTGCATGCACTTAATGCCACGGAGCTGTTCCTTAAACCTAGTAAGAGTGCATTTTATGGTGTGTGTATTTTATTACAACAGAAAATTGAGGGGGAGTCATGTTGGAAACAAGACTCAGCTGCTCGTTCTGCAGCACTCCCTGAGTTCTCCCTACACACGGGATCTTCTGGGCTTTGGGGTACAGGGTGCACAAGAGAAACATGGCCCCAGAACTCGTAGAACTTACACCTCACTGAACAGAGCGTTAGCGTCTGCTAACTAGGACACAGACATATAGCAATAACCCTGCCAAGCATTGAGCTAAAATCTTTGCTGCTTCCCGCTGCCCTTGGAACCAAACCGAGGCTTAGCTTCCCAAGTCCCTGGCCGGGCACTGTGAGTGCAGCTGTGGTTCATCTTCCCGGGGTAGTTACTGTGGCCCCTCCCACAGCCACGGCATGGACACAGACCACCTTCCACCTTCTCCACCTGCCCCCTGCCCATCTCTGGGACCTTTTCCTTCCTCTTCCCTCTGCTTTTTAGGCCCAGACTGTCCAGAAGCTTAAAAACAAACAAAAGACCACCCTCCCAAACTCAGTAACTTCAATACCAGGATTTATCCTGAGGAAACAACTCATGAGTGTGTCAGGACTTAGTTTCAACAGTTTTTTTTTTTAAATGGTAACAGCAAAATTAGAAACCAGCTGTGGCTCCAGCTGCGTTCCTAGCCAAGGCTCCTTATTTATTTTGGAATGATTTTAGATTTATAGAGAAGTTGCACAGGCTGGGGGTATAGCTCAGTGGCATAAGCGCTTGTCTGGCAAGCGCAAGGTCCTGAGTTCGATCCCCGGTACCAGAAAAAAAAAAAAAGTTAAAAAAAAAAAAAAAGAAGTTGCACAGATAGGAAGGAACGTTTACAACCTGCTCGGAGTTCACATCTCATGGAAATGTACACAGACGCTCCCGGGTATCTGTGGGACCCCCTGGATGTCACACTCCAGGAATACTCACATGCCTTGTGGACAGTAACGTACTTGCACAGGACCTGTGTACATCCTCTTGTACTGTTGATACCATCTGTACATTGTTTATAATACCAAATATCACAGAAACCCGAGGTGGCCGTTACTCGATACTGTTTAGGGAATGCTGACAAGAGGAGATGATCTGTATGTGGTTGGCACAGATGCAGTGAGCTTTCTGAATATTTTCTGATGTTAGTTGAATCCTCAGATACAGACCTGGTAACTACAGGGGGCCAACTGCACCCATCAGCACTAAGGAATTAATCTGACCACTGACTAAACCATGGACCGTACTTAGATGTCAGCAGCATTTCCCCTTCTGTTTTTCTGCTCCCAGATCTGATTCAAAAGACCACATTGCGTTTACCTATCTAACCTGTCTTAGCCCCCTCACACTCCTCTTTCTGTCCCTCTTCCCTTCTCCTCTCCTCCCTCTCCTCCTCTTCCTCTTTTTTTGTTTTGCGTTGTTTTCTTGAGACAGGATCTTGCTGTGTGGTTCAAGCTGGCCTTGAACTCACTCTGTAGCCTAGGCTGGCCTCAAACTCATAGCAATCCTCCTGCCTCAGCTTCCTGAGTGCTGGGATCTCAGGGGTGTGGCACTACACCTCGCACTTTATTGTGGCCTTAGCCCCTTCTGATCTGTGAGAATTCTTCATCTTCCTTTGAAGTTCTTGACCCTGAGAGTTTTGAAGAGTCCTGGTGGGTATTCTGTAGATGGCCTTCAATCTGGGTTTGTCTTTTCATAGTTAGACTGGGCCTGTGGGCTTGGGATGAATGGTACAGAGGAGAGGTGGCCTTCTCAGGGCACCCTGCCAAGATGGCTGTGAAATCAACGCAACTTGTTACTGGCAGTGTTGGCCTGGACCACTTGGCTGAAGTGGTGTCTGTCAAATTTTCCCACTGAAAAGTGAACACAGCTCCTTTTTGGAAGGGACTTTTTAAAAGCATGATGTTCAAAGATAGAATTATACAGGAAGCTACGGAAAATGATTGCTAGATGAGGCTCCTAAAATGAAGAGCTTGCTCCATCCAATAACAAAGTGATGCAACGCAGCAGACAGGAAACACAGGAGCTTTGCAGGTCAGTCAGGAAACGTTGGATGGCTTAGTCCGGAAGTGGGAAAATGAAGAAATACTTTTGTCTGGTAGGCACAGGATGGGGGGAAAAAGAAGGAACACTTGACCTCCTTGTCTTACGGGAAGTGTGAAGTAAAACCATGCCATCCTTCACACACGAAAGTGAAAAGGCTGTAAAATTTTCAGTGAAGAAGGAAGAATACGAATACTGGGGAATATTCAATCATATTTGTGTGTATAACACATGAGAAAGTCCGGGGACCATCACAGACACTCCCAGCATCACATACACACACACTCACACATGCACCGATTTTAATTTACAAGCACTTAAATTACATGGACAATTCTGTGAGTTTTGTGCTACCCTATGGTCAGGATATAGAAAAGTCCCGTCACCCTGCCGAATCCTCACCAGCTGCCCTGTGCAGCTGGCCACTGCCCCAGCGCCCCTCATGTTTTCCAGCCCCCCCATTTTGTATTTATTGTCTTGTATGGAGGCACCACAGTGTTTATCTCTCCACCTGCTGAAAGGGTGTTTGGGTTGTTGCTAGTTTTTGGTGAATGTGACTAAACAACTCTTAACATTCATGTACAGGTTTTAATATCAACATATGTTTTTATTTCTCTGGGGCAGATAGCAATGAGTGAACTGACTGGATTTGTAGATTACTATGTGTTGTGGGCGAGTGTGTGTTTATATAAAATGGTCAAATGTAGACAGATTTGGCAATTTCTACCCACCAGCACCAGTGACCTAATGAAATATTGCTACCACCTTCCTCTCCCCTATGGGACTTTAATGATTGATGCTGATGGCCTAGCAGAACAGTCTGTAATTTCTCTGGATTAGTTTTTGCCTTTTCCCAGCTGACGTGGGTTTAGCCGTGCCACGTGGGAAGCTAGCAGCCTCCCGTGAGTGACCTCTCCCGTCCCCGTCACAGACAGGCAAGTAACAATGTGTATAGTTCTGAATTTAAATAGCACTTTAGGAGTTCTTCTTGTTGAACTATGGAAGAGTTGTATACACATATCAAAAAAGAAAAAGATCAAACAGGGTCCTGGGATGTATCCTCAGCACCATAGTAAAAAAAAAGCCAACAGTGTAAAGGCTGGCCCTCGAAACAATAGAAACTCCTCTCACTCTGGGACCCCCCGCCTCTATTCTAGAGGTAACCAGGGTTCGTTTCTCAAATATACTTCTAGAAATGGTCTCTGCCTATAATGATGCTTCTGAGCCCAGCTTTTAGAGTTCTAGTTCTAGTAGTCAAAACAATAAAGCATCACAGCACTCAGGGTCATGATGAACTTGGGCAGTTTTCAGCTTGTCATAACTCACATCAGGGTCAACAGTCACTTTTAAGGATCCACTAAGAACCTGAAAACAAAATATGTTTTTTGCCAGATGTTCTACCTCTGCATCTTTTGATGGCAGGATAGTAGCTTTCGTAAGGTTGTTCTCAGAACCCAAAAGGAACAGAACCGTGATTAGGAGGGACTGTGTTAGAAGCAATCTTTTACAGATAAGTGGCAGATAAAATTGTAAGAGGGGGGAGAGCGGGGATACATTCTGGACTTCTGGTTCTTGGATGGTTGGAAGCTGGGGGAGCCACTGATATAACAAGTTCATCTTGGGCTAAGTAGATCTGTGCCCTGCTCAGCCCAAGAAGTCTGTGGGATTCTTCTGCCTTCCTCTGAGTCTCTGCTGACTCACCCACTGCATGGGAGAAGAGTGCTACAGGGCAGAACACTTGTATTCTCTTTCCCAGGGCGAGCTGGTTACTGGGCGCTTCTCTCAGAGAGGAGCAGACAACTTGCTTCCTGTAGACTTGCAGGCTGAGCAATATTCTAGAAGATTCAGGGAAATTCCTGGGAGGCAGAGCCTCAGCTGGTAGGCGACGACCACCAGATGTTTGGGGGTGCAGTGGGAGGTGGTAAGGGGAATAGCCCAGCTTTTTAACACCCTTGCATATATTAAGGCATCTGAGGTTCACAACAATTCTGACGGGGGGAAACTGAGGCAATGGTAGGCTAGCTATTTTGCAGCCAACCCCACTTCTCAGTGTTTGTTACTGGCTGCTCTGGTCCGTACACTACGGTCTCTTTGCTTGCTGCTACCAAATGAGGCCATTTGTGTTGGTGAAAAAGGCTTTATGCAAAGCTGGCTCCCAGGAGATGGAGGACCTGTCTGACTCGAATCACCTTGTCCCTGCGTGCCAGGCTGGAAGGCTCTTTTACAGCAGGGAATGGAGGGGAAGGGGAAGACAGCACAGGCAGACAGGAGACGCCTCCAGGCTGCACTGTCCTTCCCAGCCATCCCGGGTGCTGTCTCTTTCCTGTGCTTGGGGCACCGGCCCGGCCCCCAGGGCGGCAGTGTTCTATCCTTTCACCAGAGCTGGGAGTGGGAACGGGTGGCGCCTATGCCCTAGGCTGAGGAAGTTTGCAGATAAGTGACAGTGGGCTGCTGGTTTCTAAAGAAAAAAAAGTATTTTAAAAGTTCCATTTTGCCTGGTGGGTTACATCAGGGCGTGTGACACACAATTCACTGGGGGAGGAGAGGGGAGGGGGTTGGCCCCACACGGTCCTGGCGGGGGCCTAGGCCGCTTCCATCTGCTGCACTCTCTCGGCAAGGGCCTGGCCGGCTAGCAAGGTTGCCCACTCGCCCTGTGCCAGCCAAGGAACTGAGGGTTTTGCAAGAAGAGAAAAACGATTGTTCGCAAGGTGGCAAAGCGAGGAATGGGGAGACCTAAGCTTCGCGTGCGCCTCCCCAGGAGGCTGTTTGATGGGATGAAGAAGCAGGGTTGGTGGAAGAGGCTGGAGAAGGATGCGCCCTGTGCATGCACTCTGTGGCTCTTCGTGGACCCCAGTTCGTAAATGGCAGCCTTCGCATGAGCTGAGGCTGGCGTTTTCTGCCTCCTTCCCCACGCCCCACACCTGCTGT
Source organism: Dinomys branickii (assembly GCA_004027595.1). Lineage (NCBI taxonomy): Eukaryota > Metazoa > Chordata > Mammalia > Rodentia > Dinomyidae > Dinomys > Dinomys branickii. The sequence goes on from PVLD010000009.1 coordinate 391,207, forward strand.
GCCTGCCCTGGAGAAGCGGCCTTTGCTTCCAACAAAAGGAGCTTTTAGGTCCCTGGCAAGTAACCTAGGCAACCATTATCACCCTGACCCACAGGCCAAAGATGTTATCTACAGCAAAGCTAGAGAGGGACTAATGTTGTCTGTGGCTCAGCTGTGTGGCCTCCAAACTGAGTGGTTTTTAAAATCAACTAACTGCAAGTAACTAAGGAGCCAGTGAAGCTGCTAGTGTGGTCAAGTTTTCCTTCCACTTTCCCTAACAGGCCCACGGCTGCGAAGTGGTGCAGCTGGGAGAATGAAACCAGTTAGCAGGTTCTGGGTCCGCACCCTGCCTTCCAGCAAAATGTCGGGGGTGTGTGACCTTCGTGTTGCCAGGGAAGCAAACCCTGTTTTATGGGGTAAGAATGCATGAATCAGAGAGTCATGTTCCGTTTGTTTTCAGGTGAGAATGGTGAGGCTCAACCCATAAAATGGGATTTTCAAAAATTGGCCCCGGAAATAAATGTGCAGCAGATCTGTGGGTGCCTGACCCTTGGATCTTCTGCCAGCGGCTGTCAGCACCCCACCCCCCCACCAAGGCTCTGAGCCCTGCAATGTTGTGATAGAGTTTGGAGACTTATTTCAGCAACCTGGTTAAAATGTCTTTTTCAGCCAAAGTATGTTCTGGTTGGAAACCACCCAAATGTCCAACATACGGGGCTGGGAAATTGACTCTGGTATCTGCATACAGGAAATATCATGTGGTCATCGAAAGTGGTGGTAAGGGAGACTTAGGAAGATGTGGAAAGATAATTCTAATCCAGCAACATAAGAGGACAGCTGTCAAACCTGCTCCGTTTTTTCTGAAAAATATTCCGACAATATTTGAAGAGCATTTATTATTACATTTCTGATGATGATTGCTAATGGGTCATGAGAGGTTTTTATTCCCTGCACCCTCCATCTGTTCTAACCTAGTCCTAATGACCTCAGTGATCTTGGGGCCATTGCTTAATTTCTCTACCTGGGGAGAATCATTTTCGGACTTTGTGAAGGATGAAACAAGCTAACTCTTAAAAGCACATAGTATATTTTTAGGTATTGTTACTAACAAAATCATTTTTGAAAATCTCTCCATTGTGATAAGCCTAGTCCAAAAGCAGACTAGCCTCATAGCCCCTGGGGTTTGGTCTCAGAAGGCCTGGACTAGCGTCAGGAGCAAGCCTATCTGTCCCCGTCCCTCCTCTTGTCCTCTCCGGGTTGGGCAGCTAAAGCCGAGGTCTGGATCCTAGTTTTTCAGTGTCTGTGTTGAGAGCTGCTCTGATGTCTGGTTTCTGTCTTATGCACCAAGAAATAATTTGGTGTTGGCATAATGGCTTATTACTTAAAAGCATGGGTCCTGGAGTCTGTGTGCCTGGGTCGCACATCTGCTAGGTGGGGAGCATAATGCTGCCAGACCCCCAGGGTTCAGCTGAATATCCGGTGTCACCGTAATGCTGAGGCCTTATCCTGGCACCTTGATGAGTGCTGACTGCTGCAGCCTCAGTGTCAAGCCTCGGAAAATCACATAACATAAAGCCAACTATTTTATTTTATTTTTAAATTTATTTTATTGTTTTATTTTTGAGACAGGGTTTCACTATGCATTTCAGGCTGACCTTGAACTCACTTTGTAGCCCAGGCTGGCCTTGAACTCACAGTGATCCTCCTGCCTCAGCCTCCCGAGTGCTGGGATTACAGGTGTGCACCACCACACCCAGCAAGCCAACTATTTTAAAGTGACCAATTCAGTGCCACTTCGTTGTGTAATTTTTGCAGCCACCACCTCTGTGTGGTCCCCAAATATGTTGTCACGACCCAGAGACCCCTAATGTGCTCTCTTTCTGGATACTTCCTCTGAATAGGATCATATACTGTATAGCCTTTGTATGCAGCTTCTGACTCTTGAATCACTATAGCCATTTTAACCATTTACTATTGATTGGATTAAGCAGATCATTTCACACCATCACCATCTTTCCCCACGCTTTTAAATGCCTACATAGCTAGATCCTAAACCTCAGAAAGTGTTAGAATCCCTGGAGCTTGTGAAAAAACACAGATTGTTGCCTGCACCCTGAGTTCCTGCTGCCATAGAATTCAGGTCTACTAGACAGAGTGGACAGTGACATCATTGAGAGGCAGCCAGGGAAGCCCAGCCATGTGGCCTATAGGATGCGGGACTTCTGGCTGGCTGTGGGGATGAGGTTTTACACAAGTATCCAGGAAGCAGAGTGGAGGGGAAAGGGTTGTTATGTGTGGGGCGTCTCCAGCTGATCCACCCAGAAGCCAGAGGTCCACTTGCAAAGTGGGACAGCATGGAGGCTGGTGCACTGTCTGCCCTCAGCCTTGTATGGCAGGTCCCCAGCCAAGGGCCTGTCGTGGGCTTCGGCCACTGTGGTCAGCAGGACCAGCGATACAGGGTGGAAGGAACTCAGGCTGGAACCTCTGGCCAGTGCCTGTCTGCACGTGTCTGGCTAGGACAACCTCCAGAGGGTCACGGCTGCTGCCTCAGTTCTGCCTCCCAAGTCTCCACATCCTCTTCCTCTGACCAGTTTGCACCCTGAACCAGGCACAAAGGGAGTATGGGGAAGGTAGCTCCAGCTTGACCAAGTGGACATGGAGGCCTCTGCCCTGGGTCCCCCGCTCTCCCAGCCACCCTATGCCCAGGTCATTGGCTGGACCAACACGCAGGCCCCAACCTCGCCAGTGGGGCCCAGTCTCTGAATTTTCAACAAGTCCTCTAGCAGAACCAGGATCCACCCAAGCTTGAGACTTCTGATATGTGGAAAAGAGTGGGCTGTAGGGCCACATAATGTGGCTTAGAATTCATGCCATCGCCTGCTGGCTTTGTGATCTTGGGCAAACCCACCCTTTCGGATCTGATGCTATTTACTCAGCTGTAAAATGGGCACAGTGCCTGCCTTCCTCGTGGAGGGTTGTGGGAGCTGAAGCATGCACTGTGTACAACCCCCTGGCGTGTGAAACACTCCTGTGCCCAACACAGTGAATAGCTGTGCGCACACGCGTGCAGGGAGCATGTCAGATGGGCCAAGTCTTCTTTCTTCAGAGGAAGCTGGGCCTGACCTTGACTGTACCCTCATATGGATTGTTTTGCTGATGTCATGAAAACCTGACTTGCTTTTCCTGAGCCACGTACACATTCCAGGCATTGTTTCATGTTAATATTGTTTGCTTATTTTTTCAGTAGGCAAGTTTCACAAACTCCATCTTAAAACAAAAATTCCCTGTCCAGATCATTCCAGTTTCCAGCCCTGCTTTGTCTGAAAATGCCCTTTCTTGCACCTGGTGCCTTTGAAGATTTTTGTCCCCCACCCAGCATGTCCAGGACTGTTTTTCTTTTTACATCAGTTGTCTTAATACTCAGAGACATTGCTCTGGTCTCTGTCAGTGGAACAAGCTCCTTTTCTGAGAAGGCAAGTGGGGAGGTTTCAAGAACCCTGCTCCTGAGTAGATCCAACTTGTGCTCTTAGCTGGACAAGTGGACAAAGATGCCTTGACTTTAAAGCACCTTCTCAGGAAGCTGTCACTCCCCAGCAAGCAAACAGGTATGTAATTCAGCTGTAAGGAGGCGGGGAAGGGAAGGGTGATTTTAAACAACAGAAACCAGAGAGGGGCCTGCTGTGTTTTGACCTTTGTCTTGGTTACTTTTCTATCATTGCTGAGACAAAATACCCAACACCCAAAATGAAGGAAGGAAAGGTTTATTTAGCTTACAGTTTGTGGAGGTTTCGGTCCACACTTGGCTGGCTCAGAGGCACAGTAGCACATGGCAGAAGGCAAATGTTCATGGCGGCAGAGCACAGCAAAACCAACCAGAGCCAAAGGGAGGAATGGCTGCAAGCAGCCTCTTTCCCTACCTTACATTGTAAACAGGCTACCCCCACCCAGGGGGTGTGTAGCTCTCACAGTCTCCATGCCTTCCTCTTCCACAGGCTCAGGATGTATACAAAGTAAACACCTTGGCTTCCTGCTGAGTCACTCAGCCAAACCTGTAGACTCCCCAAGTTGACACAATGTTATCAACCATAACGGTTCTAATGTCACCCCGAAGCCCGTGTATTAAAGGGTTGGTCCCCAATCTGTGGCACTATGGGGATGTGTGGAGCCTTTAGGAGGTGGAGCCTAGGGGGAAGAAGTGAAATTATTGGGGATACACCCTGGCAGGGGACACTGGGACCCTGGCTCCTCCTCTTCCTCACTCTTTGCTTCCTGGGCACCATGAGATGAACAGGTGCCACTCATTCCCACCACAGTGGGCTGTGTTACTATAAGCTCATAGCAACAGGACCAGGCAACCATAGACTGGAACCTCTGAAACCATAACCCAAAACAAACCTTTTCTCTTTTTAAATTGATGATCTCAGGTATTTTCTTATACTAACAAGAAGCTGGCTAAGACAGGGCCTTTCAAGGACAGGTGCCATCATTAGGCAAAGGCTCAGAGACAAGGGAGCTTGGGGTATTGCTGAATGAAACATGGGATTGTGTCCCCTTGGCACGCTTCTATAGCCTTCATCAATACGACCCTGTCATTTTATTCCTTGTACTCTGTTGGTCTCATTTCTGGGATTTTACAATCTGGATACATGTAACCCTTCACTATCTGCTGATCTCTCTATCTCAAGAAAGAGCCTGCATTAGTCAGTTCAGGGGTTGTAACAAGCCTAGACTGGGTGACTTCAGTAACAGAAAGGACTTTTCCAAGCTCAAATGCATGTGGGTTGCATCGTGCTGAGGACCCTTTCCCTGGTGGCAGTCTCCTCACCATGCCCCTCTCGCCTCTCCTCGATACACGAATGTGGAGAGAGCGACAGGGGCCTGTGGCTCCTTGGATCAGGGTGCTGCTCCCACCAGACCAGGAGTCCTCTGTGCCAACCTCATGTAACACCAGTGACCTCCCCGGGGCACCGGCTTCCATAACGCTGGGGTTAGGCCGTCCCTGTGTGACTTTGGGAAGTGTGTCAATAAGCAGTGTACAACAGGGCTCTGGGGCTGAGATTGCCCTTCTCGTCTACCCCTCAGATCAAAGTCGTCACAAATTTGACTCTCATTTGTCAACTTTGACCGGGGCAGGGCAGTAGCCTCCCAACCGGCAGCTGCCTCTCTCTGCCTCATCCAGCCTCCAAGATTATTCCTATCTCAGGGCGTTTGCATTTGCTGCCACCTCTACTGGGGCTCTCCTCGCCTCTGCCTCTGCTGTGCCACACCTTGTCCATCTCTGCTGATATCCGGCCCCTCCCTGAAATCCTGCCCTCCCGTCAGAACCACCCCCCTCCTGGACACTCTTTGGGACTCCCTCTGTGGTTCATGTCTCTCCTGCCTCTGAGTAGAAGAGAAACCTCAGGAGAGCTCTCCTCTGTCTCGCTCCTGTGTTCAAAGCACTGGAACCCAGCAGTTGCCCACGTAATGTTTGTGGAAATGAGTGAATGAAGCCAACAGAGAACTGTCAATTTCACCAAGTGTACAGTTCCATGCCCAGTGTTAGAAGAATCCCAGAGAAACAGGAAGAGGCCCAGGGGCAGCAGGAAGAACCTGGGCAACTAGCTCTGGCTGCTTAGCTCAAAGTTCGATTAGAAAAACAAGAATGAAAATCACCCCTCAAGACATCTCTAATTGGCCACAGTCATTGGCTAATATGCAGTGTGATCAAATACATGGTGAAGGTTTAAATTTTAAAAAATTATTCATTCAACTGAAAGACACACTACCATTAACAGGCCCTCAACCCCCCCCACACACACACACCTTGAAAACACTTGTCCCTGTCAGACGTGGTGGTGCTCCCCTGTAATCCCAGCACACAGATGGCTGAGGCAGGAGGATCTTAGAGGAGGCAGCCTGGGCTACAAGTGAGTTCAAGGCCAGCTTGAACTATACAGTGACACCCTGTCTCCAAAAGAGAAAACATGTATCTCATTATTCTTGCCACTTTCTAAAGCAGTTCTGGAAGTCCTCTTTTGTATTTTTTTTTAAAGGTAATAAAAAATACAGAATTTCAAAACAAGATGATGGGAAATGAACAACGTTCATTATATTGTATATTATTATCTTCAAAGTAGTTGCTCAGATTACCAGATATAGGTGTGTGAGATAGCTCAAACAGTATAAACACTAACTGCTTCTTTGAATGAACTAATAGAAACTAGTAGTACAATTCTCTTAGCTATCTTGGGTGCGTGTATGTATATGTATGTATGTATGTATGTATGTGTGTGTGTGTGTGTGTATATATATATATATACACACACACACACATATATGTATATACATATATATATATGTATATCCCTTCCTTCTTTTCTCTTTTCTCCCATCCCAGTTGTTCTTTACTTTTGAGCAGTTTCTTTCCCTTTCACAATATCTGTTGTATCTTTCAATTTCTTGCACTAGGGAGGCAATATGTTTACACATGTGAGTCTGATTTATTTCACTTATGAGTATGGTATGGTCCCTGGTTTCATCCTTTCACCTAAAAAAGCCTCAAGTTTATCTTTTCTTTATAGCCGAATAGTACTCCATTTTATTAAAACAAAAAACCACGTATTTTTTATCCATTCCTCAGTTGATGGGCATCTGGGTTTCCAAGATTTAGCTATGACAAATTGCACTGCTGTAAACATGGGTGCACATGTATCACTGTGGTATGATGTTTCCATTTCTTCTGGGAAGATACCCAGAAGCAGAACAGTTGGCTTAAGTGGGACCTCTCATCCTAGTTTTGTGAGGAATCTCCACACGGATTTCCACAGTAGTTTCACCAGTCTACGCTCCCACCCGCAGTAGAGATCTCCCCACAGCCCCTCCAGCATTTGTCATTGGTTGATTTCTTGATGATGATGTCCATTCTTTCTGGGGTGAGATGGAATCCCAGTGCTGTTTTAATTTGCATTTCTTGGGTGACCAGTGAGGTGTGATTAAAAAATGTGCCATCTCACAGAGAGGCAGGCTCATAGAATCTTACAGTGTATCCACAGCCGCTTCACTCACTAGATCTGGCACAGTGTGACTTCTGACTCTTCCCCAAAATGACAGAGAAAACGCCTTAGATTTAGAGGAACAAGGGCGGGACCAGGGAGAATCTCTGCAAAGCAAGGAGCCCCAGATCCGGGGCCTACTGACGTGAAGACCAATGTGCCGACTGTGTGTGCCTAGCAGGAGCCAGTAGGGGGCGCAAAGGAGACGTTTGGCTGGACTCCAGGCAGCAGGGCATGGCGGGGACTGTGGCACAGTTGGGGCTAGGTCCCTTCCACAGGGCAGAGCTGTGACTGGGCACCGGTGCCGGCCCACATGAGTGGTGAGCAGGCACCTGCAGCCCCGTCCCTGCCTTTGACCCACAACAGTTGTTAAAATTCTTGCCCTGTGGCAACTCTGATTTCCCAAAGCTCCTGGGAACCAGGGAGGGGCTCAGAAGGATGGAACTCAGGTCCCTCCTGGTTCTGTCATCCCTTCATGAGTGGCGTTAGAGACAATGGTGTCCCTGCACGTCTGATACTTAGAGGGATCATTTCTCTACCCCATCGTCTGTGACAGTCATTCTTAGCGCTCATCATGAAATGAAGTAACTGTGCTTCCTGCATGAGCTACAATTTGCGCTTCCCAAAGAACGCTTTTAGTTTGCATGCTATGTGGCTATTCTCAATTTCGTCTTTTTTTTTTTCAATTTCGTCTTAAGTCTTTCTATTTATTTATACATGTACAGTATTGTGATATTGGGGAGTGAACCCAGGGCCTTTGCACTGAGTTATATCCCCAGCCCTTTTTTTTTTTTTTTTAAATTTTGAGGCAGGGATTTGCTATATAGTTCATGTTGGCCTTGAACTCACTATGTAGCCCAGACCAGCCTCAAACTTGCAGCAATTCTCCTGCCTCAGCCTCCTGAGTGCTGGGATCACAGGGATGCCCTGCTACACGTGCTTGATTTCAACTGTAAACAACTCATAAAAATGCCAAAAGCCGCAAAGAGAGTGAAGTGTTCCAGATCGGCTGTTTCTTAGAGACCCAACATTCCCGTGTTTGTTTTGAGGTTTAACAACAGGGATAGGCAGGGTCACAGGGCCCCAAAAGTTCCAACCCGGTTTCCAACCATGACAACCAGATCCCAGGCTGCTGTGTGACTGGGAGTCTGAGCAGCATGCAGTGTGTAGTAGCGGACCAGAAGCAGAGTGTGTAATTAGTACCACTTAGGCCGCTGACAGTAAATGCTTAGGACTTGGGCCCAGAGAGTTTCCGCGGAGAGTGTTACATTCCCCGCGGTGTCTGGAGCATCCAGGGCAAGGAGGGATGGAAAGAAGAGGGGGGATGCTGGGATGGAAAGGGCTGCAGGGCTGCGGGTTATAAGCAGAAGGGTACACTGTGAGAGCCGCTGTCTGTTGCCAGGCCCTGTGGCTTGTGGGATATTTTCCTGTTATGAGTAGTCACCAGCTCCAGCCCTGGATGTAAAGGAAGTAAGATAGCTTGCTTGTGTTAGCTGATCTGCCCGCTCAGCCTCATGGTCCCTTCTGGAAACTCCACTAGGGAAAGAAATACTTGTTTTGGTTCTGATATGAGATCTCACTATGTTGCACCAGCTGGCCTTAAGCTTGGGCGACCCTCCTTGCCTCAGCCCCCTAAGTAGCTGAGCTTCCACGCGTGTGCCCATGCACGTCACTTCTTAATCTCCTTGGTGCAGCCCAGCTGAAATAACTTGCTTGAGTTCTCCCAACCGAAAAGGAAGGAAGCAGCAGAGAGTTGAACCCAGGCCCACGGTGGAACCAGAACTTTTAGCCTGGCCAGCGCCCTGCTGCAGAGAGTGTCAGGACTGCACTGAGTGGACCATCTGTCCCTTCCCCTCCTCCTTGGGCTCCCCTGGCTCTGTTCGCCACCAGAGCCCTTCCAGCCTCAGTTCCCTTTTCTGCCCTCCCAAGACCTGTCTGTGCCCCAGAGCTCAGCCACCTCCCCAGGTTTGTACCAGGTCCACAGCTGGTGAGCACCAGGATCCTGGGCCCAAGAAGCTGCCCTTTTTAGGTATGTGCTCTGGGCTTAATACAGATACGGCCCCAATCACTCCAATCTTCTGTATCCCATGAGAAACAGTTATTAGAATAATAATCAGAGGACATTAGGGTCCTGAATTTTCAATGGAAATATTTCTCAAGTCTCCCATCTGCACCACTATCACTGTAGCCCAAAGTAGCACTTTTTTTTTTAAGAAGTTGCATGTTTAGCAAAGCCCACCCCACCTCCTGCAAGTGGGGAACATGGGGATCTTCAGATATAATAGCAGGGGTGCCAGTTATATTCCCTCCGCTTCCATCCCTCTGCCTGCTGCTCAGCCTACCCTGCCACCATGATTGATTGATTGATTGATTGTGGTACTAGGGATTGAACCCAGAGCCTTTGCATTGAGCTGTATCCTTGGCCTTTTTTGAAATTTTGAGACAGAGTCTCACTAAGTTGCCCAGGCAGGATTCAAACCTTGTGGTCCTCCTGCCTTAGCCTCCCAGAGTGCTGAGATAACAGGTATGCACCACCACACCTGGCTTTCCACCCTTGTTTTTCTGTATGTCTCATATACTCCAGTGTCATGAAGCAGTACTGGTAATGCACCCGTTTTACAGATGAGGACATCAAGGATCAGAAAGGCCAAGTAAGTTGCCTACATACAGCCACCTGGATTTTTTTCACCCCTGACTCTAACCACTTTGCTCTCCTGCCTCTGCTAATGGTATCAATCCCCACAGAGAAGTCCCTGGTGAGGTTCAGACGAAGGATGGCAAAGGATGCCTTTTAACAGTGCATTTAATCTCCAGGCCATAGGGGAAGGAGGCATGAAAGCGGGGTGGGCCCTTGGCAGCAGGTACATCCCCGTGTTACCATCCTTTTAGCCCCAGGATGGAGAGCCGGTGTCATCAATCAGGACAAACCACCCGGATGGGTTTGGTGGCATGACTCAGGGACAGCGCACCAGGAAAGCTGATTCTGTGTGACCTAGAGCGGCCCTGGTGACCTTATCTGGAGGCCCCACCTCCACAGCGCAGCACCTGGAGAGGTGGCTAAGGTTCACGCTTCTCCCTGTGACCCAGCCGTCCTGCTGCTCGGCCAGGGACAGGCCGACAGCTGACCTCGCAGCCTGGCACACTGTGTTCACAGTGGCCATGTCTGTGACAGTCTGAGGGGAAGCTGCCCAGCGCCCTGGAGCAGGTGAGCCACTAACATACCGTGGGGCCACACACAGCCCTACCCCTCAGCAGGACAGAGGCACAAAGAAACGGGGACACAGGCAGTGCCATGCACCGTGGGGCTCCGTTTATAGAAATGTCTAGCACAGGCTGGACTGACTAGTGGTGACAGCGCAGGGCAGGGCAGCTGGAGGGAGCCACACACGAGGGGACCTTGATGTCAGTGCATCTACACAGACATAGCTGATTGTCAGATCATCCGCTAGTGCACTGAAATCCGTGTGTTTGTATGCATAAATTACATCTTAAGTAAACAAAATAGGTGGGTGCTTCTGCCCCAGCCCTGGCAGCTCACAGCCAGCGTCTCAGGCTGGGGCCCTGGCAGCTGCATTTCCAACAAGCACCGCAGACAGCGATGCCTGGCCTGAGCGGGCACCACCCGCCTCTCACGGCTGAAGGCTGAGCAGTTAAATCTTTGCAGACGTCAAGCATTTCTGCATCTGATTCTAAGCAGAAACATAACAAGGGCCAAATCTGGCCCTGGGGATCCAAAGCAAAATTAATTATAACCCGTGGACAAAGCACCCTCTGCCCCGGGTCAGATCCTAGCCCTGTGCTGCCCGGATGGAGGGTGGGTGGGACTCCCCCACACCCAGGGCTGCTGACATCATGTTCTAGGTGCCAGGCATCAGGCAGGACCAGACAGGCCTCTCCAAGTCCCACCTCGCTGCTGCCCTCCAAATAACACTGCAGGCCACATGTTGTGGCGCTGTCATGTTACAGACACTGTGCTGGTTGTTTTGGGTGCGTATTCAGTTTTACAAGAAGCAGCATTATGCTGTTCTTTGGAGCCCGAAATCCTCCATGTGTCCACAGGGAGCTGTGCATCTGTGAGCAAATGACCTAACCTTTCTGAGCCCAGGGCTGAAGTCACACAGTAAGCCTGAAATCCTCGCCAGTTTGTTTGCTGTCCTTGGCGAGATCACACACTTCCCTTAGCTGGGACCGGGCTGGGCAGGCCTCGGGCTGCTGTAGGATAGGAAGTTGTGTTTCCTGTCTTCTGGTAGATGATAAGTCACATTCAGGCACGGCCTGTAGCAACAGGTATAGCATAAAGCTGTTACGACCTCCGTCCAGAGTGTTTTAAGGTTTGATAGCAACCGTGCCCTCCTCGGGTTCTCTCAAGTTAAAAGCCCCAAGCCTGCCCCAGGGATGGGCTCCTGGCCATCGCCTTTGACAACCTGGAGAGGTTGGGGCGTGAGGTGGACAGTGGCTTCCCCCACGCTGACAGCTTTCGGCAGCAGATGTGTATCCTCACAGGGCGCAAGGTGTAAACAAACAACCTTTCTCTCTGTTGACTTTGGGTATTTGCTTTCTGTGTTTATTTAGTCTTATGCCTGCTTTTAGGAACCACGATGTGGGTTTCTCGAGCTGCTCTATTACCTTTGGGTTGAAAACACAAACCAGTGGTGAGCCATCCAAGCATGATGTCTAGCTGCCCATGTGAAACTGTGTGATTGTGCTGAGTCACAGGCTGATAGCAGTGCAGAGCATCCCTCTGGAGTCAGAGCCCTGCTCTCCACTTGGGAATGTGTCATTCTGCTTCTCTGAGCCTCAATTTCCTCCTCTGTAGAATGGGCACAGTTAGGGCACCCACCCTGTCATATGGTCATACAGCAAACAGTCAAATCAAAGTCCTAGCACAGTGCCTGGTACACAGTACACATTCAGTAGGTGCGGTACCCTCAGTAATCAACCGTGTGCCAGGTCCATTTTGAGCTGAACTGTTCAACCTCTGGGTCTGTTGCCAATGGGCTCTGTGACTATGGAGAAGTTACTGCACTTCTCTGGGCTCCAGGGCCTTCATTTGCAAACTTGGGAGCCCGTGTTCCTTCAGTAAGTGGTTGTTCTGAGGATCAAGGCCAAGGATTCGGGAACCGTGGACAGCAGCTTGGAATGAGGGTGAGGGCGGGCAGGGAGAAAAGTACTACTAGATCACTTCCCTGGGGCCCTCAAGGGGAGAAGGTGCGTCAGCCGGGCAGAAGGCATAGAGCAGCGACCATCCCACGGCCCCTGCATGTGCCCTGGTGGGTTCATTTTGTGTCTGGAGGTAAAGTGGTTTGCGTCAACGGTCTTGGGGAACATGTGAACATACGGACCTTGCTTAAGCAGATTCCTAACACAGAGATGGGATGCACCCAGAAACGCCTGCGAAGGGGATAATCATCTCCCCTACCATTAGAATCTTCACTTGGTAGAAGCTTCCCCAGGAAATTCTTCTCACTGCCAGACACCGCATGTAACCCACTGCCTGATTTGCAGTCAAGGCGCAGTACCGGGGCTGGCAGTGCAGCTCAGCGGTACAGCACCAGGCCCTGGGCTCCACTCCTAGCGTCGCAATAACAAAAAGTCACTGCATTGTGCACAGCTGCTGTGCCTGTGGCCAGTACAACAGTCAAGGCGGTGATATTTGCCAGTCGCTTTCCAGGTGCCTGGCACCATCTGCCCTGTTGCAGCGTTTCCTAGAGCTGACATCTGGGTCGTGAGATCAGCAAAGAAACAAGCTCAGTGATTACAGGTTGCAGCCTTAGCTACGTCCAATGCCAAGGGCATGTTAGGGTGTGGAATTACGTGGGGCGCCTATTTGCAGATGTTTGCTCTGGAAACATCAATATGGAGGCGACATTCAAATGACAGATGGGCAGGAGCCACCAGTGTTGGGCAGCAGGGCGGGAACTCTGTAATCCCAGCACTCTGGGAGGCTGAACCAGGAGGATGGCAAGTCTGAGCGCAGCCCAAACAACTTAGCGACCAGTGAGACTCCGCCTCAAAATAAAATATAAAAAAGTGCCGAGGATGTAGCTTAGGGCAGAAGGTCTGGGTCTAATCCCCTGTTCCCTGGGAAAGAGAAAGAAGGAAGGCAGGGAGGGAAGGAAGGAAGGAGAAGAGGAACGTCACTGAGGCAAGGCCGGCAGCTGTGAAAACAGTTTGGAAGCCAAGGTGGTTACCAGGCTATGCTGCCTGGGACGCACACCCAGACAGGAAACAAGAGTTGAGATCCGTGCGGAGGTAAAGTGGAGCACGTTGGCTGAAGCTGAATGCAGACAACTTTAATGATCTTAATATAGGGCTGGGGATATAGCTCAGTGGTATAAGCACCTGCCTGGCAAACACAAGGTCCTGAGTCTGATCCTCAGTACCGCCAAAAAAAACCAAAAAACTTAATATAAATACCATGTGTGCTTCTTTTAATATTGGAAACCATAGTGTAGAGTAATAGTTCTCAACTATGGGTGATTTCACCCTCTCGGGGACACTTCATGATGTCTGGAAACATTTTTGGTGTTTTGGAGATGATACTGGTATTTGACAGGTAGAGACCAGAGCTGGCAAGGTTGTGTGGTTGTATGTAAGGGCGTGGGAGGACGGAAGGAGATGGTGCCTGTGAAGCATGCGGGAATTAGCCAGGCCTGAGGGGAGCCGCAGACAGGCTCAAGGGCCCACCCTGAAGGTCTCCTCAGCACGGCTTCATCCTGAGGGGAAATAGGGAGCCACAGAGGCATGTTGACCAAGGGTGGTGCTGTTATATTTGCATTGTGGAAAGGGCCCTCTGAGAACATGCAGGGTGGGTAGGGAGGCTGTGGGAGGGGCTTTGTGGTCCACGTCCAGGTGAGACGCCTGGCCCCAGGGAAGGAGAGCCAGACACCCTTCAGGCCCATCTCCTCGCCCTTTCTCCTTGCTGTGTGTCTGCTGCTCCTGACAATGCCTTAGAGCTTCCTCTATTTCCTGTCACACCCTGGATGCAGTCCCACGGGTGACATGTGACAGTGTCCTTGGGGTGGCACGGTGGCCCTGGGAGAGACTGGCCCACTCTCAGCCCAGGAACCGTGTCCTTAACGTCTCCACGGCAAAGGGCCTGTCTTTGTGAGTGGTCTTAGCAGTCATCTTCAGAGCATCTTCGAAGCTTGCCTCACCCTACCCCCCCCCACGCCCTGACTCCCAGGACCCCACTCTGCAGACACTTGTGCTCCACCGCTCCAAGGGGATGCAGCTGGGAAGGCTGCGGCTGCCCGGGGGTTGGACAGTGGCCTGCCTTGCTTTGGTTTCGTATCTTGTTGTCATTTTAAATGTTTTTTAGTAGACAGTGTATATTGCTTCATATCACTGAAATACTGGTGGCTCGGCTGGATCTCTGGGTTCAGTGGTGTCCTCTGGAGTCTACTACACGCTCTACCTTAGTTCTCACTGCCTCCAGCAGGGTGCCCCTCCTCAGGCAGCTTCTCCCTTCATGACGACAAGATGGTCCCCAGCAGCTCCAGGCCCAATCCTGCCCTGCAAACCCACAGGGCACTGCCCTGAGCAGCTAGCTTTTCCTCTACACCACAGCAAAAAGCCTTGGGTCTCAAGGATTCTGTCTACACCCAGAGGAAATAGGAGCAACTGATTGGCTGAGGCTGGCCACACCCATAGGAAATAGGAGGAAGTGGTTGGCCAGTCCTCGTCACACCCAGTTGTAGAATCACAGGAAGAGGACCCCAGATGCTGGGCTGCTCACAGAATCACCTTGGTGCATCCTAGCAGACCTAGGCCCCACCTGGTCAGCCAGCCTTCAGGGTCCAGAGGCCCCCTTGAGAGTCACTTATGCACCGGGCTTGGACAGCTCCACACTGGGGAGAGATAGCAGGGGCTAATTTGAAGGCCCTTTCCGTGACTTCCTGTAGGATAAGGAGACGTCCCTATCTACTTGACTGCGATTTTCTATTGGCACTAATGTCTGTAAGGAAAAGGCATATCTGGAGGGTACCTGGAGCTAGGTTATTTCCTCTGAGAGGCTTGTTGCTGTACATGCAGTACCAAGACTACAGCTGGCATGTTGTGGATGCCCTGGTGATGTTTGTTGAATGAATGACTGAGGGCAATAGCAGCTAGTCAGCAGCTTTGCTCCTGCCTCCAAGGGGCTACCCTTACCCAGGGCACCATCACTGCCCAGCTCATGGTGGTGCACTCAGCAAACGGGAGTTGATGGTTTATAGTTGTGCTTGTGGTTATGCATGGCAGTTTCTCTGAATGCAGGGGGAGCCTCGTCCCTGGCTGACCCTGCCTCTTTGGCTACTTTGCTTCAGCATTCCATTCCTGTGCTATTTCTTCAGGTCACCTTGTAGAGCTCTATCCTTCAGGGGTAGAGATGATGCTGGTGTAGCTCCTGGCCGGAAGGGTGGGAACACAGAGGTGCAAATGTCCTGCATGGGCAAGGCTCCAAGCTTGTGGGTTGTCTCAACCCTCACTGTGTGGTGGCAGCTCAGAGGGGGACTGAGCTTTTGGACATGAGACAAGGCATCAGGCAGCCCCGTGAGCTCCAGGTCACAGGGGCTGAGCAGGGGTGGTAGAAAGGCCCCTGTGTCAGCCGACCGAAGACCAGGCCTTTGCCTTCCCTGGTGTTGGAACAACCCCCACCCTCTCCATCTCTCTACTCTCAGCAAACTGCGCTCTGGCGTGAAACAAAGGAGTGCCTTGTCTCCAAAGCTGGGTGTAGAAGGTGCAAGAAGTGCTGTTTGTAAAGCAGGGATTGGGGGCAGGTGAAGGGAGGATTTAGCAGAGTTGGAAGGATGGACTCTGGACCCAGACTCTGCTTGGAGGCCTCATTCTGCCACTTATTAACAGGGAAATTTGGGCAATGTAAGGAACCTCGCTAGGCCTCTCTGTCTACCCATGTAGCATAGGGATGATGGTTGTGGCTGTTCAACAAGTGAGATTGCCAGGCCAGGGGCACACATTCCACACACATTAGTGGTTCCTATTGTGACCTGGCCCTCCTGTAAAGTGTGTAATCCCGGTCTATAATATAGGCACATCGTCTATATCCGGGGACTCCAAAAGCTCCAAGAGCTGTGCTGCGAGAGATCAGAGTAGGGATTCTTATCCCTGGGGACAGTCTGTGAAAAACCAGCGAACCCTTGAAATTGTACAGGATTGGGCTTCAGGCCATGATGCCCCACTCCATAATGATTAATTCTAATATCAGAGCCAGGGACTGTGTCATGTGATTATGTTGCGGATCTTGTGATGAGATTTCTTGGGTTACCGGGTGGCTATGACACAGTCCTCAGGGGCTTTAAAAGGGGCGGTACAGTCCAGAGTCAGGGAAGAAGGTGGGAGGTCGGGAGTGGCAGTCAGAGGGATGCTCCTGAGAGGAGGGGACCAGGAGCCCAGGAAGACAGGAAGTCTCTAGGAGCTGGGAAAGGCAAGGAAGTGTGTCGCTTCCCTGAGAGCCCCCTGGGAGGAACGCAGCCCTCCTGACACCCTGCTTGTTGACTTCTGACCTCAGAACTCTAAGAGAGTAAGTCTGCACTGCTTTGGGCCCCTCTGTTTGTGCTCATTCATTTCTTACAGCAGCAACAGGAAGCTAATGCAGCCCTGATTCACAGGGGAGGGGCCGCAACTACGCTGCTTCCTCCTGTGTGGACGGTCAGGTAGTGAGCAGGCGCTGGTCCCGGCATCCCACCTGGGCCTGGAGACCCCCGCTGGTGTCCGTGGCCCTTCCCCACCCATTATCAGGGCTCCACGTTCCTATGTAGCATATCTGAAACGGAGCCACATTTTTCAGCAGTGATTTCTTACAGCCTGCCCTGTCACCTGGGGGTTCATGAGCTAGGCCTACCGAAGTAGTCCATGGAGTGGGCTTCCCGCAGTCCTCAGCCACAGTGGACGCCGGCTTTGGTCACCCTCCCCGTGCCTCCACTGCCCATCCTGATGAGGAACCAGCTGTCACCTTGGCAGCAGGATGGACAGTGGTGGCTGCTTCTGTTTGGGGAAGAGACCCCTTAGCAACTGCGCGGGGTCACAGGCTGCCACCAGACTGGGGTTTACAGTCCACATGCTGGGAATAGCAACAGTCCTTTGACCAGTCTCCAGCCCCGTTGCTTCCTTAAATACAGTAACTCACAGCGTCCCTGGACTATGCCAGGCCTTGGTCCTCAGAAGCAGCCCGGGAGGCTGTAGCACTCTCCTGTCACAGACTAGGAGGCGACATGCACTCCCCCGGCGAGCACAATCGCACTAGCTCCCACCAGCTTCAAAATTCAAGGGCTTGGTCCATGGCCTGAACCCCAGATTGTAGTGACCCTGAGTGTATTGTCTTTTCCTAACCCTCCAGACCTGTGATAAGTTGTTTACAAATTACTCACAATAAGCACTAACAACAACAGAATACAGCAATCATGACAAAATACTGTAATGAACACTTGGGGGCCATGATTAGGTAAAATAAGAGTAACTTGGATACAAGCTTTCAATGTGACAGCTGAGACCGCCAGGTGACTCAGGGGCAGGTAACACACACAGCACTGATAAGGGGCTCCCAGTAGCGACTCACCTGTGGGGTGGGGAGCAGCAGGATGGCTTGAGAGTCCATCCCACTGTGCAAAAGAGTGTGTAATTTAAAACTCACTGCTTATTTCTGGGGTTTTCCACTTAGTTTTTGGGCCATGGCTGAGCACAGGTAACGCAGACTGTGTAAAGCAAAACTGGACAAAGGGGGACAATGTTACCACTCTGTCCACTTCCGGTTAAGCTCCTCTTGCATATGCCAGGCCTGTTCTAGGACTGGAGGAAACAGAGAACAACACATCAGGAATCCACACCCCCAAGAGCTCCCGTTCTAGGGCAGCATTGCCCGGGAGGAACAGAACATGACCCCAGGGATGATTTTAAGTTTCCTGGCAACCCCAGCCTTTTAAAAAAGGACAAAGACACAGGCCAGTTTTTAACAGCATATTTAACTCAATCTATCCAAAGCATATCATTTCAGCATGTGATTAATTTTCTTTGGTTGTTTTTTTGAGACAGGGTCTCACTACGGAGTTGAGGCTGTCCTTGAACTCACTATGTAACCCAGGCTGGTCTTAAACTTAGAGTGATCCTCCTGCCTCAGCCTCCCAAGTGTTAGGAGCACAGGTGTGCACCACCACACCTGGTGACATGTAATTAATATTGAAAAGCTAGTGGAGTGGTCTTTTATCCGGCGACATTGTGGAGGGCTGGGCTGTATCTTATGCTCCCGCAGCACGTTGCAGAGCTGACTGGCCACCTTTCAAGTCATCAGTGACACACATGGCCAGCTGTGGCTACCCTGGACAGCATAGCTCTCCTATCAAGCAGATTCATGCTGGGAGCGACTGCCATCGATCACACAGGGCCTCAGCAGCCCCTTCCCTGTACCCTGGCCCACATCCACTTGTGACTGCTCTGGGGACCGTGCGGTCCCACTGAATCTGGCCATGCTTCTTCCTTGCTGTCTAGTTCCAGATTGGACCTGGGGCATACAAAAGGAGCTTAGTAGGGCTGGGGATATAGCTCAGTAGAATAAGCGCTTGCCTAGCAAGCGCAGGGTCCTGAGTTCGATCCCCAGTACCGCAAAAAAAAAAAAAAAAAGGAGCTTAGTAATTGTTTGTCAAGTGGGTGAATAGCACAGCGTGCTGGCTCCTTGTGACTGGGCTGCTGGGCACTGAGCAAACAGCACTTCTTTGCAGGTTAGGGAGGGTCTGGACCTCAGCGTAGAGGATTAATCAGGCCATGACATCGCCAGTAGTGGCTGGCATGGAGCCCCCCTCTTGATTTTGTTTTCTCTTGTTTTGTTTTGTTTTCTTGAGATAGGCTCTCACTTTGTAGCCCAGGCTGGCCTCAAACTCACGGCGATCCTCCTGCCTCAGCCTCCCCACTGCTGCGATAGCAGGAGTGCGCCACCGCGACCGGCCTCCCTTGTTTTATTGTTGCAGTCATTGTTTTATTGAATTTTGCTCCCCTTCCCAGCTCTACCCCTCCTTTCCTTCCCAGGGCCCTGGCCCTGCGATTTAACGTGTATCTCGCTTGCTGTGGCTTTGTGCCCGGGTCTCCGGTTCATGCCCACGGCGTTGTGTGTGCCTCACCCTGACTTATCCGTCTGCCCCTTCCTTCTCTCTCCCAGTGCCTTTATCTTCCTGAATACCTGAAGCACTCTTCTTCCCAGGGTTTATGCCCATCGGCCCCAAACTGGTTCATCTTTCGGCTATTTCTATGAAACTGGTTTCATCCTTGTTCTCTAGAATGTTCTAGCACCTTTTCTCTGACTCATCAGCTCTTCTTGGCCTTGGAGCTTACCTCATACGGGGGCCTGACACATAACATGTTGTTTGTCTTTGTGTCCAACTCCATTCTGAGACTCAGGAGAGTTTGCCCAGGATCACATGATTAGTAGATCCTGAACCTGATTCTGAATTCTAGCAATCTGAGTGCAGAGCCCAGCTCCTAACAGACAATGGCTGTTGCCCAACTGACCAGCCTCAGTAGTGCCCCAGCAGGACTCAAGGGCACGGCTTATGAGAGGGACGCTGAAGCATCCCTGGTGGGATTTCCTGTCCTGATGTGGCACTTCCTGCCTTGAGTGTATCAGTTACACTGGGTCCTCAAAGACCCCCAATGTGATGGCTTCAACACCAGTGCCCGTCTGCCTGCTGGGCATGTGAACTGGTGAAGATTGCAGTGGTGCCAGGTGCAGCGGCCCATGCCCGTGGTCCCAGAAACTCAGGAGGCTAAGACTGGGGAATCGAAAGCTCATGGTCAGTCCAGGCAACTTAGTGAGACTGTGTCTTAAAAAGGGTCACGGGTGTAGCTCAGGGCTACAGCCCTTGCCTAGCATACAGGAGCCCTTGGGTTCGATTCCTGGTAGTAATGCCAAAGAAGCATTGTAGTGGTGCACTGGGCTGGTAGGTCCCATTTCCCAAGAGGTGGTCACGCCCATTTCGTCCTTGCTCTGAGCTCAGTAACACCATAGTGTTAGCTTGACAGTGGCTTTAATGGGAGCTGTGTGTGTGTGTGTGTCTGAGGGACAGAGGAAGAAAGCATGACAGTTCCCAGCACACTCCTGAGCTGGGTGTGTGAGAAAATTAAAGTTAAGCACTTAGATTGGCGGCCAGGGTGACCATCCACTCCTACAAACCACCGCCCCGCCCAAACCCCGCGCATCTGCTTTTAAAGGGATTGTGTGAAATGTGTACACAGGAACGCACGTTTCAAAACAGGGACGTTGTGCCAAGTCACTTATCCATTCAGACAGTGGGCCCCTGGAGTATTGCACAGAATTCTAATGATCTATTTTGATTAGAACTCAGCATCTGGTCCTAGCACTCTAGAACTTTCAGCTCCAAGGGACGTAAAGCCCTAAGGTAAAGAATCAGCCCCGACCATTGCCTTCGGGGCTCAACCACAGGCCTGGCAGGAGCAGGTAGATCTTTTCACTTCAGGGAGGAGAGAAGGACAGAAGGAAAATATAAGCAAAAATCAACAACTAACGCATGCCGAGCACCTACTGTGTGCTGGCCGCAGCCTTCACTTCCTGCCATTTCTCAGGGGGTCACTGATTATAGTAAAGCAGAGAAAGGCATAGATTTAACAGACCAGCTGTCATCCTATTACAATTCCTCAAGGAAAATGTGAAAGTGATGTGAAAATTGTACCACAGCTCATTTGTGGCACAGCAGTTGTGAATGCCCGTTACATACACCAGCAGTGGGGTACTTGTTAGATTTACATGTTAACACGTAGGGAATTAATTATTAATAAACTGTGAACCCACAAAGAAATGCCGTGGGCACAAGTTACTTGAAAAAAAAAAACCCTTTCACTTTAAAGAGCTTATTTAGGATTGAAAAAAACACAGACACATGACATAGAGAATGCTATGGAAAATGACCTGAAAAGAGGGGTGCCACTCTGGCTGCAAAAGAAGCCAAAAGCATTATGATGTTTTACACACGGGTGCAAATCAGTTGCCTTTATGTATGAAATGTTTTGAAGAAATTCACAAATATAAATAAATTTCTTCTAATTGAAGGTAACAAATAAGTTTGTTGATTGTTGTAGTGATTTTAAAAATAGGAATTTTTAAGTAGTATTGAATTCATTATATTTGGGCAGTAGTTATTCAGATTCAAGCAACTAACTAGGTTCAGTCCCTTTGCAGGCTTTTAATGAATTTTATTAATAAAACGTCTGACAAAAGTGATTAGATCTATTTGTACCTCCAGTGAGTGGTACAAGCTGCCTGAAGGGACAGTCAGAGCCAATCATAGACAGTTATGGCCTGGTTGAGAACGTGTTAACCCCTGGGGGTAGGCAGCAGTGAGGGTGGTCTAGCAGCAGATTGGGAGCGTCTAAAAGTCAGCTTTCCCTTGCTGTGCCCTGTCTTGGCACTTACTGTATACCCAGCACTGCACACTTAGGGGTTAAATGTTCACCTCTCAACCCTCTGAGGTCATTGCTGTTTTTTGGGGGTTGGGGGCTGCTTTTGAGATAGGGTCTCACTATCCAGGTCAGACTGGCCTTGAACTCTCAGAGATCCTCCTGCCTCAGCCTCCTGAGTGCCAGGATTACAGGAGTGCACCACCATGCCCAGCTGGTGCTGTGTTCTGATTGTTGCTAGACAGAGGTGGGATTTCATCCCAGACCAGAGGCTGGCTGTGTCCCAACCTCCCGTAAATGGTGTTCTGTATGCTCTCACCCCTCACCAGGCAAGCACCGGCAGTGCCTCACAGCTGGTAAGTACTCTTTGCCAGGTAGAGTCTTATTTGATTACCCGATGGGGGAACAGTGTCCCACAAAACTCCTATGTTGACATCCTACTCCCAGAACCTTGGGACGGGGCTCTGTCTGGAGTATGGGGCTTTAAGGAGACAACAAAGTTAAGATGGGCATCATGGACCCTCTGCTTCCGAGACTCAGACGTCCACACAGGGCCACAGCCCCACAGAGAAGGAGTGGCCATCCACAGCCGAGGGGAGAGGCCTTGGGACAAACCAGCCCTGCCTGTGCTTTGTCTGCAACTTGCAGCCTCTGGAACTGTGAGAAAGTTCACTTCCAGGCCGGTGCTGGCAGCAGTGCCCCAGGGAGCTCCTGCGGGCTGCGTTTCTCCCCTCGCTCCGCTGCCAGCCACGCTTCTTACCCTTCATTCCAGTTTGACGATTCAACGCCCGGCATCGGTTATTTACGGCCAGCCCAGATGCGTGTCAGGGTGGAGGGGCCTAAGTGACACATGGGAAAGTCGGTTCTTATGAAGGAAAAATGGCATGAAGGAAAACAGGAATTTTACCTCCTGGCCACAGAGCGCCCGGTCAACCTAGGCTGGAATCTGGGGGAGAGGGCTCTCTGGCTGTGCACCAGGCAGGCACTGGGAGGGGTGAGGTGGGGAGCATGTGCGAGCGCAAACTGGATGAGTCTATTTTGAGTTTTGGTCACTCTGTTCGCTGTGTGACTTCGAGCAGATTGCTGAACTTCTCTAAACTTTCTCATCTTGCCCTGTGCTGTGAGGATCATTCTGGCAAATCTGTCGTAGGATTCTTGGGAAAGTTGAACATGATCCTGAAGGTCTACTCAGAATGAGCTAATGCATAAAAGTAGACGTAGACTAAATAGTGTAAATGTTACACATAAAAATAGACTAACCCCGAAAGTATAAGAAGAAGTAGGTGTTAGATTATAAATGCATGCGCTCTGGCACGTAAATCAGCCAGCCCAGGGCATAATCACCGTCGGTGCTGTGGCTGCAAAGGGCAGCAGTTGGCAGAAAGGACTGAGCACAGCCAGTGACTTTCCAAAACTCGAGGCAGGGAGGAGCCCGGAACGCGAGAAAGCAGCTCTGGTTAAAACCCTGAACTCGGGACACAGTGCAGAGGAGCACAGAGGGGTGGGAGGGGGTCGGACCAGCTCAGCGCGCGTTACACAGGGAGCTCTCGGCAAAAGGTTTGGGAACCAGGTCTGTGGAGACAGCGCTGTGGCTAGAAAGGAAAAGTCCAGATATGGGCACAGGAGCTTTACCCAAAGGCTCTTGTCTGATCCGCAGCCTAAGGAAGGTCTGGGGACGCCAAGGGCTCGCCTGGCCGGCAAGAGGTGTGGCCTGCGGGCCCTGCCTCCTTCGCGTTCTTCTAGTTGGGATGTGAGGTCCTTCCTGGGCCTCCGTGCGCTGCAGCCTGGTTTTAGCTAAGGGCCTTGGAACCACAGCTCTGAGTTCCTGGGAACCCAGCGTCTGCCCACTGCAGCCAAGCATGTCCTGTGCCCTGCGAAGGCAGAGCCAGGGCAGCTCTGGCTCGTTAGCGAATCCTAGGACTGCTGTGTTCCTGTCCTGTGGCTGCTAGGGAAAATCACCGCAGAAATGGGGACTGGAAGTACACACATTTATCCTCCTGCAACTGCCGAGGCCGGAAGCCCCAAGGCAGTTTCCAGGGCGAAGGGCAGCCTGTGGCAGGCTCCAGAAAAGTCCTTTCCTGCCTTTTTTCCCCTCTGGCTGCCTGCACCCCTGGCCCATGCCTCACCTCTCCCTCCAGGCTCTCAGGTCCAACTTCTTCCTCCCTGTGCCCTCTTCAGACCCCTGTAACCGCCACCTGGATGATCCAGGGAAATCTCCCATCTGGGGACACTTAGCTGAGTCACCCCTCCAAAGCACTGCTGCCATATAAGGTAAAGGACTCACTGATGCCTGGCGTTGGGACCTGGATTATTCTACAGCTGCAGTCCAGCCACCCGTGTACCTTTCCCCAGACTCAGGACCAGGGGTGGAACTGGTGCACTGTCCTGAGCGGGACCCGGCTCCCCTCTGTCCCTGGACGCCTGGCTGTGGCTTTGTCCTTGTCTGTCCTGAGCTCCGGAGTGATGGATGGGAGCTCACCTGCCTCTGAGGGTCTGTAGGAGGCACCTAACCTGTCCGAGCGACTTCCCCCCTTGTGGACTGACTTGTTGGGTGTTCAGCCGGGAGTCCCTGGAAACCACCCACCCAGCAGGCTCCTGCGCAGGGGCCTTTGTCTGTGATTCGTTCAACCTGGAATGTCCGTCCCCAGCTCTCCATATGGTTCAAGTCTTTGCCTATCTCTCACTTTCTTGCTGACTGTGCGCCTGACCATCCAGCTTTGTGGTCCTTTAGCTCATCCCACTGCTGAACCGCCACAAACTCAGCTTATCAGTTCAGTTAGCCGGCATGGCGTCTGCCCCCAGCCCTCACAGGAGGCCTTGGCAGACCAGGTGCCCAGTTGCTAATGCGTGGAGTGGTTGAATAAATACCTGTAACTCAGCCAGGGGTGGTAGGGCACACATAATCCCAGCCTTCTGAGAGGCTGAGGCAGGAGAATCCCAAGTTCAAGCCCAGCCTGGACAACTTAGTGACTTAGTGAGATCCTGTCTGAAAAAATTTAAAAAGGGGTAGGGATGCGATTCAGTGTGAAGGCCCTGGGTTCAGTCCTAGTACCCAAACCCAAACCAAACAAACAAAACCACGTTCACGCTGGTAACGGTTAACAGCTGGTGAGGTGGACCTTAGGATAAATCCGCTTTGCAGGGGACAGAGCTGAGACCAAGAGAGGCCAGGCTACCTGTCCGGGTCATCACTAAGTAAAGCTGAGATGTGGCTGACGCGTGCTCGGAATCCCACTGCCCATGGACGGAGAGACACGGGCTCCCGCTGCAGTCCCAGCTTTACCCCCTCTGTTCTCCTACACTCCGCTGCTCCCAGGGGAGGAGATGCCGAGTGCATCAGTGCAGATGACACCCAGGCTCCTGCAGGCCTGACAGGCAGCGGGGAGCACTAACCAGATGGCGGGGCAGGCAGGCCAGCCTCTCCCCGCCCTCATCTGCTCACCGCGGCCCCGGGCCAAGATCTCCGAAGCCCAAGCATCTCCTGGCCATGTGCGGAGGGGAGCAGAGCCAGCTTGTGAGAATCTGCGCATCTTTGAGTCTCTCCTCCTGTCTGCCTGGAGGCTGTGCCCCATCTTCCCCGTGCACCCGGAAGGCTGTATGGACAATGACTTCTTATTACACTGAGGCCTGGGGGAGGTGTCTCAGCCTCTGTGCACCTCAGTATGCGCCTTGATAAAACAGCAAAGGCTGGGGTGACTGTTCCCTCCTGTGCCTGTCAGCTGCACAAAGCTACACTGAGCATGGACTCCGGACAGCCTGGCGTCCATGCCTGTGTATAGCCTCCTTGCCAAAGTGACAGCCCAGCGGCAACCTGGGGCCTAGAGATGGTCCCAAGTGTCTCATCACTTTACAATGACAGCGGCGGGGGAGCCTGCGGCAGGGGCTGTCATCCCTGAGCTCTGTGCTGGCGGGGGAAGACCTGGACATGTCACATTTCCCGAGAAATACTGAATGTGACTGGAACCTCGAGACTGGCTGCTCTGCGCCAGTCTTCTAAATAGGGCCGCACACTGGCCACCTGCTTGGAGAAAGCTCCGTGCCAAGCTAGCAAGAGACGCATGTTTCCTTCACCTGATCCCTGGTTTACAGGCTCTGCATGCTTCCGAATGACCCTGGCTTCCTGACCTGCACCGACGCTTAAGTGGATTAGCTAGCAGCTGGGCCATGTCTGCCCTCATCAGTGTCATGCACAGCTGGTACTGGGGTGGGGCAGGGAGCGGTCTTTTCCCTGTGCACCGTGGTGCATTCTGGGAAGGACACTTCCCTATCTCTGGGATTACATGGGCTCTCCCTCCCCGCAGAATACCTCACTTTCTCTTGCTGCCAAACTGTACCCTAGAAACTCAGGCATGTCAGGGCCTCACGGAGCTGTTTCCTTTGCCCCGCCTCTTCAAATTTGTATGTTGAGCCTCTTTCATTTTGAGCTGAGGTGGGCAGATGAGGGTGGGGAGAAGCTGGCCTGCCCACGCCACCATCTGGTTAGTGTTCCTGGCTGGCCGTCAGGCCTGCTCCTTATGTGTGCCCTCTTTTAGCAGCATTACTTTGAGGGTTAAAAGCATGGAGATTTAGGATCAGACAGTTTATCCCTGCCTGGTACTAGCTGTGTGACTTTGGAAAAGTGACTTTACCTCTCTGAACCTAAGCCTATTTGTAAATCAAAAAGAATAGCTATCAAATGGTTGCTGTAGGTTGGATATAGTTGGAGAGCATCCCCCAAAAGTTCATGTGTTGGAAGGTTTTTGTCTCATGTGGTGGTATTAAAGGTGGGTCAAGTGGAAGAGGGTTCTGCTCTCAGAAGGAACTAATGTAGTTCTCGTGGGATACTGGTTATTTCCCCACTGGAGTAGGCTGTCGTAAGTTGACATAAACCCAAATCTCTCAGGCCACCTCTCTCACCCTGGTATCTGCCCCCTTTCAACATGTGTCCACAGTGAGGCCATCTGTCAGCTCCTAAAACTGCGAGCTAAATAACCTCCTTACTTTATAAAGTCTTTGGCCTCGGGTATTTTGTTTTAGCAGTGATTGGGCACAGAGTAGCTTCACCCACTTCTGCCCTTCCTTGGACAGCACCTTCCCTTCTACTGGGTGGTCTGTCTCCTGCAGGATTGGAATACACCTCTCACGGGTCTGAGGAGCCTTGAAGACCCTGGCACGTGGTAGGGGCCCAGGAATTACTTACAGCAAAATCTTCAAAGACTCAAAGACGTGTTCACCTGGTCTGTTTCATGCTTTTGTGATGACAGTCCTTTGTGGGACTTGTCTGCCTGGCCCAGGGAGTGGCCACGGTGCCACCCTCTTGTGGGAACCGGCGTGCTTCAACACGAGATCACTTTAGCAGACTTGATTGTGAGTCTTGACTCTGCCGCTCCCTGGCTGGGTGACTCTGGGATTGTCGTTCCCTGCAGGGTAGCTATGGAGGCTGGGAAAACTTAGAAAAGGACCTAATTTGTGCCGGCTGTCAGCTGCTGCTGGCTTCATTCATTCTTGCTGTGACTGGCATTCTTTGATTGGTACTGCTACCGTTAGCACCCTGCCTTGCCCTTGTAGATGACTCTCCCCAGCCCTTTGTGAATTTTTTGTTTTAAGACACAGTCTTGGTTAAGTCATTAAATTGCCTAGGCTGGGCTCAAACTTGCCTCAGCCTCCCAAAGGGCTAGGGTAGCCATGTGTGCTGGTCGATACATTGTATCAATCTGAGAGATTTAGAAGTTTAACTAAGTGACTCAGCCAGGGTGCTCACTTTGTAAACATCCTGAGCCTGTGCAAGAGGAGGGCACCGAGACAGTGTGAGTGCTACCCCTGCCCTAGCGGGTGGCAGCCTGCATACCATATAAGAGAGGAAAAGAGCCTTACTTTCCCGCCTTTGTTCATACTGCTTTTGCTGTCTTCTGCCACCTTGAAAGTGTGGCCCCTGTGCCCTGCCACCCTGCCTTGGAGCCAGCTGATTATAGACTGAAACCTCTACAAACTGTGAGCTAAATAAACCTTTCCTCCCTTAATTCTGAGGGCCGGGTATTTTGTCTCAGGACAAGAGAAAAGTAACCACCACACCGTGCGCCCACACACTGGCCCTCATCCTTTCCTCTGCTTGTTCCCACTGGCCCCCTGGCCCAGGCCGTCCTCCTGCCCTCTCCTCTACCTCTGTGACTCATTTGCACATTGCTCATAACTCAAAAAGAAATCAAAAAGATCTGGGCTCTGTTGAAACAAGAGCCTGGCACCCTTTGACCCTGATCTGCCTGGGGAGGTGTCCTGAAATTCCCTCCCAGGGCGGCCAGAGCAGCTGCAGGACTGGAGGCCCAGAGCCTTTCTTCCGCCCCCTCTGCCTGAGACTGGAACTCAGCGACAGAAGAGACCATGGGCCTTGGCTCGGCGGAGCGGCCCCACTGAATTCCTCCTTTGTGACACAAACATAGCTCTGCTGGTTCCTGGTGAGTGGAGCCGGACCCCTTTCCCAATTATGTGGCTTGGTGAGACCGGTCAGGTGACCCTGATGGCAGGAGCAGGGCCAGGCTGGCACTTGGCCTGAGTAGCCGTCCTCCCTCTCAGGCCATGGACCTGCCAGATGCTTCTGGGTCTCTACCTCGAGAGGGTCCAGCTCTGACCCTGGTTTCTAAACCATGCTCTGCAGTTTTTATGATTCAAGGGAGGAAGCAGCCGCGGAACGCACAGCCAGCAGCCCTTGGCCATTGGCCACCGTTCAGCCCGGCGGCTCAGCTTTTATTGTTTGTGCTTTTGTTCGTCTGTTTCTGTGCTGGAGATGGACCCCAGGAACTCAAGCACACCAGGCACGCACTCCACCACTGAGCGACCACCCCAGCCCTGAGTGCTCGATCGTATTTGCCCAAATTCACGAAGGCCCACACTGGACCTGCAGCCACCATCCCCCTGGGGACCCAGCAGGGCGGTGCACTTGGTACCCAGAGCCAGAACTTGCTACCCTGGGCGCAGCCCTCCCTGCCACTCTGGCCAAGAATGTGACCAAGTGCAGGGATGGGGAGCCGCCAGCCAGGTGGGAAGAGCCAGGGCAGGTCTGCTGAAACCTCAGACCCCACTAGGGAATAATGATGTGATGGCCATCTGTCCCAGTGGAAGTCACGTTTACTCTGTACACCTTTCCGTGTGGCCAGGAAATCATTTGCAGGCAGATTCAAGATTCGGGTGTCCAGGACCCCTGAGTTTGCTGTCACCGCCCCTCTCCCCTCAATGCCCACCTTAATGGAGAACTTCCTGCCAGTGAGAGGGGATGCCTGTTACACATTTAAACTCACCAGACACACCTTCATTTTACAAATATTTATTAGATACTTGTTAAATTCTGGGTGCAGGGTGCTGGGTGGCAGCGTTTAGCAAGGGAGACAGCAGATGACAAGAACTTTCTTTGAGGGAATCTGTGCTCCCACATGGGAGCCAGGGAACCACAGGCAAAACAGACCTAATCATAGGTGGTGACGCATTGTAACCCATCAAGGGACTGATGCCACCAAGGGACTGAGCAGTGGGGGAACATTTTGCACAGTGATGGGGCCCAGTGAGCCGAGACCCAGGTAGCAAAAGAAGCAGTCAAACAAAAAACAATGGAAGTGCATTTGCAAACAGCAGGGATGGCAAGTGCAAAGGCCCTGTGGCAGGAAGTGTGTAGTGTGGCAAAACGGAACTGAAGCCACTGAGCTAGCAGATAAACTAGGAGAGAGAGATGGGAGCCATGGCCAAGCTGGGGGGCGTAAATCTGTGACAGGAGTTGGCTTTCCATGCTAAGAGTAAGGAATGGCTTTGGGAAGACTCTTACTCTGAAACATTTCAGCCAGTCAAAAGAGTACATACTAAGCATATGAGATTTTCAAGGACTAATATCATAAGGCGGCACCCAAATGTCATTCGGCCCCTACCCTGGTGCCGTGCTTCATTCTTGCAGGTGGCAGTGATTAGCCTGCAGTTCAGGGCATAATCTTTGTCCCTCCTCTAAATAACGCAGGACCACAGCACTGCTCTGCTGGGCTCTGA
Source organism: Dinomys branickii (assembly GCA_004027595.1). Classification (NCBI taxonomy): domain Eukaryota; kingdom Metazoa; phylum Chordata; class Mammalia; order Rodentia; family Dinomyidae; genus Dinomys; species Dinomys branickii. The sequence goes on from PVLD010000009.1 coordinate 420,621, forward strand.
ACTCACAGAGGGGCCAACACACTGGCTGTCTCCTGCAGCTTGCTTTCCCGTGCCTCGTGAATGTGCGTCTGACCCGCCTTGCCTGTGCCCTCCCCCCGTCCCTGCTGCACAGTCCTCCACAGGGTGACACTGTTGCGGCCCCTTTCTCTTGTGAGGTGGCATTTGAGTCACTCGTGCGGAGCCAGCTCTGTGTTCTTGAGATCGACCCAGTTCGATAGCAGGTATGTTCTCCTAAAACAAAAAGTTAGATTCCACCTGCTGGTATTTTGTTGAGGCTTTTTGCTTCTGGGTTGGCAGATAAGATCGACCTGCGCTGTTCTGCTCCTGGCTGGTCCTTTACGCTTTGGCTGTCAGAGTTACACAGTCCTCCTCCAGGGACCAAGCACTGTTTCTGCCTTTCTTCTGGACAGAGCCACAGGAGGGGCTGGTGGACGTTGTCACCAAGACACATCTTTTGGTCATTTTTTTTTTTTGTAACCGGAATCGAACTCAGGACCTTGCACTTGCCAGGCAGGTGCTTATACCACTGAGCTATATCCCCAGCTCATCTTTCTGCTGCCCTCATGTGCAGAGTTTGGGCTCTTTCTCTGCCACCTCTCATGCATCCACTTACTCAACTCCCTCTCTTTCTGGGGTCCCCCAAGCCCACTGGCCTCTCCAATGGATACCTCATGAAATTGAAGTGCTCACAGCTTTCTTAGAACACCGCCTCTCTCTGATTGTTTTTACAGATGGGTCCTCAACTCAGGATTTTAGCATGAAGAGCTGTTTGCGGGTCTGCTGGGAACCTCCGCAGGTGACAACAGGTAGGTCGCTCTCTTAACTGGCTAAGGATCTGTCTTAAGAACCCAGACGCAGGATCCATGTCTTGTCCCTTGTCCCTGGGGCTCTCTGGACCATAAGTCACGAAGATGAGGTTCAATCTGGGGTCTGGAGGTCAACCCGGGGCCTGGAGGCCAGCTCCATTTGAGGGACGGGTTGGAAACCGTGCAGTCCAGATCTTCTAGGCCCAAAATTAGCTTCTTTCCATGTATTTGCAAGGGAAAGAACAACAGGCTAAATATAACCCTGGTGCCGTCCAGGGTCAACAAGCCAGGCCCGAGATAAACGGTGGCCAGCTGGGGCTGTGTTTTCACAGAGCCCAGGGGACATAGCAGAGACCACAGTCTGCCAAGGGAAGACCGGTGCTGGTGGAAAGTTTAAGCCGCTGTTAGGCGCAACCCTGCTGCAAACTCAAAGGACAAAACCTTTCCTCTCACTTTCTCCTCGTGAAATCAACACACAAACACTTCCCTTTTCCACCTCTTATTCCCCTCTATGGGAAAGGAAAGGAAAATCAACCTTAGTCCTACTGCAGAGAGGAAATAACTATGAACATCACGGTGTGTATAATTGGTGTGTTTTGAAACAGAATAGAAGATAGTAAACAGTGTTTCTCAAACCTTCCCTCCATGTCACTCTCCTAAGGAATCTTCCTGTGTAATCTTCTGGGCCACACACATCTGTAATATCCAGGATTTTTCACTTTGTCCCCCCCCCAGAACCAATGTTTGCACCTTCTGTGGGTGATCTCACCCCAGGAAGAGCTTAGGCCTTAGCTGCTTATTGCTCCAGATTCTTCGTGCACATATGCTCACTCCTTATTATAATTTACCTCTGAGGTGTGTGCAAGCCAGACTTCAGCTCCATGTTCTGGTTGTAGAAGCTGAAGCACAGAGAGGTTGAATAAGTGCCCCAAGGTCACACAGCTGATAAAGAACAAACAGAATGAGAACCAGCACCCAGCCAAGCTGCCTGCTGTGTTCTATCCTCACCACCCTACTGTGCTGCTTTTGTAGCACACATTCTGATTGTAAAAAGTTAAAACTCTAGAAATAAATTAGAAGTTCCCCTTCTTCACTCCTCTAGCCCAGAAGCAATCCTTGGTACAAGTTTTTTGTGTTTTGTTTTGTTTTTGAGACAGGGTCTCACTATGCAGTTCAGGCTGGGCTTGAGCTCGCTTTGTAGCCCAGGCTGGCCTCGAACTCCCAACAATCCTCCTGCCTCAGCCTCCCGAGTGCAGGGATGATAGGCGTGCACCACCACGCCCAACTTTGGTACAAGTTTGGAGTGTGCTCAGCTCCCATAGGATTTTAATACACGTTTGTATATTTAAAAAATACCATTTTTTAAAAAATTTAATAAAGTATAATCATCCAGTATTTTTTCCTGTATATTTGTGTGTTAAAGAATTTTTTTAAAATTAGAACTGTACTGAACATGCTGTGGTTTAAATCTTGCTTGACTTTAAAAAGTCCCGCTGGCTGCTGTGTGGCTGTAATTGAATGGGTGTGCATAGCATAATGTATGTAAGCAGCTCTGGATTATTGGCTACTTTAGTGGTTTTCAGCTTCTTGCTACTATGAAGCTGCAGTGAATATTTCTATACTACATCATCCTAAGAAGGTGGAATTAGAGGCAAAATGCATAAACACTTTTTTTTGTCTAAGGCCACAGATGCCATGTTTTCTTCCTGCTTCTTCCTATTCCTGCTGCCCCGGAAGCCCAAACTTGCACACCTGCTTCTCCAGTGCCTTGTGTGGCTCACCAGGCACTGAGATGCAGCCCGAGAAATATTTGTTGGGTGGAAAAAAACAAGGCAGAGACTTCAAGCAGGTACTCAATATTGTCCCAAATATTTGTGGAGGATCTTTTGAGACAGTGTCTCGCTATGTAGTTCAGACTGGCCTCAAACTCGCAACAAGCCTCCTGCCTCAGCCTCCCAAGCCCTGGGATTACTGTGAAGGATCTTTTATCAGAGTGGCTTCATCAGTTTCAGAGGAAGCCTGTGGTTTGATGAGAAAATATCTCTGCAGTGTCAGATTTCGCCTGGCCTATTTCGCTGTCTGTTTGGAAAGACTGGAAGGAATGCCGGATTGAAAACAGGGCCTCACCCCGAAACACTGACTAAGTTTCACTGTTTCGCAAAATTTCCTGCCGTGGGAATAGCTGATGGAGGAGTGGGCAGCAAGAAGCATTGCTTGCACCCCTCGGTGGTCTCTGAAATTGTGCTAACCCAAAGCATCAGGTGACTGATGCCCTGGCTCGCTCAACCTCCCAGGCCTGCTGGCTGCTCCCATTAGCTCAGGGTCTTTGAGCTGCTTCCCGGGAAGAGGGTTTTCTCAGTCCAGCTGGGCACAGAGCTGTGATGAGAAATGTGTAGGTTTCTGCCCTCTTTAAGAAAAGGAAAACTTTTGTAATTCCAGCACTGTGGGAGGCTGAGACAGGAGGATTGCAAGCTTGAGCCCAGACTGGGCAACTCATCAACTTAGCGAAACCCTGTCTCAAAATAAAAAGTTAAAAGGGACTGGGGATATAGCTTAGTTTGAAGGGCCTGGGTTCAACACCCAGTATCACAAAAAGGGAAGGGAAGGGAAGGGGAAGGGAAGAAAAGGAAAGGAGGGGAGGGGAGGTCCCTGTGGCTGAAGGAAAGCTTGTCTTGCTGGGGGACTTGGTCTCTATCCATATGCCAGGTTTACCAATGATGGTTTGGTCACAAGAAGGAAGAGATTTGCCACAATAGCTGATGGGGGCTTACGGGAGCCCCTGCAAGGGCTGCCGGCCTAGGTGTCCTGAAAGGTGTTGGAGGGGGTGCAGAGAAGGGCAGGTGAGAGAGGACAGCGGCAGGGAGGCAGGGGCCCCTTCCTGTGCAGGGAGTGTGGAGCCCACGAGCCAACAACACACTTCACTGCCCAGTGCCCGGCACCAGGCGACCCTGCCGTGCTCTTCCTCACTCCCTCGCTGTCTCCAGTGTGAGGTTTCCTGCGCGTCCTTAGAGTTCATTAAAGCTCACCTCCTAGAAGGAAAGACCTGGCTTCTCCTTTGCACGCGGGGTAGGTGGGTCTCCGCCCTCTGCCGGGGTGGGACCTGGCCCTGCAGACAGCTGAGGCGGTGAAGGCGAGGCCGAGCGGACCAGAGCACCGTGGCTCGCAGCTGCCTCACACCTGGGTGGAGAGCAGGGCCACCGTGTGCACAGAGGCGTCCGTCTCGGGTCTGAGCTGCTTTTTCTCTCTGCTCTTCCCGTCTCCTTGCAGACCTCTCCTCAGCCGCAGCCGTGCCCGTGAGATGCCCGGAGTCTGCGTGGAGCCATCCCTTGAGAGTTCAGCGGATGATTTTATAATGTAGACTAGAGATTTTCCTTAGTGCACATCGAGGACTTTTGCTGCTGCTGCTGCTGCTACTGCTGCTGGTTCTGCTGGTGCTGCTGCTGCTGCTGCTTTTTATTTGTTTATTGTGACCCGGGCCTTGCCCTGCTCTGGCGGACATGATGGCCCAGTCCAAGACCAACGGCTCCCACCACGCACTGACCGCCATCGGCCTGGGGATGCTGGTCCTCGGGGTCATCATGGCCATGTGGAACCTGGTCCCCGGCTTCAGCAGTGCGGAAAAGCCGACAGCCCAGGGAAACAAGACTGAGATAGGCGGCGGTGGCGGCAGCATCCTCAAGAGCAAGACCTTCTCCGTGGCCTACGTGCTGATCGGCGCGGGCGTGATGCTTCTGCTGCTGTCCATCTGCCTGAGCGTCCGAGATAAGAGGAAACAGCGACAGAGCGCAGAGCTGGCCCACATCCAGCAGCAGGCTGGGGCCGCGCCTCACGTCCAGGAGGAAGACAGGTGAGGACGGCCAGGGCCAGACCAGAAGAGGGGCGCACGCGCGCTCTCAGGGGTGACCCCGTGTGAGTGTGGATGGCTTGCCCTTCCTGCTCACTTTGATGAAGACTCTGTAAAATAGGTTCCCGTTTTAGAAAGAACTTGATGCTTCTAGACCAAAGTGTCTCAAATCGTGTGTTACAAATGGGTCACAGGGCTGTCAAGATTGTACCAGCCCCAGAGAAACCGAGCAGGCCCCGGGTGGCCAGGGCCACCTGCGTGGTTACCTGTCCCTCTGACCCAGGGTGCTGTGGACGGATGGTTTGATTCAAAAAGGTCAGGAGCCAGTATTGCATTTGCCCCCACAACTCCCCAGACATGTTTCAAAAGCAGGGGAGGAGTTGGGGACCATGTGAGAAACGCTGAGCTCTCCAGTTTTAAAAGAGCCCTTCTAGGGCTGGGGATATAGCTCAGTGGAATAAGCGCTTGCCTAGTAAGCGCAGGGTCCTGAGTTCGATCCCCAGTACCGCAAAAAAATAAATAAATAAATAAATAAATAAAAGAGCCCTTCTAAGGGGCCGTAAATGCGCCAGACAGAAAATGGACAAAACTTGTAAACAAGCATTCAGCTCATTGAAATGAGTTGTTTAACCTCATGAGTCAAGAGATGCAAACAAAGACACTCATGAAAGGAGAATTCAGAACTGCTTCAGAAAGTGACGAGAACAGTGGGATAATTGCGAGCCTATCATATTGGCCAAGATAGACTCCAGTGTTGGGACATTGTAGGGAAGGTGGGCACAGAGGGAGTGCTGACAGATACAACATTTCTGGGGAGTTTCACCATGGGGGGTGGTTGTAAAGATGCGCGCCCCACCATTCTGATGCTAAGGGTTTATCCACAGGAGACAGTCGCACGTGAAAGGGTTTATAGCAGTCCGTTTGGGACATTGACCCACTCAGTGTGTTCCCAGCGCGCTTATTAATGGGGACCTTGTCACAGCCCCAGGGTCTCTGGTGAGATCCTCTCACATCTGGGAAGTGGGCTCTGGCGAGCTGCACCCAGATACTGGCTGTGGTTCTCTCCAGATGGAAGTTTAGGATGTTTTTATTTTCTCCATTGGATTTTTCTGTGTTTACACTTTCTACAAGCATTTCTTATCTTTCAAGCAAGAGGGGAGTTGTTTTCATGTTGGGAAACTTGAACTCTTCTAGTCGTAAACAATGATTGGTGCTGCCTCAGGGTTCTCTAGAAAAACAGAAGCAGTAGAATAGATACAGAATCACATGAGCTGCTTGTGACCAGTGAGACACTCAGCAAGGCATGGCCAGGCAGTTTGGTCCTGTGAACATCCCACAGCTCACTTCGGTAAGCTAAGACAGCCACTGTGTTGTTAGGTGGAATGGCCTAGGGGGACCATCATCCTGTATGCTGTCTGTCACTGAGCAAAACGTGATGTGGTACCATTGGCAAGCTGGAGCCCCCAGGAGGCCAGTGGTGTGATTCAGCCCATGTGTGAAGGCTGAGCCCCAGCGAAGGAGATAGTAAATTCCCATCCGAGGAAGAAGCTTAAGGAGATGGCCCAGCTCTACCATGAGGCAGGAGACGGGGACAAGCCCTCTTCCCTCCTTTGGTCCGTGTGGGCCCCTAAACAGCTGGCCCTGGGCCCATGCGCCCTGGGAGGACAAATTGCTTTACTGAGTCTGCCCGTTTGATGCACACCTCTTGTGGAGACAACGCTGACACACCCAGTTTAATCTGGGCACCTCCTGGCCAGGCACACAGAATTAATCACCCCACAGGCTATTCTAGAAAGCTTGGGAAATACAAGGAAGGGCTGTCACCCTAACTCCCTGCCGCAGCCATGAACACATTTGGGTTCCTTCTCAAAGGAGGATACAAAGAAACAGACCAGCAAGGAGGGGTCTGAGGTTGGTTGTGAATCCCCTGCAGGTCCTAGAGGGAAGCTTTGACCACCTGTGTATAAAGACATCCTGATGTTTTGGCTTTCCATTTCAACACTTAAATGAGAGTAAGGCTGATGATCTGATCTCTTTGAGTCTTAGGATAAACTTGAAAGGAAAAATAACGCCATAAATTTTATATATATATGTATAAACTTACAGTTCACATATGTGATGTGATTAAAAATATGGTGATTTTTAAATTTTTAAAAAATGTATTCCAGTAAAAGGCACCTTGCTGCTAACCCCCGCACACACAGATACTTCAAACACACCGATCCCATTGTTCTGGCCACTTTCTGAAGCAGGTCTGAAGTCTCCTTTCGTGAGTGTCTTTACCTGTGCTCTCATGGCTGCCTCAAAGTCCTGAATTCAAAACATTTACCTTTCATGGTCGTTTTGGCTTTGGGGAAGAGCCAGAGGTTGCACAGTGACAAACCCAATGAAAAAGGTAGATGAGGAGACACTGTGATATTTTTTTCAACAGAAATGGTAATAAATGTGTTGAATCAATACAGGTCATCGAAGTAGCCACCAAAAGACACTCAGGAAAGATTTCCAAAACTTCCAATGAAAGTGGCAAGATTAATGGGCTAAGTATGTTTCAACATACTTAGGGGAACATTTGAAGGAGATTAAGGGCAATGTACCTTTCATTGAAATAATTTTTTATTTTAATTTAAACATGAGCCCTACCTTTTTACTACATTTTATATTCCTTCTCCACCTGGGAACAGCATTTGGCTTGACATTGGCAGCCATTTCAGAGTTTTCCATGGCCTTTGGCCACAGAACCTAACTGGCCATTGGAGTAACTAGACCACATGACATGTAGTGGCACATGAAGTCTTTAAAGCAAAGAAGGTTTAATACCCAAGTAATAGCATGTAGTGGGTGAAGTGTGGTCTATACCTTCTACCTTCCCCTTTCCTAAAAGTATGGCCAAGTCTCTGAACCTTGATGTGTATTTCCTCATCCATAAAATGGGTATAATAGCAGCACTCGGCTCATGGTGCTGAGAATGTAGAACCAGCCCCTATGACTTAATGTACCTAGAACAGTGCCCAGTTCATCATCACTGTTGGCACACCAGCTTTTATTGTTCCTAGGACCCATTTGGGCTTTAATGGTGAGTGCAGGCTCAGTGCCCACATGGGGTCTGAAGTTCATCTCTTTAGGATTTCTTTTGTTCAGAGTACTGATGAGCTCAGACTTGGGATCCTCCTGCCTCAGACTCCCAGTGTGGTCTTTGGGGCCTTAACTTACTCAAGCACATGATCACACCGTGTCTGTATTTGCTCATACCATGTGTCTGTATTTGCCCACACGTCTGTATTTGCTCACATCATGCCTGTGTTTGCTCCTGCTGTGTGTCTGTATTTGCTCACGCTGCGTATATATTTGCCCACATCATGTGTCTATATTTGTTCACACTGTGTGTATATTTGTTCACACCATGCCTATATTTGCTCATGGTGTGTGTCTGTATTTGCTCACACTGCCTGTGTTTGCTCACACTGTGTCTGTGTTTGCTCACACTGTGCCTGTATTTGCTCATGCATTTGTATTTGCTAACACTCTGTCTGTATTTGCAGCCAAGAGGAGGAGGAAGAGGCCTCCTCGAGGTACTATGTCCCCAGCTATGAAGAAGTGATGAACACAAACTACTCAGAAACCAGGGAAGTGGAGCAGAACCCCAGGCTAAGCGTCTCTCTCCCGTCCTACGAGTCCCTCACAGGCCTTGACCAGACGACCCCCACAAGGGCTGAGGTGGAGCCGAGCCCCTCGAACCCCCCCAACAGACAGAACTCCAAGTTAGCCAAGCGCCTAAAGCCACTGAAGGTTCGAAGGATCAAATCCGAGAAGCTTCACCTCAAAGACTTCAGGATCACCCTCCCAGACAAAAACGTGCCCCCTGTCTCAATTGAGCCCCTGACCCCTCCGCCACAGTATGCTGAAGTCCAGGAGAAGGCCCCTGATGCCCGGCCCCCCGACTGACAGCCCCTCTCTCACTGTTCCCTCTTCCTCCTGCCTCACACGGTCTGCACTGCACACTGTGGTGTGAGCCACGTTGGGCCCAGCAGAGCCCCAGAGGGATTACATGCACTTGGCCATTGGGAAGGGGGATTCTGTGATCGGACAGGACTGAGGAAGGCCCAGGACCCACCGCGGCAGGTGCAGCCAAAGAGGGCTGTCTGGATGCAGTCCAGGTATGGCAGAGACTTCTTCCCATCTTCCTTCCCTGACACTGAATCCATCACTGGCGACATGCTGTGCCTTTGAGCGAGGAAAGGATGCCTCGCAGTGTGTTTAGATTGTGACTGTTGTCTTTTGCTTCTGTTATGACTGTTTTGTTTCCAGAAGAAAACAAGTTGTGCATTTCCTCTCTTTTCCATCCTGAAGTGGGGGGCAGTGCAAGAACCTGGCTCAGCTTTGCCCCCAGGCTGCAGAGCCACTTGGTGCAGAAAGCAGTTGAGTGGAGGGTGGACCCGGGTGACGGCTCTCACGGGATCCCTGATGCTGTCCGCTCTGTGAGGGCCTCAGGCCTGATGAACTGGGGCACGTGATGTGCACAGTGATATCTCACCGGTACCACTTCCTAGTAGTCCTTTTGTGTGTCAGCAAAACAGATGACTGTAGCCCTTTCCCTCCTTCTGAAATGTCATAGGACTGAGCTTTTTATAATAAAATATTTTATATTCAGCACCCTTGGTTGCACAGTCATTTCAGCAGCTCTTCCTGTGCTTACTCAGGCACAGTAGCATTACTAATAGCTAGTTGGTACCAATAGGTGCGGAATACTGGGTATGGGCCACGTGTGGCCTGTATGCTGTCTCACGTCCTCGACACCCAAGCCTGGTACCACTGCCATTCTCGGCCTAGCTCACCAAGACTTGGGGGTGTTTTTAATACTCCCCAAGTCACATCACAATGAGTGGACTTGAGGTCACAGGTCTGGCCCCAGGGCCTGAAGTCTTACTCCACTGTGCAGCTCCAGGTAAAGGACATTTCTATGCAGGCTTTGAATGGGAGCTGTGCCTCCCAAGAACCCATGTGTAGATAGAAAATTCTACTTGTTTCAGCTGCAGCTCTCCACTCTTCCATGCATCCTTCCCACATGCTTCCCTGGGAACTGGCTGGAGAGGGAACTCAGCTCGGACAGTGACTGAGCATGTCCTCCCAGGGGAGACAGTGACTACCGAGCAACGCAGGGAGGGAAGCATCTCAATGAGGAGAGACACCCAGGGACCATGAACTGTGGAGGGAGGGACAGAGGAGAGAAGAGAAGCCTCAGGGCCAGGGCCTTGGCCTTGGAGGGGATCCTGAGTTCAAAGGAACCCTTCCTGATGGTGGCGGGCATGGAGTGAACTGTGGGGCAGTGCCTTCCAGGGAGCCTGGTTGGAAGAGAAAATTCTCAGGCTCTGGAGGTTTCTCCACAAGTTCCCAGCAGTCAGGAGATGAATTCCTTTCTTAATGTGAAGTGGCAGTGACCCTGAGTCTTCCCCTTTCCACATGCAAATACATAACAAGAGGGAGCTGTAGGAATCAGCTCTGGTGTGGATCCCAGTCTCCTGACCCAGGCTGGGCGCACTCTCCATTACTCTCTCTGCTTCTTCCTAACTGTTGGACAAATGGGAAGCAAAAGAAAAGATGTGAACAGAAAGGTCCCAGGAGAGCTGAGAGGCAGTGTTCTAGAAGAGCTGTCCCTCTGGCTTCTGGAAGACACTGGAGGGTCTGCCCAGCCCGGAGCCTCACTGGGGAAGAAAAAGCTTAAGGTTTATGAATGGACTGGTGGCACCCAAGGGGTACCACCTGCTCTCTGGAACATGGAGCTCTCGCCCTGTGTGATAAAGTTTTTGCAGATGTAATTAGATTCAGGATTTGAGAAGAGATTATCCGGGTTATCTAAATGGGTTCTAACTGCCAACCACAAGTGTCCTTGCAAGTGAGAGGAAGATACACACAGAAGAGAGGAGGCAATACGACCATAGGGAGAAAACGGGGGTGCCGGGAGCCCCAGAAGTTGGAGGAGGGAAGGGAAAAGTTCTATCCTAGAGCCCCCAAAGGATGTGTGCAATGATTTCAGCCAAGGTGATGCTGATTTTGGACATCTTGCCGCTGGAGCTGTGAAAGAGCAAGGTTCCGGGATCTCAGGAGCCATATTCGTGATAATTTGGCGGAGTCTCGGTTATTAAAATCAATATCAGCACTTAGCATCAACCATTTCAAGCATTAGTGCAAAGTGCTTAGATGATAACTGATTTACAGCCATGATCCTGTGATACACCCAATACACAGATGAGACCAAGGCAGGCCGAGAGATGCTCAGTCCCCACAACAAAGAATTATCCTATCCCAAAGCCGATGGTGCCAAGATTGGGAAACCCTGCCTTGGACGAGGGCAGCTCATTCACATGGGCAGTGGGACGTCAGCCCTAGAGTTGGGCCTCTCGGTGTCGTCCCCATCGGAAAGGAGCAGGGAGCTGTCCTCCTTGGAGACCAACCTGAGTCTGTCACTTAGCATTTTCAAAAATGTCACTTTTACAAAGACTGTTTTTCTATCCCTCCCATGATGCCAGAATTAAAAATCTAATTCTCCGTGACATGACATAAAATGATTTCCCTTCCTTTTCTCCATTTCTCCATCAACTGCCAACCTACATTTAATGGAATTTTAATAAACTGTAATAACCTGGAATTTATTAACTGTACTGTTAGCGACGTGGGAGAGAGAATGGTTGGTGCTACTTAAAACTCAATTAGACTCTGAGAAATTTTAGGGTATTCAAAATCATACTGGGAACCAATAAAAAGTATATAACAAAATAACTAAAATATAATTTTGAAAGCAAAATTCTGGGTTATAAATCTCAGGGGAAAAAAAAACCAATGTTAGGTAATACAGCACATTTCTCCAAGATAAACTGGGCTCAGCACTATAGAACATTTAGAAATTCTGCTGCAGTGCTTTGAAGACAAAGCAATGTTCTTTATATTTAGCCTTGAAATATCCTATGTCTGAATTTATCCTCAATGATCATGCCTGGTCAAGAAAAATCATTAGTATCTACTTTAAGAAAACACGAAGAGAAAAATAAGATAATAATATGATATAAAACTTTTAATTTTTGGATAAAATCTGACAGCCCATCTGTGCACATAACAGAAGAGGAGTGAGCGCTTGACGTGAACTAGTACACAAACACACCTGCTTTGTCTGATTCGCTGCCTCTTTCAAAATTAAAGAGAAAAGGGGGGAGGTACAGTTTTCTTTTTATTTCTGACAAAGTCAAAGTCTGTTTTAAAATCAATTTCAGGCCCGGGTATGTAACTCAGTGCTAAAATACGTGCCTGGCATGCATGAGGTGCTGAAATCAATACCCAGCCCTGGAAAAAAAGTCACTCAAAATCAAATTCAAAGTACTAATTCATAGACTGACTTTTTAAATAGGAAAGGTCAAGTCATGCTGGCATTTGTCAACAGTAAATTCATTTTCACACGAACTGCATTCAAGTCAGCACAAATGCGGCAGAGAGAAAGATACAGGTACATCTTACAGGAGAAGCTGGAGTCAGACAACAGCAATAACTTTAATGACTAACAGGCCATGTGAAGGTTATTGAAACCATCCACTGAATCCATCAGAATGGCAAAAAAAGCATCAAATTGGAAAAACTTAAGCTTAGATTTTAATGTTTATTTCCTGGGTTAAAAAGCCAGGAAGTATTTTCTAGGTTAAAATAAACCAGGGTTTTATTTTAAAATTTTTCCATTGGTTAAAAGCAGTAAAAATTGCCCATTAATCTTTTTTCCTTAGGCCAATAATAGACAGGTCTCATGAGGCAGGATAAGAGCCAGGAATAAGACCAAAGGGGAAGCAAAGAAGATCAGACCCTTAAGTTCTGTGTGCGGGTTGGAAACAGAACATCCCATGGTTTTACTGTCCAGGTAACCGAATTCTTACACATATCCATTTGTACACGTGATTTCATTGAGCAAACATGGAACTAAGTGGAGTATGATTTTTGTCTTCATGGATTTCTTCAAGTCAGAGTCTCTCAGCTGTGGCACTTGGCACACATGGGTAACACTGATGCCAGGCTAAGGGTGGGGAAGGCCGGGCTGCTCTGGTCACTGTTGGGAATTGGCAGCCTCCCTAGCCGCTCCTCACTACACTGAGGAGCACCCCCCTAAGACAGGGTTTGGATCTTAAACCAAAGCCTGTGTGTTGAAGATGTCACTATGAGCCTGTGGAGATTCGGACCTAGTCAGAGGTATTGAGAGCCCTTCCCAGTCCTCGTCATGGCCCAGGAAGTTTACATTTGTAATCCCACGGAAAATTTACTGGCATTCAGTGAGTTCATTCCAACCTACCACTTCCAGAGCAACCCATGGCGAGATTAAAGACACTAAGACGTATGTGTAGTTATGGGGAGGGAGCCAAGGGCTCCTAGGTCCAGCCACAATGATGGTGATTCAGAACAAAGACCTCAACTCAAGGCCGAACCCAGGTTTTATTTGTTCATGAGGAAAGGAGTGGCTTGAGGATGAGTGACTGTGAGAACCGTGGGAAGTAGGTGAGCACCATGAGGTGGGCTGGGTAGGAGGCCTGAAATCACCTCTGCAAATGCAGAGAGAAGGATCTGCAGAAAAAATAATCTCCGTGACACAACTGAGACAGTATCTAATGTTTTGGGGTCAGTGCTTCAGCGCTGATGTGTAATCTTTCAAGCCCCAGGGAGTCCATAGCCTCTATCTCAAGGCTCAATCCCAGAGGCTCCATCCCAGCCAATAGCATGGAGCATTGGCTCTTCATCCTATCTCATTCTGGCTCACACAAGTGAACAACAGATGGGGTTCTGGGAAAACACATGGGCCCATCTTCACAGACTACCATCAGCACCTCTGTTGGACCAATCTGCCTTGCCTAAAGCCTATTGAAGGGATAGTCAGCTCTGTATATACCAATACCTGGAAACAGGGCCAGGTTCAGCCAAAATGGACGCAACTGCTCCTCTTGTTGGAAGTCACTGGGGAACAAAATTCTCCTACTTGAAAAACCACAGCTTTTAATCTCCTAGGGAAATTTTTCTATAGGGAGAAATAGAAAAAATACAGTCACCTAAATGGCAATTTTCATGTTTATAAAAAAATACGGACCCGCTTTGGGTCACAAGACTGGGAGTAAATAAATAAACCATATGTGAAAATGCTACAGAAAATAGGATTTTGAGCAGGAATATTTTTTATAGTTCATCTTGTCCCACTTCCTTGGATGAGGAAGGAAAATTGAGATAAAGAGATGCTTGCCGAAGGACCACACCAGTGCTATACAAATATCAAAGGTTACTCCTAAATACTGACTGGTTCACACCGGAAAAACAAAGGCCACAGGAGCCACCCTGAGTGGATGCCTGAGATGAGACCGTGTGAACATCAAACCAAATAAAGGATTCAATGGACTGAAACACACCTACATATTTAACCCATATTCCCCATGATATTTTTAAATGCATTAGCCATCTTTTATGTTTGCTTTTTCTCTGAATATTAACTAAAGGGAAAGAATTCACCTTTGATCCTGCCTTTCCTTAAACAAACTGTATTTTATGATTCCACTTATACAAGGTACCAACAGTAGTCAAATTCATAGAAACATAGAAAGTAGAGTAATAATTTCCAGTGACTGGGAAGTGGGAGAAATGGGAAGTTTATGTTTAATGAGTACAGAATTTCAGTTTGTGAGCTGAAAGGTTCTTAAAGATTGGTTGCTCAGGTATGAATACACTTAACACTACTGAACTGTACACTTAAAATGGTGAAAGGTGGTAAAATGATTAAGATATATTTAACAATAAATTAAAATAAAACCAAGATGTTGTTGGAGGAAAACAGGTTTGAGTGAAACTGTACAGTGAGTGGACCAGCCTGTTGGCACTGACCCTGTTGCCACTGACTAATCTTGGCATCACTAAAAATGCACCAACCATTGTAGAACACTAACTCAACATGCAAAAGTCAACACACTCATGATAAAATCAATTCTAAAAAAATTAATCTCATTCACACTAGCTACAAAAAAATAAATACTGAGGAATAAATTTAACCAAGGAACCGGAGGATCTCTACAATAAAACTTATAAGATGTTGATGCAATAAACAGAAGTTGGCACCAAAAACCATAAAGGTCTCCCATGTTCATGGATGGGAAGAATTAATCTTGTTAAAATGTCCATACTGCCTACAACTGTCTATACAGTCAATTTAATTCTTACCAAAATGGAAATGGCATTCTTCACAATAATAGACAAGGCATTCCTAAAAGGTATAGGGACTCTCAAAAGACCACAGATGGCCCAAGAAATTCTGACCAAAGGGAACAAAGCTGAGGGCATTGCAACCCCTGATTTCGCAACATAGTTAGAAGTTATGTGACCAAAGCAACAGGGTACTGGCATAAAAACAGATGCAGAGGCCAAAGGAACAGAGCAGAGAGCCCACAAATACACCTGTGTGTGACTGTCAGCTAGTTTCAACAAAGGCAGTAGGGGCACACAATGGAGAAAGAAAAGTTTCTTCAATAAGTGGTGCTAGAAAACGGATATACAAAAGAAAGACATTAGACCCCAGTCCCTCACTGCTGGAGTTCCACGCTCACAATAGGATGGAGAAGAAAGAACACAGGCTGCCTGTGAGATTCTCTTGAAATCAGGCCTCTAGTTCTACTAGTTTATGGTTAACACAGGAAAGAAAGGAACAAATCGTTGAAACTACAAAGCAACGATCAGCCAAATCTGGGATGAAATATCTTACAGAACCAAAGACTCAGTTTCTCTACCGTATCAGTTGTGCTTTTCAAAGGGAAGTAATGTTACAGAATAGAGAGATTTCAGAGACATAGCCACCAAACACTTTTAGATTTCCATCATATCAAACCCATAGTAAAGGGATGTCTTGTACAGAGTCAAGAGACTATGAGCACAAACTGAGTGTCAAATTTGATATTCAGGGATCATGGTTAGTCGTGGTCATGTTATAAAAGGGGTGATGTACAGAAAAAAAAGAGCCCCTTTCCATTGGGAAGTATTTATGGATGAAATAATCCAGCTTCCTTTAAATTCATCCAAAAAGGCAGAAAAGAGAGATGAAATAAGACTGGGAAAATGCTGAAGCTGGATACAGGGTGTGAGTGGTAAATTATACCTCTTTCCTGTACTTCTGTGCATACTTCAAAAATCCCATAATAAAAGAAAAAGGTTAAGTAACCATCTCAAAATAAAGAAACTGAGAAGCAAGCAAGGCCTTTTGATGAGCCTAGGAAAAAGACCTTTCTCCCGGGGATTGAAAGCTGAGAGGCTGTGACAGCTTTTTCGTGACTACGATACAGAGATTTTTCTGCAGTTGAATCTATGAGGCAAAAGAGGGGCTGAGGATATAGCTCACTGGTGTAAGTGCTTGCCTGGTAAGCACAAGGTCCTAAATTTGATTCCTGGTACAAAAAAAAAAAAAAAAAATTAAAAAAAATATATATATATATGAGGCAAAAGATTGCTAAGAGCAGGGAGAGGCCAAGGCCTGATGACATCACATGGCCCCCTTTTATTTTTTGTAATCAGTGAACTAGTTTTCATGCTGAAGACAGTTTGCGATCTGTCACTCCCCAGAAAGAGACCCTGTGTATTACCCTTAACACATTACGAAAAGCAAACGAACATGGGGGGTCCACGCACACTTGTCTCCTGCCCCACCCTGCAAACTTAACCACACTTCCAGGCTCTATCCCCTCAGCTCCCCTTGACCCCAAGCTCTTCTCCCCTTCTCTTCCTCGTGAAATCCTGTCCATCCCCCAGGATTCAGCTCAAATGCTACCTTTTTCTTAGAGCCTGTGCCAACGCCTCCAAGCCCACCCAAGAAGAACGCTCCCCTTCTCTAGTGCCAGGCCCCTCTGAACCTGGGCGCGATCCTCAACCCTGCTGCTGAGGGTGCTAATTACCCAGAGGCACTTCTGCCCCCTTGCTTCTTGACAGTGATCCAAAGTCAGACCTAGATTAGAAGGGATGATCTTGGAGATCAAGTTTCAAAAAACAATCCTTTCATAGAAGTCAGAAAACATGGTGAAAGATGAGGATCTGGGTGATGGGCCAGAAAGAAAAGAACAGTTGTTCTTGGGAAAAGAGAGCTCCTGTGTTGAGCATGGGGAGGAAGGAGGGAGAACTGAACATACTTACAGGGAATGGAATGCTGAGGAAACCTGAGCAGAAATGTCTAGAGAGGTGCAAGATCATGTGCCGGGAAAGGAAGATAAAAGGTGTGTGCACCAGGAAGGGCCTGAGACTGTAACAGAGCTCTCAGCTACAGAGCCATGGAAACGAGAAAAACATGCAGATAGCCTTACGATGTGGCAAAACCTGCAGAAAGCAAGAGAGGTGACCAGGGACGAGGTCAACTTAACCCGGACCACTGAGAGGTGAGCTGCTCACAGAGAACTTTTCCCCAATGGCAGGTGCCTATCTGCTTGCTCTTGGCAGCAACTCTGGGCTACCATCTCCTCCTGGGATTCACTGTTCAACAGACACAGAGGGCCCCAGGAGGATGGGCAGTGCCCACGGAGCCACTGTGGGTCAAAGGTCAAAGGGAGCCAAAGTGTCAATCCAGGAGCCACCATGCGAGCAGCCTCTCTTCTTACTTTTTAAGCTCAGTCAAGCATCAGAGAGTAGCACACAGTTTTCAGGCCTCCTTCCCCAGGTCTGATGGTTTCTGTAGGTGACAAAACAACTAAACCAGACTACCTCCAGTCACAGAGCTGAAGGGGAAACCTGCCCAAGCACTGGACCCTTTCTAGAAGCACATGGGCTCAGACGCATCAACACCCACCCCCACATCCACTCAGTGGCTCACACTGTCACAGGCCCTCTTCTGGGTCTCCTTGCTCCTAAACTCATTCATTTAATTTTACAAAATTTCATCAAGGGCCAGCTATGTGACAGACACCGCTCCGGGCACCTGAGACGTTGGTGAACATCTCACTGTAGCGGGTTCCAGTTTATATTCTGGTCCTCCAGCAACCCAGAAGTCTGCAGGGGCCGTCTAGGCATTCAGCGTGGCTCTTACATGGCACTGTCCCAAGGAACCCCGGGTCAGAACTGCCCTCTGTAAGGACAAGAAGGAGAATACTATTTAAAAGCTCTGACTGGAATGTTCATACCCTGCTGAAGGAATGGGAGTTGGTATGAAGCACTCTGGAAGAATCTTTGGCAGACTGTCCTAAAGCTGTGGAGGGCATACACTATGCCTCATGACTTCTGGGTGGGTGGTGTGAACACTTTGTGAAAGAAATCCATCAAGGGTACACTTAGGACCTGTGCACTTTCCAGTGTGCATGTTACCTTCAGTAAAGGTCAGGCAAAATGCAGCATTTTGGAGTCAAACATCCAAGAGTGAGTCCTAGAATCACCGCTTAACCAGATAGCCCTGCGTACATTATTTGACTTCTCTGTGCCTCAGTTCCCCCTTATGTAAATGGGTTGGGCTAAGAAGTACATAAAACTATGCGTGACCTGGTGCCTGGTTAGCCTTCATAAATATTTCCTGGTTTTGTTAACCACCTTGCTAAAGGTCACATGTGACTCACAAAATATGGCAGAGGTTTGTCCGGATGCCTAGAAGTAGAATTGAAGAATTGTCCAGGAGAGAATGCTAGGTTCCCAGCTGTAGGAGTCACCTGGAAAGGACCTCAGCCTGTCTCTGTTATTCATTCCTGATAGATCCCAGGGCAGCCAGCCAAAATGACAGGCACGGTTCAGCCACTGGGTTTGCTGAACCCAATGGGTGCACACTGAGACTTGATGCAAACAAAAGCTTTTGTGGGTCTATGTGGCCTGGGTTGAGAAGCAATGGATAGTAGTAGATTGCAAACACACAGAGAGGAGTTCTATGGAGCACACTCCCATCTACAGCTCCAAACGTATTAACCCTTTGAAGCCTCACAGTCTACACTGCCATTGGTTATATTTCACATAGAAAGCCCTTGTGGACCTCATTG
Source organism: Dinomys branickii (assembly GCA_004027595.1). Lineage (NCBI taxonomy): Eukaryota > Metazoa > Chordata > Mammalia > Rodentia > Dinomyidae > Dinomys > Dinomys branickii. The sequence continues at coordinate 439,259 of PVLD010000009.1, forward strand.
CGGTCCAAGGAAGTCCACATTTGTAATCCCAGGGGCAAGTTACTGGAATTGCCATAAGTGATTCCAATCTACCGTTTCCAGGACAATTCGTGGTGAAAATAAAGACACCAAGGCATATCTGTAGTTGTGGGGAGCTCAGGGGTCCTACATCCAGCTAGATCAATGGCTTACTGGAACAAAGGCTCAATCCAGGGCTGAACCTGGGTTTTATTAATTCATAAAGTGCAGAGCGGCTCGGGAATGAGTGACTGTGAGTTGGGCTAGGTCGGAGGCCTGAAATCACCTCTGCAATAAGCAGAGAGAGAAAGATGCGGAAAGAGTAATCTGCATATAAGAGATTGGGGCAGTATCTAGTGTGTTGGGGTCAGTGCTTTAGTTTTGGTGTGTCATCATCATGCTCTGAGATGTCAAGGCCTTTTTCTCGAAGCTCAGTCCCAGCCCACAGCACGGCATCACTCAGCCTGGCTCACACATACTACTTGGGAGCTCTAGGCAGGGCACCACTGCGCTGTGGAATTGCTTTAAAGACCACACAACAGCATGTCAGCTAGACCCGTTTACATTGCTTAAAGCCAACTATGGGGATAAAGACAATCTTAGCCAGCTCTGTCCATATCAATACATGGAAACAAGGCCAGGATTAGCCAAAATGGAGACAAGTGCTCTTCTTTTAAGGAGAGCTGGCCTGGTAGTCCTCCACAACTTCACACGTGAGGGAAATGGGGCACGGACAAAATAAAAAAAAAAAAAAAACCCAAAGGTGGGAGCAGCACAGTGGGTCTGCAGTTTTTGAATGGAACACACCAGATGAACAGTAAAGGAACAGACTTTGAAGACTGATTTGCGGGAGAGATGAATGTTCCAACACAGCAACAGAGGGGCCCTTTCAAGACCAAGCTCTACACTTCCCCATCTTCTGGTGGAGAAAGGACCAGGGCAGCTGCAGAAGGCCTTGGGTACCAGTTACCCTTCGCATGATTTGAAGTTATTTTGTGGCTCTCTGTGTGTATCTGTATATAACCATCAGTACTTGCTAAGCTTACATGGCCGGATTCACAGGCTCGGGACTCTAGTGGGCCTTCTGCTCTCTGTCATCTGTCACCCTGCACAACTGCCTGGCTATTTTCTGCTCTTCCACTCTGTCTCCCGAGCCTAACTAACATGATACACTCCGGTAGTATGAGGATGGCAGGAATGAGGAGAGAGGGTGAAACCCAGCTTTTCAGATACAAGCTCCCTCTCCCACAGTAGAGGCCAATGGAGTGTCCCCAACTCTCCTAGCTGGGGCTGGAGTTGCAGTCAGGACTTATGTCCTGTTGCACTGCAACGGCCACAGAAGGAGCACCGGGCAGGTCTCCAGGGAGCACAAGATAGTCCAGGGAAGGTAGCTGGGAGGAAATGAATTTTTGTGAGGCAGGAAGCAAGCCCAGTGCCCTATATCAGGCAGGTGGAATGAGCAGCAGGTCTGAGCTGCCCCCTCTCAGCTTATGGCTTCTTCTCACCTGCGTGGGCCCTGCCTGGGCCTTTGGGACAGCCAGGAGCTCAGCCTGCTCAGAAGTGAAGGGAAACAGGTGGCATCTTGTGGTTGTGACAGCTGTCACCTGTAGCCCCCCAGGGGAAATACCTTCCCTGCTCATCAAAAGATGCTGCTCGATTTAAAATGGGGTTATGTCCCGATAAGCCCATCATAAATCAAAAACATTGTAAGTAAAACATGCAGTGAATGCACCAACCTCACAGCTTAGCAACATCTTACACCAGTGGTGATGTTTGGTAAGTTATCCCAGTCTTTTTAAATGAAAGACAACTTTTCCACTGACAGGTGTAGGGGTGGATGGTTTTGCAATGATTCAAGCGTATTACATGTATTGCACTTTATTTATATGGTTATTACTTTAGATTTTCATGAGGGGAGCACAACCTACACCCCCTGCACACACAGTTCCCAGGAGGGTTTGAGCTCCTATCAGAATCTAATTTGGACACCAATCAGACAGGAGGTGGAGCTCAGGCAGTGATGTGAACAATGGAACGGGACTGTAAACGCAGATGAAGCTTTGTTCCCTCTTCCACTGCGCACCTTCCGCTGTGTGGCCTGGCTCCTAGCAGGCTACCAAACAACCAGCTGATTCTCCTCATGATCATGTGGTGGATTGGGAGCTATGACCCACTGCCACTGCCCAGCATCAAGAAAGAATCAGGGCTGGGGGTGGCACTTAGTGATAAAGTGCTTGCCTAGCACGCAGAGGCCCTGGGTTTGATCCCCAGTGCTGCACAGAAACAGAGACAGAGACACAGAGAGACAGAGACATAGAGAGAAAGAGAGTATCACACTGCATATCCCATCACCAGCCTGGGGAAAGACCAAACTTCAAAATTTGAAGTAGGTGCCTACTGAATGTATTATCACTTTCACACCATCATAAATTAAAGAAAAAAAATCATTAAGATGGAGACCTATCTGCACATTCAAATCCAGCCAGATTTTCTAGGTGGAGCGCCTTCAGGTACCTTCTTCTGCTTCTCTGAGCTTTATTTTCCCTGTGAAGAGGGGTGATTATTTTACAGACACAATGATCAAGTCACTATTCTGGGCGCTTCTCCCCCATGCAATTACAGCAAGGATTAAATGAGAAGATCCACGTGAAGGATGGAACCAGGGCCCCCAGATTGGAAGCCCAACTAACATGACTCACTCCGGTAGTGTGAAGATGGTGGGAATGAGGAGACAGGGTGAGAACCCAGCTTTTCAGATACCAACCTGATTGTACCCGTCTCACAGTATGGCCTTGGTGACCACCCAGAGCTCAAAAAAGCAGCTTGATTACAAGCACCACCAGGGAGCCCAACTAAACTAGATTTCTTTTTCTTCTGAGCAGTATTTTTAATACACCATCATTATTTTAGTGCAAGGTAGAACTCTCTCAGCCCAGAAAACAATATCATAAAACCCTATCATCGGGTGTTTTATTTTGTTTCTGAAACAAACACAGATTACACAGACTTGGGTTTGGAGAGTTTGACACACCCAGGAGATAATGGGGCACCCTGGCAGAAGGCGCATCCAGTCAGACTTGGGCAATTTCTACTCCACTGGCTCTGAAAGTCAGATCCTCATTTCTTCCTTGAGAGATCAGTTGAGGACATCATGGGGATATGCAAAAGCTGGCAGGGCAGGAGGGCTGTTCTAGCTCTTGGCCAGCTGGGGTTCCTGGGGTCTGTCTAGGAGTGAACAAGACTGGGTCCTGGGCACACGTCCGTGGTAAGAATTTGCTACAAGCAAGTATAGGGGTGGTACTAGGGGAGGCAGGTGGAGCTGGGGCAGCCGCTGGCCGGAGACTCCGCTGGCCTGGCGCTCCCCTCGTCGGTTTCCATGATGTCTCCTCTATGGCCTCCTGGTTACCATAGGTCAAGTACACCAGCGTTCATTTCTCTTACAAAAGTCTCCTTTTCCTTTCTTGGGACCCCTCCTCTGTACCTGCCTGTGGCGTGTGGTGTTACGGGGACGGTCCCAGGTTTGTCGGCTCCAGATGGGGACGTGAGAGCGTGGATTTGTTCATTGTACCGACGCACCCTCCTCTTAATGCAGGTACGCTGGACAGGGCTTTCTAGGGGACAGTGACTGGTGCAGTCAATTGTGGGACCACAGTCTGAGCTTAGAGGTACGGGGGATGTTCACAGAGACAAAGAAAAGGAACAAAAGAATGAACAAAGGTCTGATTTAACAGGGAGGGCGGGCCAGTAGGGCTGTGGGTTTGGAGATAGGCTTTCCCCAGCACAGAGTCCTGCATCCCTCTCCGATGCCCTCTCCACTCCTTTCTTGCTCTAAAAGTCCCTGTGAGGTTCCCTCTGTGCCTTGGTTTCCCCATCTGTGGAATGGGGCAGGCTCAGAATGTCTGGTGCACAGGGCAAGAATAGACACCCTGGATCTCCACGTGGGTACTCCAAGCCGATACTCCACGGAGGCCCCGCCCCGCATGCAAGGCCCCGCCCCTCGCCTGCAGGCCAAACCCCGTGGCGTTGCCATGGCGACGCGCGTACACAGTCCTGGCGGCTGTGCGGGGTTCCAGCTGCGGGCTGGAGACTCCCCGGACCCGGCGGCCTCGCCCCAGAGCGGGCCGGCTGGGCTCTCGTTGGAGGACAGAGCGCAGGCTTCCTCCTCTTGCCAGGTGAGTGCGGCGGCCCCGCCCGGCCGAGGGGGCGGACCAGGGAAGGGACCCGCCCCGGGAGGACGCAGGCTAGAGGGTGAACCTCCGGCCCCATCCTCCCAGATCCCGGCTCCGGTTGCCAAGGCCTCGGGCCAGGTAGGATGTCCAGGCGGCTACAGCTGGGATTGAGAGGAGACGCCCCTGCAGCCTCGGTTTTACGGAGGACACCCACTCAGTGGCCAGAGAACCCTCTGTCTTCCCACGGACAACTTCGAGGAACTCCAGAGCCAGTCAGACCTAGGAGCCCTCAACAGAAATTTTCCTCCTTACTACACAGTTCAGCTCTGAGCCATCTGTGGCCCGGGGGCTGCAGAGCACTGAAGCACTTTGGCTTCACTATATGCTTGGCGCTGTGTGGCGGCAAGTAAGAGCTGATTTGCAGTCTAACACTTTCAGGTTGCTTTCCAGTGTTCCCAGACAGGGCTAGCTTAAAATGGGGAAATGCTGCCTAACCCAGACAGCTAAGGAAATAGACTTTGAGTTTCCCACCTGTCGTATAGGGCAGACCCAGAAAGGGAGAAATGGAAGGAAATGTCTTGTGTTGAGGCTGCACTGAGATTCTCGCAAACATCACTCTGAGCGCCCATTAATCCCGTCAGTATTTGCTGCGTGCCTGGAAGTGTTAGGCCTGGCAGCTCCGGAGGCTGGAGATGGAGTCATAAGCAAACTCTGAGGAATTGCAGAGGCTCCCAGACCTCACCTGCAAGCTAACAAGCTTAATGGACGCTGGCGGAGACAAAGGACCGTACTACTCACTGCAGGGCAGGCAGCGCGAGCTTCACGTTTCATCGGCCCCCTCATCCCCGATCCCCAGTGCACAACGGCCCAAAGAGATGCTGCATATCCAGAGTCTGGGTCCCAGCTGAGGCTGGGTCCCAGCTGAGGGAGCCCCAAGCTCAGGGAACCCCAGCCTTTTAAAGGGGATGCCAGCAACCTTTGGTCTCACTTGGACATGGCTTCATCAGAACTCAGTGAGATGAGTTCTGGTCAACGTTTTAAACTTTTGAGGTATTTGTCTTTGAGAGCATGTATAGAAGTTATTTTGCAATGGGTCAAGGTATAAAATGGATAGATAAATAGATCTAGGAGAATATACCACAGTGCTGACTGTAGAATCTAGGTGGTGGGTAGATAGGCGTTTCCTGTCTGTTTTTTTGAGTGTCTCTGCAACTTTGACATTTTCACAATAAAATGCTAAGGAAAAATGTGTGCAGGGCCCTGATCACATGGCCCAGCTATAATCTTGATACTGTGCCTTTAGAAGTCTTCTTCTTCATTCTAACTAAATATGTGAAAAATACTGTCATTGAAAAAGAAAGTATCAGGTAATGCCCTCTTTCTCAGTGACTGACTGACTCTTGGCACTTTAAACTGTGTGGAAGGATTCCTTGCACTGGAGTTCTGGAAGTCCAAGTTCACAACAGCCAACAATAGAAGTAGTACAAATGTGTGTCTGCTGTGTGCTAGGCACCACTGTAGCACTGAATCACCACAAACCCATTTTGCAGATGAGGAAACTGAGGAACAGAGAATAATTAATACACCCAAGGTCACAGAGCTAGTATTAGTGGTGGGTTGAATATTTGGCATATCTGGTAGCTCCATCCAATGCAAGGTGGACAGTGATCATTAGCGAAAATCACTTTGCAGTTGGCATGTTCTAGTTTTGTGTGCTTGTGAGTCCTGAGTCCTTTAAGAAGCTTGATGATCAGATCCAAGTTCTTCTATGTGCGATGTCACTGTTAGAAAAGATGGTTTCAAAAAGATGTGGGACTTGTCGTGGTCGCTGTCAAGCTCATCTGTGCCCTCCTGTCTCTGCGGACCTCTCCCCATAGACCTAAGCTATGGTTACTTCATTCATTCTACATCTGATATTGCTGAATGATTAAGAGGACCGAGTTTTTCTGACCAAATTCTTTCTGAAAACTTTGCCTAGGGAAAGCAGAGAGGATGAAAGCCTATCTCAAGAGCGCAGAAGGCTTTTTTGTCCTAAATAAAAGCACCACGATTGGAAAGCATGAGGATTCAGACCTGGTGTTACAGGTAAGACCTCTCTGCAGCGGCTCTGCAACACCCCCCAGGCCCTGCGCCCTCCCCCAGCGCTTAGCACTGCAGGGACTCAAGTCTCTGGAAGCACAACAGCCACACTGGCCGGCACTCACATGCTTTTTGTGCCACCACAATCACTTGTCAGAACTACTGCATTTCCTCGCAGTGCACAGAGCTCAATGCAGAGGGCGAGGTACACTCTGGCCTCTGCTGTTGTCCCCTCCCAGTGGCTTCCGGGCTGACCGCAGCCTCTGTGGATTGGGCTCCTCGCCCTTTTCAAAGCCCTTGGGAGCCCCGCAGTGCAGCCCTGGACTTGGTCCCAGCACCCTTTGATTTCATTGCATTTTCAGACTTAGCTGTGGTTTGGTCCAAAGCTTCAGCTCATTGACAGCCAAAGAAGCTAGGAAGAAAGAATGGAATAATAAAAACAGTGTTCTTGTGCTTTTTAAAATATTGAAACGAGTTAAAATATTAAAGTGGAAGGAGACATGCAGTGAGTGGCATTTCTTAACTGGAAAGGTCTTGCTTAAACCTCACTCAACAGACGTTTTAAGATTTTTTTTAAAAAAATGTTTGAAATCATTACAGATTCACAGGAAGTTCCAAAAATAGCAGAGGGAGAACAAGGGTTTGCTTCCCCCAAATCCTTACATGTTTTGTGACTGTGACAATAGAAACACTAGAAAATTGACTTGGATACACTGTGTGTGTGTGTGTGTGTGTGTGTGTGTGTGTGTGTGTGTGTGTTCTGTGTCATTCTGTCACATATTTTGAGTTGTGGGCAGAACAGCACTGTTCCATCACCAGAAATCTCCCTTGTGATCCTTCTCTATACTCACAATATCTCCCCCCACCACCTTCCTAACTCCTGGCAGCCACTAATCTGGTCTCCCTCCTGTCATTTTGCCATTTTGAAAATGTTCCATGAATAAGACCATACAGCATACGGCCTTTTTGAGATTGGAGGTTTTGTGTCTCTTTCCTTGAGCCCTGGAGATCCGTTTAGATTGTTAGTGTATTCCTTTTTATTGCTGTATAGCGTTCCACGCTGTGGATGTACCAGTGTTTCTGTAACCATTCATGTATCCGACGACATTTTGATTATTTCTAGTTTGAGATTATTACAAGTGAAACTGCTATAAATAATTTCATAGAAGATCTGGACTGAGTATAAAATTTCATTCCTCTGGGATAAGTGCCTGCCTGGAGTGTGATGGCTGGATTATATGGTACATGTGGGGTTGATGTCCAAAGGAAACACTAGACCATTATCCGAAGTATCTGTACCATTCTACATGCCCATCAACAGCATATGAGACACAGTTTTTCTCTGCATCCTCACTGCCAGTGAGTGTTGTCTCCATTTTTACTTGAGGTGTTCTAGTGAGCGTGTAGTAATATCTCATCTGTGTCTTCATCTGCATTTCCCTAGTGGCTAATATACTACTGCTCTCTGCTGAAGTTTTTTTCATGTCCTAGGCCCATTTCTTAGAGTTTTGAGTTTTTTACTGATAAGTCTGGACAACTCCTTACCTAATTTAGACCTGAGTCCTTTGTCAGATATAAGGCTTACAAATCTTTTCTCCCAGGCTGTAGCTTGTCTTAATTTTCTTAAATGGGTCTTTCACAGAACACAACCTTTAACATTGGATGATATTTCACTGTGTTGCTTTCCAATCCAGCTTATCGCTTTTCTTCTCTGGGTGGTGTGTTTGGTGTCCTCTTCGTGGACATTTCACCAAGTCCTTGACGCTGAAGATTTTTTCCTATGTGTTCTTCAAGTAGTTTTATAATTCTGTATTTTGCAGTTAAATCTGTGGACCACTTTGAGTTAATTCTGTAAACAATGTGAGGTTTAGGTCAAGGTTCATTTTGTGTGTGTCACACTATGTATAGCCAAGTTGTTCCAGAACCATTTCTTAGGAAGAACACCATTTCTACATTGAATTGCTTTTGCACTTGGTCAAAATCGTTTGGCCATACTTACGTCCCTGCACAAGGATGTTTTTTGAGTCCTCTGTTGTTACACTGACCTGTCAGATCCATCCTGTGGTATGACGCAGTCTTGCCTACTGTACCACATGTCTTAGATAGAGGGTTCCTCCATTTTCTTTTTCTTTTGCAAAATTGTCTTACTTAATTTAGTTTCTTTGCTTTTTCGCATTTTTTTAGAATAATCCTGTCTATATTTATAAAATACCTTGCTGGGGTTTGGGTAGGAATTGTATTTGAAACTATGTATCAGTGTGGGAAGAATTGCTACCTTACTGTGTTGACTTCCAATCCATGAACATGGTATGTTTTCCATTTCTCTAGGTCTTCTTTAATTTCTTTCATTGGGGTTATGTATCTTTCAGCATACAAATCTTCTCTTGTTTTGTTAGATTTACACTTAAACATTTCTCACATTTTGTTAGTTATGGTAAATTGTATTATACTTTTCACATTGGTGTCCACTTGTTCATTGCCAGTATATAGAAATAAAACGTAATTGCTTTTTGTATGCTTACATGGTAACTTGCAACCTTCACTGAACTTCCTAGAAGCATTTTTGTAGCTCTCTTTGGATTTTATATGTAAATAACCAGGTCATTTGCAAATAAGAAGAGATTTATGTTTTCTCTTTTTAACCTGTATATCTTTAGCTTTCTTCTCTTGCGCTGGTGCCCTGCTTAGGATTGCCAGTACTTGGTTGAGCAGGCGTGGTAAAAGCACCATTCCTCTTAGGTTTATTTACCATGTTCCTGATTTCAGAGAAAAACATTCAGTCTTGTGCCATTAAATATGATGTTAACTATAGGGCTTTTGGAGAATTTCCTCATCAAATGGAGAAAGTTCCCCCTATAGCCTTAGTTTTTGGACAGTGTTCATTGTAAATTCAAAAGATTTAAAAATAATTCAACGTACCTCCCCTTGAGATTCTCATCCGTGATACGTTATCCCTAAGAGGACACAACAATCGTATTAAGTGCGCAAAGCTGAAAAAACAAAGGAAAAGAATTGCAGTTTCTTCTTACCATGATAAGGGATCGATGGATTTTACTTCCCGTCTGTCCAAAGTGGAAACAGGCATCTCTGTGTTGAACCTCAGTATGCTATTAGGAAACAGTAACAATTTTTAAAGGCAGTCTTCTGGGATAGGCAGATCTGAGCTTGCATCTCCTTAGGCCATTTTCTGGCTTTGTGACTCCAAGCAGTTTGCTTAATCACTCTGAACTCATTTTCTCCATCTGTAAAGCACTTACCTCTCAGGGTTGTTGTGGGGATTAATTGAGAAAATGTACATAAAATGTCTGGCACACGGTGCTGAGTAAATGACACTGTGATCATTGTTATGGTCTCAGAAGACGAGGCAGAGAAGAATTCTCTGGGATTACAGGGTCAAGACAGACAGCCATTGATGCTAACAAGCTGTTTGGGAAAGGGAACTAACAAGGACAAATATATACACAGAAGTGGAATTGTGTTTATGGTATAAAACTGATTGCTTATTGTTCCTTGGCTTAAAAAGGAAGTCAGTTGTTCCAGCTGTTGCAACACCATTTCTTGAAAAGACCACCACTCCCCCATTGAATGTCTGTTGCACTTTTAAAAAGGAAGCTATTGCTGTCAGCGGTGGTCACATTGATTAGGAAAAGAATCAATTGAATTTCCAGAAACACCAACTTCCACTGGCTTCTGAGGCAATGGATGACCCAGGGGGTTGTCAGGTGCTTTGGGAATGGACTTTCGATGGGTTCTTACATCTCTGTCTTGGTTACTTTTCTCTCATTGCTGAGACAAAATGCCTGATGCACAAAATTAAGGAAGGAAAGGTTAATTTAGCTCACGGTTTGTAGAGGTTTCAGTCTGTAATCAGCTGGCTCAAAGGCAGGGTGACAAGGCAGAGGGCAAGAGTTCAAAGTAGCAGAAGACAGCAAAAGCAACAAGAGCAAAAGGGGTGGGGAGTAAGCTTCTTTTCAGAGCAAAAGGGGCAGGGAGTAAGCCTCTTTTCCTCACTGTGACCCTTGGTTGGGGGTAGCACTCACACCATCTCTGTGCCATCCTCCTACACAAGCTCAGGATGTTTACAAAATAAGGACGCCCCCTCCCCCTCTGAGTCACTTAGTTAAACTTCTAAACTTCTCAAGTTGACAGGATGAACAGCGTCCTAGAACAGTAAGGGCGTGTCCTCTACACCCTGGGATGTAGAACTGCTGGGTTACTTAGTTGAGCTTCTAGACTTTTCAAGTTGACACAATGTATCGACCATCACCTTAGACACAACCTCTTCTCATAGTTTACATTGAGTCGGGGAGGAGGTGTAGGGAGACAGGCCAGTTCGGAAGTTCTGACATCTACAAAGGTGGCAGCATTTTTCAGAAACTTGACCCCCCTGCTGACCTCATTGGGCCTTTCAGATTAATCTCAAAGTCACGCTTGATTAACTGTTGGGCCACCAATAATCAGTTGAGTATTTGTGCTGTTTATGCCACTGAAAATCATTCCACTGTAAAGTTAAAAAGCCAAAATAAACAAACAAGCAAAAAACTTGAAATTATGTAGCAGTTACTCTTAACAACAACAACAAAAAGATCATTTATTTTATTGGCCTGGGTAAACCCTGAAGAATAGGGAGCTGTGTATCTAACAATTTATATTTGTTGGCCAGGCTCAGATGTTGATATCATTGCATTTTGACAACATTTACATTTTCTGATACAGGATGAAAATAAGTCACTTGTAATTCAATGACCCAGGGACAATCAAAATGGTTTATGGCAAGGTGCACCCTCAGGGCTTTTATTTCCAGAAGAGAACCACCTGGACCCATGTTGTCATCCTTGTTATTAACACTGTGCCATTGTCTTTCACTGCCCCCCATTTCTCAGACATGAGGGTTCATCAAGATAACCACAAGAGATAAAGATGTTGAGTCAGTTCAGGACATCAAGACAGGCATGACAGAGCAACTAAAAGACACTTAGGAAGGAAGATTTCCAGGACTGCTTCAGAAAGTGGCATTGACTGGGTGTGCTGGCACACTCCTGAAATCCCAGCACTCAGGAGGCTGAGGCAGGAGGATCCTTGTGAGTTTGAGACCAGCCTGGACTACAAAGTGAGCTCAAGGCTAGCCTAAACTGCATAGCGAGACCCTATCTCAAAAAGACCCCCCCCAAAAAAAGTGGAATAAATTACGGGCTAAGTGTGTTCAAAGCAACGAGGAGTATTCTGAGGGATTAATGTGTCTCTTTTACTATAATACATTTTTAAAATTGATGCATTCATTATATTTTTGATCGCACCTCATGTTCTGTACATGAGCTACACAGAGCTGTGTCAGCTTTATGGTATAGGAACTACTGTTGTCGCTGTGAGCCTGGTTCAGAGGTGTAGAAAGGCACTTCAAAAGGTTAACGTGCCCCAAATCACACAGCTGGCCAGAGCTGGCGGGAGATGAGTCGCAGACCTGGGACTGTCTGCCTCGAAGCTTTTCGAGAAGGAACACTGGATACACTCGGTTCGGGGAACTTCTAAAATCTGTGTATCTGAAATGCCCTGTGAGCTCATCGAGCTCATAAGGGAGCTAACTAAGCCAGGGGAATTCCAGACTTTGGAATCCTCCGTGAGGATTAACAGAAACTCGGTGAAACGGATTCTGAGATGAATTTTCTCTTGATCCCCATTAGGGCCCCACGCAGAGGTGGCGCCCTCTCCTGGGCAGTCAGGGGAAAGAGGAAATTGCCTGGCTGCTTCTCGTTTTCCGCGTTGAGGCTGCCTGTGCTGGGGATAGAGCCCTGCCTGGGGTGCCAGGGACAGGTCCTCAGAGCTGACCAAGCTTAGCTACAGACAAGCCTGGCACAGCGGGGCGGGAGCGTATGCCCGGATGTGAGGACGGGGCTGGTTTGGAACATGGAACATCCCCCACGGAGCAGGGAGCAGACGACCTTTGTTATTTTGGGAGAGGACATTGGGAGCAGCAGATCTGTAAGTGGCAAGTGCGTGACTGCGGCTTGGATGGCCCGTGGGAGCCTGGCTCTGCCCTGCTGGGCCTGAGTCCCGGCGAGCAGGGTCCCACCCTCCATGTCACTGTCTTTCTATGTGGGTACAACAGGGACAGATGCAATAATTTGTGTCATCGTGTCATGAGGCACTGCTTCCAAGAGTTTAGAATGAGACCTGGTAGGTGGTGGTGAAACGTGACAGCGAACTTTGTTTATTGTATTGTCTTGTATTGAAAACATCAAAAACGTATGAGCTCACCATTCTGTAGGTCAGGAGTCTGGGTGGACTCAGCTGGGTTCTCTATTCTGGGTCGCCCAAGGCCAAGGACAGGGTGGCCCCCTTTGTCTTCACAGCCGGCAGCAGGGGCTCTGCTTCCCGTCTCTCTCACCTCCCTCCCCTGTGACACCTCTGTTGGTCTGGGCCAGAGTCGTCTCTAAGGTTCCATGTGGGCAGCTTAGCCCTGTTGGGTGGCCCAGGGCAATCTCCCTGTTTTAAGACCAGATATGCACTCTGTCCCACACCCCTGTTCTTTTGAAGACTGCTTTTCTGTGGTTGTTGCTTTACATCCTTTCCTGTGGGATGGGTTGGCCAGGGACCTGAAGATGAAAAGAAATGTACGGAAACACACACTCTGAGAATATTACTGAATGGTGTCTTCAGTTACTCCCGTGCATGAAACAGTTCGTGGAGGAGCTCATTTTGGCAGAACAGGAAACAAACAGGTCCAAGGCCGCAGGGCTGGGAAGAGGCAGAGGCAGGACTTGAACGCAAAGCTTTCTAGGTCCACAGGCCCAGCCTTGGTTCATGATGGCGAATGTTTCCAGCTGTTGTGTGCACCCAGGTATTCCTCTCGGAGCTTCTCTATGTGCCGCCTCCTTTGATCTTCACAGTAACTCACAGGGCTGTTCTGTTATTATCTGCCTTTACGGAGCAGGAAACTGAGGTAGCAACAGAATGGGTCCCTTGCCCAAGGTCTCCCACCTAGGAAGTAGGAGAGCCCGGCTGTGAGCCGAGGCCACTCACCTTGAAAACAGCCTCATGATGGCCACCTTCTCCTGCCTCCCTAACCCCTGGGCCACCCAGCCACAGGCCCCGCTGAGCATTCCAAATGCCACTGAAAGGCCAAGAGATGGAGAGCCCCAGGGAGGCCAGGAATACCTTCAAGGCAGTTAGACCGTCGAGGCCCAGGATGGGGACAGAGAGGCATTTTTAGGGCAGCACGAAGGAGGGCAGGTTCCCTGGTTGGATGGAAGCTGCTAGCAGTGAAGGGGACCCTGAGGGGAAGGTGGCTGCTGAGCAGGAGCCAGAGTGGGGCCAGGGAAGGGGTAGGAAGGACCTGCTGAGCTCTGGGCGCTGCAGGAAGGGCACTCAAAGGTCATATCTGGGAGCCCTTGTTCCTGGGAAATACAGGTCCTGGCAGGGAGCAGAGGGCACCCTTGGGGTATGAAGTGTCTTAATAAAGGGGCACTTGCAGAAGACACGACTAACTGTGCAGTATCTGGATCTGACACGAGCAGGGGGCTCCTGGACCCCAAGGAACAGGGAGGGAACTTCCTGGAACCCGGAGCCCAGGAGGGCTGGGTAGAGAGCCACCCATGGGAGCTGTGGCCTCTGTGGCGGGCTGCCGCCAGCCCCTGGGAACACCACAGTGAGAGAGCGGGGAACAGACACCACGCCTCTCCTCCCGCTCCAACCTCTCATCTCCCAGGGGCCAAATTAAGCCACAAACCAGAAGGCCAGGACCATGGAGGCTCCACGCAGGCCACCGCCCTCCTGGGGCTGAGGACACAGGAAGAGGAAGAGAGCGAGGCCTTAGGCAGACGTTAGTGAGTGGGGTGAGAGGGGCCACCGCCCAGGGACCTGGTGGCTGGGGAGCCCTAGGTGCACAGCCCAGGACACGAACTGGCCCAGGCTGGGTAGAGCAGCAGGGTGGAGGGCGCTGGAGAGAGGAGGAGAAGGACTGAAGACAGCGGCTGCAGGAAGAAAGGGGAGGAGGGCGGGAGGAGCAGTGGGGAGCGGTGCCGCCAGGAACCAAGGAGACAGGGAGGAAGGGGGAGGAGAGGGTCACAGTCTCGGGGGGCTTCTGAGTTCTCCAGACCCGAGGTTGAAGACTGGCCTCACAGAAGGGTCCAGATGCATCGTGATCTTTGGCAGCAGTGGCTCAGGGCGGCGTTGTCTGCCCCCAGCGCTTGGAGAGGGTGTGTGTCGGCAGTGGATGTTTCAAAGTCTCCGTATTGCATGGACTCACCGCACACTTTTATAAAATATTTAAGATACACAAGATGTAAAATGCATTTGTTTTCTGTATCCAGCTCCACTCCCTCCCTCTCAGTGCTAAATCAGTCTCTACTGCAGAAAGCACAAAGCCCAGGGCACGGGAAGGACGCGGGGTTCGGAATTAGCTTTGGTTCAAATCCTGACGTTGCTGTGTGCCAGCATCCTGACTTCTGCTGAGTCTCTTCAAATTTCTTTTTTTTTTCAAATTCCTTTTTAATTCTGCTAAAGTAGACTTAATATGAAATTACCACCTTAGCCATTTTTAAGTGTACCGTTCGGTTATGTTAAGCATATTGACATGGTCATGCAACCAATCTCCAGAACGTTTTTAGCTTGCTGAGCTGAACCTGGCTCCATTAAATACTAACTCCCCACAGCACTTGTGACCACCTTTCTGCTTTCTGTCTGTCTTGGTTGCATGCTGTGGATACTGTGCGTAAGTGGAATCATACAGTGTGACTTGTGACTGGCTTATTTCACTTAGCACAGTACCCTTAAGGTTCACCATATTGTCCCAGGTGCCAGAATTTCTTTCCCTTTGGGAGCTGAACAGTGCTTCAGACCACATTTTTGTTTATCCATTCACCCATGGATGGACACTTGGGTTGCTTCTGCCTTTCGGTTATCGAGAACAGTGCTGCTCTGAGCAGGGGTACAAATATCTGTTCTAATCCTGCTTTTAATTCTTTCACTGTAATTCTAATTTTGAATTTTGGGGGGAAGCACCACCCTGTTTTCCACAATGACTGCACTCTGTTGTTTTATTTCCACCAGCACACAGCAAGACAGCCACGTTCTCCACATCAGTGCTAACACCTTGTGCTGAATAGTGGCCACTCTAATGAGCGTGCAGTGGTATCTCACTGTCTTTCACTTACATGTCCCTTCAAGTCAGTGATCTTGGCATCTTTTTATATATTGTTGGCCATTTGTCTATCTTCTTTGGAGAACTATCTATATAAGTCTTTTGCACATTTTTATCAGGTTGTTTTTGCGGTTGAGTGGTTGAGATTCTTTATATATTATAGATATCGATCCTTTTCTGCATACGTGATCTGTAAACATTCTCTTATTTCACAGCTTTTTCACCGTGTTGTGTTCTTTGATGCACAGAACTTTTTAATTTTGACATAGCCCCATTTATCTAGTTTTACTCTTATTGCCTGTGCTTTTGGTGTCATATCCAAGAAATCAATGTCATGAAGAGTTTCCTGTGAAGAATTTTAGAGTTCTAGCTCTTGCATTTAGGACTCCAGTCCATTCCTCAGGAGTGCTGGTTATTAGCATTCTACCCATAGCCAAGGGGCATGCAGCCTTCTGTATATCTCCCCATTCCTGAAGCAAGGTCACATCAACCTTGGAACTAGGGGAGGGTGTTAAGTCACATAGTCAGATGCCCCATAATCTATAACATAGTCTGATCCCCAACAATCGTGAAAAAGTGTTGAATTTTGTCAAATGCATTTTCTGCATCAATTGAGATGAACATATGGGAGTTTCCCTTCATTCTGTTAATGTGGTGGATTACATGGATTGATTTTTCTATGCTGAACCATCCTTGCATTCCAGCAATAAATCCTACTTGGTCATGGTATGTAAAATTTTTAATGAGCTGTTGGATTCTATTTGCTAATATTTTGTTAAAGATTTTTGTGTCAATAACCTGGGCATGGCATTTATATGCTTGTTGTCTCAAATACTCAAGAAGCTAAAGCAAGATCGCTTGAGCCAGGAGCAGTGATCCACTCTGTGTGTAATCCAGGGTACTCAGGAGGCCGAGGCAGGAGGATCATAAGTTTGAGACCAAGCTGGGCAGCTTGGTGAGACTCTGTCTCAAAATAAAACATTTAAAAAGAGCTGTGGACACAGTTCAGTTGAGTGCTTGCTTGGCATGTTTGAGTCCCTGAGTTTAATCCTCAGTACCTAAAGGGGAGGAGGAGAAGGAGCAGGAGGAGCAGGAAGAGAAGGAAGGGAGGGAGGGGGAGGAGAAGGGAGGAGAACAAGGGGGAGGGGAGGAGGAGAAAAAGAAAATCATTTGATCCTAGGAGTCCAAGACCAATCTGGGTAACAAAGCAAGACCCTGTCTTGGAAGGAAGGAAGGAAGGAAGGGAGGGAAAGGAGAAAAGGAAGACCAAGGAAGGAAGGTGCGAGGGAGGGGAGAGAGAGAGAGAGGGAAGGAAAGAGGAAGGAAGTGAGGAAGAAAGGAAGTCTTTGCATCACTATGCAAAAGATACAGGGGAATGTCATTTTCTTGGAATGTCTGTCTGCTTTTGGCATCAGGGTAATGCTGACCCTTCCCTTCACCCTCTAAATCTCAGTTTCTTCACCTGGAGGACAAGGATAATCACAGAACCTGCTGTAATGGGCTTTGAGCAGGTTTAATGAGGGAGTGAGCACAGAGAGCTCCGGCAAGGCCCAGTCCACAGGAAGCTTCCAAAGTACGTCAGCTGCTAATACAAATTAAAACGGAGCAAGGGTTTCCTGCACAGCGGGGCAGCTCAGCGGCAGGGCCCAGGCACTTGCCTGTATGAGCACGCCAGGCTCTGCAGATTTTGTTTGTGCAACTGTGGGATCACGGGGGATGGCAGCGCCAGGTAGGCCTTGGACACTAGCTCTTGGCCTGATACATGCAGAGGCTGGTTCTGTTCGGTGGACTCACCTGAACCTTTCTACTTCCTCTGATATCTTTATTTCTGCTCGGCAGCTCTCGAGAATCCAAAAGAAGGGGGGCCAGGGAAGAGAAAGCCAAAATGCACCGCGTAGAACTTGTCTCTGGGATTCTTAGAGCTCAAAAGATGTGACCAATAGAAATAGGGAGGCTCAGGGACAAAGATGTGGGTAGCATTTCCCAAAGAGCTAATGCTTTCAAAGTAGAATTTACTTTGTAAAAAAAGGTTTAGCTGTACAGAAAATAGAGCGAGTGAAACAGAGTTCTCACCCATCCCACCTCTCTTTCCCCCGCCCCAGGGTGAGCCTCTTGTTAACATCTTGCATTGCTGTGGTCCATTTGATACAACTGGTAACTCAGTATGAAGATATGATTGATAACTGCAACCCACAGTTCATGTTCGTTCACTTTGTACAGGTGGCTTCCAGCTCTGCATGGTTTTATTTTTTACTTTATGCAATACACATTCAGTAACAGCCATCCTTAGAATTGTGATCATTCCCTGGGCTAGGGCTTTGTGGTACCGTATTCTGTCCCAGTTAGATGTCCCTTCAAAGCCTCATGCACTCCTAGGTGGGGCTTCTGGGAGGGGGCTGGGTCATGGGGGTGTGATATTGGATTATGGGTGTGATAACTGGATTAGTGCACACATGGGTTTAGCACAGCTATGGAAGTGGATAAGGGGAAGTTGCATCCTGGGTGTGAGTGACACCAACCAATAGGCTTGTAGCCTGGATGGATGGAAGGGAAAGAAAAAGGAAGGTTGATAACGACTGCCTGCCCCGCCATGGCTGTTTCTCTTCCACCATGACCCTCTGCCGTGCCATCGTGGCTTAGAGACAGCAGCTATGGACTGAAACCTCTATCAGCTAAGATAAACCTCTTCTTTAACCTGGGGTTGTCAGATATTTTGTCCTAGCAATGAAAAAATAACTAAGAAGATATATTAAATCAATTATTTTTATACGTCATTGGATTCAGTTTGCTAACATTTTGTTGAAGACCTGCATCTGTATTCATGACAGACAGTTGATCTCTAGTTTTCCTTTCTCTCTAAGCTTTGGTATTATGATTATGTTCATCTCTTCAAATGAATTAGGGAGTATTCTAGAAGAGATTGTAGAGAGTTGGTGTCATTTCTTCCTTAAATATTTGATAGAATTCACCAGTAAACCCACCTAGGATCGGTACCTTCTGTTTGGAAAGGTTATCAGTTATTAGCTGACATTCTTTAATAGATATGGGCCCACCTGGATCATCTCTCTCTCCTTATATGAGTTTTGATAGATTGTGTCTTTTGGGGAATTGGACTGTTCCATCTAACTAATCTTTTTGTGGACAGAAAGTTGTTCATAATACTCCTTCATTATCCCTTTAATGTCCGTGAGGTCAGTGCTGATGCCTCTTTCCTGCCTGCTTGTAATTATGTGTGTCTCCTCTCTTTTGTTGCTTAGCCTGCTGGCGATCAATTTTATCGATCTTCCCAAAGAATCCCTTTTCGGTTTCTGTGTTAGTCAGCTTTCAAAGACTGTGGCAAAGCACCTAAGATCATCAACTTAAAGAGGAAAGGTTTATTTTGGGCACATTGTTTCAGAGATCTCATTCTATGTCACTTGACCTTGTGGCTTAGGCTGTGGTGACACAGGAATTATGATCTATAGTATGTAAGGGAGGAAGCTGCTTACTTCGTGGTGAGCAAGAAGAATAAACAGAGAGCGAAGGAGGGCTGGGATCCCAATGTTCCCTTCAAGGCCATGTCCCCAGTGACCTGTCTTCCTCCAAGGAAGCCCCACCTGCCCATAGTGCCTCAGACTGGCAACCAACCCTTCAACACAGGGGCTTTCGAGCAACGTTCAAAATCCAAACTACAGCCATTTGATTCATGTCTATAATTTTTTCTGTTTTTACTGTCTTTCAGTTTTGCCCTAATTTTTGTTTATGTTCCTCTGCTTGTGTTTCTAGAGAGCCCTTTCCATTTCTTGTCTCGGTCTGAGAAGTTTATATTTGGAATCCCATGGAAAAGATACTAGAATTCTAGCAAGTTAATTCCAGTGCAGCCCATGGCGAGAAGAGACATCAAGGCATATTAGTAGTTGTGGGGAGCCAAAGGACCCTAAATCCAGCTAGGATGGTGGCTAACTAGAACAAAGACCTTGACCCAGGACCGAGGCTCGGTTTTATTCATGAAGAAGGGAGTGGTGTGAGGGTGAGTGACTGTGAGAATAGCGGGAAGTAGGTGAGCGCTGTGAGTGGGACTAGGTAGGAGGCCTCAAAGCACCTCTGCAATATGCAGAGAGAAGGACATGCAGAAAGAGTAACCCGCATGACACAGCTGAGGTACTAGCTGATGTTTGGGGGTGGGTGCCTCAGCTCCAGTGTGTAATATTTTATGCCCTGGGAAGTCATAGCCTCTTATCTTGAGGCTCAATCTCAGCTGATAGCATGGAGCACGGCTCTCCATCCTGCCCCAGCTCATACATATTTTTGGGGAACTATAGGGGCAGGGAAACACTGCCCTGTCACCTTGCTTCAAAGACTGCACATTGACATCTCAGCTGGGCTGATTTACATTGCTTAAAGCCAATTGCAAGGATAAGGAAAAGTCCCAGTCAGCTCTGTATATATCATCAATACATGGAAATAGGGCCAGGTTTAGCCAAAATGGAGATAATTGTTCTTTCAACAAGACTGATCCAGATGGTCCTCCACATGTGTTAGGTTTATATTGCTTTTCTTCATCTAGTTTTAGATTAGATTTTTTCTTTTCTTTTGTTATCTGTGGGTTCAATGCTATACGTTTCCTTTTAAGAATGACTCACTGCATCCTACAGATTTTGATGTTATATTTTTATTGTCACTTGTTACAATTATTTTTAACTTCTCTTGAGACTTCTTTGACCCATGTGTTATTTGATAGTGTGTTGTTTAATGTTCAAATATCTTAGGATTTTCCATCAATCACTCTGTTACTAATTTCTAGTTTAAATCCATTGTGGTCTCAGAGTAGACTTGGCAGGATTTCTGTTCTTTTAAATTTGTTGCAGTGTGTTTTATGGCCCAGAGTGTGGTTTATCTTGGAGAGTAACTGTACCATATGAGCTTGAGAAGAATGTGTGTTTTGTTATTGTTGGATTAAATATTCTATAAATGTCATTTGGATAAGTTTATCAGTAGTGCTGTACAACCATCTGTGCCCATACTAACTTCTGCCCATGGGATCCATCCATTACTGACAGAGGAATGCTAATGTCTGAGATGTAAGAGTGGACCTGCAGTTCTAGTCCTTGAAGTTCTGTTGGGTTTTGTCTTACGTATTTTGGCACTCTGTTGTTAGGTGCATGTATGTTAAATCTTACTGGGTTTGTTTTGGAGAATTGACCTCTTTATCATTTTGCAGTGCCTCTCTGTGTCCCCAAAAATTCTTGTTCTGAAGTCTGCTTTGCCTGCAATAAATTTAGACAGTTCAGCTTTCTTTGGTGATTTCATGTTTGGAGGGCCAAAGTGCTCAGTGGAAACTGCAAAGTGGATGAGAGCACAGATATTTTAATTGTGAAGACCTAGGCACAAGCCAGGGTTGTCAAGCTCCTGACTTCACAGAGGTCCATCACTCTTGTGTGCCTGGATTTCCCCACTTACAAGGTAGAGAATTCTCTCTGGATTGTTGGAGGATGAAATGAAACAATGCAACAAAGCAGTCAGAAAATTTTCTGGCTTGTAGCTGTTTAATTATATTGTTGCTCTTTTATATATTAATACATTCTATGGTGAATAAAGCTATTGAGTATTAATATACAATGGGATTTCAGATTTCTAAGTGTGAGTTCCTTTTTATGAAGCCTGGATAGGATACAAGAAGAGAAGAGAAACATATTAAATAATTACAGAGTCTCAGGCTGCTGTGGATGTATGGTAGGCTGTGCCCTTAAGAGACAGAAGATTTAGCCAGGCATAGTCATACATGCACATCTGTAGTCCCAGCTACTCAGGAGTCTGAGGTAGGAGATGTGCTTAAGACCTAGTAATTCAAGGTCAGCCTGGGTAACAAAGTGACCTCATTTCAAAAAGAACAGTTACTTCAGAGTGACTCGCAACCAGCAGTCAGGACATGTCCTTCCATTCTTCAGGGCCCTGTGTCTGAGGGCAGGGGATGTGGCCTCCTCAAGGCTGAACTTGGCTGCACGTTATTAAAGAGAAATCGCAGAGGAGTTCCTGTTACCTGCTGTCAAGCATAGACATACTCAACTGGGCATGGTGGTACATGCCAATAATCCCCACACTAGGAAGGCCTGAGGCAGGAGGATCACAGTGAGTTCAAGGTCAGTTTGGGCTACATAGTGAGTTTAAGGCCAGCCTGAACTACATAGTGAGACCTTACTCAAAAAACAAAAAAAATCATGCACTAGGCGTGTGGCCTTGGGTGAATTCCTTAGTCTCTCTATCTGCATCCTCCTTCTAAAATGACGATTGCAGCGAGGTCATACAGGTGATGCTTTGCCTCCAGTGAGCACTGGTGAGTGGCAGGGGCCACACGACTTTTGTTTTCACGGTGTTGACCACCTTCTCTCCTTCAGTCTGCAGACATCGACAACCACCACGCGCTTATTGAGTACAACGAAGCTGAGGGCAGCTTTATTCTCCAGGACTTCAACTCCCACAACGGCACGTTCGTCAATGAGTGCCACATCCAGAATGTGGCTGTGAAGCTGATTCCCGGGGACGTCCTGAGGTTCGGGTCTGCGGGGCTGACCTATGAGCTGGTCATCGAAAACCCACCCCAGGTGAGCCTGGGCCGCTGGGTCAGGGGGCACGAGGGTCCTTGCAACATCCCCTCCCGTGTAGCCAAAGGGTGGAGCTCATCCCAAAGCATCACCCTACAGTCACTCTGCACATCTCGGCAGTGACAAGATGCCACCTTGGGAAGTTGAGGGCCATCCCGGCAGCTCCTGGGGAGGAGAGAGTCAGGGCGATGCACCAATTGCCGAGGGCCCGGCCTCAATGCAGCTGCAGGAGATGGGGTGGCAAGCAGTGTGTGCTTTGGCAAACAGAGGTGGGTGCTTCCTCCCTAGGTAGATCAGGCCTCTGCTGCTCACTGGCTCTACAAGCTGGGGAGGGTTCTCTGTATGTCTGAGTCTCCTTCTCCATGGTGCGTGGCATTAGGAGAAATTCAATGTCCTATAGGCGCTTGCTCAGCAAGCCCAGGTCAGAAATGTGCCTGGGATCACAGCCTAAATGCAGTCTTCATTTAATAAAATAGAACATAAAACTTGCCCACGGAATCTTGGTCACAAGGCATATGTGTGTGGGGTGAAGGCAGTGTGGGGATGCTTAGAGACAACAGGTCCCCTGCCTGTGCTTCCAGAACTTACCCCAGGTGCTCCTGAGCCAGGTGCATGACCCCTCAGAACTTGGGTGTTTACAACAATGTAGTGGAGCCGCAACAGCGATGACAACCCCACAGGCTTGTTTTGAGGGTCAAATGAGCCCATTATTATTGTAAAACTAAGTGTGGTACCTTGTTCCCAGCAAACATAAAGGTGACACCTGTCATCCATGTCCCAGGGAGATGGTGCGCATGCCTCACCAACCTGGCCTGGCCAACCTTCAGGGCTTGCAGTCCGTCCTGGCACAAGGCTGTAGCCAGAATCCTGGGAGTGGGGACCTGTAGGTAGCTATGCAAATACTCTCCAAAGGTGCAACCCTCAGTGACTCCACAGGCTGCCAGGACCAGAGTTGAGCAAACTGCTGCCCACAGACCAATTCTAGGTCATTGTTTGTTTTTATAAATAAAGTTTTATTGGAACACAGCCACGCCCATTCATTTCGGTATTGCTTGATCCGAGGACAGGCTGAGTAGACAGAGATCCTCAGCACACAAAAGGAAAACTATTGGCTGTCAGCCTTCCTACAGAGTTTATCACTCTCTGCTTTAACCCTCCGCTGTGCTGCCTCTCATTTCAGTCCATTGAGTCCATTTCAGGGCCAAGGGGAGCAGGAAGAACTGAGGCATTCCGACCTGCTACTGTTTGTCAGGAACTATAATGATTAACAGTTAACTTCATGGAAAAATAGACCTTATCATTATCTCTTTAAAAGAAAGCTTGGAAATATGCCACTGTGTTCATATACATCTATATGCATTTGTATATATAGCAATAATAAAATTATATGAACACATCTGATAAATATACTGTATGCTAATATATAATATACACAACAGACATATATTTTAAATTTTACCTGTTTATTTTTTGTTTGTTTGTTTGTTTGTTTAAACAGGGTTTCACTCATGAAGTTTAGGCTGGCCTGGACTCAATATGTAGCCCAGGCTGGCTTTGAACTTGCAGCAATCCTCCTGCCTCAGCCTCCCGAGGGTTAGGATTACAGGAGTGTACCACCACACCCAGCTTTACCTGTTTCTTTAATTGGAAAGTTTTCTTTTAAAACCGTGGAATGTTTTCCCTGGTGTGACTTTTGAAGCAGAAATGTGGAGTTTTATAATCTGAAATCAGCTATAGCCTGAGAACTGTTTGTTTCTTCTGAGTTTCTTTGTTTAATGTTTTACCATCTGTTTATGACTGGTTCTTTGGTCTTAAATCATGTCCTCTCTGGGTCACTGCTTTACTTTTATAAGTCAAAGGAAAATTCATTGCATGATTATAGCCTGGTGTGTTTTATTTGGGCACGTCACAACCTGTATTATACCTTTTATTTTGAGTACATAGTAGTACTTGTGCTGTTTCAATAAGCATATTGTCCAGGAAATTTTGTTAGCAAGTATAAGAACCCCAACTCAAGCTAGTCTAGGCAAAACAAAACACTGAAAAGCTAGAAGGGTCAGCTTCAGGCCTGGCTGGATCCAGGTGCTCAAATGATGGTCAGGAGTTGGTCTGTTTCATCACTGTTAATGTCACAACCTCAGAAAGATATTCAGATCACCTATAGCCAGATGTCCACCAGTAGCCCTACCACCCTGTACTCTTGGCAGCTCTGGAAAAACAAAGAACTTCTCCAATGATTTGGCATGGGTCATGTGCCTATCCATGAGCCAGTTACTGGGGCCAAGGTATGGAATGCTCTGATTGGCCAGGACTGGGTCACTCCTTCCTCTGGGGTGGAGGGGATTGGCCTAACCACAATTACAGCAGCTCAGGACTGTGGGAAGGGAAGATGTCCCCCCATAGAAAATTTAAGGTATCTCTCCAGAAGGCGGGAAAATGGGTATAATGTAAGGACAAGTCTGTGGTAATAAGAGCCATTCCTACGCCCGACTGAGCTTCCTCCCAGGGTCAGGCATGGGGTTCAGGGACAGAGATGGAAAGAGATGGGTAGTCTGCATCTGCCTGGGAAAAGCCCGGGCGGCATCACGGAAAGAGGCATGGCTCGCCTTCCACCCAGACTTGGGGCTTAGTCACCCACCCTTGGAAAAACGCTGCCTCCCACCTTCATGGCAGCTTTGCCTAACCTCGCGGGGGGAGTGGCCAGGAGCTTTGGAAGAAAATGCCATTTACAAAGATCTAGAGATTTTTCTCAACAGATTCTCTTTTTTATTTTATGGGCTGACCAGGAAGCATGTTAGAACTGGAAAGGGAATAATCCTCCAGCTAGAAGATTTACAAAGGCAGGGAGCTAAAATGGGCCAGGTGTGCTGGGAGGTCCTTGAACCCCCAATGACCAGAGCCCAGGGTAATGGCTTTTCTGAAGCCCATCAAAGAGATCTACATCTTTAAGCTCCAGAACATAAAAACACTACATAACTCCACACTTCTGGGTTAAGCAGTATATTATCTTGCTTTCTCAGACTGAAAATGCTGACCATAATTTATCCTTTTTGGGCTGGACTTAGAATTACCCCATTGTGGAGATGCCCAGGGATCAATCAGGGTGAGGGAAGCTGTTTGGAGGCACGACAAATAGCGCCCTCTGCTGGCTGCTAGTTGTGACGGCTGCATTTACAGTCTCCCTGGTGCCAGGGCCAAGGTGTCCCTTTTGTGTGGCAATTTCCTCCCTTCTGTGTCCTTTCAGTCACATGGCACTATACGGGCAGAATGGAGTGAATCAGAGGAAACGGGCACAAGTGGATCCAAAGGGCCCCCCATGAGGAAGCTACATCCCTAGTTGTACATGGGTTTTGTGCTATTTTCATTCTGGCACCTCCCTTTTGTATAATACCTTTTTAATGTCTGCATAATGGTGGGTTTACAGAAAACTTGTAATGATAGCGCAGAATTCTATAGACCCCCCCACATTGTCCCCCAAGTTTACATCCATGTGACCACAATATACTTCGCAACACGCATGCACTCACGCACGCACAATCTACCTTGGCACGTTACACTGAACTTGCTTCAGGATAGACACCTCCACCCAGGGCCCACGTCACATTCCATCTCCTTTGTCTCCTTGCTCGTGACAATTTCTCAGTCTTTCCTTGATTCTCACAACCTTGACAGTCCTAAGGAGCACTGACCAGGGGTCCTGGAAAATGTCCCCTAATCTGGGATCTGGCTGATATTTCTCCCCGATCAGACTGAGGTGATAACTTTCAGAAAGCCTACGACCAGCACAAAGCGCCCTGACTGTCCCACTATGTGGGAGGCGGCACCGAGAACCCGTGACTCGCTGGTGATGGTCACGTCATTGCTGCTTAGGGTGCTGTTTGCCAGGGTTCTTCGCCTTGAAGTCACTATTTTTCCCTTTCCATGCTTTACTTTTTAGAAGCAGCCTGGTGGCGGTGGGGCTGCTCTTCCCGGAGTGCGCAGTGCCCCCCAAACGTTAAATTCTCCTGTAAGGAAGAGTGCGCCGCGCCTTCCCCCGCAGGCATTCGTGCACTCAGCCACGGATCGATGTCAGGATTCATGGAGTTTTGTTTTACACTTGGGGTTTTAATCCACCTCTTTGTCGTTTCTTTGGCCGCTCACCCTGATCCAGCCTTGACTGCTGGCCACCTCCAGAGTGGTTATTCCGCCCGGCAAAGCTTCCACCACTGCACCTGCTTTGCTCTGTTTTATTTGCACAACCTCATTTTGTGCTCTCTCCAGCAGCTCCGGGCTCAGGTTGTATTTTCCCTTCCCTAGGCCCAGAAGCAGCGGAAGCATTTGCATTTTTTTTTTTTTTTTTTTACTTATGCTGCTTGCCCATCTTTAGCCTGGTTCTGCCGGTGAATGCCTGCGGCGTGTGCCAGGCACTGTGCTGGGCACTGCGCCCTCTGGAAAAGCAAGGCAGGCACACATAAAGTTTACTGACAAAACGTGTGCAACACACTCTCCGCAAACAATGGAATACACCACCTCTCTGCAAATCCCTTGCAGCCTTTCAGCCTCACCCACTGCCTTCATTGGTTTTTGCTGAACATGTTGATCCCTAAGGTGGGAGGCTTTGTGTTGGCAACACACAAGCAAGTGAGCTTCCAGCCTGCACGCTGGTGGATATTTCTGCTCAGCTTCTTGAGTAAGACAAAAGCAAGATAAGAAAGGCGTGTGGGGGGGCCTCATGTGGACTTCAGGGACCCAGTGACCACGACCAAGAGACTTCCCGGCAGATGTCATCTCCATTGTTCATGCTGTCCATGACGTTATTGCTACAGATACAACCCTCCGTGTGGGTCGTTGATATCTTCCCAGTGGCCTTTTTAAGGGTAGACGGTCAACAAAACAAAAATTCCAGCCCTGATTTCTAAGGTGTGAACGCTCCCACCGTGGCCAATTTCGAGCTATAAAGCAACCGCCCGAGACAAGCGCTGGAAGGACATCGTAGCAGCTCCTCGTCAACAGCCTTGCCAGCACAGAGGCCGCGTCAACAAACTCGGGGCCGGGGGGCAGGGAGCAAGAAAGCCTGGCAAAATAACTGAGGCGATCATGCGAAGAGCGAGCCGGTAACTGGGAGAAGTGGATTGCGATTTCTTGGAGTAAACCGTTGCCTGGTGTTTGTTCAAGCCGGCAGAAGCTCAGCAGCTGTTGTGGTCCGGGAGGTTACCAGTGGCCTTTGCGGGGACCATGTAGAAGAATTCAGGACTGATACGTGCTGCCTCAAAAACAAAACAGAGATGGTGGGGTAGGAGAACAACTGCACCAGCGTGTTACATTTTTAAACCAAAATTCTTTAAACCAGACTTACTGACACCCCGTGACTGTGACCACGTACACCCTAATGTGAGCGCAGCCAGAGGCCGCTTCTCAAGCAGTGTCTTTCTCTCCTTGTGTTTTTCTACCCGCCAGTCTCCTTGTCATTCCCAGCAGCGAGATCTGAGAAGACCCTGACCTCCCTTGTGAGAGATCAGGGCTGCCGAGGAGGAAAACTTGAACTTCAGCCTCACAACTAAAGCCACCGTAAATCAACCACCATTGGTGGGGATCTTTATTTTATTTTATTTTATTATTTTTGGGGGGGGATCTTTATTTTTGAACCCAAAGAGCCAGCTGCAGTCTTTTCTGCTTTTGTATCTCATACCCGTCCCCGCTCAGACATCCTGCCATTGAACTTTGTGTGCTGCACTTGAGACAGCTCTAACCCGCCGCCAGCGTCAGACCCGGCCAGGGTTCCCAACCAGTTTTTCTCCTTGCACACCTCTCCTGCCAGGAGTCAAGAGCCGCATGAACTCAAGTGTTCAGTAGATGAACAGGTAGAGGAAACAGGGTCCGGCCGTGCCAGGGGGAGTGTTCAGCCTCATCACGTTCCACTAGCTTGAACCACCAGCCGGACGTGCACGGTGGTCCCATCAGGAGGCTTGTACCACTGGATGGGACTGACCCACGCTGCCCAATGAGACAGTCAGGCAAGTACCACCGATGGGTCAGAGCCACCCAGAAACCACACATATGAATTAGGGTCCCATTGTGAATGTGTTAAAAAAAAATTTGGACACGTGCTTCATCGTTGATGACCCTTGAGCACATGTTAAGAGAAATGAGCACCTCACAAGAAGCCAGATGTCTGATTCTTCTCATAGGAGCTACCTAGAGGAGTCAGATTCACAGAGCCTGAAAACGGGAAGGTGATTACCCACGGATAGATGACAGCGCCTGACCCCTCTTTGCTGTGCCAGCCAGAGGGGGCCTGGTTTGGTCAATAGCTGTCACGCCCCTCCGCCTCATTTCCCTCTGCTTATCCTCCACCATGGACTGGGACAGCGTACCGTGGTGTCCTCGCTGGTTATCTATTGGCCACCTCCTCCAGCCAGATCCAGCAGGACTGCAGCTCAGCTGTCAGCCACCGTGCCCACCCCGCCCCCACGCCCTCCACTCCAGACAAGGCAGAAACCGCGGGAGAAGAGCCCTAACATGATCTGGGCGCATTATTGATAACCCCACCTTCCCCAGCCCCCAAGGTCACAGCTAGCCCTCTTAAATACCAGTTTCAGCTGCGCCATTTTGTTTTGAAGATGCAACAGCTGTCAATCAAACAGCACGTGGCCCCGCCTCTCACTGAATCTCCGCCCACATCTGCCCTACACCCTCTTGAACCAATCACAGACCTGCACTTAGACCAAATCAGCAGACCTGAATTTCAACCAATCACAGGCCTACACTGGACCATGTGCAGGCTGAAGCTGCTATATAAGCAGCCCTCCCTGGCACCGATGGGTTGGTCTTGGTGGACTGTGTACTTTGCGACCGTGCTCCTGGGGTGCTGTTGTACAGGTCTGTTAAATACTTGTTCCAGCGGTCCTGTAAATCTGTTCATGATTTATTTCTAAAATATGTGAGCATGGAATGTCCTGTGAACCTTACCCAGGATTCTTAGCCTGAGTAGTTTGGACAGAGTGGTCCCTTTGAAAGAAACCATAATAAACACTCAAGGCTGTCAGCTCTGAAGCGCTTCAGAGACTAGCAGCCAGTGAGGGTCAGCAAGAAGGCCAGGCCCAGGCAGACTTGACTATGGTGCCCAAAGCAGCAGTGACCAGCAGCTGGCGGTGTCAGCTGTTGGCATCTAGCATTATCCAGCATTGTCTGGTGGCATCAGGACTGCTAGCGAAGTTGTGCTTTGCAAATTCATGATTTCCATCTGGATCAGGAGATTAAAAACAAAATAAACACACATACACACACACACACACACACACACACACACACACACGCCAGTTGGCAAAACCAGGGGCTTAGAGGGTGGAGGGAGTTGAAGGAGAATAGAGTTTCATTTTTGCAAGACGAAAGAGTTCTGAAGATGTATTTCACAGCAATTTGAATATATTAACACTGCAGAACTGTACACTGAAAAAATGTTTGAGATGGTAAATTTTATGTCTTGCGTCTTCTGAAAAAAACAAAAGCCAGCTTCCCTCTGTCTCTCTTCTGGCTGATACCTTCTGTGGTTCAAGGAGGTCAACATGGCAGGGGACTCCTGGTGTTCAGCCTGGTCCTCCTGGGACTGCTTGGCTCTGATTGGACCAGAGACTGCATGTCTCCACCAATCCCCATGACCAGGGCATGCAATTGGCTGATTGCTGAACCCCACCCACAACAGTGGGCTGAGTGGTTGGGGGGGAGCGTTGCTCAGAATCTGCCTGTCCAGCAGCAAGTAGAGCCCTGGAGGCCTGAGGTGCAAGCACTCCTTACCACCCTGGAAATTAGTCGGCTGTGAGGCACATTCAGCTCTAATCACATTGCCGCACACACAGCACCCCAGCACAAGAGTGGATTTCTCCACAACTGATTTAGAAATTTCTAGATGTGTGCACTGAAGGCTTGGGTAGAATGCATCTGCATTCACCCCATCACCTTCAGTCCATTCGTCCCTAAGTATCTATTGAACCCCTGGGAACAGCACACTGGAACAAGACGAGCTGGTTGTGGAGGACTGGAAGGCATGGGGTGGGCGGAGAAGGCAGTGAAGCCGGGAACCGGACACCCGAGCTCCGGGAGACACAGGAAGGCAGTGAGGTCAGGTGGGAGACTGAGATGTGGACACAGAGGGAAATTCAAGACTGCGTATTGGGTGACAGTGTGCTGAACACTGCCGGGTCCCACTCATAAAACAGACTTAAAAGTGAGCCACCGTCATTGGGAATGCAGGGCCAACATCCCTAGGTGACTGGAGTTTGGTGTTTGAATTCCCCAACTCCAAGAGTCGCTGGGGGACCAGCTTTAGCTTTGGGCCAGGCTCCTGAGCGAGTGGGGTGCCTTCCCCTGGGGAAAGCCCAGCGGGGGTACAGGAAGTGCTGTCTGCTGGTGCTCTCCACTTGGAAGTGTCTGTTGCTCATTATGTGACTCTTGAGCTTACGGTCTTGCAAGTCTACAGAAGGGGAGACGGAGTTCTGGGGCAACGTGTGCCCCTTGTAGATGGCGAAGCTTTGAGCTTAGCTTCTCCCAAGCAAATCAGGAGGGAGAGAAGGAGGAGGAGGAGGGAGAGGCAGGGACAGATCAAGAGCAAAATGAGACAGGAAGAAAAGGAGTGAGGGAGGGAAGAAGGGGAGAGAGAGAGGGAGAGAGAAGGGGCCTTCAGGTCTGGAACCCATGTCGTCCACACCACTGCCTGAGCTGGACTTCCTCATCCCCAGCCTCATTGATGACACAGGAAGGACTTGAATGAGTCCCATGAAGTAAGCAGTGGCACAGCGTGGAGTCACCATTTAGGCAGGAGAAAGACACGAGGGCCTGAAGTGGAGACCGAGCCAGGCCTCGGCACCACTGCACACTTGCCTGTCCTTGTGTAGACCGGTCTCACACACTCACATCTTCCCGGGGGTCACACACATAGAGGTCCCCGCGATCGGTCCTGATGGAGCACCTGTGGGACCAGGTGTGCAGCTGTTCAGACGAAGGCTGTGAGGCGGTCAGAGTCCCTCAGCCCCAGAGGTCTCAGATTTGGGGACGGAGGAGAGAACCAAAGTGTGAGTGGACAGAGAACATGCTGTAGAATCTCAGAGAGTTGGGTGCGAGTCTCAGTGACCTGTCCCCTGTGGTCAACCACTGTCGGAGGACCTACTCCATAGGGGCCAAATGTCCGTCCCAGGTGCTGTGAGGACAGTGGTGAGCAAGGTAGAAGAAAAGCCCTTGGTCCCTGAGAGGAGAAACCTCCTCTGACCCCCTGTCTGCTTCTGCAGGTCTTGTACCCTTGGGTGAGGGGCCCAGCACTTTGGCCAAGACCACAGCCCCGTCGGGCCATGCAGCAACCGAACACGTCGCCCTCGCCTCTGCATTTCCCCCTCCACCAGGGCGTCCAGCCAGTGCCTGTGCAGCGGAGCTGGTCCCAGGGCTTCCCCAGGCCCACCGGGGTCCCGCCTGCCTCCCACCAGCGGCCCACGAGTGCCAGGGGGAAGATGTTCTCCTTCATCATGGACCACAGGTCCCCTGGCATCAAGCAAGGTGTGTACCATGGCTCCCTGTGGGGGTGTCTGGGATGGGTTTGGAGCAATGAGGACGAGTCTTGCTTTTTGTCCATTTTTTCCAATTCTAAAAATAGAACATAGTCAATTGTAAAAAGAAAACAAAATCAGAAATAAGGAAACAGGTAAAAGTCAACCGTGTCATCCTCACCCTTGGATTTCTCTGCCGCGTTGTGTGCGTGCTGAGCCCCTGGCCATGTGCTGAGCAGTACCCTGTGCCCATGGAGGATCTACATAGACGCCTTTGATGAAGATGTGCAGATACATTGGCACTCACAATCCCCTTTGCCCACCATGGCCCCCCAGAAATCCTTGTGGCACTAGGGATGCACTTCTTGTCTGTCACTGTTCTGTCTGGAACCATCTCAGTGGCAGAGCAGGCTATTGCTCAGGCCTTGGGCACAACCCTTGGGGCATCCTCCGTGACCTCTGGGGTCAGTTCCTGTTCTCTGTCCTGTCTGTCCAGCCCCAGACCCCTCAGAGTCCACGGGGGTCTCCATGGCTCCAGGTCCTCCCTGGTCTTGCTTAAAACTTTCACCTAGTAATTACTTTCTTCCATCGCTAAAACAAGCATCACTGCAATATTCAAACCAAAGAGTAAGCAAGGGCTGTGGCCATGGCTTAGTATTACAGTACTTGCCTAACGTGCATCAGATCCTAGATGAGATCCCCAGTGCTGCCAAAAAAAAAGAGTTAAGTGAAGTTCACCCTTAGAGTTTACATGATGCGCCCTGTGTACCTAACACCCAAGTTAAGAAAGTACTCAGCCATTTTGCCCCAATATTGTAACATAAAATTTTCAAACATACAGCAAAACAAAACAGAATTTTGCAGAGACTCTCCCACCTGATTCTGCTAGGAACATTTTGCTGTACACATTTTATATCTATCTGTAGACTCAACCTTCTGTTTATGCGTGAACCCATCTTACGTTTTGACGTACTTCAAAGCAACTTGCACAATCTGTAGTCTTCCCCTAAACATTTTAACATGCATACTAGTAACTAGAGTTCAATAGTTTTTGTCTCTTAATGTTAAATTAACATACAATGTGTGTTATCAGTTGTTTCATAATATATTATCCTAAAACCTAGCCCATAAAACAAACCATAAAGAAAAACCAGTGTAATGTACAGTTTTGTTTTTGGTTTTTTGTTTCGTGGTACTGGGGATTGAACTCAGGGCCTTGTGCATGCTGGGCAAGCAAGCACTCTACCACTGAGCTACATCCTCAGCCCAGTATATGGTTTTTGTGGTCAGGAATTTGGGGTCACCTAGCCAGGTGGCTGTGGCTCAGGGTTTCTCTGAAGGTTGCAGTCAAGGTATCAGCTAGGGCTATGGTCATCTGAAGGCTGGACCAAGCTGGACAATCTGCTTTCAAGATGGCGCACATGCCCATAGGAATGTTGGCTGGAGCCTCGGTTCTTTCCTTGGACCTCTCTGTGGAGCTGCCGGATGCACTCTGGAAGGGCAGCAGGCTCCCCAAAACAAGTGACCCAAGAAGCAATGTGGAACCTGAAGCGTTTCTCATGAGTAAGCCTCAGAAGCCACTCTGTCATTTCTGTAGTAGCTTACTGATTATACAGTCCTTGAGAGGGGGCTTGGGCAGAGCCTGAGTACCAGGAGGCAGGAATTATTGGTGGTCATCTTGGAAGCTGGCCAACACTGTCATCCCTCTGGTCCTCCGGGATTCCTGCCCCTCTCCCTTGTAAGATGCCCTCGCTTCTTCCCGAGGCCCCCAAATCCCATCCCACGCCAGCACCAGCTGTAACTTTGTCGTCTGAATTTGGTTGAGGTACAGATAGGACTAATTGGGTGGAGTTCCTTAAAGTCAGCTCCTCAAGGAGA
This sequence comes from Dinomys branickii, assembly GCA_004027595.1. Taxonomy (NCBI): domain Eukaryota; kingdom Metazoa; phylum Chordata; class Mammalia; order Rodentia; family Dinomyidae; genus Dinomys; species Dinomys branickii. The sequence goes on from PVLD010000009.1 coordinate 472,614, forward strand.
TTTATGATACATTTGTCCACTGAAGAGACTAGCCATCTGTCCCTCACGTGCCTCACATGCTAGTGTGGGACAGATACAGGATGCCTGCTATGGACCCTCTTCCTGTTTGTAAAGGGCAAAAACAGGAAGTACAGGAGTCACTGGTCCATAGCAGTTCTGAAATCCACCCCAAGTGTATCAGGAGTTCCTTGATTGGACTCAGTCCTATGCTTGCCCAGAAATCACCTTCCCAGGATTCTTAATCCTACCTTTTCTTTTACTGGCATTCATCCCATCAGCCATGCCCACGGACTCCTTTAAGAGAAGCAATCTCTACTGCCACAGTTAGGACAGGGCCCCCTGCCTGGACACCCACACTGTGCTGCTGGGACCTCCAGACACCACAATCATGAGCCAAATAAATGTTCAAGTGTTACCCAGCCTCGAGTATTTTGTCACAGCCGTACAGCACATGCTATGACCACTGCTTGTGGCTGCCACTGCCTTTGCTGAGAGACAGCACTCAGGAGCTGCCCAGAAGGCCTAGGCTGTGACTGCAATAGTCCACCGGGACCCTGTGTCTTTCCATGTCCTAATAAAGGACTTGGCACACCCTTCTCTTCACCATTAGGCCACGTTTTCCTGGGCACGTTTTTGATTTCGGTATTTAACAAGGCCTGGTATCTATTCCTTAAATCTCATTTGCCATCTACAAGGACAGGGAGTCTTCTGACTGTCCCGCCAAGTCTTTTTTATGCAGCACTTCTGCTGTTCACTGAGCTCTGTCTTCACATTTTGCTCTAAGAAGCAAGAAGTAAGCGGGTGACACCTTCAAATGTCCCACCTAGAAATCTCTTTGGCTAAATCATGCAGCTTACTGGGTACATTTGTAACTTCCCATAGTACTGCAGGAAGCATGTTATAAAATTCTCTAATGCTGTGTAACAGGGTTCTTAATAACCCTGGAAACATTCCTTCATTATTTTTTAAGCTCTCTCCTTTAATCTACCCCCTTGAAATCCCATTGGGTTTCTACTAACAGACTCTCTGAGGCTCTGGGACTTCACTAGGCATCCTGTTTTGGATTTTAAACATTCCAAAATTCATGTTAAGATTCCTTTCCCAGCTGATGGCTTTTGGGAAAGTGATTGGATCATGAGGGTCCTAACACCATCAAGTGGATTAATCCATCACTCAGATTGGTGACCTTGTGGGGAGGTGGTGGAAAAAGGAAGTGGGGCCATGGCCAAAGTCTGTATCAGCTACCTAGTGCTGTGTAACAAATAGCCCAAGACTCATGAATCTAAAACAGTAAACATTTCTCATCTCGCACAGTTTTTCTGGGTCAGGAGTTTGGAAGTGGTTCTTCTGGGGGTGCTGGACTCTCTTCCAAGGTGACTGCCCAGCTCTTGGTGAGCTACAGTGGTTGGACGGGGCTAGCAGGCCCAACTCCATGATGGTCCACTCACACAGCTTTGGTAAGAGGCCTCTACCAGGATGCAGGAGCTCAAAGAGGTAGGGAGGAAGAACTACTGAGAACAGAAAATACACAGGGTGATTTTTAAGAATAATTTCCAGAATCACATATACTTCTCCCAGTGAAGGGTTCATCGGAACCTAGCACAAGTAATCTGCTTTTTAAAATTCAGCAGTGCACCCTGATGGTCTCCCTCCTTCACTAAACTGACTGCAAAATGGTTAAGAGCTCTCAGTCAGATAAACCTGCCTTTGAATATGGACTTCACCGCCTACCAGCTGTGTGACCTTAGGCAAGACGTCTGCCATCTCTGTTCTTCTGACCCCTACAATTGCTGTGGTGATGGGATGAGCTCTATCAAGAGACTGGCGAAGGGTGAACGTGCACAAAGCTGTTATCTGCCCATGCTTGTTACTGGACTTGTATGCACTGTGGACAGTGGGAAGAAGCCCATTTTGTATCCCACACATGCAGGAGGGGACCCAATGCCAGGCCCTGCTGAGGGCTGGCAGTTGGCGAAGTACCAGGGCTTGTTAAATATCCAAGAAACTTCCCTCAAGTTTGGCTAACAGTCGCGATTCCACACCTCTTAAAAGTGCCTGGGTCCCCACACCTGCCACCAGTCATCCCGGCCTTCTGAGGGACTCTTCCCCATGGGGACTTCCACATGATCCAGCAACCAGAGGGCTTGCTCTGGGCTGGCTTGAGGCAGGTTGGTGGGATACAGCCCTTGGGTTCCTTTTGATACTTGGCAGTGGCCAGAGACAGCTCCGGGGTGAGGGAGAGATACCTGCCCCAGCTCCCTGATGCCTGCTGATAGGGCAAGCGAGACTCACATTAAACTGCTCCCCACAACTCTCAGGTGCCCACCTGCAGTAGCAGAGAGACCCAGAATAGTCCTCAAGCCTGTCCTGAGGTTTGAGGAAATCCAGATTCCCAGTCCTTGAGGGGCCTCAGTCATTGCCTGCCAATCAGGGGCCACCTGAAGATTGTGGAGGCATCTGGAGTTGTCCCTAGAAGCGGCATCAGATGGCAGAAATCCAAGCTGGGACTAGACTCAGCACCAGTGAGAACCAGCCCTAAGGATTCTCACCCAAATGGGGGCCCTTCCTGGGTCCTGTCTTTCAGGCCACACCATAGGCCTCTCCCGTGGTGGCAGGAAGCTCAGTGGGGATTAGATCCCTGGACTTTTGAGGCCCTTATCAGTGAAATCTTGAAACACAGGAGACCCGCAGTGTCGGACAAAACAGGACAGTTGGCCGCCTTGACTGTCCCATCCAGGCAACCTCTAAAACTCCTCGGTGTTCAATCCCTGGCAACAAACAAAAAAGCAAAACTCCATGGCCAGGCCTTGAGCCATCCATGCAAAACGCTCTTGTTGATGGGCTTGACAGGTTGACCCTGTCCTAAATTCCCCTGTTGACTCCCTCATTCGCGCACACAGCATGTTGTTGGGGGGCCTGACACTGGCTCTTGCCCTGGTTCTGGAGCAGTACTAACCCTATCCCTTCCGCGATTTGACCCCACGGGCTATGTATATACTGGCATCCCAATAATTTATTAATGTTAACACAGTGCTATCATGAGTGCTGGAGTTTACCTGTAGAAAACCTGGAGACAGCAAGCCTTTGATGAGCACATTATTAATACATCAGCCACACTCTTATCTAAGGGGAATTCATCCCAAGACCCTCTGTAGATACCTGAAACCATGGATTATACTCAACCATATATATATATATATATTGTGTTTTTCCAACATGCCCAGCAGCATGGCACCTAGTACCAGATTTCACCTGTCTTTCCATATTTCATAACCTGACATCTCCTTGACAACATTTCTCTGGTTCTTTGGGGCCATTATGAAGCAAATTAAGGGTTACTTGAACACAGTATTGTAATTCTGTGATAGTCGATCAGCTAATAAGTGACTAATGGGCAGGTAACATCTAGACAGTGGATACACTGGACCTAGGGATAATTCATAGTCTCCATAATGTAGGAGAAGTACCCAGCGCACATGAGTTCCTCCTAATGGTAGAAAATGATGTAGCTGGGGATCAAGAAAAGGGTCCCCAGGGAAATAAAATTCTAGAACAGCAATGAAATACGAGTGACATTCACTAGTGTAGAGGGATGGGAACAGCATTCCAAATGGAAAGGACTGTGAAGGCTACAGTGTGTTGGGGGGCAGTGTGGCTAAAAGGTCCACTCCCAGGGAACACAGCTTCAGATAGGACCTGGTGACAGGCAGGCCGGCAGGAGTTAAGACCACACAGAGTTGGTAATGAGCAATCAGGGCAGAGTGACAGGCAGGGGGAGGATGTCACACAAAGTCTGGCTCCACTACAGACTTGGACTGTTTGCCCTCAGGGAAAAAGACAAGGATAACTAAGAGGGGGTAGCTGCTTCTTTTCCCTTAGGAAGAGTTCAGTTTTATCAGCTTGTTTTATTGCCCATAAGAAATACAAAGCAAACCAGTCCAGTGAAGAGCAGAGTCAGAACTGCCTCTGACCCTCGTCTACTGTGTTGCATAGCTAGCAAGCCTGGGTAGAAACCCAGGGCACTTTCCTCCTGCATGCCAGGAAACACAAGGAGAGCAGCCACTCATCATTTGAGGCTGAGCCTTTCCCAGGCACCAGCAGCTTCCATTTCTGTTCACTGGGAGATTTGGATCCACAAGTTTGACACCTGGCAGGAAATCACTGGCTCTAAAATACATGAAAAATACAGAATAAAAATGAATAAACAACCACAAATGTGACAGCACAGACTTCATCAATTGTTAAACATTAATTAACATTGCATTATGTTTGAAAACAATCCCTTCAGTTTCTCACTTCGCAAGAACGTACAACATTTGACCACAAATCATAGTGGGAAAATTTAAATGCACCATTCAGAGCCAGATGACCTCAAAAGTTTTATAGAAATCTTGTTCAAAATTCCTACACTGTTGTAGTCAGGGTCAGGGCTTGCAAGGGAATAGATTTAATAGAGGACACATAATTTATAGAATTTTTTTATAATATTCACCCAAAAAGTCAAAAGCAGAGGAGTGCGGGAGATCTGTCCATGCATTAGAGACCCAAAGAATCCAGTTGAGGGCCTGGATCCCACAGCAGTGTCCTGCATGAGTCCAGCTGGAGGCCTAGAGCCCACGACAACGTCTCATGCAAGTCTGTATCAAGGCTCAGCACTGGGAAGACCCAAAGGTCAGTGATGGAAGCTAGAAAGTCTGCACCAGCGAGATGAAAGATCTGCACCAGCAGGCTGAGGGATCTGCACTGGAGCCAGGAGGCAACACTCAAGGTACAGACCAGAGTTCCCCTGAAAAATAACGGCAGCCATCCCCAGGGGCAGCGAGGCCCCAAGCTCCTTGGGTGATAACAGCGGAGTTCATGTCAGGAAAACCAGCCTGACAAGCTTCTCCGGGAGAATCAACAGCACATCATTTCGCCTCCAGTTCTCCTTTTATGCTGTTGGCAACAGTCCTTTGGTGGGCCTTTCGCACCCAGTGCCACGCCGACTCAGTTCATCCGGGTGTTACAAAGTGATCATTAATTAATCTACCACAACAGACTGTTAACATGGGCTGCAAAAAACTAACCACATGTCTTTTGGGGAAATGAGTCAACTTCTGCAACCTTTGGTTACTATACAGTAGTCAGAAATACCAGCTTAGAAATTAGCCAGACCCAGCCCAAATCCAAGTTCTTCCCCTCACACTGTGCAATCCTTGGCAAGTTACTTAACCTCTCTGACCTTCAGCTTCCTCAATGGCAAGGTGAAAGTGATAAAATCTATTTTGAAGATGGCAAAGGTTAAAGGAGCTAACAAGTGCCAAGTGTGTAGGATGCAGTCCAGCACACCCAGCCCCAAGCTGATCCAGTTGAGTGTGACAAGCTGACCATTAGTTAATCTACCACATACACCAAAAAAAAAAAAAATTGTATTCCTTACTGATGTCAGGGATGCACTTGCTACCATATATGCACAGTGAAGCTTTCAAACATAGTGAGGCCAAAGTACCTGAAAATCATATAACCAGCCCTTGTGATATGGTGAGTAACTAAGAATGTGACACAGCTGCAAATGAAACTCAACTTTGATACATGGTCAAGTGCAAAAGCGAGCTGAGCGAGAAACTTTCCAACTATGAGTCCATCCATGTTTTTGAAAGGTATAATGACAAGTTACAGAGTTAACCTCAAGTGTAAATGCTCTTCGCGCCTCTACTGTCACACTATTTCCACTCACCACAGGGTGTAGGGTGGGCCCCCTCCCCGCCTTCTGTGTTAGTCAACTTTCTGTCACTGTGACAAAATACTTGAGATAATCAAAAAGAGGAAAAGTTTGTTTGGCTCATGATTTTGAAGGTTTCAGTCCATGGTTGCTTGGCTCAGTGGCCTTGGAGCCTGGGTGATTATGTCATAGTGGGAGCGTGTGGCGAGCAAAGATGCTCATCTTGTGGATCTGGGACATGGCGGAGGGCAGGGCGGGTATGGTCCCAATGTTCCCTTCAAGGGAATGTCCCTGATAACCTCACTACCTTCCACTCGGCCTCACTTCTTAAGCCCATCATCTCTCCCTAGCACCATGGCAAGAGCCCAAGTCACATGTCCTCAAGGCTACTTAAGATCCCACCGAGGAATTCTCCAACACTAGTTGGCGTCCTACTACTCAATACAATTCCAATACTATCTGCCTAGAGTTGGTGTCAAATCCTACAGGTTCGGGGCTCAGCCCTGCAAGGCACCCGCCCCCCTCCCAAGCCTTTTGAAAGTCTGGGCCTCCACTATTTCTGATCAACTGGGGTTCCCCTGATATATCTTTCTCGGATGTGAGCAGAGGCTAAAATGACTCACAGAGCTCAGGGGAACACTGTGCATATTCTTGCTGCTTTCTTACAAAGAATATTTTTAAGGATACAACTGAAAATCAAGGGGTTAGGATGTGGCTCACTGGTGGAGCAGTTGCCTAGCATGCATAAGGCCCTGGGTTCTGTTCCCACCACCATGAAAACAAAACCAAAACAATACATCCAAATGATTGAACAGATAAAAAGGTCCTTGAATGCAGGATGTGAGAGGCACAGAATTCTCATGTCCTTTCTGGGTTCTTTGAACTCCAGGTACCTCCGTGGCTAAGCAGTCTGGAGCTCCCCAAGCCAAGGCCTCTGGAGGACTTATGGAGGCTTTGGTGGAGGTGTGCACTTGATTAAATCTTTGGCCATTGCTGATCAGCTCAACCTTCGGCCCTTCTCTGTCCCCCGGTACCAGAAACCACAGTCATCCATCATGTCATTAGCATGCAAAAGGATACTTACCACTTTAAAGATTTAGGAACTAGGTGTCAGGAAACAGATGAAGAACAGATTATATATATATTTATATTTATATTTATGTGTGTGTGTGTGTGTGTGTGTGTGTGTATCATAAATCACAATGTCACAGGGCCAGATAGTGATAGGGTTTGTGGGTCTTATAGTCTGTGTTACAATTATTCTGTTCTACCCTTATACCACAAAAAGCAGCCACAGATGACATTTCAGTGAATGGCTGTGTTACAATAAAACTTTATTCTCAAAAACAAACACTGGGTCAGATTTAGCCTGAGGACTATAATATGCTGACCATTGTTCTATATCATATTCCATGTAATCCTCAAAAAAGCCCTTTATACTAGAGACCATTGATGTCCTTGAATTGTCCGTGTGGAAGGTAAGGCAGAGAGCTTAATGACACGTTCAAGCTTACCAGATCTTTATGCAGCATTAAAAATAAATATGGAAAAAGACTCATCCCAATGACTATCAGCACATTTAGTGCTGAGGGAGAGGAATAAGGTGGGTCCTTCTGTTTCTAGTGCTTCCGCAATGTTTTCCTCACTACCCAAAAGTGAACATATATGCTCCAATTTTAAAATCACAACACAGTACATCAATCTCAGAGGAAACAATATGAAGGCTAGCCTAAAATAAAATATTCTTCAAGGCCTTAGGAAACTCACAGTGTCTTTTGTGCTCTCTCCTCATCTCTTGCCTTAGGGTGGACCAGCACTGTGAACCTGACAGAGCAATCCATGCCTGAAGGAATTCCTGGGACAGCCTCTGCTGAAGAGATGGTTGTGGACCAGGACCTGGCCCAGCAGGAAAAGGTGAGGTGTCCCGGGGAAGGACCAAGCTACAGCAACCAGAGGCAGCAGAGGGACTTGCTGTCACCTCTTGTTGTTCTTTGTGGCCCAAAAGTGCCATTTCTTCCTGTTGCCCAAGAAACCACCCTTTATTTGGGCAAAAGTTGTATCTAGGTTCTATCATTTATAAACCTCTGTTTACTAAGCACCTAATGCATGCTAGACTGCATCCTATGCACTTGGCATTTATTAGCTCCTTTAACCTTTGCCATCTTTGAAATAGATTTTATCACTTTCACCTTGTCATTGAGGAAACTGAAGCTTGGAGAGGTTAAGTAACTTGTCAAGGATTGCACAGTGTGAGGGGCAGAACTTGGATTTGGGCTGGGTCTGGCTAATTTCTAAGCTGGTATTTCTGACTCCCACACAGTAACCATTCAAACATGCTTTCTAGCAGGAGGGTGTGATAGGTGACATCAGAGGCAACTGAGCCAAAGAGCGACTTGCTATAGAACCAGGGCACTTTGGAGAATTAAAGCAGAATGGGGATCAGGACAGGTGCATTTAGCAACTTGTGGGAAGGATGGGTGCTAGTTGATTTCACTCCACTTAGCCACAGCTTGAACGTGTCCATAAGAAGACTGTCCCCAAATGTTTTATTTTCTTAAAGATCAGGGATGAGCTTGTAGCCGGGCCACCTGCAGCTCCTGTGACACTCAGGACATCCCCAGATCCACAGCACTGAGTAGAGGCTGCTTCTGAAGCAGGTGTCCCAGGACCAACAAAATGTGACAGGAGTGGAAAGTCCAGCATTCAACCTAATTATGGCTTGTGTCTAGATGTCCTCCTAAAGCCTCGCATGGTCATGGGTTGGGCTTTTTCAGAGGTAGCTGGATCTAGAATGTGTGATACTAGGATTGGTTCATGGTGCAGTGCTAAGCTCAAGGGCACTAAGGTTAAGGGTGTGAGTGCCATTTGGTCTAAATAACTTAGATAAGATACAAGGAACATAAAGATCTGTGGTCATTCCCTGTTGCTTTGCTCCCTTCTGTCCATCATGAACTGCTTTTCCTCTGCAATGGCTGTCTGTCTTAGATCCAACTATGGACCGAAACATTTACAAACTGTGAACTACATAAAGCTTTCCTCCTTAACTTGACCTCCTCCTAACTTATTTTGTCTCAGCAATAAGAAAAATAACTGAGACAGAATTTGGTACCAGGGATAGGGTCATTACTGTGACTGTACCTGACCATGTGGTCTAGGAAATTTTGGAGCTGGATTAAGGGGGAAAAGTTAGAAAAGGTTTGAACATGCCAGCTGAAAAAGTAGAGCTGAAATGCCTTGGGTGATAGGAAATTCCAGTCAGAGCTCAGATCAGAGTGCTGATAGAAATTCTGCCAGTAAAGACCAGGCTTAGGCAGTTTCTGTTGAGAAGGACTCCACTGGCTGTTGGACTTCAGATGATGTATGTTATGGCCTGGCAAAAAGTTTGTCTGCAGTTTGCTCATGTCCAGAGACTTTTCCTGAGACTGGGATTAAGAGCAGTGGACTAATTAATCTTGTAAAAGAAATTTCAAGGGAGTCTAATGTTGATGCAGTAGCTTGGCTACTATTGGGGCTTTTAGCCAGATTTGTGTTGAGAATCAAGAGCAAAGAGCCCAGCAGAATGACTTAAAATATTTTGAGTTTGGCCAGAAAGAAAGCTCCAGTAAAGTTATGGCCTGCACAGATGGAAGAGAGCAGAAACTGGTCACTGAAAAGGCCAACAAGAAAAAGCCAAGTATTTCAGAAAAAGAGAACAGAAAAGATAGCCTGAGGGCACCATAAGAAGCAACAGGACTCCTCCTTTTACATCTTCAAAACTGCAAAAATGAAAGACTTTGTTCTGAGTAGAGAGACCCAGAGCACCATATTCCAGAATGGTGGCAGCCTAGGGAAGTTGTTGCTTGGGATTTGGTTCATAAACACTGGACCCCTACAACCAAGAGAGAAGGAAGCCTGGAAACTGCTTCAGTTGGTAGCAGACCTTGGCCTCATCCACATGGTACAGGTTTAGGCACATGCAGAATGCAAGAGTTGTGAGGTTAAGAAGGTATCCACCTAGATATCAGAAGAAGGCCTGGGAAGCCAGGCAGTGTGCCCCTGAGAGGGGAGTGTGTGAAGCTGTGAGTGAAGCCAAAGGTGCAGTGGAGACCCCAGAAGTTTGGAGAAGCCAGAATTGTGGATCATGAGGAAAACTGCAAGGAAAGAGCAGAGCTAGGCCCAGGGAAAAGCCCTGGGAGCTGTAACCACCAGCAGTGTCAGAGGGGCAGAGTTCACAACTTGCCACAGATTGCCTCGGATGCTGGAAGTGGAACCGTGGGATTTAAAGTTTGCATTGGTGGATTTTGGACTTGCTTTGAACCCATTCCTTTGTATCCCCCTATGTGTAACTTTTGGAATGAAAATGTCTATCTCATGCCATGCTGAATGTTAGAAGAGTCTAACTTTTATTTGTACAGGGTTTGTAGCTAAGAGTTTGCCTTAAATCTGGGAGGGGACTTGGGACTTGGACTTTTCAGCAATGCTGAAGCTTTTAGGACTTTGGCAACTCCTAGAGGTGGAATAAATGCCTTTTGCATAAAAGAATGTACATGAGTCTTTGGGAAGCCAGGGTTGGAATATTATGGTTTATGTCTAAATGTCCACCTGAAGCCTCACGTGGCCTTGAGTGGGGCTTTTTCAGAGGTTGCTGGATCTAGAGTGTGTGGCACTGGGATTGATTCATGGTGCAGTGCTAGGCTCTGGGGTGCTAGGATGAATAGTGTGAGTGCTGCCTGCCCTAAGTAGCTTGTAACAGATAAAAGGGGCAGAGAGACACTGTTAAGGCCCCTTACTGGTTGCTTTTGTTATGTTCTGCCACCATGAGCTGTTGCCCCTCTGCCATATGCCACCCTGCCTTGCAGCCACCCATTATGGACTGAAACCTCTACAAACTGTGAGCTAAATAAACCTTTCCTCCTTCAACTTTAGGTGGTGGGTATTTTGTCTCAGCAATGAGAAAAGCAAGACAGACCCGCTGTCACTTACCAATGTTATGCAAGCAGCCAGCCCCAGACTTAGTGGCATCAAACAGCAGCTTGTTCTTTCCCACGACTCCTCGGCTGGCTGGCAGCCTTTCTCAGCCAGTGTCTTCTTGTCTGTACCATGCAACCGTGGTCACCGGTACTATAGCAAAGCTAGTGGTTCCAAATGACTGCATTCTCTGGGTCTGGGACAGCAGCCGAGCTGCCTGGAAAGTGAGCCCCTCTTCTCTGGGGTCCTGGGGGCCAGGACCAGAGCTGCACAGTCTCTGAAAAACTTGCCTGGAGATCACAGTCTGTGGGTCAAAGCAGGTTGCAGGGCAGCCTGGACGTAGAGGATATAGGAATGAGCTCTGCTCAGTGGCACAAGCTGCAAAGTATCCGTCCGCCTTGTTAATCCACTATAGTTTTCATAATGGAAACACAATGCAACCATGTTTATATTTTTTCTGTTTATGATCCATCTGTGCCCTGACTTGCCAGGATTCTTGCAAGGGCCATAAACAAATTGGTTGAAGGGAGGAGAAAATAAAAGCATTTATTGGCTTAATTTATTGGGAAAAGGGAAAGGCTCACTAGTGTCAGGCCTGGCTGGATCCAGGAGCTTGAATGATGCCATCAGAATGACTCCCTGTTGCCAGTTTCTCCTGTTTCCCACCTAGTTTGCTTTCCTCCCACTGCACAGCCTAGATTCTTATGACCCCAAAGGAAGCAGATCCTTTTCCTCTTGTAATCAGGGTATGGAATCTCTGCCCAGCTTGGGTGGGCCAGTCCGGACATGGCATGGGGAGGTGGCATAGGAAGGAGCAGGACATGTGACTGACGCACCTACCAAGGGCAAGTGGCAGGGGTGGGAAACTCCTTGAGGAAGGGCACAGCTCCTCACCAGGAAGACAGAACCAATGCTGTAGACCACACCCCAAAGGCCTCTTTGTAAGCCAGTGCCCAGCAAGAGCCCAGCATGTGCAGGAAGTGTGTGGTGCATGAATAATGAGGAAGCGCATTGTTACGGTTTGTGTCCAGATGCCTCCCAAAGCCTCATGCACTTTCAGATGGGGCTTTTGGGGAGGTAGCTGAATCTCGAGTTTGTGATTGATCCATGGTTCAATGCTAGGATTAAGGTGCTGGGATTAAGGCTGGGTGATTGCTGGATCAGTCACTGATTGGATTGGACACCAGCCTAGTCCCAGCAGTCCGGATAAGATAAAAGGGCAGAGAGAGGCTTGTCTTCTCCCTTTTACCCTTGTTGCTTTTGCTGTCTTCCACCACCATGAACTGCTGCCCGTCTGCCATGTGCCACCCTGCCCTGGAGCCAGCGATTATGGACTGAAACCTCCACAGCTGTGAGCTAAATAAACCTTTCTCCCTTCAGCATTGGGTATTTTGTCTCAGCAATGAGAAAAGTAACTAAGATACCTGCTGACAGAGACTCTGAGTGACTTGTTTTGGATGAAGCAAGGGGATACCCTGGGGGACAGAAGCTGACCCTTGAAATCTCACCATAACAGTCACCAGGACCCAAAGATGCTGGGCAGCAGCTGGCAGTGCCACTCGGGCTCCCAAGGGACCAAGGTCCTGTCCTTGCCTGCCAGGGAGCTACAAGTTCATTGGGCTCATTCAAGACCTTGCAGACCATGAGCTCACCTGGAAACGGCTCTTCTGCCTCTTTCTGACCAGTGGAAAATGGGAGGCTGAGGCAGGAGGATTCCAAATTCTATTCCATCCTGAGAAACTTAGCGAGTTAGCAATACTCTGTCTCAAAATTAAAAGAAGAAAAATGAGACTAGGACCAGGGCTTGGGTTCCAACCCCTCTCCCCAAATAATGGACCAGAAATTCTGCAGCTGTATAACAAAATACATTTGGGGATATTTTTTTCCAGTCTTCCTGATATTTTACTGATGCTTTGCGGTGAGAGTTTGGAGAACTGTCCCCCTTTGGGGAAACCTAACTAATTCTTTGGCTACAGTGCTTTTTCTTTGGGAGAGATGGAAGCCTGGTTTAATGGCATCGTGGATAAAGTCTGCCACGAAGTTTCCCAGCCCAGGCACAGGAGTGCACGTGTGCAGATCACGCCCTTAACTGCATCCTGACTCCGTTACCAAGAGCGGAGGAAAGGAAATGCTTCAACAGGCATCTGTATTTTTATATTAAAAACTGGCCTTCATGATAGTCAAATGGGCTTGAACCAAATGCCATTTTCCTAGTTACCTTTCTTGGGCCCCCGGTGCACCAGACTAAGGCCTGGTAAGTTAATTCCTAAAAATATTAGAACTAATGTTACGGCTGCAGAAGCTCCCAGGCAGGATAAAAGCATGATTTGGGGTGAGGAAAGCTTATCCACCTGTGAGGCTTGAGCCCTGTTGTCCCCTGATGCCTCCCAGGCACTGGGCCCAGCTCAACGTCCACCTCTGCCTGCCCTTCCCAAGCTGGCCTTCTCCAAACAGTGGCCCTGGTCTGTCCTGTGCTCTCAACTGGGCTCAGCTTTGCCGGGCCTGTGCCTAGCAAGCTTCCCTCTGATCTCTACCCAGGACGAAATAATCCTGCTGCTGGGGAGAGAAGTCACCCGTCTCTCGGATTTTGAGCTTGAGTCCAAATATAAAGATGCAGTCATAGCGAACCTGCAAAACGAAGTGGCCAGGCTGAACCAGAAGCTGTCCGAGGCCACAGCCTCCAGGAAGAGCGATGGGGGCGTCCTGAAGAAGTTGCGGGATCCCAGTGAAGACAGCGACGCCAGACAAAGGGAGATCCAGAGCCTGAAAAGCCAGGTAGGAGTTGGGGACAAGTTAGTGGGAGCCCTAGAGTAGTGTAGAGCCCCGGGGGTGCCGAGCCCAGGAGAACCACCCAGAGAGCCAGAGAAGGGCTGATGTGGCAGAAACCCACAGGAGTAGCAGCTCCACGGTGTCCCAGTGTGGTAAGATCAGTGTTAGGACTTAGTAGCTGGGCATGTTGACACCCACCTATAATCCCAGTATTCTGGGAGGCTGAGGCAGGAGGATAGCAAGTTCTAGTGCAGCCTGGGAAATTTAGTAACTTAGTGTTACCCTATCTCAAAATAAAAAATGAATGAAGGGCTTGGGATGTAGTTCAGTGAGAAGGCCCTAGGTTCAACCCCTAATGCCACAGAAAAAAATTAGAGATGTATAATTAGTAACTAGCAAGTACCAGCCATGTGCAAGATTTAAGCACATAACTGATATAAATTTACAATCCTCTGACACACCCAATATGCAGCTGAGGAGACTGAGGCAGGCCAGAAACACCCAGAAATGTCTACAGCTGGCACAGCATGCTGGAAGTGACGCATTTTGAACCATGGTCTGACCCCACTTCCTGTGTCTGCCCAGTGCTGTCCAGACCCAGTCAGGAAGCACTAAGGGGACAGAGCAGCCCCAGTCCTGCCGCAAGAAGGCTGTAGTCCAGCCCCCGAAGGTGGTTACTGGCTCGCTTGTGAGGAATTTCATCAAACAAAACTTCTCCATCCAGAATGTCTGGATTTACCAGGTTTTTCCCTTTCTCTGGAAACTAGATCCAAAACCTTTTTTTAAAAAAATGGCCATAGATTTTGTGCATAAATTACCTCCTAACAAAGTTGGTTAAAAAAAATAAAAAAGGTCACTGGTGTGTTCAGTCTCAACACACAGCGCTGTTGAGAGTGTAGCCACACCTGGGCCATTGCTGATTCTCCCTCAGCTCTTCAGCTGCTCCCTCTGCACCCCACTGAAGGTGCATAGCACCAGTCCTGGAAGTGGTGTCCTAGAAAAGGACCTGGCTCCCAGACATAGTGGCACACACTTGTAATTCTACCAACTCAGGAGGCTGAGGCAGGAGGGCCACCTATTTGAGTCTAGCCTATTCATCATCCTAAATGGATTCTTGAACCTTCTACCTCAAAGCTATTTTCAAGTAAAGCAGAATCAGCTAACACACAAGACCCTGGGCTCAGTTCTGTGGCTGGTATTCATGTATCTCCAAACCATTTGAGTCCAATCTGAGCAATATAGCAAGACCTTTCACGAAATTAAAACTATATATATATATATATATATATATATATATATATATATATAAACTTTGTCTGGCATCGCTGTCTTCATTGGGATCCCGCAACTTCTTCGGGACGCCCCCGTCGCTCTTTCTGGAGGCTGCAGCCTCAGACAGCTTCTGGTTCAGTGGCCTCGGACAGCTTCTGGTTCAGTAGCCAGGTGTTGTGCTTTATATTTGGACTCAAGCTCCTCCATCCATATATATATATATTTGTTGTTCTTGTTTTAATTAAATAACGAGAAAAAAGTGACATGGCTTATGCATGGTGAGCCTAGCCTACTTCACTGAGGGCTGAATTGACCCCAGGTAAAGCACTGGGCCCAGTTGCCAGGTCTCTGATTATGGCAGCCTTTTTTTATGGTTTCAGTTACCCACAGATAAGCACAGCCTGCAAAAATATATATTATTTGTTTTTTTGTTTTGAGACAAGGTTTTTCTACCTAGTTCAGGCTGACTTTGAACTCACTATGTGTAGCCCAGGATAACCTGAAACTTGCAGAGATCCTCCTGCCTCAGCCTTCCAAGTGCTGGGGTTACAGGTATGCACTACCATACCTGTCAGCCATGGCCTGAAAATATTAAATGAAAATTTACAAACATAAACAATTCATAAATTTTAAATAACTATTCAGGCATATATGTTAGTTATTCTATTTTATTGTCAGTCATTATTGTTAATCTCATCACATCTAGCTTATAAATTAAAGTTTTTCATGGCAGTGCATGTAGATAGGAGAAAACAGCACTTATAGCATTCAGTACCCTCTACAGTTCCCAGCACGACTGAAGGCCTTGGACTGGATCTCCAGCAAATCAAGGGGGGGACCATGTCTGTTGATTTGTTCATTCATCCACCCATTTGTCATACAAATGAATATCGGTGGCTGTGTTCGCTCACATACTCAGGAGCTCTTCTGGGCTCTGGGAATTCTGCAGTAAAGAGACAGATGTGATCTTTGCTTCCCCCATCATGTTTGGCTGCAGTTTGGATATTGAGTGCCCTCATAGGCCTGTGAGCAGCAGTTAGCAACGCCATACACAGGCCTTTTCCAGACCTGCCTCTAAAAGACGGTGCTTAGTGGACGGAAGTGAGGTCACCGGGGCATGTCCTGGGCCACCATCTTTTCTGTCTCTCTCTGCTTCCTGGCCACCAAGAGATGAGCATCCTGCTCTAGCACTGGTCCTGAGTGGTGTACTGCTGACCACAGCCCAAACCCACATGCACTGCACCCTTTAAAAACATGCACCAAGGGGTCCAGGGACATAGCTGAGAGTCACAAGCACCTACCTGGCAAGTGCAAGGTGCTGAGTTTGATACCTGGTACCTAAAAAAAAACCAAAGCAAAACAAACTTTTCCTCCTTGTAAGTTGATTATCACAGGTATCTTGTTACGGCAACAGATGGCAGACTAATACACATTCCAATGAAGAAAACAGAATAAACAAACAAGTAGATGCCCTAATATTTTTAAAAATTGAAGGACCTTTTGGGGGTCCTATGTCTGAAAGGACAATGAAAGTAACTTGTCCTCACGTAACTGAGAAAGCAGACAGCTGCCTTGACAATGTGGCTGACTCATCGACGAGCACCTTTTTCTTGTCCTGAGCCCCGTTTTGCAATTAGCTGGAGAAAAATTCTTTTCAGTCGTCCTCTCACTTCAGAGCCTTCCCGAGCCACATCTTGCCCAGGTCCATGCACAAGAGTGAATAAACCCCGGATCTTTATGTGTGTCAGCAGGTCACAGTCTAAGCATTGTTTAAAGTGGCTAGCGATGTCTGGAAAACTGTTTCTCACCAAGGAATTATCCAGAAATAATTGCTCTGATTTATCACCCTGTTGCCTCCTCACTCCACATGGGATATTTTATAGCATAGTATCTCTTGAGCTAGAGGATGCTGTTGATTTGTCTCCAAATCAAATTTTGTCTGCTTACATCATAGGTCCGTTAATATTCTATTGTCACCCGAACTCCTATCTAGAAGTGTAAGCCATGTGGCAGGTTGATTTATTGTTCTGATTGCTTTATATATGCTCCCCAGTCCCCAGAAAGAATGTGTGTAATGATTTGCTCTCAAAGATCTTTGATCTGCTACACTACCACTAGGAAACGCTTACCTCCATGCAGTTTGAGCCACCCGTGCTAATTAGCAGACAGGTTATTATCTCAAAGCAATCACTCTTCCTAGCACTATTAACTTTCTTATGATCCGATGCCCACTTTATTACACAGCGTAACAGGCAATAAACAAACTGGGATTTATGCCAATTATAGACAATATGGATATTTATTTTGGTAACGGAAGTAACAAAGAGGTTTGAAAACTTTGGAGTGGCTCCCCAGTCTGAAATCTTAAAGTGCTGATAACAGTTGTATTGAAATATTTCATATCTGTCAGGCAGCAGTGGCATCTTTAGGAGACATCATTTCTCTAAGTCTGTCTTTCATGCTGTGCCTGTGATATCAGGCGAACAAAAGCATTAAGCTAAGGACTAACAACATTTTTAAAAAATACGTCCCAAGTACCTTTCAAGGGAAGGTTGCATTTCCCTAACAGAGAGCAGGAAGAATTCTTTTCACTCAAATCTTATAAAACAAATATGAAAAGTACATACTTCCTGCAGGTGGAAGACAGCAGCCAGGGGCTGGGGAGATAGCCCAGCGGCATAGCACCTGCCTGGCAAGTGCAAGGTTCTGAGTTTGACTCCCAGTACCACAAAAAAGGGGTGGGGAGAGACAGCAGCCTGTGGCCTCCGTCCCCCAGCACCTCTTCTCTTGTGTCTCGGGTGCCCAGAGAAAAATAAAGTGGGACCTCCTCGAGTGTCATAGAATCTAAACCATGACAATGTGTGAATTCTACCATCAAGGAATAATCACGAGTTTCAGGAACAGAAACCAGGAACAAGGACTCCGAGCGCCACCTGGTGGTAAGATAGGAGAATCCACGTTATCCGAGCTGGCTCCCCGCCTCCATCCCGTTCCTGCCTTGCCTACAGGTGAGGAAATTAACAGGGACGCTTGTGCTTCCTCTCAACAGCAATCACACTGGGTTTCCAGTGAGTCTAGACACTACTTACAAATGCACACAAAAATATCAATCTTTCCTTCTTCCGCGGATAGGCAGGAGAGGCTAGAGCTAAAACACACTGTGGAATAATCGTAGCTAATACTTGTGTCGTGCACTTTCATGTATGCTGATGTCTTCAGATACTTTCAACAATCCTGTGAGATCAGGATATGAACGCAGTCACAGAGTGTGAAAGAGAGAATGAGTTTAATGTCCTCCTCTCATTCACACAGCTGTGAGGCAGCAGAGGTAGTGTTCGAGCGTGATGGTCTGGCTGTAGAGCCCATACTATGCGTCACAGCTGCCAGCTCTCTGTGGTGGACGCTAAAGCCATATGCCAAGGTGGAAGGACCTGGAACCAAGCACCTAAAGTCTGGATTTGGGTCAGAATTTCCCCTCTGACCCACCAGTGTCCTAAGCAATGACCCCACCCCCCCCGAGTCTTTTTTTGTTTTTGTTTTTGTTTTTTTTTTTGTCTTTTTGAGACAGGGTCTCACTATACAGTTCAGGCTGGTCTTCAGCTCACTTTGTAGCCCAGGCTAGTTTCGAATTCACAGTGATCCTCCTGCCTCAGCCTCCCAAGTGCTGGGATTACAGGTGTGCGCCACCACACCCAGCTACCCCTCTGAGTCTTGCTGTCCTCACTTGCTGAAACAGGAACAGTCATGGGGGCATCATCCAGGGAAGCTGTGAAGCTCCGCTGAAGGAGATGCATCTGTTCTAGAATGTTCTGTGACATACAAGCAGAGCTTTGCTCCATGCCCAGTCTGTACTGGCTGATGGAAAACTGAGGCTGGGCTCTTGATGGTTGAGTGTCTCATGTTACATAGGAAAAAGTGGCCACTGAAGGAACAGGCCCCTTTGTGCCCCTTCGACTCATTAAAACAAAAACTCACAGCTTCTGCAATGCCCCGGCCAAAGAGCAGCCAGAATCTCTGGCCAGCTTTGGGAAGGAAGTGGATGGCTCTGCTGAATCAGTGTCCTCTGACTGTATGTGCTGCCTCTTCCCACAGATCAGTGCCCTTCAGAAGGGCTACAGCCAGGTGTTATGCCAGACCCTGTCCAAGCGGAACTCAGAGATCGCGTCCCTGAAGAATGAGGGGGAGAACTTGAAGAGGAGCAACGCCATCACAGCAGGTGAGCACTGTGCGAGCTGGGCCTTAGTGCTGCCCCCGCCAGCGCTGAGTCTGTGGCCAGGGCAGACATCACCAATCAATCACCGTGCTTTTGCTCCCAAACGTGGGCACAGCCTTGAGTTCTTCTCAGTGGCCCTGTGGGCAGCGCCATCAGTGAATAAGAGTTTATCCTTGGGGGAAGTTTAGCTGCCATTTCCAAGTGTGGGCTAGACTCAAAGTCAACCCGACAGCACCATGTGAGCAAATGTGCTGTCTTAGCCAGAGGCTGGCTGAACACTGGCCTTGGAAGGAAGAGCACAGGACATCATGTGGCTGGGTGGTCCCTGAGCTGGGGTGCCATGGATGCAAACTAGAGCAGCCAGAGTGACGAATCACTGACCGCACCCCGAATCTTACCCACTCTCCTACTCCTCCTGGGCCCCAGTGAAGATGTTACGATGAGTGATCAGCAGAGGGAGTTTTGATGCTAAGGCTTGGGTAGGAGGCAGCCAGCTCCTGACCCGCCCTTGCCAGGCACAGCAGTACTAAACCTGGATCCATCCATCCAGTCAGCACATTTGCTGGGCACCCACCAGTACCAGGCACTGTGCTGGGCACTGGAGCCAGAGTCAAGATTGCTGTGCTCAGCCAGGCTTAGGAGCATGCATCTGTAATCCAACCTCTCTAAGAGGCTGAGGCAGGAGGATCAGAAGTTTGAGCTCAGCCTGGGCAACTTAGCAAGACCCTGTTTCAAAATAAAAAATAAAAATGGGCTGGGAATGTAGCTCAGTGCAAAGGTCCTGGGTTCAGTTAGTTTAGCTCTAGACTGAAGGCCACTCTGGTCTTGCCTAACAAAGCCTGAAGGCATGCTCCCCCAAAGAAATCAGCTTGTATCTAAGGAACTGTGTCCTGGAACAAAGCTCATTCTTAAAATGAATTGTTCCTTGTTACACAAACCCACTTGGTTCATGCCACATACCACAAAACTGGAATGAATGTTTTTCCAAGAAAGAGCCATATGAGATGACCTGACACTGCAATGTGTCCACAACCATATCTCTACTTCTCCTCAACATAATAGAATAGCATATCAGTTATTATTTTAGTTCCAAAATTCAGTGGATAAAACAACAAATACTCATGACCTCACTCAGTTTCTGTGATACAAAATCTTGGTTCTGGCTCAGGATGTCACAAAGGCTGTAGTCAAGATGACAGTTTGTCATAGATGGCTTTTATCACATTGAGATAAAGTCCATCTGTGCTGATTTTCTGTAGGGCTTTTATCATGAATGAGTGTTGGGCTTTGTCAAAAGCTTTTTCTGCATCTATTGAGATGATCATGTGATTCTTGTCTTTGGCTCCATTGATGTGATGTATTACATGTATTGATTTGTGAATATTGAACCATCCCTGCATTCCTGGGATGAATCCCCCTTGGTCATTGTGTACAATCTTCTTAATGATTTGCTGCATTCTATTAGCTAGTATTTTATTCCCTTTGGATATTTTTCCAGAAGAACTGAAAACATACCACAGTGATATGTGTGCACCCATGTTTATAGCAGCACAATTTGTCAGAGCTACATCATGGAAACAACCCAAATGCTCATCAACTGAGGAATGGATAACAAAGATGTGGCATTTTTATACAATGGAGTATTATTCAGGTATAAAGATAAACTTGAGGCTTTTATAGGCAAATGGATGCAACTAGAGACCATACTCATAAGTGAAATAAATCAGACTCACATGTGTAAACATCATATTGCCTCCCTAGTGTAAGAACCTGAAAGAGCAAATAAAATCTGAAAACTACAATAGATACTGTGAAAGAGAAAAGCACTGCTCAAAAGGAAAGAACAATGGAAATGAGGGGAAAGAGAAAAGAAAGAAAGAAGCAAAGGGAAAATATATATACACATAAGAAAGATAATTGTACTACTAATTTCTATTGGTTTATTGAAAGGAGCAGCTAATGTTTGATGTAGCAATTTTTTTTCTTTTGCGGTACTGGGGATCGAACTCAGGACCCTGCGCTTGCTAGGCAAGCACTTATTCCACTGAGCTATATCCCCAGCCCCTAGCAGCTAATGTTTGATTGTTTAATCAATCCTACATGCCTATATCTAGTTATCTGAGTAACCACTCTGAGGGCCTTTCCTTAGGGCTGCATGAGGGTCCTCAGGCCATGGCAGCTGAGATTCCAGACCACCTATTAGTTCAGCAGGTGATAGAGATGGGTTCCAAACCAGGACGACCACCCGGCTCATCCTAGCATCCAGGATACACTGGCAACCCCAAGGCGCCCTCCTTGCCCTTCTTGACCTCCGCCCTGCCAGGCCTTTGCTCCCCAGCCCAACACATTTCCCTCCTCTTGGCCCTGCGAGGTCTGCGCCCACAAGAGCCCCTGCATGTCTGTCTTGCCACAGCAACACCACTGACTTCCAATTCTCCCTGAGACTTCCAGCAGCGGTGAGCGGGTATTGCTCCCAGTCCCGTTCCTGTTTCTGGGATCACCAGAGACAGCTCCTTCCTCAGGGCCAGGGCTGTCCTCAAGCTGGCTGACAGCGGCTATGACAATGACAGCATTCCCATTGCCCCTTGATCTTTCTTTTTTTTTCAAACAGAGAAAGTGTCGTCTTTGCAAAAAGACATGTTAGCACGGACCGAGCAAGTTCAACAGCTAAAAGAGGAAGTGAATCAACTGAAGACTCAGAACAAAGAGAAAGAGCACCAGCTGGAGGCGCTGGGCTCCCGAGTGAGTGTCCCAGGCGCCGTGTCCTGTTGGAGTGATGTAACACACTCATTTCACTGACCCTGGGCCCTGATTTTAATTTCATTGCCTCCTGTGGCTGGGCTTAGCACCCAAGGGCGTAAGGAGGTAGCTCAGGGAGGAGCCAAAGCGTAATATATCCCCTACAAAAGTCAGAAACAGGTGGCCACATTCCTTGCAGCTTTGCAGTGAGCAGGGCGCATGTGGCTCAGAGGTAGCACGAGGTGGACGCCAACCCAGCAAACACTTCCTAAAACCTGGTGTAAAAGTGTTTCTTTAATCTAGCAACAAGCACACCTATCTGCAGGTATATCGGTGGCCAGGCTTCGTATTAGGGTGGAATGGCACCCTACTGAGTGCAGAGACAACCCCAGGGCTTTCCCTTGGCCTGTTACCACCTTCAGAGTAGAGAACGCAGGTCTAGAAGCCTTTGGGAATCTGTGTGTGCCGTCGGAGCAGAACCCTGGGAAACGCTCTGGAGCCAACTAGGGACCCTGGATCCGCTCTGCACCCCTGCATGGCCGCAGCCGTGGGTCTTTCTTTGTTGTACTTTCCCCCCCTCCACAGTGCTCGGCCCTCAAAGAAGAGTTAAGAAAGGAAGGAGCCCAGAAGGAGCACAGGGAAGCCCAGGAGAAGGACTTAAAACGCTGCAAAACCGTGAGTGGACCTCCTGACTCATGGGTGCACACAGGACGTTAGGCCCTGACCCTGGCGCCCTGGTGGGAACCACGACCATCCCTGCAGAAGGCGCAGGCGCTTTGTGTCTGTCCTCGAACGTAGTCTTAGGATCCTGCGGCTGCTGTCTCTTCTACCCCAACACAGAGACCCGTGATGCGCTCTGGCCAGCTTGGGTTCTCTGTCTCCCTCGTGGGTTTCCCAGGGCTGGGCAAGGACAGAGAGAGCTATGGGGATAGGGGCTGCTCAAACTTCACCCTGCTGGAACTGGGGGTGTGGCTCAGCGGCACAGTGTGCACATGGCTCAGAGAAAGCACAAGGTGGATCCAACCCAGCAAACATTTCCTAACGCCTGGTATACCTTGCCTGGCAAGCGCAAAGTCCTGAGTTCGACTCCCACCTGCTTCCTGCCCCTGGCCCTGGGATCCCCAAGCTTCTGTTCCCCCATCTGTGTGAGCAGAGCCACAGGCACTGCAGCAGTCACAAACTCCTTCCTCAAGGACTTTGGTGCCAGCATCGATGTCACACCAGATCATAAAAACAAAGTCCAGAGTTATTGTTCACCTTATACCAAAGGCAACCATAAACACAATGAAAATGTGACCTTTACTGAAGTGTTTGAGCCAGGTGTGGTAGGTGCACACCTGTAATCTCAGCCCTCAGGAGGCTGAGGCAGGAGGATCCCCACAAGTACAAGGCCAGCCTGGGCTCCATGGTGAGTTCAGGGGTAACCTGGATAACATAGAGAAACCCTGTCTTGAAAAATCAATCATAATAATGAAAACTAAAATAAAGTGTTTGTTCCCTACACTGCCTGATCCCTTCGTGCATCCACATACCTCTCCAGCCCTGCTTTTTCATTTCCTGGGAAGCACCGCACCCTGAATGCAAGGAGGAAGCCTGTTCTTCTCATGCCCAGATAGTTCCTCTCTCTGCCTCGGTAGAAAAAAGGAAAAATTTCATTTCCCCAAACAGTTGGCCCTTATTTAGGTTACTCTAAAAACACACCCCAACCCAAGGGCAGGGACGTGTGTGACCAGCCTGGGCAACTTAGTGAGACTCTTCCTCAAAATCAAATCTAAAAAGGTCTTGCGGTGTAGCTCAGGGGTGGAGTGTGTGCCTGGCATGTGGGAGCCCCAGGTTCCCTCTCCAGTACTATTTTTTACTATTTACCTCCCCCGAAGAAGGGATTCTCGTGACGTTATGGGTAGTCCATAGGGTCTCATCCAGCACCTGTGCTGATTTCCAAAGAAGCTACATGTTTTCACCTTCACCCGGCCCTTGAATGTATTCATGGCGGGGGGTAGCCTGTGCGGCCTACAGAGGTGGAACTCACTCGGGGAAGAAAGTGAGCAAGACTCAGTTTCCCCTTACTGGGCCGGTGAGAGGGGGCTCCGAGGACCCTGGCCCTCCCAGCTCCTGCTGTGCGCCAGGGAAACTGACTTCACTGTGATTGGAACCTTTACAGCAAATCCAAGATATGGAGAAAGAAATGAAGACACTCAGGGAGGAGCTGAGGAAGAGCTGTTCCGTGCAGAACACCATCTCCAGGACTCTGCGGGAAAAGAGCGAGGTAGGCGGGGCCCTGAGGACCTAGCGGCCTCCCCCAGCCGGAGCTCCTGCCGGCTTCCTTCCCACAGCGACCCCGTGTGGTCGAGGCTGGTATTTACCCAGACTAGCCTGAGAGAGGCGGTCATCTTTGCTCATGAAGTAGATAAAGTAGTTCACACAGATGAAGTAGATACGGCAGGACTTGACTCCAGAGCTGACCCCGAAGCTCCCGTGTGTATCCACTACTCTGCCTTCCAAAACTGCTTCTTGCTTTTTTCTTAGTGAGACCCACCCCCCCTCCCTGGATAGGGAGGGGAAATACAAGCTTACTTAGGTATAGTAGACTTGTCCCGTCCAACCACAGTGGACACTAACCACACTGAGCTACTAAAATTTTAAATAAAAGTAAATAAAATAGCTAGGCATGGTGATATACCCCTGTAATCCCAGCACTCTGGGAAGCTGAGGCAGGAGGATCCTAAGTTTGATCCCAGTCTGGGCAATCGAAAGACTCAGTGAGAGATTATGTCTCAAAATAAAAAAATTAAAAGGAGTGGGAGATGTATCTCAGTGCAAAAACCCAGGGTTCAATTTCCAGTCCCACCCCCCAAAAAATACTAGTAAATAACAATAAATATGGCCTAGCCATATTCTAAGAATTGAATAGCTATGTGTGGTGAGCAGCCATCCTACTGGACAGCAGAGTCAGGACATTGTCGTCGTTGTGGAAAATTTGTTGTTTTCAACTTGGTGAGGGCAGTGGTAAATGACCACTTTTGACAACATAACCACATAAAGGGTTAAAATGTGTTTATAGATTGCAGGTTATTAGAACTCTAAACTGAAAATATCTGTAAAGATCCTGAGCAGGGAAGTGCGAAGGAATTTGTAATCTCTCAGCTTGAATCGTCTACTTCACATGATGTGACCATTCTCACTGAGGAAATGTTAAGAGCAAATCCAAGTATCAGGGAATTTGGTGAGAGGAGGATTGCTCAAGGACTGAGAAATGAAAGCAAGTGACAATGTGTTTTCTCCAGTTTTTGCTGAATATAACTGTCAGAATAATCGCCACGAACTAAAACAAATAGCCCCTCACAAGCTAAAATACATACCAGACAAGAAGACCTGCCATCATGGTACATTATGTCTTGTTGATTAAAGCTTGTGTAAAAAAAAAAAAAAGTAGACCAGATATTGTAGGCTTGACAGAAATAACTAACACAAAAAAGAACTGATAGTTCTTGGCATGACTGAAACTGGACAGAAGAACCAAACGTTCTCCAAAGTGTTTAGATGCGCCAGATGTAATAACCTGGGGGCAGGAAGTAGCCTTCATAGAAACGAGGCTCACCGAATAAAATGCATGATGACAAGGTGATGCCTGGTTTTAAAAAAGACTGATAGGGACCAGAACCCTTGTAGATGAATCAAATAACATTTGTAAAATGTACCCAGAAAAAAAATTCCAGATAAAAATAATTTCAAGAAAATAAAAATGGAAATGGAAACATTAGAAAATCTCCTATACCACTGGCTTAATGAACTTTATTCTGTAAAATACTTTCTCAGTGAAAATGAATTAACTTCTCATTAAAATAGGTGTAATCATGAACAGGAACTCAAACTGTTCCTGGGGCTATAAATTTATCTGTAGGCAAGGCTTTTAGCTATATTCCACAAGTCTGAATGTGTGGTACTTTCATTATTATTCAGATTAAAATTGTATATGTGCTGCCAAAGCAAGCACTTATTAAGATTAAAATTGTTTTCCAATTTCCATTGTGATTTCCTCTTTGACCCATGGGTCTATTTTCCTAATTTCTAAATACATGAAGATTGGGGCTGGGGATATAGCTCAGTGGAATAAGCGCCTGCCTAGCAAGCGCAGGGTCCTGAGTTCAATCCCCAGTACCGCAAAAAAAAAAAAAGACAACATATAAATACATGAAGATTTTCTGGTTACCTTTTCTTATTGACCTCTAGCTTAATTACTCTGCAGTCAGAGAACATCCCCTGTGTGATTTCAACCCTCTGACACTGGTTGAGACTTGCTTTATCACCTGCTTGTGGGCATCGTTGTTCCACGTGTACATTTGAAAGGAATGTACATTCTGTAGTCCTTGGGTACAATATTCTACACATGTCCAGGTTTGTCAATGATGTTCAAAACTGAAATGATCTGACTGACATTTTTTTTCTCCATGTTCTGTCTGTCACTGAGAATGGCATTTTAAAAATACCATCATGATTGTAGATTTGTCTGTTTCCTTTTTTAGTATTGTGAGTTTTTGCTTTCTAGGCTTTGAGGCTATGTTACTAGGTGCATACAGCTTTATCTTTTTAGTACTTCCTAGTGAATCAAACCATGGACGCTCATGAGATGACCCTCTTCGTCTCTAGCACTGTTTTCTCATTAAAGTCCACTCTGTCGTTCATACAACTCCACCAACTTCACTAGCTTTCTTTTGGTTAGAATTTCATACGTTTTTCATACTTTTTCTGTCAGTCTTTTAGAAGTATCTTTTGGTAATAGCACATAGTTTTTATGGAGACCAGTTTGACAGTCTTTGTCTTCTAATCTGTTTACATGTAGTGTAATACCTGGGGTACTGGGGTTTAAATTTACCTTCTTTCTCAGTGTCCAGTGTACCAACTGTGCTTTGTTCCTTTTTATCTCCATTCTTGCCTTCTTTTGAGTTGATAGCTTCTTACCAGCTCACTTACCCCTAATTTAGCTCAGACATTTTCCACTTTTTCAACACCTTTCGGTAATAGTAAGATAATAGCATACATTCGTGACTTAACAAAATCCAATACTTACTGAATTTTTCACTCTTTTACTGTCCTTTTAGTGTGATCCCAGAGATTATAACACACCTTTTCAACTTACCAAAATCCAGCATTTACCAATGATTCTGCCTTCCTCTTGGATGACACAGTGACCTTATGCAGTGGTTCTTTGGGTAACTTCACTTACCCGCACAGACTTGTGTGCCCTGGTTGTCGTTGTCTAAACTTGGTATTTGAAACCCCCAATGACATAGTTAATTATATTAATATTTTAACATACTAAATAATGTTAATGTTTAATAATAAAATGTTAATAATTATAGTGCTAGTTTACGCATCCCATGTCCATATCTGCACGTTGACTGCACCTTTCTATGCCTCTAGTCACCCATCTAGGGTCATTTTCCTTTTAAAAGACCATGCTTTTG
Organism: Dinomys branickii; assembly: GCA_004027595.1. Lineage (NCBI taxonomy): Eukaryota > Metazoa > Chordata > Mammalia > Rodentia > Dinomyidae > Dinomys > Dinomys branickii. The sequence goes on from PVLD010000009.1 coordinate 499,720, forward strand.
TATTGTCCTTCCACATCAACCTGCTGATACGAGTCTCTTGTGGGGGGAGCTGTCTAGAAACATCTTTTAACCTTCATTTTTGAAACCTGATTTGACTGAGTACTGAATTGTATTCCTCATCACATTACAGATAATACTAAAGATTTACAGTAGCCCCCAAAGCCTCCTGTGTTTGAAGATGATCGGACCCTGGGTGCTGTAGCTGACTGGCGGCCAAGAGGCAGGGCATGGTTGGAGGAGTCCCTGGCAGGGTGACCTGGAAGGGTGGATTCTTGTCCCGGCTCTTCCTTTCCCTCTCTGCTTCCTGGCTGCCATGGGTGAGCAGCTGTCCTCCACCCAGAGCCGTCCACCTCCTGTTTCTGCCTTGGCCTGAAACGTGAGCCAAATAATCCTCTCCTTTAATAATCCTCGCCTTGTGGGTGTCGGGTGTTGTGTTCTAGCAACGAGAAAGTGGCAGGACAAAGATGTCATTCTATTGTCTTCCAGTCCCGTTGTTTCTATTTATTTATTTATTTTAATGGTATCAGGAATCGAACTCAGGACCTTGTGCTTGCCAGGCAGGTGCTTGTGCCACTGAGCTATATCCCTGGGACCCCACTGTTTCTGTTTAGAGGTAAAAGCTCTGATCCTGACTATTGCACTGCTGTCATCTGTCTTTCCTCTGGCTGTTTTTTAAGATTTTTCTGTTCCTTTGGCATAGAGCAGTTTTACTGTGATTTCTGTAGGTGTGGACTCACTTTTACTTAACTTGTTTCGAATTTGTCTGGGTTCTTGAACCTTGGGGTTGGTGTTTTTCCTTAGTTTTGGAGCTTGGGCTATGCACTGCAGAGGCAGCAGTGGGCGGGGGGGGGGCATGTTGCTACTGAAGGCCTTTGAACAAGGGATTGATGTGATTAAGTGTGTGATTAATTGTAATGGCGGACGCTGCGGCCATGATTGTTCGTCCTCCAGGCGTGATGCCAAGCGTTTATCTCATTCCATCTTCCCATCAGCTCTCTGATCTAGACCCTGGCATGCCTATTTTACAGATGAGGGAGTGCAGGGTGAGATAAAGGATCAGAGGCCAGGGGCAGACCCAGCCCCTGCAGTGGGGAAGGAAAGGGCAATGCCAGGACTGATGGCGGGTTTGCTGAGTCCAGTTACTGCGGCACAGCCTCTAGGCACACAATATGACTGAATTGGAGAATAAAGAAAATTTAAAACTCAATTCCTCCATGTCTTTGTTTAAATAAAATATATTTCATTTAAAAATAAAACTTAAAATTCAGGACCTCCACTGTGCAAGAAGGTCAGCCTAAGCCCCAGTATCCTCTAGCCATGTTTCACGTGTTCAGCGGGCAGACGTGGCCAGTGGCCACCCCCCGCCAGATGGCACAGACCCTAGCCATCTGCACGTTGTCACGGAGCACTCAGCCTGGTGGCTCTCCGTGCCGCTTCTCACCAGCCACGGCTTCTCAGTGCCCAGCCAGGGCTGGAGTTCAGTGAACCCAGGACTGACGTGCTGATAAGGTCCCGCTCCCACAGGGACGAAGGAGCAGGATGGCTCCTCGGGGGTGGCCACGCTGAGTGCGACTGGTAGAGCAGGGTGGCGGCTGGAGTGGCTCTGGGCGTGGGGCTGGGAACCAGGGAGGCCACACATTAAGATAAGCAGCCCAGAGCAGCTCTAAGAGCGGCCTCTCGCTCCACAGCGTTCAGAAACACCTGCCGGATAGAAGCCAAGGGGTGCTCAGGCTGGAAGGAGCGCATGCGCGGGGAGGGGCCGAGAGGCAAGCTGGCTTTTCCAGCTGACGTCAGTACCAGAGCTCTTGGTTGCTGACAGTGCTCAGAAGAAAGCGGTAAAGGGCTTACCTGGGTTGGGCTTGGGTGTTATTTTGTTTGTTTTGTGCACTTTGCACTGAGCTACACCCCCAGCCTCCTTTTATAAATTTTAAAACAGGATCTCACTAATCTACAAAGTTGCCCAGACTGGGCTCAAAACTTACAATCCTCTTGCCTCAGCCTCCCAGGGTGCTGGCATTATAGTCATGCACCACCACACGCAGCTTGTCCGGGGCCTTTTATTACATCGGGTGGCCCCTCCCCCAGTGCCCTAAGAAACAGCTTGTGAGGTTCTTTCAACACAGAAACGTTTCACAGGGGCGAGTTCGCCTCATTTCCGGGCAGTGTCAGAGCCCTCACTCAGACGATGCTCACAAGATACTATTCAGAACTGAATCGTGAGGCTGCAGGGCTTCAGGACGGTCGGGAGGGGGAGGCATCGAGCACTCCCGGCTCACCTGAGCACAGACCACAAGCAAGGGAGTAAACGCGCCGGGTTCCGTCCTTCACACCTTCCTTTGCAGGGTGCAGTTCCTCACTGGCCATTGCTTAGCTCCCACAGCTGTTTCCACTGCTGAATCTGCTAAAAGCAGTAATGACAAAAAGATAGGACCACAGACCCAAGTGTAATCCGCCTCGAGGCCTTCATGGGCCCGCACCTGGGTGTTAAAGTTGCATAGCAAAAAAAAAAAAAAAAAAAAAAGTTGCATAGCAGACGTTCCTGGCCACGGGTTTCAATGACACTCAGTTTGGATGGTACCTGATACGGGCACAGGGCCCTGACCAAGCCCGAGCACCACTCTAAACCTTCTCCTGGAGATGGTATAGGCATCTTTGTCCTCCACAGACCAGTGAAGTGACTTCCAATGTCACACTGCTTGCTAGAGACAGCGCCATGATCTGATCCTAGGGGAGGAAGAACGTGGTCCACCAGGGGGCGCCAGCCTCCACCCGTGCCACCGTGTGACCCCTGCCACGTGGGCTGCAGCTATCCCTACCCCTCTGGGATGCCTATGGCCATTAGACATCCTAGAGGAAGCTCCCCAGCGTGCATTACGACTGCATTAGCAGCCAGCGCGTGCTTTCATGGTCCTTTCAGGTTGAAGAGAAACTTCAGGAGGATTCCAGGAGGAAATTGCTTCAGCTGCAAGAAATGGGGAACAGAAAGAGCCTCATTAAAATCAATTTGGAAAGGGCAGTAGGTCAGGTAGGCGTGTCCATAGCCCCGTCCTTGACCTGAGTTCCCCAGGCAGCGGGCGCGGTGCCGTGGAAGAGGAAGGCGGAGGCAGGACGATGGGTGTAGCTTGCTTCTCCCCTAATCTCACTGCCCACCCAGTGGGTGTCGCTGAAGAGCTCTCTTTCCTGCTGGAAGGGGCCCCACTAAGACCCAGCTGAGCGGCCCAGCCCGGCCCCCCGCCGGCCCCAGCCCCAGGTCCCCAGGGGGTGTCCCTAATAACTCTCTTCCTAGTGTTTAGTCTTGACGTTGACCACCATCTTTCTTACCCTGGGACCCCAGCAGATGTCCCTGTCAGTGTCCGTAAGAAAATGACACTTTTCTTAATAAAGCAAACCCCAGTGCCCCGAGTCCTTGCTAGAGAGAGAAGGAAGCTTCCGAGCAGGTCCTGACCTGGCTGGGCAGAGGTGCCATCTCTCAGAGGCTCTGGCCCAAGATGGCCAGCAGATGGCCCATGCCCAAGGCCCAGTTGTGAGGACAAATGTACAGATGAGATATGACCGAAGTCTCCAGTCACCCCCCAGAATATGGCTTGCCACAGGTGGCCCACTTTGGGTCCTGTGCAGGGGCCTCCCCTGGTGATGGCAGCTCTGGGGATCACAGAGCATGTGTGTGTGTGTGTGTGTGTGTGTGTATGTGTGTGTGTGAGAGAGAGAGAGACAGAGACAGAGACAGAGACAGACAGAGACAGAGACAGAGACAGAGACAGAGACAGAGACACACAGAGAGAATGCTTTTTTAAATTTCCGGGGGGAAAGGTCTACCATGTCACTCTTTGGATCTCAGGACTGTGAACCCCCTAAAGGTTAAGAACCACAGTCAGCAAAGGACAACCCCTGCCCTCCAGCCAGTGCCCAAAGCCCTTCCACTGGCTGCCGTCCTGTGTTAAGCGGCTATGGGACCAGGGCTTTGTCCTCATGCTGCCGTGAGAGATGCACACAAATTAAACAAAGATGCTAACTGCTGGGCAGAGGTTAAAGCCTCTTCAGTACACATGCATCACTGTCACACACACACACACACACACACACACACACACACACCCATGTCATTTCTCCTCAAGTCTTCCAGCCCCTAGTCAGAGGCTACCTGGACAACCTCTGGGCTGCTCTCTCTCCTCCCCTGTCCTCCAATACACACCTGACCCAAGGAATGACCTGTGCCCCTTGCCCAAGGGCCAAGGTCCTCATTATGGCTCTGGGTGGAGGTCACCCGGGAGTACCCTGAGTCTCCTCCAGGTACAAGCTTGGAAGAGAGAAAGGCAGCCCTCTGTCTGCCACCAGGCTCTTCCTGCCCAGCCCGCCCTCTGTCTGACAGCCTTCCTCTCCATCCCAGGCAGTGGATCCCCACAGCGGCCTTGGGTGACCATTGTTCACAGGGCCTCCCCAAAGAACCAACTCCTTGGTCAGCTGGGACCTGCCCTGGGACTGCCTGCTGTCACTCTGATCTGCTCCTGGCAGGGGGACCTCAGACTCATCCTTCGGGCCTTCACCATCTCACTGCCCAGTTGCTCAGAGCTCCCACGTGCTGTAAGCTCCTGGGTCTTGCACCCCTTGACTTCTCCCTCAGTTCAGTGGCCCTTTGGATCCCTCCAGGACTTTGAGTTCCTCTTTAGTGTGACCACGTCTTCCCAGCAGACCATGAACACAGCCAGCCAAGGGCAGCCGTGCAGGTCAATCCCAGAGACAGCGGATCTTTGCCTTTGCCTTCAGATGGAGTCCAGGACCTTGGTTCTGCATGCCCTGACTGTGGCCCCGCCCTGACCCCACCCACCTTTCCCTTAACACCAGCACATGGCAGGCACCCAACACCAGCAGCTGGGACTGACACAGAGGCTCCTGGCCTCAACAGGTATTTCTGTATCCAGTTATCCAGTGGACACTTGCTGAGTGACTCCTCCATTGCAGGCCCTATCCGAGGCTCAGGGGACACAGAGCTAGCCATGATGGACAGTGTCTTTGGGACATTTGTGGTCTAGGACATAACATGGCAGAAGAGAGAGCATTCGCCTGTCCCCAGGCACCTGTGCTGATGACATGATTTACTTGGGCTGACAGTTTCAATATTTATTTCACAGTCTGGTGCCGACTTAGCAAATATAGACAAGCTCCCGGCCCTAGACTTCCCGTTGGATAATTGGCAGCAAGTGGCTTTCCCAACGGCCTGAGATGCATGTGCTCGGCACCACATGCCTGGGCTGGGCTGGGCTGCGCTGCACAGGCTGCCTGCACAGTAATTAAAACCCGCTGAGTTCTTCCCTTCTGCAAAGCGTGAAGGCTTTTTTGATTAACACAGAGTGACCATTAAGGCATGTGGGACTTTTTTCCCCAAAGCCCGTGATGGAAATGCCACCCACTCCTCTACCTGTACCCCTCAAAGCCCAACTGACCTGTCACCCCCTTTGTGTCACAGCTGGAGCATTTCCGAAGCCAGGTCATCCAGGCCACCTATGGACGAGTGAAACCGTTTCCGGACAAGCCTGTCACTGACCAGCAGGTTCGTGCCGCTTTTTCACTCTGAGGCTCTTTGCTTCCTCTTTTTTTTCTCTCTCTCTTTTTTTTATTAGTATGTGTTTGCAAGACACGGTAGATACACCCATCACTCATCGTGGGGGAATATATACACACATATAATGGGTCCAGAACACACGCACAGAGAAGCCTGATCCTTTTCAGTTCCCGCCCTTTCCCCTTCACACTCCTGAGTCGCTTCCCAAAGAACCAACTCTTGGATTCACTGATGCTTTGTGTTGGTTTTTTGCTTTCAATTCCATCAATCTCCAAACCCTCTCTTCATTTCTTTCCTTGCATTAGTTTCAGCTTTGGTTCTTTTCTTTCTGGGACCTTGAGCTGTATCCACTAGGCTGTTCACTGGGGAAAGGTCTGTTCTTTCGAAGTGTGCACTTACAGCCATAAACTTGCCTCTTAGAAATGCTTCTGTTCAGTCCCACAGGTTTTGCTGTATGGCGCTTCCATTTTCCTTGGGTTCTAGGAACTTTTATTTTTTTATTTCTTCCCAGTTTTCTTCTGTGACCCACTGATTATTCAGTAATGTATTAATCTCCGTGTGTTTGCATGCTGACACAAATACAAAAGAGTTTAAATAACCCCCTGTGTAGTACCTGGTCGCAGCAGAACGAAGCTCAAAACCAACAGCTAAAGAAGCCACAGAAATGACACAAACACTGTCTTCTTTGGAGATCTGGATGCCAGACCCTGGGAGCATATGTTTCTGTTTTTGCTGGTGGCACATATTTCTCACACTGTTGCTACACCATAAAGATTTGTTTTGATTTTGTGGGATTTCCTAGCTTTTAAAGTAAAAGCCAGTTCAATTCCCTTGAAATGTTCCTGTGAAAATCAAGTTCAGCTGGGCAGGCTCACGTCTGGCGCCCAGACCCACACGTTGAAGCTCCACTAGCCCAGTGAGGAAAGGGGTGGTCTCACCCTGGTGCAGGGGCCCTGCCGGCTCCTGCCGGGGAGAGGTGCCAGTGGCAGTGAGGCTGGGCCTCTAGGCTGATGACCGTTCACGCTTCTGGTCTTCCAGGACTCTTGCCTTTCGCTGGGTCAGAGCACAGGTAAGAGAACACATGCAGGCTGCTCTCTGAGCAGGTGCAGGAGGACCCGACCTGTTTATGTGCGCCCGTCCTCACAGCGACCAATGCAGAAGGACCCGCTAGGAATCATCTCTGATCCGGGGAAAGGTGTCCTTGTGACAGCGCCGATGTCACCTGGAGCTGCACAGGTCAACGGTCCTCACCACCTGCTACATCACCACCCTGCAGTCTCTCGCCCCGGAGCCCCTCTGCCCTTGACAGACTTTTTCTCTTTTTCTTATCCTCACCAGCTCATAGAGAGGATCACCCAGGTCACTGAGGACAACATCAAGTTTCAGCAGAACAAGTGGAGCCTGGAGCAGGAGACCCAGATGAGCAACTTGAGGCAGGAGGAGACTGCGGAGAACGTGGAGAGGCTGAGGGCCGCTCTGGACAGCTGCCAGGTGCCTGCCCGCCTGCCCGCCCCACTGCGCTCTGTGCAGCCACCTTTTTTGTCTCACTCTGTGCTTCTAACTTGGGAAACTGTCTGGCTTCCTGGAGCAGGTTGGGCAACAGTGCTTCGCTTTTTCCCCTCCTTTTCTCTGTTGAAGAACAGAAAAGCCTCAAAAAATGCCTCCCATAAGCCAAGGGTGGTGGTGCATGCCCATAATCACAGTACTTGGGAGGCTGAAGCAGGAGGATTGCTGTGAGTTCGAGGCCAGCCTGGTTTCAAAGTGAATTCAAGTCCTGCCTGGAACTGCACAGGGAGACTGTCTCAAAAAGACCAAAAAAAAAAAGCCTTCCAGATGAAGTGGGTGTGGCCATGCCAGAACTTTGCATACAACTGGAGGGATCAAAAAATATTTTGGGGAAAATTTTTCATCTGTACTAAACAGCCTTTTTTTCCTTGTCATTATTCCTTAAAAACTATAGAACAGCCACCAACCACTTTCATTGTATTCAGTATTATAAGTCATCTAGAGAAGATTATACAGGAAGAGGCATATAAGTTATATGCAAATATTGTTCCATTATATGCAAATACGGTTCCATTTTATGCAAATACAGTTCCATTTTATCTAAGGGATCTGAGCACCCTCAGATTATGGTTAACTGTACTGACTTTGGGAAGTCCCCAAACCCAGGGAAAAAAAAGAAAAAAAAATACAATTCTCATGCTATTTCCAGAACAAAAGAAATTGTTCGTGCTCATTATTCTCATTTCCTTTTTTGGCACAACAACAAGAGCTATTTCCACCCATGCACGGCCTTTACCTGTGAAGGAGCCAGGACCACAGGGCCCCAGGTGCACCCCAGGCCCACCCAGAGACAATCAGAACCAGAAGCTGCTTCTGCTTTCACTTGAAATCAGCAGCTATTTGGGGAATTTGTGCGGATGTTGGCTAGTCAGCATTCTTTCCGGAAAAACCAGGAGGCCGCACTCTGACCAGTTTGTGCGTTGATCTCCGCAGGATTTTTCATGACTAGGAGTAGCCAGGTTTGGATCTCATTCCAGCCAAGTTGTGGATGGCAGTTTGGCTTTGGGATCACACATAGCTTAAAGGGGGCTCCCTTTGACCACCGACATTCCAAATTAGAGTGCAAAACTATAAAGGCTGCTGCCCCGCCTAAAAATCTAAAAAAAAAAACCTGGATCATCCCAGGGCAACTGATGGGTGGCACTGCCTGCTTTGTGGAAAAGCCAAGGACCCTCCCTAGTGCTTGCAGGCCCTGCCAGGTGCTATTTCTGGCTACCGAGTCTGATATGCTCGTGACTTTGTCTGCTTTCAGGACTGCATGAGAACGTCCTGCTGCAGCAGGGACCTGAAGAGGGAGGTGGACCTTCTGCGGGGCCTTCAGGTGAGCTCACCTGTGTCAGCGCTGCAGAAGACGATGCTGGACATCCTGAGCTTCTCGATGTCCTGGCTGGAGGGAACGGAGCATCTCATCGGGGACCTCGGCCTCCAGCTTTCCAACTCTGACAAAGGTTACTGAGACTCCTTTTTGCACATAGTTGCCTGACTCTAAAATGTCATGATGAATGTTCCCCATGACGGGACATCTGTTGAGGTGGGGACATGGCCAACTGTTCCTTTCTCCCAATTCACTTGGCTTAGGAAGTGGTGTTCCTTTAAAACAAAAATAACCCATAGCCAGGCGTGTTAGTGCACGCCTGTAATCCTAGCACTCAGGAGGCTGAGGCAGGAGGACTGCCAGGAGTTCAAAGCCAGCCTGGGCTACACAGTGAATTGAAGGCCAGCCTGTCTCAAAAAACAAAACAAAACAAACAAAAACAAAATACGTGATCACTGAAGGACATGAAACCAGACAGAGACAAAAGCAAAATGAAATCACAAGTATATGCTCCCTCCTACCTCTCAGCAATAACTACACTGGTGATTCTAACTTCCACAGCCTTTTCCCCCTGGAAATAGCTGTGTGATTCTAGGCAAGTTACTGTCCCTTTCTGTGCCTCAGTTACCGCACCTGTAAGGTGTAGATAATAAGACGTGACCACTGCTTTGGGTCATCGTGAAGATGAAATGCATGGATCTAATGGAGCACTTAGAAGGGTATCTGACACGGAACAGGTGTTACTTTTGCTTACTTAAGATTTTGAATCCTATAAAGAATAGTATCTGGATATACCGGGTTCCTTTAGTTCTGTTCCCTTTGCCACAGCATCCGGCAGCCTCTCCCAAGTCAGTACACACAGGTCTCCATCACGATGGACATTGCACTGTGGAGCTCTAGCCGATCCCCCAGCACACGCGTTTCTGCTGCTTCTGACTTTTCATGACTCATGTCATGCTGAGCTGACCATCACATCACAGAGGCCTATGCACCCTCAGGATCCTAGGGGTGGAAGGGTGTGGAGTACTTCCCTTCAGCATGGGGTTTGTGGCATGCTTACTAGACACCGGGACCAAGCAGGGCAGGGATACAGTGGGATTAGAACCAGGTAGCCCCCAAGTCATGGGTATCTAGGTGTTCCCTGTGAAATTCTTTCAACTTTACATTTGAAATTTTTCATAATAAAGTACTTTGAGGGGAAGAGAACAGGCACTACCCTTGCCCTCATGTGGCGTATGGTCTCACAAAGGAACATGAGCATTAATCAAAAATCACTCCAATACACGCACAGCTTGAATGGTTAGGATTTCTAGCAAGAGGGCAGGGCTCAGTGTGGTCAGGGAGGGCAGGGCATCTGTAGGATGACTAGGAGATGTTTGCTGAAGAACAGAGGGGAGAGTGTTCTGGACAGAGAGAGGTGGGTGGAGGACATAGGAGACTAAAAGAAATGGGGGAGGTGGGGAAGGTAGGGGCTGTGCACACAGGGCCTGGTAAGAAGCCCAGCTTTATCCTAAGAGCAGCAAGACACCCATGAAAGGTTTTAAGTAAGGAATTAATGGGCCAGGCGTGCAGGCTAAGGACATAACTTTGGTCCCAAGGGGAGAATGTACCAGAGGTGGCCAACAAGTGGTCGTCCAGGACATAAGGAATGACAGTAGCCACACAGGAGGGGGGTGAGGATGATGAGGGAAGATTCAGGGGCCCTCAGGAGGTAAATCAACAGGCCGCTGTGTTGGAAAAGAAGTGGTAGAGAGAAAGAGTTGTGCGTGACTTCCAGTCTCTGGAGTGTGTGAAAGGGCTGGTGTGCACGGTTACCCCCACAGCATATGCAGAGGAAGGATGGCCGGGGAGGCCCAGAGAAGGAGGACGAGTGGGAGGTGGCCACGGGCTTCTGAGGTGAGGCAGCGAGAGCAGGATGGGGAGCAGCTGTCACCTGGAGGCCCCAGATGGAGAGAGAAACCAGTGATGTGTCCTGGCTGGCAGGAGAGAGTGAGCTGCACCTTCCCTGAGGAAATGTCCATGGGGTGGGCGGGCGGATGCACACACACATGCGTAAACCCCTAGGTGTGAGCACGAAGTAGAAAGGATGGGGTGGGAAGGGTGCTCCCAGGGCCACGCCTTGAGGAACTCTCAGGTCTTTGCAGACTCGCAGCCAGGGAAGCTGTGTGAACGTGGGAGTCTCACAGCAATGAGAGAACGAGGGAGTGAGTTTCCCTCTCGAGCACTTCAATAGCCCCAGCCGGGATGCTCCACAGTAATCCAGAAGGTGGAATAAAGTTCTCCAAAACAGGCAAAATCCAAACTAAGATTGATTGTTTTGGTAAGTGCCTTGCACGGAAGAAGGGGGACAGGGGCTGACAGGGCCGGTGTCCTCCCAGCCGCAGTCACTGTCACTGTGGCAGAGTTGTGAACTTACACGAAAGCAGGCAGAGTATGGGCCAGCCTTCCAACGGCCTCTCCAGCTTGGAGCTGCAGTGACAACTGGGCCACGCCACCTGTGCACTGTCCCCTCCTTCCTCCAGCACCATCTCAGTCCCCAACGCCCGAGTCTGTAAACCTAGCCATATGCTACGGTAAAGAAACGTGCCTGTGAAGCTAAGCTGTCGGGCCAGTGATGCCAGAGAGGCGAGACAGACTGCCTGTGGGCAGCACTTGTCAGACCCGCTGTTCTCCCCTCCTGGCTGCACGGAGCCATGAGAGCCGAGTGACATTAAGCTAGTCCCTGCAGAATCCCTCTTCTATCGCTACCTGCTGTGGATCCCCAGAAATGGGATAAAGAATGTGGGTTCCCAAAACGCAAGCCTCCTTTCTTTCTGCGCTTATCCCCAACCGGCCTCTCTTGAATAACGCTCAGTGGGACACCTGTTGGCCAAAGGCTGGGTTAGGGATCGTGTCCTGTGATTCTAACGACCTGGTTCTAAGAAGTGAGGGAGAGAAGAATGAACAGAAAGGTTGGTGAGGATCCATCCTTCACCCACTGAGCAAGACCAGAAGTTGATGGCAAAAGTGTTTTCCAGTACAAATGACATTAGGGTGGGGAGGCCAAATACAAAAAGAAAGGGATGAGCTAGCATATTCCCCTAGTCTCTACTGGGGGGGTCCCTAATCTTAGCACAGAGCCATCTGCACAGGAGAGGAGCAGAGAAAGAGGAGATGTTACCTTAGGAAATGACAAATCTTACCTTCCTCCCTGCCCAAGGTAACCACAAGCTGCCCTCTAGGAATCACAAGTAGCTGGAACCCTGCTGGATCAATCGGAGGAAGGGTAGGGTCATGAAAAACGCAAGTGTTAGGATCACAGATCCCTCAGTGTGACCCTACTCTGTGACTGTTTTAAACATCCTGGAGTGTCCTTTTTCTTACCTTCAGAATAGACAGTGGTAGCGCCTCCCTCATGGTGCTGGTCGCAGGACTCCAGTGGACTCATGGGAAGTCCCTGAGTTCACGGGGCACTGAGCACAGCACTCAGCACTGGGTGGGGGAGCTTAATGTCCACAGCCCCTGCCATCCCCTCAGGAAAACCGTGAACCCAGAAGGCTGGCGATGCTCATGGTGGTGATGAGCAGGTAGGGGAGCTTTGTTGGCCTCAGTGACGCAAAGCACCCTGAGCCACCTTCTCCCGGTGCAATAATCATAAAGACATCTTTGGACCCAATTTCCTCATTTCTGTAGTGGGGATCATGGGTCCTGCCTCGTAGAGCTGTTCTGAGGGGCTACTTACATGGGTGTGGAGGATGCTGGGAATGGCTTCTGAAATCTCAGTGCTTGATCATGAATAATGACTTCCATTGTCACCATCGTCACGACCTTCAGTCCCATCGTCACGGCCATCACCACCTCACCACCTTTACCACGGCCGCCACCCTTGTCACCATGATCACCATCATCATCACTAACACAGTCACCAACATGACCTCCTCTTCTTCCTCCTCTTCCTACTCTTCCTGTCCGCCTCATTCTTCCAAGGGTGGAGATTAGCCCCAGGCCTTCACACTGAGTTCCATCTCTAGCCCTTTTATAAATTTCTTATTTTGAAAGAGAATCTTGCTAAATTTCCCAGCCTCAAATTTGCAGTCTTCTTGCCTCGGCCTGATAGACTGCTGGAATCACAGGCATGCGCCACCACACCCACTCTGCTGCTTAGTAAGGCGCTAAATGCACATAACAAACACGTTCGTAAATCCTAACCCAAAGCCCCAGAGGAATCCAGGTGGCCTAGAAGTAGATGGAAACTGCTCAAGGTCTTGCTGGGTGATGCCCAAGCAGCCCAGAAAAAATGACCTCGTAGGGTTCCAGCACCTGTCCCTAGCTATCTGTTTGGGGAGGGGTTCCTAAGTCCACTGGGAAGATGGCCATTGTCTCCAGAGAACCTTAGAAATCAGCTCCCACCACCCCACACCAGCTTCCCAGGCTTCCTTGATAAGAGAATGAAAGGACTTTCACATTATTCTTTGCATGCGCAACTGTTTGTGTGTCCATTTCTGCAAGACTTTGTTACAAATGAAAGAACTTCCCTGTGCACATGGGAGGTCACCCATTCTGAAATATCCAAGGTGGGCCAAATCTTTAAATGGGAGAAGAAGCAAGTTGCAATACAGTATGTATTTGTGCTTTTGCTTTTTGTGTTTTTTAAAACAGTGCCTGACCAAAAGAAAAATCTGGAGAAAAAGACATCTGGTGCTTGAGAGTATTACCCCAGCCGGTAATACCATAGGGTCTTTACTTTGATCCAGTTGCTCAACAGCTATTTACTGAGGACCTACTGTGTGCTGGCCACTGTGTGACTCAGCCATCACAATCCCTATAGTTACAGTAGCCCAAACCAGTGGCAGCCGGGCCACCTCACCTCCGGCCATCTGGATGTCCTCACAGTACACCTCTCCTGGAACACCCTTCCCACTGGCCTGTCCACCTGTCCCCGCTCAGCTGGTCTCCTGAAAAAGAGAAGACAGACCTGGGTCTCAATTCTGACACTGCCACTCACCAGCTCCAGTGCCTCTCCCTGGTGAACTTCTGTTGTTTCTCCTACAGATATGAAAGCACTTCCTTGCCACATGATCATAATGGTCAGAAAGTCGGTATAAAACTCCTGGCCTGGTGCCTGCACATAGCAAGTGCATAATACTCGACAGGCATTGCTATAATATTACTATTTGCACTCTTGCATGCTGCACAGTCTCAGAAAGTCACATGCTTAGAGATCAAGCCTCGAGGCATGAGCATGTTCAATCTCCTGCCCCTCTCGCTACCCCCATCTTTCCTTCCTCCCCTCCCTCATCCCCACAGCGTCCTCCTGCCTGCCTGCAGCTCTTCCCTACCCTGTGTCTCCCCTGTCTCCATCCCAGGGCACCTTGTGCCTGGGGTCCTGAATGACAACCTCCTTTCTTGGGCACCCACAAACTTTCTTACCCTCCTGGCTCCTCCCCTTTACCCCTGAATGTGCATTCCAAGATGGCGCCACCATCTTGAAAAATAATTCGTCACTGGAACCCACTGCTTCTTTCTTTCTCTACTGTTCCCATGCCTGACTCCACCTACGACCTCAAAGAAGTGTGCCACACCCCATGGTCCTTGCCAGCTTCCTGCTCTCTCTGCTCTTTGCCTTGTCCCTGCCAGGTAACACATGGACCCCTGCAGGCCTCACAGGTGCCATCTTTTCCTGGGCCATGTTCCCTCCAGCCAGTCACTCTTGGTTCTCCTGAAACCCTCATCCTGCTTGGCTCCAGGGCCTGTGCACCTGCCTCTCCACAGACCTATTCTGCTGTTCTGCAGCAGCCTCACTTCACCAGTCCCTGACATGACTGTGTCCTGCAGGGCAACCCTTAGTCCTCCCCTCCCTCGCCTCCTTACTCACAAAGAAACATCCCACCGCAGGGGACATCCAAGTGGAGCGGGGCTGCCAGGGCAGAGTGTAGGTCGGGTCTTACATAACGGGGCCGACTGAGGCAGCAAATAGGACCCGGCTCTGGCCAGCAGGAGGAAGGGAGCCTTTCCCTAATACACATAAAGATCCCTGGATGGACAGCACTGGCCTTGCCACCAGGTTTGACAGCTCTGCACCAACCAGCTCTTCTTGGATGAGCATCAAACTTCCAGAAGGTCAAGCCCAACATGTTCAGAAAGAGCTTGGCCATCCTCTCTCCTTTCTCTTATGCTTGGTTGAAGACATCAACCCTAAATGCCTGGGTATCCCTTGAGCTCTGAGCTGAGCTTCATGCTTCTAACTCAGAGGAGAGGATTCTGCCACTCGGGAAACCTGGCAATGTCCAGAGGCTTTTGAGTTTGTTATAACTGGGGCAGGGAAAGGAGCTCCTCCCACCCTGCAAAGCAGAGGTTTGCAATGCTGCTAAACATCTCAGCACAGAAGGCAGCCCCCATGGCTGCACCAGGAGCACTGTGTGAGCACAGCCCACAGCTCCTTTTTCTCTGCTTCAGTTATTAATCTGCAGAAACGCACCCCATCAAGCCACCTGGCTGCTGGGTTGGCATCCGGAGCAGCCCTGACTCAGACCCTGAAGTGGCACACAGCAGAGCTGGAGTCCTGGCCCAACTCCTGGCGGCCACGCAGCTCAGAGTCCCCCTGCCTCGTCCATCAAACGGGGCGATGACAGGCTGCTGAAGTGGGTGATGCATCCATGGCTCAGTGGCAGGGCAGGCATGCAGGATGCACTCCCTACATTTACAAGAAGTTTAAATCAAGTTGACACATTCTAGGCTACTGTGGACAGACCTCACCCTTCAGCCCACCTCTTGCTCTCCCTCCTGTCCACTGCAGGGAGGCTCCACACCTCCCCCACACTGTATCTCCCTCACTCCTATCTGCCTTCACCCCTGGATTGGTTTCCTGTGCCTATGGAAAATTAACCATGAGCTTAGTGGCTTCAAACATGTATTTATTTCTGGAGGCTGAAAGTTCAAGTTCAGTTTCCCTGGGATAAAGCCAAAGACAGGGCTGGTTCCTGCTGAGGGCTGCAGGGGAGAATCTACTTCCTTCCATTTTTCAGCTTCTAGAGTTTTGTTTTTGGCTCATGGTTCCTTCCTCTTGTCTTCAAAGCCAGCAGCATAGCACCTGCAGCTCTTTCTGCCACATCAACTTCCATCTGTCTGTCTGTCTATAGATAATTCTCCCACTGCCTCCTGCTTTTAAGAACCTGTGTGATTATACTGAGCCAGCTTGGCTAATCCAGGATAATCTCTCATCTCAAAATTCAACAAGGTGGCCAGGTGTGATAGCGCACACTTGTAATCCCAGCACTAGGCAGAAGGATCATTGTGAGTTCAAGACCAGCCTAGGGTACAAAGTGAGCTCAAGGCCAGCCTTAACTGCATAGCGAGACCTGTCTGAAAAGGATTAAAAAAAAAAAAATCCAACAAGGCACATTTTCAAGGGTGCATTCCTAGGTTCCAGGGATTAGGAGCCACATATTGGTGGGGGCAGCCATCCAGCCCACCAAATCCTACATTCTCCCCTGTCACTCTGACTTCTGCCCATGCAGTGCCCACAGCCATTGGCTTCTCCACCAAGTGGCCCTCTTGGATCCCATCCTGGGAACGATGCCACCCACTACTGAGACCCTCCCAGGCCCCCCTTGTTCACTGTCACTGACACGCTGCCTAGTATCCCTGCATGTTCCCAGCAGGCGTGTAGAGCTCACCTTCAGATCCAAGTGCAAGGCCCTGCCGGGCGTGGCTATGCACCATCCCCACCCTGGGCACAACTTACACACAGTGCACACTCAGAAAAATAGTGTTCTTCTGGTGGGTTTTTATTTTCCACCTCTAAAAAGAAACTTGGATTCTAGTGTGATCAAAGTTTATCAACCATTTTAAAAGCACAAGTCAGAGGGCAGCTCATGTCCCCAGATGGGGCGGCAGGGCTGTCTTCATCCCTGTGTCCACAGCTTCCTTAAAATGTTAGTCAGAAAGCAAAGGCGTTATGGGATTGATACTAACCCTCTGCTACTTCTGTTTCTCAAGGCTTCTCTTTGTATCCTGTACGTCTTCTGGAACATTATAAAAGAATTATGAGCCAGACCCAGGAGCTCCAGGTAATTCTTTTAAGTTCTTTTTTTTTTTTTCCCAAAGATCACTTCAGCTCCTTCTTGGCGTTTGTACTGCACTGTGCATCTGAAATCTGTGTTTGCTCCTTGGACTTAGCCCACATCCTACAGGAGGTGAAATGATTTCTCTATTAGCACATGAAGAGATTCTGCAGGGTGGCTGAGGTCACCCACAGCCAAGGGCAGAGAGCGGGTGCTGCCCGCCAGTTGAGCTTCTGGGCTGACCACACTGCTTGTTTTCCCTGGTCAACCCTCCCACCTCCCCCCCAAAAAAAGACGAAATGCTATCAGATCTTGAAAATTACCTTTATTAAATGCAATAGAAGAGCAGTGCCCATGGTCTAGTCAGCAGGATTCTCAAAAGGAAGGAATTATTCTAAAGGCAGATGATCCTTAAGGATTGTGCCATTAGGATAGCTGTTGGCATAATAACACTATATTACAAGCAACTACATTCAAAGATTACTATTTCCCACTCATCTATCTGCCTGGGATCAGCATCCAGGCAGCTATGATGACCTTGGGTAGGCTTGCCCGCTCGCCTGGGTGTCAGCTGGCCTTGGTTGATCTAAGTGCTGAAGTCTCTCCTTCTCCAACAAGCCAGCCTGGGCATGTTCCCTGGAGGCTACAAAGTGAGGATAGAAAGCAGAACCAATCATTCAGGGCTTTTCAGTTCACAGCTTGTTTTATGTCTACTAATATCCTATTGGCCAAAGCAGGTCACATGGCTGAGTTCAGTGCCAAGGGAAGGCCATGGCCATGCACTGGTACTGCAAGTTACATAGGCAAAGACATGGATAAGAGGCAGGCTGGAGAACTGAGACCACCCTTCTAATCAACCACAGAAACCTGAGTCCAGAGCTCAAAAACATCTTCTGCAAAGGGCTGACAGTAAATACTTTGGGCTTAGCAGAACATATGGTCTCGGTTAAACCTATCAATGCTGCTGTGGTAGAAGGAATGCCAGTACCATGTAAATAAATGGGAAGATGGACATGGCTCTGTTCCAATAAAACTTTATTTATAAAACAAGCGATGGACCAGATCTGGCCTGTGGACTATAGTTTGTCAACTCCTGGTCTAGCCCATTCTCTTCATTTTACAGATATGGCCATTGAAGTCCTAAGAGGTTGATGACTTTGATTGTCACACAACTAATTAGTTTTTTAAAAAAAATCAAGACAAAAGCTCAGGTCTTCTGAGTCTCAGATAGCTGTTTTCCCTCCTTTGCCCAGCAACTAGAAACTAACCATCCTAGCTGCCATTTACTGAGCATCTTCTGTGTGCCAAGCACCATGCTAACACCTTTCCCTTGTCATTGCATTTCATCCTTACAACTCTTAAGATGCACATACTGTGATTGTCCTCATTTTCTAAATGAAGAAGTATCTTAGAAGTCACTAGAGCTAATTTTCTACCTAGATCCAGACATCTTAAAATTCTACTGCTTCCCTACCAGTGACTAGGTGAAGTATAGTTTGTCAGTGTCTTTCGGTCAGTCTGGTGCACACCTTTGTCCCCTGAAAGGTAAACAGTTCGTCAGGGCCTGTGGGAAGGACTTCTTAGTCCTGCATCCATCTGATTCAGCCTCCTTCTTCCTCACTTTAGGTCCAGATTAGCAGTTCTCAGGAAATACATCAGAAGATGCTGCAGGAGACACTAAAGGAGCATCTGGCAGAGAAGGAGAAGCTGACCAAGGAGAAGCTGGAGATAGAGGAGAAGATGAAGGCCAGGGTCAAGTGGCTGATGGAAGAGAAGGAGGTGAGATGGTCACTGCTGTTTTCTTTCTCTTTCTCTTTTTCTTTTTCTTTTTGGTACTAGGAATCAAACTCACGACCTCCAACTTGCCAGACAGGCACTGTGCCACTGAGCTATATCCCCAGTGCTATTGCTCCTTCCTTTACCACTGGAAACTGGCAGAAGGGCCTTTTCTGTGGGCCAGGGAGGGTGTGTGTTTAACTGAGGAAATCTGAGCAATTCCTGGATTCACGCTGTGGGTTGATACTAATTAAACAGCAAAATCCACTTGGAAAAGCAGGAGTGTTGGATTTGGGGGGAGAGATGCTGCCTTCTTTGCTTCTACATTGCAGCTGATGACACAAAATGGTCTCATTACTGCTGCTCCTGGTTTGTAAGGGACAGACTGTGTCTAAGCACGGGCCACATTTCAGGCTATTTCAGTCTTTCAGCTTCCTCAGTTTTGCTGCCTCCTTACTGCTGGGTTCCCACCAACCAGGGTGAAGGTGACTCCCGTCTTGGGCTGTCCTCCTCCATCAGCCGCACCTGATCTCCCGGCCTCTCCGAGCCTCTGCCTCTTCCATTTCCATCCTCCAGTTCACATCCAGGCACCTGAGGTCATGTCACTTCCCCTCCTCCTTCTCCTCCTCCCTTTGCTCCTTTCTCTGCCTTTCTGCCCTTCCCGAAATAAAAGATAAAAAGGAAGAACCACGTGACGTCCCCATAAAGTTAATATTAATGAGAGCCATAAGTCAGACTGGCACATCGGGAAGAGCACGCTAGATACAGGGCAAAACTCAACACCTTCACCTGGAGAGGAAACCGAAGCCAGAAAGGACCTAGAGCTCTCACAGATCTTCCCCTCCTCTCCAGCGCTTCCTCTTCCTCTCAGACCGCTTCTCTCTTTTAGCCTCAGATCCCCAAATGCCCTATTTTTTTTTATCTGGGATATGGGACTTGAGCCCCACTGTGTGAACTACACTTTTGGGCACCAGCCTGGGCTTCCCCAGTGCCCAAATTACAATGTTCCTGGCAGGAAGTATTCTACTGGCTGGCTTCAAAGCCCCTTTAAACACCTAAACCTCATTGCAACAGCCCAGCAGAGGGAGGAAGTGCTGTCAGTCTCCTTCTAGGTCACCCTTTGTCTCGGTCACTTTCTTGTCACTGGGGCCAAAACACCCAACCCCCACAAAGGAGGGGAGGTTCACTTCAGCCCGAATTTGGGAAGTTTCAGTCTGTGGCTGGCAGACTCGGACGCGGAAGCAACATGGTGGAAGCATCCGCCACTGACCAAAGCTGCTCGTGGCGTGTGGCCCAGAAGCAGAGAGACAAGCGGGGCACCGGGAAGGGAGCTATAGCACCATGAGCTTCCTTCCGCCAGGCCCCACCTCCTCACAGCAAGTCAGCTCTAGCACCCCACGGTCCATTCAAGTCAGGATAGATGCTGTCACTGTGTGGAGCATCTGTCTCGTGTGCATCATACTCTCCACTCCTTAGGTCAACTAGTACTGTGTTCCCTGTTGTACAGACAGGGACCCTGAGGCTCTGCGCATAGGTCCTCACCCAGGGCTCCAAGGGCAGGGAGGGCTTTACCCAGAGCTCTGCTGCCCGCATTATCACATGGGTGTGGGGAGCAGCACAGGGCAAGCCACGCAGCCTAGCAGAGTCCACATCCCCACCATGGCAACAGAGACACTCAGCCACAGTCTTTGACTTGCAGGCTTTGGAGGGCAGCGTTGCCCAAGAGAGAAACAAAGCCAAGGAGGAACAGAAGAGGGTGTGCGAGCTGGAGGAGCGGCTGGCCCAGCAGAAGGAGGTGCACTGCAGCGGCTGGGGAGGGAAAGCAAGCGCGGACCCCTGCTGGAAAGGCTGTACCCTGCTTTAACCTGGGGTTGCTCCTCCAGAGCCTGCGCCCCGAGCCCCTGGGCTCCTCTGCCCACAGCCTCCCGGGGGTGAGCCCAGGAGTATGGTGGACCGTGCACAGCCTGCGGAGCCCAGGTTCCCGCCATGGTCACCGGGACGCTCAGCGACTGCCACTGACTTGCAGGCTTTGGAAGACAGCATGGAGAAGGGCAGAGCCAAGGAGGCCCTGGAGGAGGCCCAGAGGAGGGTCTGTGACCTGGAGAGCCGCCTGGCCTGCCACAAGGAGGTAGGCCGGGCTTGGGAGGGGTGGCTTGACTTGTGGAAGTCAGTTCCTTCTCCGTGACTGAACCCAGGGCCTTTACATTAAACTACATCCCCAGCCCTTGCTTTTTTTTTTTTTTTCTTTTAATTTTGAGACAGGGTCGCATTAAGTCATTAAGTTTCCC
Source organism: Dinomys branickii (assembly GCA_004027595.1). Classification (NCBI taxonomy): domain Eukaryota; kingdom Metazoa; phylum Chordata; class Mammalia; order Rodentia; family Dinomyidae; genus Dinomys; species Dinomys branickii. Next base: position 520,267 of record PVLD010000009.1, read on the forward strand.
AGGCTGGGCTCAAACTTGCAATCCTCCTGCCTCAGCCTCCCAGAGAGCCGGGGTTACAGGTCCTGGCCACCATGCCTGGCTGGAAGCTGTTTCCAAAGCATAAGCCTGGGGTGAGGGGCAGAGTGTGGTGGTGCCTTCCTGGACCCACCCATGGTGGGCCAGGCTTGGCTGCTTTGAGACACACTCAGGACCCAGGAGGGAGCCTGGAGTTGTAGCCATGACAACCAGTGGGGGAACACTGTGGACACTAAAATACACCCAGAGTCAGGGCTTGGGTGACAAGTCAGGACAGGTGACGTGGGCGTCCTCCACCCAGATATTGGGTTCCCAAGTATAGGAATGGGGAGTGACAGAGTCCCAGACCTTTAGGACTATGCAGATCCGCCAGCGCAGCCTAAACACATCCAGCCTTCAGCCCCACTTCCAAGGAGCCCTCCCAGCCTGGGGCAGCCGTCCCAGGTGGGGTCCCCAAGGCTGCAGGAGGCTTGCTTGCCCTTAGGTGCGGTTGAGTAGAAGCCTCTCTCCCTAGAAGAATGTCAGCCCATATCTACCTACCGTGGGCTCCTACGAGACACACCCACCTCCTCCTCCACATGGGACGTTGAATCTGCCCCTACATCCTCCAGCCGCAGACCTCGACTTCCCGCCAGCCCCCCAGGCCAGCTCCGATCCCCAGAGCCACAGACTGGTAGAAGGGGGCTGTAGATATGTTTGTCCCCAGAATGTTTGATTTTAAATCCCTGAAAGGTTTAAAAAAAAAAAAAACAGATTTCCATTGTCTTTCCAAAAGCCTGAAAATCTGGCCTTCCTTTCCACTTAGCAAAATGGACTGGGGCTGAGCCAAGTACCCGCAGTCTGCCGCAGTCCCCGGCAGTCCCAGTCGCATCAACTCATCGTCCAGTTCATTGTCTGTATCTGCTGGCATTTATCCTTTAGCTTCTTCATGAAGAGCGATACCTGAACCAAACACTGTTCTCCAGCCACAGAAGAATGGGCAAAGACTCTCCCACCTCCCTCGGTGAAGATGTTGTGCTTCTGTTAATGCAACCAAACTAGCTTTGGGGAAGGCTCTGTGGAGTTGTTGATTTGCATTTAGCTTGTGGTCACCCGCAGATGCCTTGAGGGATTTTCACGAATCTCTGGATCCTGAGGCAGTACAGAGGAGGGCAGCCTTGAAGTTGGATAAGATAAGAGTTCAAATCCTGCCTGGGCTATTTCCTGGCAGACACAGCTGTATCAGTACCTGCGTTCTCGGGGGAAGCGGGTGTTTGACCCAGAAATCTACATGTGATATAGACAGCTCCGTACCCACTTCTCCTGCATAGGCCTCATCCCGCCACACCCTCGTTTCTCAAAGTCCTCACCCCGCCCAGCAGGAGAGAGAAAGCAAGAGACCTGGACAGACCATCAGAGGAGGGGACTTTGCAGCAACGCTGTCACCAAATCTCCTCCACTCCGCAGTTCTGTCTCAGGGCAGCTGAGGGGGAGAAGACCTCTAAGGAATGGCCTAGGTCAAAGCCACCCAGAGGCCAGCCTGGGCTGGAAAGGCCCCTCAATTTAGAGATTCCGAGGTCACAGGAGACCTCAGGAGGAGACCGGAGCTTTGTTGCTGAGGGCATCTGTCCCCCGGGCCACCCCAGGTCTGCAAAGACATCAGCCCACTCCAGGCAGAACCGCTTCGGTTTATCAAGCGGGTGCCACGGGCCACATTCAGCCACAAGTGTGATTTGATTCTTCCACTGCTTCACAAGGTGACTCTAAGGACCACAGAACCACTAGGCCACAGTTGGCTTTCGAGGTGATGTTGGCAGTCCCAGTAGGATGCCTCCCTGAGGCTAACAGGGCCCCCTGCCATAGATGTCATTGGGAGGTGCCATGAAATCTCTTCCACAATTCACAGGAGAAGGCCGAACCCTGAAAGCCACCTCGGCCTGCAAAACAAATGTGCCATTCCCACGCTGTCACTGCTCACCTGCTTTGTTTCGGGCTGGGGCTGGGACAATTGAGCGGTAGAGCTTTCAAAACCACTTTTCCCTGCAAAACACACAATGTCTCAGCCTCGTTGTGGATTAAATGCTTTCAGTGGGCTAATTTGGGGCCCTCCCTCCAGATTATAATGGAAATACCTGGCAGTCAAGCTGGTGTTTGCAAGATGCCCATGTGAAAGTTAAGGTGCCCCTCCCTGGAGTGACTGGAAGTGGGCCAGGGCAGCAGTTTGTACCCTTTGGTGGCTTGTGTTAAGCCTGTTAGCTGAACAGCTTGTCAGCAAGTAACTTCCAGGTGAAACAGCTTGAGTGAGGAACCACGTGTAGCCACCCATACTCCCGACATCCTGCAGAGTGCTCGGGATCCTCGGCTCAGTCCTGCAGCCCACCATCCTGCTCTTGTTTCCCAATTCTCTCGCAGATGTGTTTCTGCAATGGGGAATTACATCATTCATGAGACTTCTCCTATCAGAGGGGTGACAGGAAGCCCGGCTCTGCTGGTCTGGGTGGCTGCAGGCTTGGGATGCAAACCCTGGGGCCTCGCCAGGGTTTTCTCATCTATAAAATGGGACCACTAGCAGCATTTCATGATAGGTCATGGTGGGAAGGGAGTCATGGCTGCTGGCATGGTGTATGGCCTTGGTGCTGGCTCTGCCCCTGGGTGCAGGCACTGAGGATGCTCGCTGGCTTTCAGGTCTGGGAGAGCAACCTAGCCCATGAGAAGAGGAAAGCAAAGGAGGCACTAGAGGTGGAACGGAGGAGAGTGCAGGATCTGGAGAACCACTTGACCCAGCAGAAGGAGGTATGAGCAGCCAGATCTCTCTGGAAGGTGCCTGAGAGCGAGGTGGCCACGGGTCAGATGACCTAAACAGGTGACCGAACTTCCCAGCCCTCAGTGGCCTCATCTGTAAAATGGGAATATGCAGTCCCAGCCCCTCTGGTTAAATGTGGTTAAGCGTAAGGTACTCCGAGCAGCTCCTGCACATGGAAGCCTCCATCAGCAGCTCCCGATCTAAGCCTCAGCTACCTGGGGTGGAGGGAGCCCCACAGGTGAGCCAGGGTGTGACCAGGCAGTCCCTCTGCCAGCATCATGGTAGCCAGGTGTGTGTGGTACAGCCCCTGGCATGGCTTGGGAAAGATCCTCCACCCCGTATCAGCAACAGCTCAAAGGTCATGTCACATGATCACCAAGGACGCCAGCCTCTGGAGGAGTGAGAAGTACAACCTGACAGAGACGATGACCTGGGGACAAAGGGGGTTCCCCAGGAGGGATGTCCACCTCCCCTCACCCGACCAGCTGGGAGGCCCATACACGCCTCCACCGGGGTAACTGTGAAAGGCTGAGCCAGAGGGAGATCAGTTAGCCCTGCAGATGAGTTGGGGACAGAGGTGGCCTTGAAGTGGAGCCTCCATAAGCTTTCAGAAACAGGTTCAGGGAATCACGTGATTGGATCCTCTGAGCTCCCCGCCTGCCTGTGTGGAAGGCCTGCTCTGGGGGCCAGGGCTGCTGCAGGGACCAGAAGGGCCGGGCCGGGCCCAGAGGTCCCATTCCAGTGCCCACGCCAGTAAATGGGACAAGTCTGGAGCCAAGAGCCAGCACCCAGGGGCCGATGAAGGCGCAGGTTAGAGAGCAGCCAGGAGCCGGGGCTGGGAGCCTCTCAGAGGAGAGTACGTCTACACAAGCCTAGAGGGAAGAGTGCTGAGCTGGGCAGGCCAGGGATGGGGCGGGTGGGGAGCTGGAACTGGCCCCAGGCAGTCAGAGAGAGGACTCTGGAGACAGCGCAGGGCAGAGGAAGAAGCTGGCGACCTTGGGGCCTGCAGGCAGGCTGTGTGACCCTGGCAAGCCCTGGCCCTCTCTGCCCTCATCCGGGTAGAGGTCAGGCATCTGGCGCTCCTGCTCATGAGGCACCTGGGGCAAGGCTGGGGCCCAGGGTGGGGCAAGGCGGCCTTGGGCAAAGGCCTGGGTGGAGGCTCTTAGACACAGAGCGCAGCTCCACCGGGGACCCAAACCAAGGCCACAGCCGCCCCCAGGACCCCTCACGTACGCGGCTCTGCTGGCCAGCGTGTGAACATGGCTCCTGCCTCCAGCTAGCGTGACTCTGGGCTAGGGTGGCACTGGGGTTGGGATGGGGGCTCTGTGTCCACGATAGTCCCACCTCCTCTGGCTAGTGGCATGACCTTGGGACATCACTTGTCCCCTTACTGCCTCAGCGCCAGCCTCTGTTTCCCCACCTATAAAGTGGGGATTGCTGGACAGGGCCAGGTGGGATACGCTAGTGCCTGCCATGCACTAGGCCAGGCCTCCCCATGCCCAAGTCTGGGGTCCATGCTGTCACTTCCAAACATGCTGCACATGAGGTCTGGAGCCCCCCATCTGGAGGCTGAAGAGGCCACCTGTGTCCTCCTGCAAAGCCACGGGGACACAGCCTGATGGGAAGGGAAGTGTGGCCTGGTTTCGTTTCTCTTACTCCGACTCCCACCAGCCAGGTACTTCCCAGCAATGGCCAGGCCAAGTGCCAACACTCGCCAGTTTAGCGGGTGACTCAGCGCCCAGTAGCCCAGTAACATGACCAGTGCCTTATCAGTAGGTCATTTCCTGGTCACCAGCTGGAGATCCTAAACAACAAATGCCTCTCCCTGTGTACAGGACTAACCTAGATCTGGCTCCCTGGCTATGCCCCAGCTGTGGCCAGCTCTGACCTCTCTCTCCCCAGGCACCTTGCCCCGTGAGCCCCGCCTCACTGGTTGCCTGGGCTACCCGCTCCTGACCCTATGCAGCAATGTCTCGCTTCCTCTGGGGCCACTCAAATGCCCGGCCCTTGCCTTGCAGATCTCCGAGAACAGCATCACCTACGAACGCCAGAAAGCGAAGGAGGCCATAGAAAAGGAGCGGAGGCAGGTGCAAGACCTGCAGAACCGCCTGACCAAGCAGGGAGAGGTATGATCCATGGAGAGAAGGGACCATGGAGAGTGTGGGCCCTGGAGCCAGGAACTCGGGGTTCAAATCCTCCCTGTGCCCCACTCTGGCTGTGGGACCATCTCAGTGCCTTGGCGTCCAACACACAAAGTGCAGGTGATGTGGGTGTGGCCACCAGTATGCATGTAGGATACAGGGAAAGAACCCACACAGGGTGAGCAGAGCACCGTGTGTATGTAGCTACTCGTAGGGTTATTATGAGCTCTGGGCTCAGAAGTGGAGAGGCAGGACCCGGTCCCAGGGCTCCTTGACTACAGTCTTCACCGCTTTCCTCTGCTGTCCTTCAGCTTCACGTGGGTAAGACAGGGGCTGGCTGGAGAAAATAGATGTCAGGATGTGGAGACCTGTGCTTCTGACCACTTCCCTGTCTGTTTCCCAGCAGGGCTTATCCTGGTGATTGTCATCACCTCCAAATTTAAGATGCAGTTACTGATAACAACCGCAGGGGCCCGGTGCTACGGGAGCAGAGGAGGTAGTTGACCAGGACATCACAAACAACAGGCATCATTCACTCCTCCAGGGACACACACACGCACACGCACACATGCAGGCAGATGATTCACTATCTCCAAGTCCAACACACAAATTAGCAATCATGAGTTACATTTAAATGGAGAAAATAGAATTTGAAAGGAGTCTTCCAGGCCAATTTGATTGAAAAGTGTCTCTAAGTCTCTCGATGCCCATCCTGGGTCATGTTCTACAAAGGCAGCTCCTACATGTTAGCACCTCAGGGAACTGCCCTCCACCCCAGAGAGTCTGGACCGGGAAGCTTCGTGTTAAATGAGCTGTCCAGGTGAGGCTGGGCGTCCCCAGCCCAGGAGGAGAGTGTCAGTGAGGCACGTGCACGTACACAGCAGCCCGGGCACCGCTTCTAGGAGGGCGTGGCTTATTGCAAGAAGGCAGAGCTCAGCACAGTTGAGACCCGGGGCTTGGTGCCCGAGACCTGTGAGGAACTGGCTGGACGGCAGCCCCAGGCAGCACCTGTTCACCAAAAGTTTTCTTTCCCTGGTGATGAACTGCGATTTCCACAGAATGGATTGGTGAAGAGTAGGAGAAAAGGATGAATTTAAAGATTTAAAGTAGGTAAGCTGGGAAATAAATCAAGGCAGGAGTGAGACTAATGCTAGGGGAAAAAAAGGGTGAATCATGAGATCAATAATGAGGCGCATTTTATTCAAGCAGCTACAGGGCGAGCAAGGGAAAGCCCAGTCGGTTGTCTAATTCACTGGACAGAAATGCTCTTGGCGGGGCTGGGGGTATAGCTCAGTGGCATAAGCGCTTGCCTGGCAAGCGCAAGGTCCTGAGTTCGATCCCTGGTACCGGAAAAAAAAAAAAAAAAAAAGAAATGCTCTTGGCAATGTGACTGTTGTCAGTACCAGCTCCAGAGGGAACATCTGCAAAGGTTCACCATGGGAAAGACGCTGGAATGCAACAAGCGGCCTCCTCGGCCACATCGTTAAAGAGAACACAGAGGGCAGGGCTTGCAGCAACCTCTGAACAAGCTGATGACGACAAACCAAACTGGGAAGAGCCAGGCTGCTCCAGGAACTCACTGTTCACCAAGGAAATACAAGGTCAAAGGAACCCTCAGGAAAAAACCACATGACTTCCGTCAGGACAATGACTTTTGGTTTTTTTCCCGTCTTTTTGAAACAAAATCTCACTATGCAGTTCAGGCTGGCCTTGAGCTCGCTTTATGGCCCAGGATGGTCTCCAACTCACAGCGATCCTCCTGCCTCAGCCTCTCAAGTGCTGGGATTACAGGCATGCGCCACCACACCCAGCCAGGACAATGACTTTTTAAATTTGACTCTAAAATCACAGGCAACAGCAGCAAAAACAGGCCAAAGAAATTTCATGAAAATTAAAAGGTTCTGTACCATAAAGAAAGCTGTGAATAAAATGGAGCAACAGCCATGGATTGGGAGGGAAACGCTCCAGGGCGAGCAAGGGAAAGCCCAGTGGAATCTGATAAGTGGTTAAGGTCCAAAACACATGAGGAACTCAACTCCATAGGAAGAAAACAAAGAATCCAGTGAGGAAATGGATGGGGGACCTGAATATACATTTTTTCAAATGAGAATGCACAAAGGGTTGATAGATATATTTTAAAAAATGGTCAACATCACCAGTCCTTAGGGAAATGCAAATTCATGGTGAGCTCTGACCCTATTCTTGTGAGAATGGCTATTATCAGAAAAAAAAAAATCAAGCTGACAAGGACGTGGAGAAAAGGCACCACGCTGTTGATGAGAATGTAAATTAGTATAGCCACTGTGGCAAACTACATGGAGCTTCCTCAGAGAACTGAAAATATTATTATTGCCAAGTCACCCAGCAGTCCCTCTTTTGAGTGAAAAGCTGTAAAGTGAGTTCGTTGGAGAGATGTCTGCACCCCAGTATTCACTGTAGCACTGTGCACAATGGCCAGGGTGTGAAATCAGCCTTAGTGTCCATCAGAGCTGCAGAGATTAAGGAGATATGGTAGGTATACAAGGTGGAATATGATTCAGCCCTAAAAAAGAAAGAAATTCTGCCATTTGTGACACGTGGATAGAATTGGAGCACAAGAGGCTAAGGGAAATAAACCAGGCACAGAAAGACGAGGGGCTGAACGCTGTCACTCTGAGTGGGATCTAAAGCAATTGAATTCACAGAAAAGGCGAATAGAACCATGGTCACAGAGGCTGGGGGTAAGTGGGTGGGTGGTATGGTCAAATGGACTCATACAGAAATGGGTTGGACTTGAGATCTTAGATCTATGCACAGTGCAGTAAATACAAGAAATACTAGCATATTGTACCTTTCCAAATGACTAAAACAACATCTGAAACATTCCCACAGCAAAACATAAGTTCTTGAGGTGAGATGTGTCGATTAGCTTCATGAATTAGTCTACCTTGTATTCATAAGTCTTAGCATTATTCTCCCCCAGATATATATTTTGTTAACTTGCAGTAAAAGATGTTTTAAATGAAAAGAATATTTAAATTGGAAATAAAATAGTTTGAAGTTTCTGCAGTTCCGAGTAAATTCCAGTAAAACGCTGAGAATTTCTAATATGAGATTGCTGACTAGTTTATGTTACTAAACATACCTGAAAAGCATTTTCTATGCTCCAAAATGGATATTTACCAAAACTTTAGATATAAAATAGTTCAACATAGAGAGATCAAAAATAATTTCATTTTGAGACATTCTTTTATTCCATTCCCAAGTGTGTGGGCATGTTTCTTTGAAATATATTTTGATATTTCAAGTTGTTATTATTTTTAACAACTTGTTTCTCTGAATTAAAAATTTTTAAATACTATTTATGAAAATTTGTTTTAGAAAATAAAAATTATGGGATATGGGCTGGTATGAGACTCTCAATCCCACCGTTAAATTCTGATTTTATAGCTGCATTTAGGGTGTGAACTCTAGACCTTCTGGTTGAATTTATATAGTAAGTACACTTAACAAGTTTGAAATTATAAATATTCAGCAGAACGACCACCCAAACAAAGAGCTGCTTATTTGTGAGCCCTGGAAAGGCTGATTTCATCTATAGATGCAAAACAGGAAAAAAGGAATGGATAAGAAAAAGGAATTCAGACCTTTGGTGGGACAGGAAGTGCTGGTGTCCCACCCTGGGCAAGCTGCAGAGTCACCACAGGAGCAAAGGTGCCAGGCGGCGGTTCTGCCATAGGCAGGGCAACTCTGGGCCACCCAGGGTGTCTGAGCAGCAGGAGAGACCTCAGGAGCATCTCCATAGATGGTGCCCTTTGTCCTACCTAGCAATATTAAGACCCCAGAAATCAGGCTGGAAAAGGATGAGGGGACCCCAAGTGGGGCCCAGGAACAGCGTGATGAAGGCGATATTTGCACTTTTTCAAAAAAGAATCAGTTTCCTTTTCTGACAGCAAGACGAGCCCCTGTCATTGTAGAACATCTGAAAAGTACAGAAAATCACTCAAAAGAACATAAGACCCACGATTCCACAGAGCCACACTGTCACAAGTAACATTTTGGCGACTTCTTTGAGAGGGCCTTTGTGTTGGTCATTATCATCAACGTCAATGCACGTCGATTTGTTACAGTTGTGATGTATGCTGCGATACTGTGCGCTGGGCTCAGACGCTGGCTTTATACATGATACGTTTTTCAGATGTCTCTGGGTCACTGAATAGTCTTCCTCAACCTGCCCTTGACCCATGGCCTGGATCCCGATTTATTTTCCCCTCCCCAAGCCACAGCTTGGGGCTCTTTCTTACTTTCCGTGGGTGTAAAAGATGCTTGGGCTTTACATCTGAAGATAAATTCCCAAATGTGGACCTGCCAGGTCCTCGAACGTGAACATTTGCAGACTCAAGGTACCTCAATGGCCGTCCTGAGCATCACACCTACCCATGCTGCTCCAGTGTGAAAGCAGCCAGCCCCGGGTCGTAAGTTGAATTAAGTGACATTTGGAAACACCAGCACAGTGCTGTCATGGAGCCCAAGTTCCGTGTTATTTGAGGAGCAAATCACAGAGGAGAGTACGGTTTTGACAATCAAAGATGGGATGAAAGGGATCCAGGAAGAGGGACCAGATGTGCTGATGTCATACACTGGTTCTAGTCTGGCCAGGCCCTGGAGGGCCAGGAAGAAAGCAGAGTGTCTCCAGGGCAGGGCACGTGGGGAAGGTTCAAGGAAGTGGCACGTGTATCCTGAGAATAGATTTAGAGAGACATGCGACAGCTCTCCTCAAATATTTAAAGGGCTGTCTCATAAAAGAGAAATAAGTCAGACTCAATGAGCCCCGGGTGACAGAACCAAGCTCGGAGACCAGAAATCAGAAGGAGACAGATTGAGGCTGGATATAACAAATGTTCTCTACTAACTGGAACCTTCCAGACACCCTCAGGGAGGACCGAGGCAATGGGGCTGACGGCCTCTCTGAAGGCAGCGGGGGACACACGAGTAGGCGAGGGTAAACATTTAATCCTGGATGTTACTTCGGTGCTTGTTGTTTGTCCAGGAGATCGAATTGAAGGGGCAGAGAGAGGACGATTTAAATAGTAAATTAAATGACGCACTGGCCCGGGTAAAACAGATTCAGCAAGCAAAGACCGCAGAAAGCCGAAAAGCAGAGAACCTCGCCCTGAAATTAAATGAAACTTTAGCCGAACTGGAAACCACCAAGACGAAAATGGTAAGTCGGTGCCATCCCAGGACAGGAGGATCCCCCCACCCACCCACCTCAGGGTCCTGTGACCACATGGCCTGGACCAGGCCTGCTCCATGGCAGACACCTGGGCGGGTGACCCTTCCTGCGCCCTGCAGGGTGACATGGCAGCCTTCCTGGTCGACACTGCTAAATGCCAGTGCTTCTTCCCCCACCCACCCCACCCCATGGTGATGGCCTAAAACGTCCTCCGCCTTTGCCAAATGTCCCTTAGAGGCAAAATCACCCTCGGGTTGAGCAACACTGGCTTAGCATGAAAGGCCCCTGGGCCCCATGCTGCCCTTTCTAAGCCATTCTGAACAGCACCGCGGGGGACTCAGAGAGTCAGGATTAAGGACTGGGGAGCACCGGAATTTGGCGTCCAGTGACTGTGCCACAGACCCAGTCAGTGTATAGTCAGGGGAGGGGCCAAGGGTCCACTTGGGAGTCACTGGGGGGTTTTGTTTTTAAGAAATACAAATCCACTTGCTTTTCCCTTATGCACCGTTCACTCATTCATTCATTTGTTCATACTGTTGATCAAATATCTAGGTCTAAACTCTACACACACAGTCTGCAGGAAATGAGAAGCATGTTTCTGCCACCATGGAGTTGTGATTCTAGTGTGAGTGAAATATGCAGAAACAAAGGCATTACTGATCGTGATAAAGGACTCAGGGATGGTAAAACAAAGAAAATAAAAAATGCCTCAGACTGCTCTGTAGACAGGTGGCGGGGGGGCAGGGTCCTCTTTAAGGAGAGAACATTGGATCTGAGACCTGAAAGCTGAGAAGAGGTCACCAAGGAAGGAGCTAGGTTTTCCGGGCCAAGGGAACAGCGTGTACAGAAGCCCTGAGGCAGGCCCCAGTTTAACACCTGCATGTGCACAGGATCAGTCACTGCTGTTATCACTCTGTCAGCTCCCAAAACCTCCCAAGCATCACCGTGTTTTCCCAGATCCTGATGGAGGAGCGGCTTGTGCTGCAACAGCAGACAGTAAAGTCCCTCCAGGATGAGCGAGAATCCCAGAAACACGGATTCAAAGAGGAAATCATGGAATATAAGGAACAAATCAAGCAGCACTCCCAGACAATCGTGAGTCTAGAGGAAAGGCTCCAGAAGGTGACCCAGCACCATAAGAAAATAGAAGGGGAGATCGCGACTTTGAAGGACAATGACCCAGGTAGGCTGGAAGGTCACGCTGGTGTCAGGGCAGCCTCTGATGGTGCCTGGGGCGCCCCAGGCTGGCTAATGAGAGAAAAACTAGAGCTTGTCTAAAAGCGCCCTCATCCTGCAGAGCCTCTTTGCTTCTCAACACTCACACTGTGAGAAGCGCTCGGAGGCCCAGGCTGACCGGGAGTAATGACAGCGACTGGAGATATCTTTTGTGCGGATCCAGTGAGACACACAGGCGGCTGCCTTTTCCCCAGAAAGCTGCCAGGAAGGGGCCTTTCAAAGGCCCTCCGTGCCGCTGGCCATTTGCACTTCAAGACACGGCCAGGGTGGCTTCTAACAACACAAGCCCAAAACAGGCCAAAGAGAAAGAACTCAGACGTGTGTCACTGATTGGCCCTGAATGAGCAAGGTCGTGCACTGCAGATGCTCAGTCCTCCAGCAGAGCTCTGGAGGGTTCCAAGCCCAGGCCCGGGTTCTCAGCCATGGCGCTACTGACGTTGGGATTGAATAAGTCTCTTCTGGGGGGTACAGGGGAGCTGTCCCAGGCATTGTATGGTACCTAGCAGCAGCCCTGGCCTCCACCCACTAGGTCCCATAACTGCCAACTGTCTCCACAGTGTTCAGTGCCCCTCTGGCAGGGAAGCCCAGTCCTAGCTCTGGTTGGCAGCTTCGAAGTGTGTGCTATGCCCCAGCCTCATGTGGGTACTGGGGACTTGGTGTTAGACAAAGCAGTTATTGTCTTTGCAGTGAACCAAATCATTATGCTGACAGGTCACCCGGGATGGCAGGGCCCCCTTAGCAAGGATGTAGAGCAGGGCTCAGGCTCCTAAGCCAGAGCCCAGCTCGGAGGGAAGATGTTCAAGCCGGGGCCTAGAGCGAGACAGTGTCTTTGTCACCTCCCACCTGGATCAGTGTCTACTATGCAGCAAGCACTGCATATGTGTTTGTTGAATGAGTAAACAAATAAGAGAGGGGACAAACCAGAGGCAGTGGGCTGAGGAGTAAGTGGCCCTGTGCACCATGAGGACAGGAAGATATGGAATTTGGATTCTTCCGAGATTCTTGCCTGGGTGGGAAGGAGAAAGAAGGGCAGGCTGTGTGGCCTAATGCCTAGGGCGGCTGGGCACTCCATGGCCTCTGTGTGAATTCGTCCGTGCTGTGTTCCTGCCAGCCCAACCCCACAGCCTGGGTAAGGTAGAAAGAGAAGTTTATTTCAGCTCATGGTTGCAGTGCAAGGTGGAGGAGCCACCTCTGGTGGCGGCTGGGGCATCACATGACAAGTGACGAGGAGTGTGTGTGTGTGTGTGTGTGTGTGTGTGTGTGTATGTGTGTGTGTGTGTGTCCCAGGCTCTGCCTCTGTTTGTAAAAGCACCAGTGGCCATGCTGGGGGCTGTGTCCTGCTGACCTTGCTCAATCCTAACCCTTCCCATAGCCCCACCTCTAAACACCACGGTGAGATTAAGTCCCCACCTCCTTAGGAGCTCTCAAGGGGGATTAAATGTCACCATGGGTTTTCAGAGGGGACAAACCAAGCTCAAACTACAGAAGCCTCTGACCTGGAGAGAAACCCAGCCTGGCACACAGAGCACAGGGCGGGTCTCGGGAACAGGAGGGCTGCAGCCCGCAGGAATGTCTTCTGAGCTGTGAGACAGGCGTATTCCACAGCGGAGGGGCTGGGATGCTCCCACGGCGGGAAGACCGTAACGATGTCTGTGTGTCCCTCTGGTTCAGCTCAAAAGGAGGAGCTGTCACCGAAGTCTCCAGCAGCCCCGCCCTCAGACGGCAACGCCAAAGAGACGGCATGCGACCACTTGATGTGAGTACCCACAGGTGCGGGTGTCAGGTGGTCCCCACTGTTGCCCAGGGGCAAGAACAAACCCCCCATGTCTGGCCACATGGTCAGAACCTGAGAAAAGGAGTTGCGTGTAAGGTGTTCCCAACATCCTTTAACTTCTCAGTTCCATCAGCAGGGCAGGGTAGTGTGGCAAGATCCCGGCAGGTCTGTCCTCAGAGCCCAATGCAACAAACACTAGTCATGTGACCTGGACTGGTCAGGTGACTTCACCGAGCCTTAGCTCCTCATTTGCAAAATAAGGATGCTAGAGAGGTGATTGAAAGTACAGTGACATTTTAATTTTTAAAAAATGTTTACAATTAGTGACACATTACTACGTATCCCCCTTTCAAAACACCCCCTCTCCCCTCGAACGCACTTAGCCCATGGCTCTTGCCACTTGCTGAGGCAGTTCTGAAGTCCTCTTTAATGAGTGTCTTTACTTGTCACAGCTGCCTCAAAGTCCCACATGGATTCAAAATGCTTCCCTTTCACAGTCATTTTCACTTTAGGGGAAGAGGCAGAAGTCACATAGCACCAGATCCAGTAAATAAGATGGGTGGGGCCCCACTGTAATATCTTTATTTGTCGGAAGTTTTGAATCAATTCAGGACATGGAGGCAGTCGTGAAGAGACACTTGAGAAAGAGCACTTCCAGAACTGCTTCAGAAAGTGTCAAGAATGGTGGGATGGGAGCTGGGGATATAGCTCAGTGGAATAAGCGCCTGCCTAGCAAGTGCAGGGTCCTGAGTTCAATCCCCAGTACCGCCAAAAAAAAGAAAAGAAAAAAAAAAAGAATGGTGGGATGAGTATGTGCAAAGGAACAGAGAGTGCTGTGAGGGGGACTCACAGCAATATTTCTTTCACCGTACTATATTTACATTTTACTTTGATGGAAACATTCATCATAGTTTTGGATCACACCCCATTCTTGCCTGGCGCTTGGTAGGTGCAGGCTAACTCCATTTTAGCTGTTTCCCCGAGACCTGCTAGAGGGAAGCCCCTGCCTAATGTCTAAGCACAACCTATATGTCTCAGCCAGTGGAAGCCTCATAGTGGGCTATGCCCTGCTGCAGGCTGAGAGTGAGGTTGGGCCAGGTGACCTTAGCTAATGGCCTCGCCTCTCCCAACCCCAGCCTCAGTCTATGAGTCTGTAACTTCAGCCTCGAGAACTGACCATGCTTGGGGACACAAAACCCTGGGTGGGAAAGATCCTGACACCTCCTCAGGCCAGCACAGAGCAAGGTGCTCTAGAATGAGGCAGAGAACATGTTCGGGAATTTCCCCCAAGATGACAAACCACCAGCCCGATCTGTGCACCAAGCTCCCATTGCCAAAGTCCACGGTCACGGGACTCTCGCCCTGGAAAGGCAGTCACCCCACCTCCACATGTCGGCTGCCAGTTCCTCTTGTCAGAACTAAGGGCAACAGCAGACATGGGCAGCCAGGAGAGGAACTGACAGCCACTTTGTGCTCTTGCTGCAGTGGTGCAGGGCTGCACCTGAGTCCTGAGCTTCCTCCTCCAGTTGGGAGAGTTACAGTTACAGTCAAAGACAGACAGACAGACACAGACAGATGCATGGAGGAGATGTATATGGAATTACTTCATTCCAGTAATCAGTAGGCTTTTTCTTTCACATGCACCATACCAGGGTTTTGCATTATTTCATAATAAACACACACCCTACTTTCAAAAGCTCCTCTGAGAAGACCCTGGCTTGCTTCAGCCTGTGAGATCCCATGACCCAGCCCTAAGGCACCGCCCAGCAAACAAGCCCCTCAGCCCATTCCTAGCAGGCAAGACCACAGCTCCTCCTCCTCCTGCAGGACTAACACAGACATAAAAATAGAACATCCTAGGGACCAGGGATATAGCTCAGTGGCATGGGTGCCCGCCTGGCAAGCACAAGGTCCTGAGTTCGATTCCCAGTACCAAATTAATTAATAAATAACCATCCTTCCTGGGGCTGAGTTTCTCACACCTGCTCAGAAACGCATCTCCCCATCCTGCCCACTGAATCCGTGCCCAGCCCTCCCTCCGACATCACTGCAGGGCGTGGCCACCTCCCTTTTGGTCTGTCCTGAGCCCACAGTGCTGAAGGTGTCCCCTGACCTCTGGGACATAGGGCAGGGGATGCTGTCCTCTCAGTAACACCAAGCTACTGAGAGAACAAAAACTACGTTGTCCTCTCTCTCCTTCCCTGTCCTCGGAGAATTCCTGGAACATCCGCCTCCCCAATAGTCTTCTGTCCTCCTGCCAAACCCAGGACCCTCAGCAGGGCTCAGTCCCTGCTGACGGGTGCACTGCACCACATGCCCGTCCCCACCCAGCTTCAGGCCCAACCAGGTCAGTTCCTTTGTTCCACTTCAGATCGGTTTTTGTTTGGTTTCTGCTGTGCTGGAGATTGAACCCAGGTCCTTGTGTACAGCACCAAGGTACACCCCCCGTCACTCAGGGTGTTTTATAAATGTAGGTACATCCCAATGAGATTTTTTTTTTTTAGAATATTTAAATACTATCTTGTCCCCTAGCTGGGGCTGGGATCCCACAGACCATGACTGCTGTCACTCTGTCCTTGTACCTGAACCCTCCCCTCAGGGCCCCGGAAGACACCATGGAGGTTGGGATTGGGTTGCGTGGATCCACAGGGCCTGTTCTTCGGAATTTCAGAGACAACCTCCTGGCAGCACAGAAGGAGATTCTGTCTCAGCAGGAGATCATCATGAGGTTAAGGCAGGACCTGAACGAAGCCCATGGCCAGATGACAGACTTGAGAGGTAGGTTCTGGTTCCTGTGTCCCCCTGGGGGAAGGAAGGACAGGAGCCACAAAGCCAGCGGCCTGGCGTCCTGCTCACTAGTGCATCTGTGCTACCTGTAATCCAGGAGCAGCACAGGCGTGGCCCCGGTTCCCACCCACCAACCCCAAGGGCCCCAGTCACAGCCAGGGACCCCGGCCTCTGTGCTGAAGTGCAGCCTTTTTCTCTGCGGAGCATTTTCTTTCACCTCAGAGGCTGCTACTTCCTTGGAGGGTGGTTGTAGGGTGCCACCTGGGTGTTCTCAGTGCCTAACCTGGTGTACACACAGCAGAGGATGCTCCAGGAGCTGAGAACACCCTTGGCTAAAAAGACCCAGAAGCAGGCTGTGGACATTGGCCGGGGTGTCCTCAACAGTGAGAGGACATCAGTGGAGCCCTGACAGCATCCACTGGGGTGAGGAGGGGACAGAGCATAAGGCAACGTGCCATTGTTATTATGGCGCAGGTGCATGCAGAGCTCCTGGGCAGTAGTGAAGGCCACGAGGATCCCAGAGCACAGCCCCCTCGGAGATCAGCTGTGGCCTTAACAGAGATCCCAGGTCAGAAACCCCGCACCAACCGACTTCCCTATGGCCCCCAGGGGAGCTCAGCGAGAAGCAGAAGGTGGAGCTGGAACGGCAGGTGGCCCTGGTCGAGCAGCAGAGCGGTGAGCTGGATGCGCTCAAGGCGAAAATGACGCAGATGAGCTGCCAAGTAGAGAGGAAGGACAAGGAACTGAAGGCCTTCAAAGACGCTCTTAGGTGGGGGAGCCCCAGGGGCCCGGCAGGGCCAGGGGGTGCTCAGTAAATACTGCTTGCCGTGAGAACATGGATGGTGTGTCTTACTGCTTTACAGCCTCATCAGACCTGAGCTTTGCTTAGTTCTGTTTCTCAAAGGAATGTTCCTGCTTGATACCCTGATGACTGGTCTCAGCTTACACGCCACCTCCTCCAGGACCCTGCTCCCCAACTCACTTTCACCAAACACAGCCAAGTGCTCCTGCGATGCCCGGCCCGCGAGGCTCCGGGCCCTCTGCACCTGTCTGCCTTCCCCAGGGCCCAGGTCTCTAGAGACCTTGCCCCCTACTGACTTCCTGGCACTCACACTGTACCTAGCGCAAGAGGGAACTCAGTACTCATTGAACAAATGAATAAGCCAGAGGTGTCAGCTTCAAATAAATACAAAATACCTTAGCTGTGCCATAGATGGGTCTCACTACAAAACAGGTCTCCAGTAGTGTTTTTTCCCAAAGATATTTGAGGAAATCAGTGTTTTGCGTGTCTCCTGTGGCATCCTGCTGCACCTCCTGGTCAGGGCAGGGCCACACAGAGGTAAAGGAACAGGGTCTGTATCCAGGCTGCCAGATTTTGGGCAAATTCCTGTGTGCTCTGTGCTTGTCCAGCTCAGCAGGTGAGGGTGAGAGCAGAAGATGTTACATGTGGCAGACAGGCAGTGCGTGTCCAGGGAACATCACAGTCGGTGTGCGCCGATCCAGGGGCAAGGGAAGGTGCCCGGCCACCACCCTGTGAGTCCCATCACACTAGAATCCCTAGAAATCTGGGCGCAGGAAACTTCGGGTCTCAAAGAACTCAGGCACTTGGCGAAATAGACCTCATTTGCTGGTCTGCCAAGGACACAAAAGGACTTGAACCACATACTACCAGGCTGCTGCGCGGTGACGCCCCCTCTCTGCCCTAGGACTTCCCAAGAGAAACACAAGCACCATCTGAGCTTGGAGAAGGAGCAGAAGCTGAGGACTCCCACCCAGAGGTGTGACATCTCAGTGCAGATAGACCCAGTCCACCTGGATGTTTCCTCAAGTAGCCAAGAGGTGAGGCCCCTCCAACCCCGGCCTCCTGAAGGACCCAATACCAAGGGCCCAATGGAAGCTTTATTTTCTTTTGAAAATATTTTTATTCTAAGTTCCAAGCATTGCTTGCCTGTGTGAAATGGATAAAGCGAAACACAAGCTCCTCCCTCCCCAGTCGCAGCTTCCAGAGGTTACCCATTCAACAGCAGGAAACAGGTACCTTGGGATCTTCTCTCAGAGAGGCTGCCCTATCCTCACACAGTGGGTGCAGCTCGGGCTCCAACCCAGCCTCCCTGGGTTCAAATCCCAGCCCCTCTACTTAGCCCCTCTGTGTCCTCGTGAGGTCATACTTTGCCAGTTCCCTGATCCGAGAGCAGCAACAGCTCTCATTTCATGGGGTGGTGAAGTAGATTTTTTTTATATACCTGTATGAACAGACACACATACCTGTAAACACGCGTATAGTGATTTAGTAAATAATTTTCCGCTAGTAGGATCAAACCACACCTATTCTGCAACTTGTTTATTTTCATGTAATAGTCATCTTTTCAAGTGTGTGGGTAAAGTCCTACCTCATTCTTTCGAACATTTTATGAGTCCTATTGGTTTTATAAAATGCTATGTTTCAGTGTGCTGTTTTCATCCGTGCATGTCCATCCCCTGCCTTGTCCCCCTTCATACCCTCTCCCTCCCCACTGTCCTTTTCCTTTTGTCTAATAGTAATGCCCCTTCTGCTTTTGTGCTGTCTTTTTCGTTTGGGGGGTTTCCTTTTAGATTCCTGGTATTAAAGAAAACAGATGATACTGGTCTTTCTGAGCCTGGCTTATTGCCCTTACTATGATGTGCTCCATTTCCACCCATTGTTCCACCAGTGACATGATGTCATTCATTATGGACGCCATTGAGTGCAGTGCCGCACTTTCTTGACCCGTTCACCTGTTGATGGGCACCTAGGTTGCTGTGAACCGTGCCACAAGGAACGTGGTTATACGAGCAAGCCTGTGGGGCACTGACTTCAGTCGTGCCAGGTATATACCAAGGAGCAGAGTAGCTGGGTCACGTGGCAGCTGTCTTCTTAGTTTTTTTTTTTTTTTTGTCTTCTTAGTTTTTTGAAGAGCCTCCATGCTGATCTCCGCAGTGACCTTACAAATGTACATGCCCGCCAGCAGCGAAGAAGGGTTCTTTTCTCCCCGAATCTCCACCATTGTTGTTTTCTGTGTTCTTAATATCAGCCCTTCTGACTGGGTGGGATGGGACCTCGGTGCAGTTGTGATTTACATTTCCTTAGTGGTTTAAAAATGATGAGAGTTTTTTCCATGTACTTATTGGCTATTGGTACTTCTTTTGAAAACTGTCTATTCAATTTGTTTGCCCATTGAATGACTGGGCTGTTTTTCTTTTTTGATATTCTAAGTGTTCATCCTCTGTCAGAAAAACAGATGGCAAAAGTTTTCTGCCATTCCGTGGATTGTCTCTGTCCTCTGGTAGTTGTTTGGCTTGCTGTGCAGAAACTTCACTTAGATGTGGTTGCATTTGTTGATTCTCGCTATTACTTCCTGTGCTGTTACAATCCTACTCAGGAAGTCTTTGCCAGTGTCTGTGACTCCAGAAGTTTCCCCTATGTTTTCTTCAACCTCAAAGTTTCTTCTTCCAAAGTTTCTTATTGTGTACCTAGGCCTTTGAATCACTGTGGTTTGACTTTTGTGTGTGTGTGTGTGTGTGTGTGTGTGTTTTGTCTTTTAGAGACAGGGTCTCGCTATGCAGTTCAGGCTGGCTTGAGCTCACTTTGTAGCCAAGGCTGGTCTTGAACTCACAGTGGTCCTCCTGCCTCAGCCTCCCGAGTGCTGGGATTAGGGTGAGAGAGGTCTAGTTTCGGACTTCTGCACATGGGTACCCAGCTTCCCCAGCACCATTTGTTAAAGAGGCTGTCTTTTCTTCAGCATGTATTTTTGGTTCCTGTGTCCAGAATCCAATGGTTGTGGTTGCGTGAGTTTGTTTCCATGTCCTCCACTCTGTTCCATTGGTCTAGGTATCTATTTTGTGTGAGTACCATGCATTTTTTTATTGTTGTTACAGTGGCTTTGTAATAGAATTTGAAATCAGGTATTGTGCTGCTTCTAGCCTTGCTCTTTGCGTTTAGGACTGCTTTGACTATTCTGGGTCTCTTGTCAATATGAACCTTAAGACTGTCTTTCCTAGACAACTGCCACTGGGATTTTGAGCAACTTCAATCTTTTTTTTTTCTTTTTTTTTTTTGGCGATACTGGGGATCAAACTCAGGACCCTGAGCTTGCTAGGCAGGCGCTTATTCCACTGAGCTATATCCCCAGCCGTGCCACTGGGATTTTGATGGAGATGTCATTGAACCTGTACAACACGTTTTTCAAAGTGCCCATTTTAATAATATTAATTCTGCTCTGATCTATGAATGTGGAGGGAGGTCTTTCCATCTTCTGGTGTCTTCTTCAATTTCTTTCCTCAGTGTTCTGTGATTTTTATTGTCGTGGTCTCTTACCTCCTTGGTGAAGTTGATTCCTAGGGTTTGGATTTTGTGTCACTGTTTCTATCGGGTTTTTTTTGTTTGGGGAGGACGAGGGACTGTGAATGGAAAGTATGCTTTGCTAGATGTGAAATTGCTGGGTCTGAAGGACTTCCTAAAGAGCTTCACAGGCCCAAATGGCTTTCCCAAAGAGCCATGCGATGAATGCCCTGTGGCTCTCATCTATGTGCTGCCCAGAAGCCTTTTCGGCCCAGGAGTCCCTGTCATGCACCTAGTGGGGAGTGTGTCTTGGAGCAACAGCAGCCTGCCTCAGGCAATCCTCTGTGCTGGCGCTCACACTGTGTCCCTGCGCCTGGTGCTGTGAATAGGCTGATTGTGGGGTGCAGAGGTTCCTCGAGGTCCCAGCTTCCTGGATTCCAGGATACCCTGTCCACTTGGCTTTATGAAACCCGAGAGCAGGCATTCCTGTAAGAGGCCCTGGACTTTACTTGGAAACAGGGCCAAATGTGTCAGTAGAGATGTTTTCTGTGCCAGGTAGCAGTGAGCCAGGGCCGCGGGCAGCCTGGACAAAAGCGCCCGAGGTCCAGCTGGCTGTCCCTGGCACTGACTGCTGTCAATGGCACTCTGAAAGGAGTGGCTCCTGTTGCTCGGGGCAACCAGGGATGAAGCCTGTATCAGGTCCCGGTGGCCTGGAAGCTCTCTGCGGGAGGGTGCATGAGTCACTCCTGTTGGAATCCTGGCGCACATTCCTGCACGTGTCCAGTAACTATTAAGCACTTGCTGTATGCTAGACCTGGATGGGGAAATTTGCCTGGGTCTCTGCCCTCATCGAACTCCCACAGGCTCTATACACATTTATAGGACAAGACTGTGGGGCTGGAACCACTGTGATTTTTAGTTTCTATTATGAGGCAGGATTCCTTCGGGAGGATGGGGGAGGGAAGCTGCAAGATAAAAGGAAAGAGTATTTGTTCTTTCTTGGAATGACTTTCGTCACCAGGACACTTCCTGTTTTCTAAGCCAGAGTGGGTCAGAGGCCTTCAGAGTTGTATGAGAAAGAATCTCTATGCCCTAGATATGTTCCCAGAGGAGCTGTGAAGAGGGTCACATGGTCTTGGCTTATGCTTCAGCGGAGTAACTGAACCTCCTGGCTGCTGTGTGTTGTCCCCCACCCCCAGGTTCAGAGCCTCCTGCCCTCCTTACACAGACAGAGAGTGATGCAAGAAAACACAGCCTCCTGTCAGGGAGCTGCGCCATGGGGAACCAGACATGGGAAGGGCACCAGTGTGCAGTCTGGTACAGGCTGGAGCCAGAGTCACAGGACAAGCAAGGCCCCGCGGCGGGCAAAGTGAGCCCCTCTCACCTCCAGAGTCCAGAAGCTGGGGCAAGCTCTTCGTGGCACCTGCATGACCTCAGAGCATCCCAGCTTCGTATTTATTGAGCCCTATTATGCACAGCCCAGTGCTCAGCCTCAGGAATACCACAGTCACCAAAGGAGACAGACTCTGCTCCCACGGAGCCTATGTCCTGGGAGGGGAGAGACAGAAACCAGTGAACAGTGAGCAAAATGTGCAGTGGGGATAAGGAAGTGAAGGAGAAAGTGGAAGGAGAGGCTCACCCGGCACTGCCCAGCCCCTTAAGGGAACCCAAGGACCCGAAAGCCCCCCAGGACTGTGGCCACTGTCACAGAGGCCTGCAGTGAGCCTGGACACGTGATGAGCTGCTGCGCTCAGGACTCTGGCCTGAGAGGGAGCAAGTGCCGTCTGCCCTCACCTGTCTGCCCCAGGAAGGCGCGCCGCAGCAGCCAGGCTGCTCTGAGGTTCCAACCTCACCTCAGTGCCTAGAACAGCGTACGAGAGAGAGAGAGAGAGACAGACAGACAGACAGACAGACAGAGAGAGACAGAGAGAGACAGACAGACAGAGACAGAGACAGAGACAGACAGAGACAGAGACAGAGAGACAGAGAGAGGGTCAGATGGGTGGATGATGGGCAGATGATGGGCAGACACACACATATCTAGATAAGGACATAGAAAGATGGCAGAGGGGCCGAGATCTCTATATAATTTTTTAAAATAAGTTCGGTTCACTGGATGCTATATATGTTATCTTTCATATTTATACCAATAGCATGAAGCGAACCAAAATTGCTGTTTTAAAAATAGTTATACGAGAACCAGATTGTCAGCTTCTTCCCTTTCCCACCAGCCTCCTGAGGCCTTCCGTGGCAGCTCATCTACAACTGAAAACCGCCCCGACGGCCCTCCCCTGCCCCCACTCACCCATGGGGCATTTATCACTGCCCACCATGGGTCTGCCCCACCTCTTGCCACCAGCATCTGTCTCCCCACTATGGGATACAAATCCATGATGGTGAGGGGGGAGGCTGCCAGTTTTAGTCACTGCTGAGTCCCCAGAGCCCAATTAAGGTTTGCATTCAGAGGTGCTCAAAACAATCTGTGTGGAATGAATGAATGAATGAGTGAGTGAATGAATGAGTGTGTAAATGAATGAGTGAATGAGTAAGTGAATGAAGGAGTGAGTGTGTGAATGAAGGAGTGAGTGTGTAAATGGAGTGTGTTAATGAAGGAATGAGCAAATGAATGAATGAGTGAGAATGAATGAATGAATGAGTGAGTGAGTGAATGGCTTTCCCTAGAAAATGATGTGTAACTTGGAGTCCATGACTCAGCTTCACAGGGTCTCTAGAAGGAGTAGGCTAATGTTTTGTGTAGGGGAATTTTTCTGAAGGACAGAACGCTACATTCTTCCAAATCTTAGAAGGGTGAGTGACTTTAAAGGCGAAGAAGACCTTCCTGGCCTATGCCCTGAGTACACATGACTGTGGCCCCGAGCTGTCCCTTAGGGCCCACCCACAAGCGGCCAGCGCCTACCATACTGGCTGACGCAGGTGTAAAGCATTTCCTGCGCTGCAGAAAGTCTTGTGGGATACACAGTGCTAGAGGCCGTAGGAACCTCCAGAGAAGGTCTGCAGACCAACCGAGAGCCAGTGCATCCAATCCCCCCCGCAAATAGGAGGAGCCATCCTTATAACCAGTTTCAAAGAAAGCACCATGTGTTCGCATCTAAAAATGCTGCTCTGAGGCTGGGGCTGGGGCCGTGGCCCAGTAGCACAAGCTTAGCACGCACAGGAGGCCCTGGGTTCCGCCTCCAACACTGCAAATCATAATAACAGTGATGATGATGTTGATAACAACCCCCAGCAGAAAGTAGAACATGCTACAATTGTTCCAAAAACAAGACTAGAAAAGTAGCAAGTGGAAAACGAGGCACAGAAGAAAATTAGAAGAAACACATAAATCGCGGAGAAGGAATACAGAGGGATCTTTTATTCATAGTGATGCTAATTAGGTAGGAAAACCAGAAATCCGCCTGGATAGGATTTGATATTTGTGATGAAAATTTTAAACCCCTTCCCTGCTAAAGCTCTGAAGATATTTTCCAGAAGTGTTACACGACTAGGCTTCTGCCATACAGGAATTCTTCACATTCCTGTGAATGTAAGATGTTCCGGTCCCTAGTTAAGCTGCTGTCTGCACGCTCTCTGTCCCCAGGAACAATCCTTCAGTGACCTCGGGGCCAAATGCAAAGGGCACCGGCATGAGGAAGTCATCCAGCGTCAGAGAAAGGCCTTGTCAGAACTCCGCTTGAGAATCAAAGAGCTGGAGAAAGCCAACTCTTGCAGTAAGTCCCCTCCTCCTTGTCCCAGTGAGGGGCTCAGAGCCTGGGGCACATTCTGGGGAATGGCTACCTGACCGGGACTGCTCCTCTCCATCCCCTCCACCCTACTACTTCATAAGCAGAAGGACACTGTGAGACACAGAAAGACTCACAGCCAAGCACAGACCTTGATGTGAAATAAACGAGATGTCATGCAACACTCCTGTTGGCCTCATTTTTCTTACTTCACTGTGCCCCTGTGGAAACTCTGTCATGGGCTAACACGGCCAAAGGGTCGGCGGATAGAGTCCCCCATTCAGAGGGAACTGGGAGCTCCCTGGGCCAGGGGCACTGGGCCGAGCCCAGAATCCTGGTTCCGGTCCCATCCTTGTCCCAGTGGCTGGATAGCCTAGGTCAGTTCACCCTCAAGGCCTCTGCACCCACACCTGTGTGGCCTCAGCCTCGTTAGCTGTGTGGCTTAGGATAAGTTTCTGACTCTCCCTAGGTCTCAGTTTTCCCATCTGCCCAGGGAGGTCATGAGGATTAAAAAAGCCATGCAGTTAAGTGTCCCATAAGTGGTAGCTACAATTATCACGTAAAATAACTTCTTCCTGAGTCTAAATAATTTCTTTTATAGAGCCTAAGGACCACCTGAGTGAAACACTCCTAGAATTAAAGACTCTCAAAATGGAAAGAAATGTCCCCAAAATATTACTGGACACAAAACCTAATTTGCCAGCTCTCTCAAGAGTAGAGATCCAAGCGGTAAGCAAAGAAAATTTGTCTCTGCAGTGTGTGGCACACGAAGAGGGTGGGCATTAGCTCATGCCGCCTCAGCTCACTGGGCATCAGCAGTTTGGGTCAGGTCCTCCCCGAGGGCCAAGGTCTGAACCGGAAGTTTGCGTGGAGGGGTGGCCTTCTCTCTGCCAGCTTGATGCGATGTGGCCTTGACACTGGGCCGGGACAGTCCCTAAAGCGTGGTGGCACATCTTCACAGCAGGGGATACATTGCACAGAAAATGTTCAATGAGCTATTTTATAACATTATGCCAAGGCTAAGGTTCACCTCTTACTGTAAACAGGAAAACATGAGCATGTAGGAAGTAGCAGCAGGGGGCCACAAGTAAGAGGACACAAATTCTAGAGCCCAAAGGGACCTTTGGACATCTGTGTGTAAGTCCCAGCCTGAAAGCCATGTGTTCTCAGCTCAGGCAAAGGTCTTAACCTTTCTGAGACTCTGTCTCCCAGCCATAACATGACGATGAAGATTTTAGAGATAATTGTGTAAAGGTCTTAGCCCAGTGCCTGGCTCATAGCACACACTTAATAAATGAGATGCTATTACTATTATTATTAAAGTAATGTTATTCAAGGGAAGCTTCTCTTCCTAAAGGGGCACAGATTTATTTGCCAGAATTGGAAGTGGTTTGATTGTGAAGTTGTACCCTTAGTGGATGTTTCCGCACCTGATAAACACATGACAATTCACAGAATCTGGTGGATGCCTCGCACAGCTGCTAGACCAATGTTTTATTTTATTTTACTTTTATTTTATTTATTTTATTTTTATTACTAGGGATTGAGCCCTAACCCTACACACTAAGCTTTAACCCCCAGCCTTTTTAATTTTTCAGACAAGGTTTTCCTAAGTCGCTAAATTGCCAGGCTGGGCTTAAATTTGAGATTCTCCTGCTTCTGTTTCCCAGAGTTCTGGGATTAAGGGGATGCCTGGACCTAAAGCACACAGGCTTGTAGAAGAAATACCAAAGCCACCCTATCTAGGCCAATGTTCTCTCCAACAATTTCTCTGCACATTTGCCAGAGTCTAGGATGAAAGTCTTTGGAAATGAGCTGGATTTCTTGTTAAAAGCAAACCTTCATTTTCCAACATTGGATATGTGGGGACGATCTCCAGGCAGGACGCCAGCTAGAGCTCATACCCTGACCCAGCCTCCCAGACTAAGCTGCCCCGTGAAGATGACCCCTCATCCCACCACTGACACCGCAAGGCAGGAAACCGCCTGACTCTCTTTAAAAACCCACACTCCTCATGGACGGTAGTAACTGAGATCCAAAGATCGGAGCAGGAGGAAAAAGAGCCCACACGGATTTATGCCTGTGTGCTCAGCTAAGCCTTTCCTGTGCGTTGTCATATTTAAACAGTGTCATGGTCATTATTGTTGTTCCCATTTTACAGAGGAGAAAAACAGAGGCTTTAGCAAGTCAGTGCCTCCTTCAAGGTCACAAAGAGGAATGAGGAGCCAGGGCTGTGTCCCTGCCCACTGCCCTCCTGCTCCCTGCTTGCCCCAGAAAGGGGTGCAGAGGACTTAGCCAAGAGGGCTGGAGACACTGAGCTGCTTTTCAGGTTGTTTCTTCAGCAAATTTGCTCAATGTATTGTCCTCTCAAAACTCCTCAGACTGGATAACTGTGTCTACTCTGGGCAGAGAAATTATGTCCACTTTTACCCATCTCAGTCACATGGAAGCCTCTCCATGTTTGTAATTGGGGTATTTTGTTGCTAATCTCAGAGGACTCAGGGTGGTGCCAGCAGACACTGTGGACACAGGTGTTTCTGTGTTCACGGCCCACACTGAAAAGCTAATTTGATTCCAAGGAGACTTACCACGGTCATTTGTGGTCTCCAGACTCCCGTGTGACATGCTGGCCTGCTGGTGCTGATGAGGTTCCTGGCAAGCGCACAAATGTCACCCACGCACATCACCTCAGGAAAGGGTCTGCACGAGCCACACCCACTGGCCCCCACCCCAGAAGAACATCTGCCACATTGTGAAGATCTCATTTCCTCTGCGTGAAAATGAGATTCCTCTAATAAAAGGAGAGGGGTGTTTGGTAGTTTTCTTATCGTTTGGGGTTTTTTTTGGTTTTGTTTTGTTTTTAGTTTGTTTTTGCTTTTCCCATGGTAGGGATTGAACTGAGGGCCACATGCATGGCAGGCATGCGCTGTTGCCATGAATCCACCCCAGCATCACACCAGCCCCACCTACGGCCACATGAGGCTTTGAGGGGCCTCTAGTCAGAAGCCAGAACAGGCTCCATCTCCATGGAGCTTGTCATCTAGGCTAAGGGTCCACAACCTCAGCACTGTTGAGATCTAGACCCAAATCGCTGCTGCCCAACTTGGAAGAGGATCTGTCCTGGGTGCTGAGGGCCGTTTAGTGGCACCCTTGTTGTTAACCCACTCGATGCCATAGCGCTCTCCGTCCTCAGATGTGATGTCCAAAACTATGTCCAGACCCTGGTAAATGTCCTAGGGGAAGGGTACGACCGTCAGCCCTCCTGAGCACCATTCCTCTGGAGGGAAGACAGACAGTGATCAAAGGAGACCAGCCCTGCATCATCGTGGAGCCGTTCTCTGAAGCGTCCGAACACAGTTAGAAGAAAGGGGTTCACAAAGGATCCCGGCTGAGTGCTCAGGAACCAAAATACACCAAACAAGTCTATTGAACTATTCCTCTGTCATCCCAGAGTGCTTTAGCTTTTGGCTGCAGAAATTCATCATGGATCGCCGACAGAGTTCTCATTGCTTTTTTATTTCAACCTCAGAATGGCCTTACCAACTCAGGGACCCGCTGTGCCATGGAGAAGTCAGAGAAAGCAGACTTGGCCGAGGCCTTAGAGCTCAGTGAAAAGCTGGTACGTACACAGGGCATCCGTCCCTCTCCTGCCCAAAGCCTGGGTCTCTGCAGTCACCATTAACCAGGGGCTAGTTTACTAAATATCAGCCTCACATAACCTATTTCATTGTTCTACTAATGCTGCAGACACATCTACTAACCAGCATAGGTCAGAAATTGCATAGCTGAAAGGAAAGAAAGAGAAAGAAAGAAAGAAAGAAAGAAAGAAAGAAAGAAAGAAAGAAAGAAAGAAAGAAAGAAAGAAAGAAAGAAAAAGAAAGAAAGAAAGAAAGAGAAAGAAAAAGAGAGAGAGAAGGAAGGAAGGAAGGAAAGAAGGAAGGAAAGAAAGGAAATTGCACAGCGAATTCCTGGAGAGCCCACGTAGTTAGAACGAATGTTTACACCTGCTGTCATTTACCCCCTGGTTCTCAAAAAGACTCGTGTGAGTGGACGTGGGGAAATTAACACCCCAATCGCACTCATTTCCATGCTCTTGTTTGCTCTCTGCAGTTGCAGGCAATGAATGAAACAGAATTAGCCGTGAGCTGCCTTAAAGCAGCCACCCCTTGCCTCAGCAACTCCTGTCCCCTGTCTCCACTTTGCTTGCAGTACACGGACATGAGCCGCACGCTGGGAAGCCTGATGAACATCAAGGACATGTCGGGCCACGTGTCCCTGAAGCACCTCTCCCCCAAAGAGAGGGAGAAAATCAACCAGCTGCGACAAAGGGACCTGGATCTGGTGTTTGATAAGATCACGCAGCTCAAGAGCCGGCTGCAGAGGAAAGAGGAGATCCTGCAGGGCTACGAGCGGGACCTCGAGCAGCTCAGGTATGGCCCGAGAATCCCTGGAAGGCCAGGCCCCCTCTCCTGGCTAAGCAGCGGGGGCTGGAACAGGAAGGCAAAGCCTGGGTATGGAATAACTAAGCTATCGGGGGTGGGGTTACAACAACTAGGCCCAATGGGGTGAGTCTGTCTGTGAGAACACAGCAGTCAGAGTGCTCTGTTTCCCCTCTCCGCATGCTCTGGGTTTCTTTGGTTTTGTTTTGTCTTTTCGAGACAGGGTCTCGCTATGCAGTTCAGGCTGGCCTTGAGCTCACTTTGTAGCCCAGGCTGGCCTCAAACTCACAGCAGTCCTCCCGCCTCAGCCTCCCAAGTGCTGGGATTACAGGTGTGCACCACCATGCCCAGCTCTCTGCATGTGCTCAATGTGCAGAACCTATTATCACCCTTGATTTGTGGTCACCACTAGTGTGGCTTTGATGGTTCTATCACTTTCCCAAGAGTCACAGGTCCCACCACCACCACCACCAGAAGTGGGCCTGATGGCACAACCTGAGCCCTTCAACACAGCCTTGTCTAGTTCCTGAGCTGTGTTCTGCCCTGTGCACCACCACAGATCCTTTTCCCAGGCACCCCTTGTAAGGAAACTCCCCAGTGCGTCCCCCGGGGAAGTACCTGCGGAGGCCGCTGGTGGGACATGGGCAGATGGGAATGATGAGGGGAAAAGGGACTCCATCTCTCCGTGAGCCCAGGCAGAGCAAAGTGTCCGTTCAGATGTACCAGTCACAGGTGGCCAAACTGGAGGACGACATCTACAAGGGGGCTGAGGAGAAGGCGCTGCTGAAGGAGGCCCTGGAGCGCACGGAGCAGCAGCTGCAGGAGGAGAAGAGGCTCCACAAGGCCGCCAGGCAGCAGAAGGTAGGCGCAGCTGCTCCGGGCCAGCAGAGGTCCCCGGAGGGTCCAGGGGCAGCGCACTTTCTGATGCAAATGAGGGCGCCACAAGAGCTTTGACAGCAGACAGAGCTAGGTTTAGAGCAGCTCTAACTACTCACTGTGCGACCTTAGATTTCTGAACTCTGAGGCTCAAGGTTCATCTGCTGAGAATGCATAGACGAACAAGCTCTCTGACAACAGAGTTTTGGGTTTGCTTTCTGAGTGCCCAAAACATAGCAGACACCTAATGAGTATCTGGCAAGTGGGTGGGTGGAAGGACAGAGACAGAAGGACAGGTTGGTGGGTGGATAGATGGACAGCAGCTCAGTGCATAGACCGGTGGATGGGCAGAGCTTGAGACGCTGCTGCCAGGCCTGGGTTGCAAATCGCATTGGCTTGAGAAACCAAGATTCCAGACTCGGCCAGGTGACTCAGCGAAGAGAAGTCCCCTCCTCCCTCATCTTGGTGTCCACCCGTCATAGGGTACAAGGGTCACTCCTGGATTCAAATCCCTCTGCTTATTAATTGTGTGACCCTGTGCAAGTCTCTTCTCCCAGAGTCTTGCCTCCCTCATCAGTAAACAGCAACCATCAGCATCTGCCCCAAGGGTTGTGCAAGAATTAAACACAGCTCAGGTGTCCCTCGCTGCCCTGCACTGGCTGCCTAAACTGGCAGGTGGTGGTCTCAGGTGGTGAAGCACACCTTTACTGTCTCGGGAGCACCCAGGGGACCCCCTGACATTTGGTGGGTGTACACCGCCCTTCCCCATGTTGTCTGTTGCCAGTAGATGGGCTCTCAGGGAGTCCTGCACGGGTGGGCACTCGTGGCCAGTACCCAACCAGCTGAGCTGCTCCCTGGCAAGCCTGTGTCTGCCACTTGGTCAGCAGAGGGGCTTCTTTGTCTCCCTTGCAGTTACACCTGTATCCGCCCACTCCTGCACTCCACAAGCAGGGCTCTGGGCCAGCCCTCAGCTGAGCACCAGAACGGTGACTTTTCCATAGAATCAGACACTCCGTTTGCTGTAACTCTTCCTAAGGTAGAGCAGATCTCAAGGCTGGGGTCAGGTCAACAAGGACAACAACCAAGCCCAGCCACCACCTCTTCACGACCATCTACAGCTGGACACAGAGCTGTGTCCAGGCTCTGCAGGAGTGGTCAGGTTTACTAGTCCATCTACCAGCCCTGCCAGGCTGGTGAAATAGCCCTACCCCACAGACAGGGAAGTGAGTCTCAGAGAGTAAAGAGACTTGCCAGAGTTCACACAGCAGCTGGTAGATGGGGTTAGGACCTGACTCCAGATGTCTCCAGCCCTGTTCCTGTGCTGTCTGCGGGGCTGGCTGCTAGGGTCGCCCTTGTAATTGTTAGATTATTATTATTATTGTGTGTGTTTGCTGGCATGTGCATGTTTGGACACATGTGTGCATCTGTTTGCATGTATGTGACTCTGTGTTTACATTTGTATAACTACGTATGCATGTTTGAGTGCGTATGATTATGTGTGTGTTTGTATGTGTGTATGTTTGCATGTGTGGGGCTGTGTGTGTTTTCATGTGTGACTTTATATGTGTGCATGTCTATGTGTGTGTGACTGTCTTAGTTATTTTTCTCTCTCATTGCTGAGACAAAATATCTGACACCCAAAGTTAAAGGAGGAAAGGTTGTTTTAGCTCACAGTTTGTACAGGTTTCAGTCCATAACGTGCTGGCTCCAGGACAGGGGAGCATCGCAGAGGAAAAACAGTTGATGGCAGGCAGAAGGCAGCAAAGCAACAGGGGTGATCACAGACCCTTCTATCCCTTATATCTTATCCAGCCTACTGATGGCAGGTAGCACCCACACCCTTGCTCCTGGCGACCTTGAATCTAGCACTGCACTGCGTCACACACTGTAGATCCAGCAACCTCTGAAAAAGCCTCACCTACAACTGCATGAAACTTTGGGGGACCATCTAGACAGCCATAACAGTGACTAGATGTGTATGTTCGTAGGTGTGTAACTGTATGTGTACATATATGCATGGGCATTATGTATTCATGTTTATGTATGGCTGTGTGTACGTGTTTGCATGTGTGACTGTATCTGTGCATATCTGCATGCATGTGACTGTGTGTATATTTGCACGTGTGGCTGTATGCATGTGTGTGTTTGCATGTATGTGGCTGTGTACATGTGTGTGACTGCATGAGTGGACTGTGACTATGTGTATTCATGTTTGCATGTGTGACTATGTGCGTACATGTTTGGATGTGTGTTACTATGTGTCCATATTTGCATGTGTAATTGTTTGTATACCCATTTGCCTGTGTGTGGCTGTATGTGTGCATGTTCCCATGTGTGTGGCTGTGTTTACACATGTATGGCTGTATGCGTACTGCACATGTGTGACTGTGTTCATGTTTGCATATGTTTGGCTGTACATGTGTCACCTGTCTGATCTCTGAAGAAGCCAGACCCCCAAAGAACGGTGCCCCCGATCCAGGAAGCACTCTCAGGTGACCTCCCACAGTAGTCCAGCCTAGCCCCACCCAAAAGACCTCCAGACAGCAGGCTGCCTAGCTCGCAGCCCCAGAATAAAAGCACCCATCCTGCTGGGAGTTGGGGGAGGCCCAGACATGGCCTTTTACTCGTGCAGCTCTGAATTAAACATCACAGGCCTCAGCATGCGTGTCTCAGGGCTGCCTCGGGCAGAGGACAGGGTCTTTGCTGTGAGCCCTGTTTGGGGAGCTGCAGTGGAACCAAAGTCTGATGTGTCCTTTGATGTGCCCTCTGGGGAGCCCACTTCTTCCTGAGGTGCTTTCTGGAGCTTGGCAGCCCAGGCCTCCAAGCAGAGACAACAAACCATGAAACAGGATAACAAAGGCCCCCAAAAGCCTGTTGTGGTGTGCTGGCTGGAAATGTAAGGAAACCTGAGGATTTACATAATCAGTGTCATATGCATTATTCATGGGCTCCCTCATTCGTACACAATGCAGGAGATGTGCCAGCTGGTTTGGCGCTAGAGCCCTTCCATAGAGTGAGATCTGAAATGCCCCAGTTAAACCTGCGTCAGGGTCCCCAGAAGAGCTAACACTGGGGCCTTCCAAGTTCATGGACTTTGCAGGCTGGGGAGACTGGACAGAAACCGCAGCCACAGTCACCATGGTGCTGTGGGTCTCCCTCATAGAGCATGCAGCCGGGACCCACTGGCTGCACCTGCCCTGCAAGCTCCCACTTCTCCCACTTCAGCCTGGAGGGGTCAGCGCAGGATAGACTGGGGGTGAGAGAGGACTACCTGGGGGGAGGAACAGGGTTCCCACCCAGACCTACCCTCCCAGCCCGGCTCTCTGGCGCACTCCCACCGCACCCCTCCTCCACTCACCATTGCTCTCGAGGTGCTCATCCTGGGGGCACAGGTTTGCACTGACGGTTGTTCTCAACATGGTGTCAGAAGCTCTTATTTTTCAGGGGGAAAAATAAATTCCAAAATTTTGCTGGCTTCTAAAAGGAACCTCAGGCCAGGGATGTAGCTCAGTGGCACAACACCTGCCTGGCAAGTGCAAGGCCTTGTGTTCAAGTCCCGGTACCAAAAAAAACTTAAAATAAAAATAAATAAATAAAGGGAACCTGTATACATCTCTCTTGGCATCACTTCCTCCCTAGGGAATGTATTTTCATTTTAAAAATGGAAGTTCAAGGAAAATTCAAGTTTCACCCTTAGTATTTTCATATGGAACCTTCATTTTTCCAAAGTCTCCTGTATAAAATCTCAGCGGTGATTCATGAAGATGGACCAGTTGAAGCCCTAGAGAATGAAATTATTCACCTGAAGCTCCAAAACCACCTTCCCCCACAGACAGACAGACAGACAGACAGACACACTCCAATGTCATTTTGATGTTTGAATATCTCTTCACCAAGCAGAGCTTTCCAGAAGCTAGTGACACTTCTGTACAAATGAGGCTTGATATAAAATCCTGGGAAAACCTCAACATTGGACATGCGCTGATCATGGGGCTCCTGACCCTGGGGTGCCCTGGAAGTTCTTTCTAGGGTGACAGTGTGGCAGTGACCATGGCCCAGGCTGGGTTCAGTCTAGTCTACATCCTACATCACAGCCAAGCCTTTCAGAATGAAGAGGCCAACTCTGGAGACAAACAAACAGGATTCATGCTCACCTCTGTCCTTGAGTGACAAGTGAGTGGCTGTACCTCCATGTCTCAGGCTTCTCGACAACAGTGCTAACAACAGGGCCTACCAGTACTTCCGGGGAGTGAGGGGTACAGAGTGGGGAGCGCTCAGTGGCACAGTGCGTATGGCACCCGGCACGTAGCAAACTCAGTTACTCCAGGAAAAGGCAACTCTGAGTGGTGGTGGCAATTCCTAGGGTTCTTTCAGAGAACTGCCTGCCAGCTGAGGAGGCCAACTAACCCTGGGACTTTTTCCCCGGTCCCCCTGATGCTGGCAGCTCCTTTGTGAAGCTCTCTTTTCTGTGTGGTGAATACAGCTAGGGCTACAGCCAAGAGAGCGCTGTTAACTTTTTCTGAATGGGTTAAGGCTGGAATTTTCAATAGAAAACATTCAAATGCACAGAAGTCGCCCTATGAGAAGCGTACAAGGCTTCCTGAGCCCCTCATTAGGACTTGAAGTTTGAGAACAGCTGAAATGCATTTCTGGTCTGGGAAGCAACTGGGCTCCTCTTCCGGGCTCTAGCCAGTCAAATCCTGGCCAAGGGTTTGAGCACGGCTTTTCTGGGTGGTCTCAGCTGAGCTGGGGCCCCTAACCTTCCTGCGACTCAATTAGCTTTAGATCCCTGTGTTTAAGAGGAGAACAAAAACTGTGTCTATCACACAGGGTTTGATGCAAGGAGAACATGTAGAGAATCCCCTGAGCAAACAAGACTCCTGCATGCTACCATCATCATCATCTCTGTAACGCTTAACTCGCTGTTTTCCAAGATTTTCTTAGACAGGAGTATTCTCTAGAGCCTGTTTTCCTCGGTATCACTGTGAGTTTTTCTGTTTTCTTTTCTTTTTTTTGGTCTTTTTGAGACAGGGTCTTGCTGTGCAGTTCAGGCTGGCCTTGAGCTCACTTTGTAGCCCAGGCTGGCCTCGAACTCACAACAATCCTCCTGCCTCAGCCTCTCAGGTGCTGGGATTACAGGCATGCGCCACCACACCCGACTCTCACTATGTATTTTTGATCAAGGAGTAGAAATCTCAGAAGTTTTGTATAAGCGGAGAATAGAATGGGGGTTCAGGCCCTCACAAGGATGAAAATGTGAAATGTGGGTAGCAGGTTCAGTGCATGGATAGAAGGTGGCTAAAGAAGAAAGGGCTTTGACCACATAGCCCCATCTTATGCCACGCACTTCCAGTCACTCGCAGCCTATCCCCAAGCCCCTGAGTATGCCCAGGTTAGTATAGGCGAGGACAAGCTAAACGCTCTCCCTCACCTGGTGTCTTCATTCAGGAACATTTACAGAACCATGAACAGAAAAATGCAAAAGGATGGACACCTTGCAACTGTTCCTTCAAACAGAACAAGAGGCAGGTATGGCACAGTGTTCTGATCAGGCAGCCACAGCCACAGTACAGACAGTCTTTGCAAAGGACAAATGCCCTGGAACATATATGCCAGCGGGTGGTGCCCCAGGACCATGCCCCTGCCCCAGCCTGCCTGCCTGCACTTTGAAAGGTTGACCTAAGAGACAAGCGAGGGTCTAACCCTGGATCCTGAGGTCACAGTAGGCAGAGACGAACTCAAGTGTGCTGCTGGGTGATGGAGCAACCAGAATGAGCACAGAATGCTTTGGGGACCTGGAGACAAAGTCATGGAGAAAGAAGGGAAAGGGAGGAGTAGGAGCCCCAGGAACCCTGATTAAAGCATGAAGTGAAGGGGGAGAAAAATGGGTATAAATTGGGCATAAAATGGAGTGAGGATTGGGCATGGAAGCCCAATGACCCCTGTACCTGCCAAGGAGGGGCTCGTTTGACTCGGGGCTTCCGGAAGCCGATGGGAGTGAAGTCCAGTGATACCCAGTCCGCAGTGTCCATGAGGTACAGTGCATGGGCAGCTCACCAGTGCTCTTGGCCGAAGGCCAGCCTGGGCACCTTCTAGAGGTGGCAAAGGGTGACCAAATGAACCACGTCCCTAAGAATACCCTTAGTGCCGAAGTAACAGGATGCCACCAACACATGTCTGAGGACAGCCCTTGAGACAGACAGATGCCACCACATCTGGTGAGGCCAGTCAAGCTGGGTGAAGGCCAGTCTGTGGGTGCACCCCTGTCCATAGATTGTATGGAATCCAGTACTGGCTTTTAGAGCAGTGGTCAAACTGGAGTTCCAAGGAACGCTGGGGTCCCCTAGAAGGGTGGGGCTTCTGCACCCAACACCTTGCCTCCCCAACACAGTGCTTCTCTATCTGCTTTCTGGGCCAAGGTCCTTACCTTTTGCTTGGGTGAAAAGTTCTGCTGCAAAAGCAAAAAGGAAGAAGAAAAGAATAGGAAGGAAGGTTTACAGCCACTCCTTTACAGTGTCTGTAACCGGCCTCTGAACTCAGTCCCTCTAAAGTTTGTGATAAATATTTCATGGCTGCAGGCTCAAGGCCTCCTAAATGGAAAATACCGAGAGGGTGGTATCAGTTAATTCAAAACTGTCACAGACAGGGCTCCATGAGGCTGACCAAGACTCAGGTCCCATCCCCCACACAGTCCTACCTCTTTCCTCCCTGAGTTTTGGGAAAGCCAGTAGGGCTGCCAAGTGTGTGGTAGGGGGAGAGATAAAACAACAACCTAGTTACATTTGAATTTCAGATAAGCAACAAATAGTTATTTAGTCCAGGTGTGTCCCAAATGTCACATGGAACATATTTATACTAAATATGTGTGTTTGTTTTCATTCTGCAATTTGGATGAAACTGGGTGTCCCGTGTTGTACCCAGGAGCCCCTCAACATGTGTTTACGAGTACCTGCGGATGCCAAAGTACAGAAGCAGCTGTCTCCAAACAGCAGCCACAGACCCACACACATCCCTTTTCCACTCACGGGATAATTTTGTTTTGTTTAAGTAACATCTCAAAATAGGGCACTCTCATAGACTAGAGTGGATTTCCGGGTTCTCTGGGAAACTTGGAAGAGTTGGTGCTGCCAGGCTTGCAATCGTTAGAAGGACCCCAGCCGCTCCTGGCTTTACCACTGGCCACATTTCACCCCACATTTCACTTCCCGGCCCTGGAACTCAGGGCTTTCTGACAACTTCCTCTTCCCCAAGCCCCTACGGATAGCCTGCCCGCCTGCAACCTGAGAGGTGGCCCCAGCTTGATTAGTACTGTTGGGTCCCCAGCACCTCAGGTGGCTCTTGGCTTCTAGAGCTATCCCTGAGGGGTGGGGTCTTGAGGAACTTGAGGGCAGCAACTGCCAGCCAACCCCAGGAAACTAGCAAGCTCCAGGGTTAGGGGGACAGTGACTTCCAAACAGGCCCCTGCAGTCCCTGATAGGGGAAACCAGCTCCTAGGGGTGCCTCCCGACTGCACTTAAGCAGGGGCACTTAAGCAGCAATCCCGGGGCTGTCTGCAGCCTCTTTCCCATGCTCTGCGTGGCTGTCCCACCACCAGAAGCAGATTAATCATCCAAGAAGAGACAGTGGATCTCTTAGCTGGCTAGCTCCCTCCCCGCTGGGACCCCTGAAGAGAGCCCTAGGAGACTCAGCATTGTCCTTAGAGGCCGCAGCCCTTCTGCAGGCCCATGGTGTCACTCCCTGCCCCAGGAAAGCCCCAGTCTTCCAAATGGGCAGCCTCTGAAAGTTGATGAGTTTCCATTTTTCTTCCATGTAAAGGGCCAAGGGCAGGAAGGAGAGCTAAATGCTGTCAATCTTCTTTCTGTGTTAGAGATGGACGATTGTGGAGACAGCGAAGAGCAAGACGTACAGTGCAAATCTCCAGGTGAGCCGGGAAGAGAAGAGGGAGAACAGCAGGTGAACAGCAGGAAACCCAGTGGACAGTAACACCCCATCTGCTGGGCACAGACATTTAGCTGGTGGCAGGCACAGCCGAGCGTGTGGCTTCTCACGGGATTGGTATTGTTAAGGTCCCAATTGACAGACAAGGTGCCTGAGGCTCAGAGACTAACTTTTCCAGCGCGGCCCAACTAGGTAGGAGAACTCAAGGGAACGTGGTGGGAATCTGACACCAGGGGTGTCCTTTGCCCTCCTCCAGGTAATAAGCAGGCAGGTCATGACCCTGAGCCAGGCCAGCTGCCATGTGTCTGGAATTTCAGGGAAGCGTTCTCGAGAATACTCTTTCTTGAGACTTGAGACTACAGTTCGCCCACTGCCACTCACAGTTCTGCCTTGGAAGTGGGATCCCCACCCTCCTTCCCACCTTGCAGACAAGAGCTACAGGGAGCCAAGCGCTCTGCACTTTGACAGCCCAGCACTTCACAGTTGAGTTGGAGAGATGTGTTCAGGCCTGATAAAAGGCCGAGGGGTTGGGGGAGAAGGCCAGAGGTGTCCTGAGACAGCAAAATCATCCCTGGAGAAGCCAGACAATCCAGGCAGGGGACATTTTTGGAAAGCATCTTTGGAAAGCATCTCGGTCAGCATCTTTGTCCTGAGACTAGACAGTGTCTATGTCTCAGAGAATAATGTCCGGAGGTCAGAGGGCATCCTGAGACGCCCCCTAGGCCTGAGCCCTTCTCTGCCCTCTATGAGGACTGAGAGGAGGCTGGTCACCTCAGTGACAAGGTAGTTACCTCAGACCCATGGGAGAGACTGGCGTAGGCAGAAGCCACCTTGCTTCTAGGTTTTGGCCAAGAACTACCTGTAAATATAAGATGACAGAGAAGATACTGGGATGGCCCTGGATGTAAGAATGTTGTGCTCCTCTGAGATATGAGGTCCCCTGTAGTCTCAGGCCTCTACTGGGCTGAAGAGAAGGTGGACAGACTGTGGTTCCACTAGAAGCAGAGTGACTGTCTCCTTCCTCCTGCCCTCAAGCCATGGCTTCAAGGTTTGGGGTCTAGGATCTCCACAGTTGGGGTCTGGCCTGACCTGTCTTACAGAGTAGCCACTGAGCAAGGGGACAGTGATGGCAGCTAAGGCAAGGATAGGCTGACCAGGGCTGGCAGTTTTGATCTCTAGTTTTCAAGGCTGATTATTTTCCAGTTATTTTCAGGGAAAGAGGTAAAGGACTGTGACAGCGCTACTGTTGTGCATTGTATGCTGAAGAGGAAAATCCTCTAGTTTCTGGTCTTCTGCGGAATCTCTTAGGAGCGTATTAAGTACCTAGCCTAGGCTACTAGAGTACTGGCCACTGGGCATTGGGCACTGCGGAGAGGAAATAAAAAAGGCACTGTCCTGGCCCTTGGCCATTTGACAGACATTTCTAGGGCTTGTGACATAGCCCTTCCTGGCCAGGTGTCAAAGTCAATCACACATTCTCAATGAGCACACACACTGATTCTTTCTATACATAAGACACAAATATACAGGATGAGTGTCCCTGACCTGAAAATCCAAACCCAACATGCTCTATAATTTGAAGCTTCTTGAATGTCAACATGATATCACAAGTGCAATATTCTAAACTCTGTTCCATGCATAAAATTACTTAAAATACTATATTAAATTACCTTCTGGCTACATGTATAAGACCTATATGAAGCACAAATGAATATCATATCTAGACTTGGGCCCATCCCAAAATGTCTCATTATGTATATGAGAACATTCCAAAATCAGGAAAAATGCAAAGTTTGAAATGCTTCTGGCCCCAAGCAGCATTTTCAGTAAGGAATACTCAGTTGTGTGTGCGTGTGTGTGCATGTGCATGTGCATGTGCATGTGCGTGTGTGTGTGTGTGTATGTGTGCGCGCACATACATATATCTGAGATGTGATGGGAAAATACAGTAAATATTTGTAATTTTAAAAAATGATTACATTAAAAGACATATTACCAAATCTATGCTCAAAATATCCCACCTTGCCAGGAACACACATGTCCCATTATTCTTGCCACTTTCTGAAGCAGTTCTGGAGTACTCTTTCATGAGTGTCTTTAGTTCCATCGTCATGGCTGCCTCAGTGGCCCGAATCAATTCAAAATGCTTACTTTCCATAGTCATGTTGACTTTGGGGAAGAGCCAAAATTGCATGGTGCCTGATCTGGTGAGTAGGGTGGATTGCGGACATGCTGTAATATTCTTGTAAGCAGGCCTTTCTGTCGGATGGCACTTAGAAGCAGCGTTGACCATATTCTTTATCACACCTTATACAGATACAAGAGGAATTCCAGAACTGCTTTAAGAAGTGGCAGATTATGGGATAAGTGTGTTCGAAGCAAAGGGGAGAATTCTGAGGAAGATGAATGGCAATGTGTCTTTTACTGTAATATAATTTTTATTCAAACATTCACTGTATATTTTGATCATCCCTTATAGTATGGTGCTATCTGGAATATTAAATTTTCATAGAGCTGAGATGGATTAGGAAAAAATTTCTACAGCCAGCAGAAGAAGGCAATAATGAAAAAGGGGTGGAGAAACACACAAAGATCAGTGCAAACAATGACAGCCCCTAACTTCCTGGCTTATGGTCTTAGGGCCATTAAGGAAAAAAAAGTAAATACAAGTACTAATTGAATAATTATTTTGGGCAAAGTACTCTGAGGGCAAAGGCCAGGGGCAGGAGCTCAGGAGGAACCCACTCAGGCCCTAGCCTCTCCCAGGCAGGAAGTCAGTCTACACCTCCCCCCGAGGCTGCCCAGCAGTGGGCTGTGGCTTCCTGGTGCCTGGACTACCCGCCCCAGTGTGTTCAGTGACCTTCCACCTGTGGGTGACAATTCAGATGACTGGGCTCTGTCCCTTGGGGTGAGCACACAGTTCCAAAGCCCTGGATGCTTGGCACACTCCTGGTGGCTTTCAGGCTGGGCTCCACCGTGTCCCCAGCCCTTCCTGCCCACATGTGCAGGGTGACATTCCTCTGCCTCCCCCTCCTGGGTCAGTCATGCCCTCCCCGTCACACTGCCAAAGAAAGAATCAAAGCTCTTTCTGCCCCAAGCTCCTGGCAGGGCTGCGGGTAGCGGCTGCTGGTTATTTTTAACCAACTTTCCCGCTCCAAATCCAGCAGCCGACCCCACAGCAGGTCAGGGCACTGGCATTTGGGAGCCACCCACAGGCAGCAATTGTGTTCAAAATCAAATAAACAGGAGTAGAAGGATGGGCTGGGTAGAGAGGGAAAGTTTATGACATTTGTTATTTTCTTTCTCTCTGGGCTAAGGACCAGGATTTACTCAGTGGATCACTGTAGATATTTTAGCCTTTCTCACCCTGAAACCATCCTGAGCTCAGGGTTTTAAAATGCATCTAAGGCTCCCTTAGGCCTCAGGAAAAGGGTTTTATATCTGTCTCAAAGTGAAAAGCATTTAAGAGGTGGCTCTTCCATTCCCAGTCCTTATTCAACAAGTGAGGAAACCGAGGGTTACATAGTCCATGACAGAGCTGGAATGCAGCTCAGCTCCCAGCCCTCTCCACCCAGGGGTGTGTGTGTGTGTGTGTGTGTGTGTGTGTGTGTGTGTGTGTGTGTCCCCTAAAGGTTGGAGTAAAAACATGTGACTTAAAGCCTGCTGGACAGAAAGTCAGAAGTCGCAGTAGTACATGGAGTAGGTACACAGGGTGGGGAAGAGATTCTGGGGCTTTGATGAACAAAAAGGGGTCCTTATAAAGACACAGAAATGAGTCCCTTATACATGCCACAGGAGAGAACTGGTGAGCTGGGACCCCACACATCACCACATACGCACACACACACAGTTTATTCTCTCTGAGCATCTATACCTGCTGGCCCCTCTCTCCAGCCACGTGACAGGAAGGGCATGAACGGTGTGTCAGAGCCCACAACCACCAGTCCTGAGAGGGACTATCCAAAAAGCCCAGCTGCTGTCAAGTGGCCAAGCGCCTCTGATCTGGGAGTAGAGGCAAGAAAAAGGGAGTAGGGTGCGATACATGGCTGCAGGGGTGTCCCCCCAACCGCGGAAGGCAGAAAGTGCTGAGAAAAGGCCGGGATGGAACCCCCATGAACAGCCTGCATTTTCTCTTAAACCATCAGAAACATAGGCCACCTTCAATTCAGGGACAGCTTGTCAGGAGAAACTCCACCACAGTGAGTGTACTTGTCACATGAAGCTCCTGGCTTCAAAACCCGGAAACATGAAGATACAAAAGGGGAAAGTAAGATCTGCATACCCAGATAGGTGCACCCCAAACATTAATGATAACGATGAACCAGCTTATCTCCTCCTTGGAGGTAGATAGATACATGACAAAGAAAGATAGCTGTTGATAGATAGATAGACAGATAGATAAATAGATAGGCC
Source organism: Dinomys branickii (assembly GCA_004027595.1). NCBI lineage: Eukaryota > Metazoa > Chordata > Mammalia > Rodentia > Dinomyidae > Dinomys > Dinomys branickii. The sequence goes on from PVLD010000009.1 coordinate 561,920, forward strand.
TTTTTAAACAGTTTTCTTTCATGTACAAAAACATGACCTGGAGGCACATTTTGGGACTTCACTGCAATTATAGAGTTTTGTTTGTATTTTGAGTTTTTGTGGGGGATGTTTTGCCTTTTACTTATTGAAGGTTGGAGCCAAGAAAGCCACCTTAAAGATAGACAAAGAAAAAGACACGAAGAGAGAAACATCCAGCAAATCCAGCCAGAGTCTTTTGTCTACTAACCCTGGAGAAAGGAACTAAGAAAACTTCACCCTACATGGGCTCCAGCAATACCTCTGTGAGTCATCTTGACTCTTACACTGTAGGACTTTAACGCTCGTTACCCTAGTGTTTCGCTTTCTAGACTGGTATTTTGCACAGTATGTACTTCGGACTGTGGGGGAGGGAGTTTCTTTTGTACATCCCTATGAATGTATATGCACGCCAGTGTGTGAAGAGACTCTTTATAACCCAGGCTCCTAGCCTGGCAGTTACATTATGTAGTCCTGTGTTTGGGTCAAGATATACCCAAACATCACACCTCCAAGGAGCCACACAAGACCACAGTGGAGAAAACCTAAGACCTGTCCTACAGCTCCAAAGCAGAGGGGAAACTCAAGGCTCTGGGCCATGGGATAGTGACTTTATATCTGAGTTTACTGTATTATAATAAATTTTTAATGCCAATCCATTTTATCACTTCGGTAATAATAACTGACATGTCTATGGCCCTCAGCAGTTTTCAAAACACTTCTCATTTAATCCTTCACTGGGCCCTGGGAGCTGAATGGAATCATGTTCCCGCTTTAACAGATGAGGAGGTTGACACCCAGGGAGGCTCACTGGCCTCCCTAAGATCACACAGCCAGTAGATTCAGCAGCTGGGTACTGAGCTCCAATTTCTAGCTCTGCGTCCTACTGTCCATTCTGCTACACCAAGATGGTCCAGTCACTCCAGCCCCAGGCCACAAGGACAGGCCAAGTGTCCAGTCATCCAAGAGCACATACCGCTCAGGAGGGCACCCTCCCCTCCCGTGGAGTTCGGAGAGACACTTGGGCCCCGTTTCTCCCACACCCTACCTTCACTCTGACCACCTGTTCTTGTACCACCTTTCCCCTCCAACAGGATAGAGCCCAAAGTCATGAGTCCAGCTGATTTTTCTTTTTTTTTTTTTTTTGGTTTGAAAAATCCACAGTAAAACCTATTTTTGTATGTTACAACCAAATGTATTCTTTATACTGATTTAATCTCGAGGGAAATAGAGGATCCTCTTGGAGGCGTATCTTACATAGTGTCAGAATGTAAAGTCAGTGAGAAAGGTGAGCTTTACTTACCCTTCAAAAGTCTCTTGAAAATCTCCAAACTTTAGATTTCACCTTATCCCCAAAGTCTAAAAAAGCAAGTTCTTCTCCCACTCCAGACCAGATGACTTGGTTAAGCAGCAGTTCAAGCAGCTGACATGTGTTTGGGAATCAAATTGTGTGAAATATATGTCATTTGTTTGTTGAACGTCTATCTTAGGATTTGCATATGTAAATATAATGCCTTATGACTCCACTGTGTTTTAGGTCTTTCAAAGGACATGTGAATGTTTATCATTTCAACAGATCAACCCATGGTGGCAATTTATTCTTTTCACACCTTTGAGCTGGAGAGGTTTTTGGTGCCTCCTCAGCCACATCCTTCTTTCCGCTGAGCAGCAACCCCACCAGCCTTTGGCCCCACAATACCCTTTTGCTGCAGCTGATTGGCTGGGTAGTAGATACTCAACCAGACCAGACCAATCAGATTTCTCTTCTAATTCTTGTTGATCCAATCAGCATCTCCATTTTTGGTATTTAAAAGTGGAACACCAGGATGCCACTCAGGTCCTTCATGGGCTGAAGCTGAGACACTGGTGCAGTTCCAGGTTGGGATGGCCATTTCCCCTGTGTTCAGAGAAGCAAAGTCGTTTTGCAGAAAGAGAAGCTTGGAATAGACAGGCAGTGAGTAGAGACTAGGAACCCCAGAACCCCAGAGACACGGCATAGTGAGTGCTACAGGTACTAACCAGATATTGAGGAGCAGACCCTGAAGATGCTTAGTCATGGCCGTGCCTGGCCTTCCTCCATCACCTAGGCTGAAAGCTAAATGCCCCCATTTTCCCTGCCTCCCTTGCAGCTGGGATGGGCCGTGTTATACAGGTCAGGTCACTGACACGTAAGTAAAAGTCCATTAAGGGCTTCCTTTCTGAAATAAGAGGTGAGCTTCACTAAGAACACGATTCCACCCTCTGTCCTTTTCCTGGTCTTTTTTTTTTTTTTTTTCATGCCTGGAGCTCAGATTGAAAACAGGAGCAGCTACTTTGAGTCTCTAGGCACCGTCCGCCATGGACAACAGAGTGGAAGGACAAGAGGGGTTGGGCAGGGCCCAGTGGCATCTCTGAGCTCTGGACCCTGAACTTCTTGTAGGGTACCAATGTCTTTCCCTGGGTAAGTCACTATTGTTAGGTATGTTTGTGGTCGGGAACAAACTGCCCAAAACTTCATGACTGAAAATATCAAATATTATTTCTCACGATCCCATGGGTCCAGCTGTGCATTTTTACTGTCTAGGTTGGTGTGGCTGAGGCTGGGTGGTTAGGGTAGCCTCACTTCCTGCTGCTGGTAGAAGCAGCGTAGGAAACATTTAACAGCGTTTGCACCTTATTTTGATTGTTACATTGAGGGCAGGAGGATTCTACTATTATCTCATGGGTAGAGGCCAGGATCCTGCTAACATCCTATGGTACACAGAACAACTGCCCAGAACAAAGGATCGTCTCCTCTGAAATGTCAGTGGCAGCGAGGCTGAGACACTGGCCTGGAGGGGCCTTGGCTGGGACACCTTGTCTCAGCTCAACACTCTCTGTCATTGCCCAGCAAGCCAGAGCAGGCTTGCCCACATGCTGGTGGTCACAGGTTCCTAAGAGCAGGCCTGGTGCTCCAGTACTTTTCAAGTCCCTACCTGCCTTGCGTTTGCTCATTTCCCACCTGAGCAAGCCAGAGTCAGTATGGGAGGGGCCCCAGGATTTTGCCATCTGCCCACACTGGGTGTCTGTTATTTGAAGCTTTATATAATCCCAACTGATGCAGAAGGAGAAAGCGGCCTTGACGGCCAGTGGCACCCTGGTTCCCGCTGTCTTTCCATGTGAAGGGCAGTTTCAATGCCCACCTTTGGGTTCCACTAAGGCCCCTCCCATCGCTCAAAATTCCTTGGTTTCAAACAACAGAAATCCCCCGAAGCTGACAGGCTGAGGGGAAGTTAGCTTACTAAAAGGAAATGTGGAAGGTTGGAGCATCAAAGGCGACCCAGGGCTGAAGTCAGACTTGGACAGCCGGGGACTGGCTTTTCTTCCCTATTTGTGTTCTGTTTTTGCTTCCACCAGTCCGGGTTATTTGTAACCAAATTGGCCCTTACAAAGACACTTGCCTACCGTCCTCACTGGTGGTTCTGAGACGCTCCAGGCAACCTTTCCTTGGGGGGCTGTGCTGCAGTATAACGCGGTACCTGCAGTCCCTCCAAACCGCTCCATCTCCCCACTGCTTCTCCAGAAAGCTGTAACTTCTCTCCACCCCTGCCAGTGGTAGCCACATGGATTCCTGCAGTCGTGACTTTGCAGATCAGGTGCCCTTCTCTCACAGCCAGGCGGCACCACCAGCGCCTGCTGTTGCAGAAATCAGAGCCATGAAATGTCTGGGGAAAAAAATAGCTTCCGGATCTGCGTTCCAGAGCATGCTCCTGGGAAGTGTAGTGGTTTCCAAGATTTTAGGGGCTCAGGGATGAAAGCAAAAGAGTAACTGAGCCGCAGGAACTCAAGCCCTGTGGGTGCTCCTGAGTCCCTTGTAGCTCCTTTCAGTGCACAAACCTGCTGAGCAGGAGGTAGGGCGCCCAGTGAGGGGGACACTATTTCCGTTTATCGGCTTGGCCTTGTTTCCATCAAGATGTACTGCTCACATCCGTCTGCTCTGTGTCCCCAGTTATTTTGGGCCAACGCATGACCTTCTGTGCCTGGTTTTGTTTTTAAACATTTCCCTTCGCCCATCTGTTCCCCCGGGAGTCCTCCGTCCTGTGATCCTCGCTTTGAGTTCCCTCTCCTCTGTATCGTGCCGATTTCCTTGCTAAGACCCCAACGTCCCGCATGCAGAAAGAATGTTACTTTCTGGCTGACTGTGGTCTTATCAGAGAGCCCAGAGGTGCGCTTGGACTGATGAGTCCCTTTGGTGGTAAATAACCATCCATCCAGGCAACACATGCTGGGTACCTATTAAGTACTGCATGGCCTTGACCCTTGTCCCTGTTTGACTTTCTAATCTCCTGCTCCAAGGGAGTTGGGAGGAGTTTCCTGGGTATGCTGCATGGGAGAGCCTCATCTTTGACACTCACACTTTTCGGCCTTGGACGAGTTTACTGCTGGGTGTTCTTTAAAGAGAGCTGGATGCCACGGTGACCCCCAGCTGGGGGCTTCTACGTGCCATATGGCAGCTGGATGCTTTACAGCTGAGGATAATAACTACCTTTTATAGTGCTGTTGGTCACTGTGAAAGACACAGTCCACTTAACCCACACACTGTGCAGGGCTCCTGCTTTACCTGTGAGACAGTGAGTCCAGAGAAGGTAAGTAACTTGCCCAAGGTCACAGGGCAAGGGTCAGAGTTCAAACTTCACGCCCTCAAGTGCTCTGATGTATCCCCCGTCCTCAGCACAGTCCAGGAGCCTACTGGTCATGTGCTAACCAATGAGGATGGGGTTGGCAAACTTTTTCTATAAAAGGACCAGCTAACAAAAGCCTTTTTTCTGTAAAAGACTGCTACCCTTTGTTGACCTGATCGACGATGGCTCTATGATTATTTCTCAACTCTGCCACTGCAGCGTGACAGGTAAGGGAACTCGCTCGTTTATAAACATAGGCAGTGGAGCAGATTTGCCAATCCCACACTGTCACTAGAGCAGCACTGAACTTTGTACACTGCTTTCTCATCTAATCCTCTCAAATTCTGCCAGAGAAGAGCAGTGTCCCATTTCATAGACAATGCAACTGAGGCCAGAAAGGCACAGTAACTTGCCCAAGGTCATCCCAGGGGGTGACCAGCCTGCCATGGCCCTCAGAGAGCTGCCTCCACACAATGGCCTGAAGTCCAGCTTTCCCTGGCCACGCCTAACCAGAGGCCACCTTCATGGCACACCTGATTCCTCCTGGCAGCAGCGTGCACACCCCTTTCTGAGAACCTGCTGTCCTCACTTGATACCTCAGGCGCCCTCGAGGCACTGTGCTGTTCCTTTTACCTGACTTTGCCTTTCTGTGCATTGGCCCATTGTGGATTAATTTGATGGTGTCCCTTGCAGTGTCCCAAGTTCCTGGCGCCCCTGCAGTGGCCACATGTGCCGTTTACAGACACCTTCCTCCTATGACTCCTTCTGCCCTGTCTCCTGTGCAAAGAGCAGTTTAAATGACCTCTGTGCCACAGAGATGCCCAAGGACCAGCAGGTCACGTGGCCCCAACCCCTATCTGATGCCACCGTCACTGCCCTAGAGGAGACTGGGGAAAGACACTTGAGAAGCTTGTGTTCTAAGAGCTTCTGTAACCTTTGAGTCATGTGGGTGCACAGAGGCGTCACTTTAGCAGCTTCTCTTTCTTGGCAATGACTTTCAGACATGCAGATGGGCCACCAGATGCTCCGGAAGGGGACACTGAACAGTGTTTCCCTAGCCTTCCAGCAGAGCAGGCTATTGTGTCCGCATTCAACAAACATCTTCCCAGCATTCAGCTAGAACTAAATACCACCCTGGGCGCTGACAAGGGATGCCGTGGTGCAGGTAGAACCCCAGATAGCTTAGAACTGCTTCACAGTAGTAAGCACTGGGTCCTCACAAGGTGGGGCGCTGACTAGCTGGAAAAGGTGCAGCCTCTCCTAGTCACCCAGTGTGAGGTCCAATACATCTCACACTTCATTCTGGCTACTTTGGCCCTTTCTCCAGGGGCTTCCAACCAGGAGTGTTCCAGGACCAATGCCCAAGCCTCGGCACACTTAATAAACATATCTTGATTGCCCAGAGCTAGCAGCACGCTGCTTTATCAGTAGCTGTTGCCAGTATGAAAATCAATGTGCCAGATTGGTAGCATCCTTGGAAAGGATCCAAGAGGCCACTGCAGAAGCAGCATCGCTGAGCTTTAAGGTACCCCCGCACACATACACATACACACACACACATACACGCACAATGCCCACGTACACTATTTAGGAATTTAAAACAGGGCTAAGATTTAGGCCTCTCAAGGTGTTAAATATGACCAGTGCCGTAGAAACACAAATCATGCCCAGCTGGATATATACAATATACACCCAACTTGAAGACCATCTAGGCCCTCAAATATATTCAAAGTGTCCATGATAACCCGGAAAATCAGCTCGAAAGACAAGTTGTTTCCAGTGATCTCCAAATGCGTCCCCCTGCAGCTGGTCCCCCTCGCTGCAGCCGATGTTCCCGCTATCACCCCCTTTCCTACCTGCCCCACGTGAGGGTCCTCCTACATGCCTGTCTGACACCATCTGCACCTTGCTCCCCTACCTCACCCCTTCCTTGCATGACTTCCAGATTTTGCAAAAGATGAAAAAGCTTCTGAGGCCAGCTAGGCTGTGACTCCGCCTCCTGTCCTCACCCGGATTGCTCCGATTGACTGTGCTTCCTTGCACCTTGACCTCTAAGCATCTTTCTCAACCCACCAAGGGATTCCTGATGACTGCAGTGTGTAATGATTAATTAGTATGCTGGTATTTGTAAAGTGCTAAGCGGATGCTGCATCTTATGAGTCAACTTTATCTCTCACAGCTCGCTAATCCCTGGTGCTTTCCCAGCCCACGGCAAGCTGGCGGGACCACCCAGTTCTGGTGGACTCTGGAATGTCCCACAGTGCTCTAGCCACCCCCCCACCCCACCCCCGTCTCCCCCAGGAGCTCCTCCCAAAGCATTGTGCCCCTGTTGTACCCCACCTCTCTTTGGAAAGTGCTGTTGTTTTTCTTAAATGTTACTTTGTCCCTCCCCAAAAGACAAGTTACACAAGTGTATGTAGGAGGGGGAAGAAAAGAAATATAAATCAGTGATGACTAAGTCTGCCTCGCTCCCTCGCCACTAGAACAGCGTCAGAATTGGCTCCCGCTCACCCCAGCCTCTGTAAAAATCCTTTACCGAGGGTGTGATTTTTCCTGAAGATCATTCTTTCCACATGACCAAATGCTGCAATGTGTCACCAGTGCCGAGCGTTGCTTTCTGCCAGAATCCATGTTTGGGGCATAGAGCTGAGGCTCATGCAGAAGTGATTACCCCTAAGAAAGAGGCCACTGGTATCCCTGAGAGTTCCATCTCCTATCAGAACTCATCAGATATCTCCCCTTCTCTCTCTCTCTCTCTATTCTCTAGTGTGTGCGGAGGAAAGAAGTGCTTTTCCTCAAGTGGAATGACCTTAGACAGAAACAAGTTCAAACAAAATGAACCCCCAGCATGCACCTCTGGCTTTGGGACAGATCACATCAGCGGTCTCTTGGCGCACAGTGCCCCAGCCTCAGACTTCAAAAGGGTGGGCGAGGCAGCAGGCAGCTTGTGTTCTTCCCCTGTGGTCACAGAACCTCTGAGTTCTGCACACCCTGAAAACTGCGTGAAAAGTTACCCCAAAAAGTGCTGAAAAGATTCACCCATCTGTACAGCATTTCCTGAGCTCTGACTTGAAGAGCAGCAAGGCTCCAGCAGGCACCTCTCTCTTTACAAGGTGCAACAGGTACTGAAGGGGAACTCCTGCACCTGCGTATTACCATGCCTCAGCTCACCCCGGCTGTGTCCACAGAAGCCAAGCAGGAAACTGACTGGGGAGCCCAATCCACACAGCCAGCCCAGTTCATTCAAAGGAAAACCCCACTTTTATCACATATATCGTTGGTTTTCCAAGAAAGAAAACCCCCTCACGTACTCTTGCAGGTAAGTTTGTTCCTGTGTCGAGCAGACACAAACTATCCCATAATGAAGGTGGTTTTCTTTCATGTAGAAAAGGTGGTTTCTTTCATGTAGAAACTTTAGAAGTCATAATTTGGGGTAAACTGAGGCTCCACAGAGTTTTGAAAGTAAACTTTGTGAGGAAGACCAAGAAGCTGGCAACCTAAGTATCTACAGCGATAATTTTAAACATTTCTACCTATACCTCAGTCCTTTGTATTCATTAAATAACAGGCCATTTTCCCTCTGTCAGGCCCTCCAGGTGGGTATGAGATAGTGGACCTGGCTGTTGGAGGTGGATGGACCAAATTGCCCAAAACTAACAGAAACTTAATTCTGAGCTTTAAAAAAGAAGAAGTGCTAGGCATGGTGGCACATACCTGCAATCCCAGCACTCAGGAGGCTGAGGCAGGAGGATCCTTGCAAGTTTGAAACCAGCCTGGGGTACAAAGTGAGCTCCAGGCCAGCCTGAACTGCATAGCGAGACCCTGTCTCTAAAAAAGCAGCAGAAGAAGAAATCACTGAAGCTGAACATTTTTATTTCCATGAACAAGTGAATAATTTCACATTTTCTAAACTCTGAGGGTTTTTTCTGTTTCATTCTTTAAAATACCTTTTAATTCAGTAATGTTTGTAAATAAAGTGACACTTGCCAGTCAAATGTCTTTCTGTGCAAATCACTTGTAGCGGGTGTCTGGCTGCACCTTCTCAGGGGCCCTCTGCCTCACTTCATTCCTCTTTGTCTGCACCTTGGCTTGTGAGCCTGGCTTTACGCGGATCCTCGGCATTCTCCTAACATGTAAGACAACACACATGGTGCATAGTCCTCTGTGTGACCACCCTCCCTGGGTGCTTGTTAAAAATGCAGGCTCCCAGGTCCCACCCTTGAGATCAGGATGGGCTGTCTGGGTTAGAGCCTGGGAATCTGTATTACAGCCAGTGGTTCTGAGGCTGGAACTTCGCAGTTGTAAGGTGACAGACTGGATCACAGAAATAAATCCTCCTGGATTCTTCCCCTAGTTCCATCCTATGAGTCTTTGAGGAGAACACCTCTCCTCTAGGGTCCCCTTCAAATATAAACATCAAGCGCTCCCTGTCAGTCCCCACAGTGGAGTCACAGGCAACAGCCTGGCCCGGAAGCTATTCTGCATAGTCATCTCTGTGCTGGTGCGGTCCTAGGGGAGAGGACCACGCTGTCCCCTGTCCTTCTATCCCTACTTGCAAGACCTTTCCAGGGTGGGCCGGGTCCCCTCTCCTTCTGGTGCATCCTTGCAGAAAAGAGGCCTCGGTTCCATCCACCCTGTGCTCCCACTCCCTCGCGGGTCCACCTTCTTCAGACCCTGCAACCCTCGCCGCCAAGAACGCCAGTGTTTCGCCTCCATGTCTCCATGGCAACCGACAGTGTCACAGATACAGGATGGTGACTTCACAGCATAGGGATTCCAGAGAAGGGGTTGGGGGGATGCCATCCAGAGCCCCCAACCCACACCCACCCAAACTTCGGCCGGGTAACCCCTCTCCCTTTCCTTGGAGACTCAATTAACCCCTGAGAACATGATGAAGGGGTGCGATGGCTTTTCACGACACCCCCGTCCCCAGCCCCCCGGGGGTTAGTGACGGCAGGCTGCACCCAGCGCGGTGGGCATACGAGATCCCAGGGCAACTGAAAGGACCCAGGAGCTGGGCGCGCGCGTCTGGGGGAGGCGGGGGGCGGGGCGCGGGGGCGGGGCGGGCCGTCCCCGAAGTCCCACCCCGGGGCGGTGCCGGCCGGGCAGTGTCAGGAAGAGGAAGCGCGCGGCGCTCGGCGAGCGGGGGCCGGGTCGGGCCGAGCAGCGCCGCGCGGGCCACCATGGCCACGGACGAGCTGGCCACCAAGCTGAACCGGCGGCTGCAGATGGAAGACGAGGGAGCCGGCGACGCGGCCCGGCAGCCGGGCCTGAACGGGGCGGCGGCGGCCGGGGGCCCCGGGGCGCCCGACGAGGTGGCTGAGGCGCTGGGCAGCGCGGACGACGAGCTGAGCGCCAAGCTGCTGCGGCGCGCGGACCTCAACCAGGGCATCGGAGAGCCCCAGTCGCCCAGCCGCCGCGTCTTCAACCCCTACACCGAGTTCAAGGAGTTCTCCAGGAAGCAGATCAAGGACATGGAGAAGATGTTCAAGCAGTGAGTGCCCGGCCCCCGCCAGCCCGCGCCCCGGCCTCCCGCGGGCCCGAGACCCCATCCCCTGCTTCCGCGCCACCCTGGGTCCCAGCCACCAGCCCCGCGTCCCAGAACCCACACGCCAGAGCTGGGGACCCGGCACCCGCCTCCCGGTCATCACGGGGCTTCCAGACCCGCCACTCCACGCATCTGGGTCTGGGGTTCCCCGTCCCTGGCACGTGACCCCTCCTCCTAGGGATGCTGCCCCCGTACACCGGGAGTCCCCGCCCCGGGGACCCTAGGCTCTTTCCAGGTAATCGCGAGGCCCCGCCACCACCACTCATGGGCGCCAGACCCAGGCTCAGGCCCAAGCCCCCTCTGCCTGTTGGTGACCATTCCCCCCACCCCCGTTCCACACCCGGAAACCAGGGGTGACGTCCCAGCAACTGGCATTCCCCAACCCACGCTCCCCCAGTGCCTCTCAAGGGCGGGGGGCGGGGGGACCATTCCCTGCACCTGTGCCACACACATCGCTTTCCTGGGGTTCTTTCATTTCCTCTGCTTACTCAGATCCCCGAAGAGGTGGGTTCTGGCGGGGCACCCCCACCCTCGAGTTTGTCAGCGTTTACTAGTAAACTGGGGGCAGAGAGTCTGTAGCCCCCTCCGTTCCTGCCCTGACACCCTTGATCTAATGGCCTTCCCAGGGAGGGGCCCCTGGTCCCTGTTTCCCACTCCAGCCTGCCTGTAAAGCGCCCCCAGCCCTCCCCTGAGGGCTGAGTGCCCTCTGGGCTTGTCTGCATCCACGCCCATCCTCCCTTCTCCTCTCGCCCCACCCCACACCCCTGCACCTTGCTTCTGCTTCTGTCAAGGCCCTCCCCCTCCCTCCTGCGCCTTCCCTCATTGTAGAGGGTCCCGAATACCCCCAGGCCCACTCCTGTTGTAGCTGACGCCCAGTTACTCCCAACCTTGCCCTGTACCCCACAGTTCCACACACGGTGCCCTCTCCAGCTTAGACGGGCACCCCTAGGCTGGTGGGCACAGCCCTTCCACTCCTCAGAATACAAAACTTGATACTCTTGGGGGGCCCAGTTACCCCTCAGGTCCATCCCTGAGTCCACCGTCCTGGAGTTTGAGATGGGCAGCCACTGTCCCCAGCTATGTCTGTGCCCAGTGGTGACAAAAGTGTCCGGTCCCTCTCCCTTTGGTGGCTTTCCCCACTTCCTCTTGCCCGTCCCACGCCCCTGGCTCCCAGAGAGTGGATAGCCCTGGTTTTTGGGCAGAGTGGATCAGGAGGGGGAAGGACCAATCTGGGTTCTGAGGTGGGGGAGACAAGAGGTCTGGCCCAGCCGGCACAGGCCATGCAAGGCCGAGGCAGGGGTGCCCCAAGCCTGGCCTCAACTTGGCTGCGCAGGGGGAGGGGTGTCAGCCGCATGTAGCTGGCAGTGCCCAGACACGGAGCCAAAGGCCCAGGAAGGGGAGTTGTGCAAGCCCATGGCCTGAGGAAGGCTCTCTCCACCTCCCCGCTGCATCTACAGCTTCCGCATTCGCCCCCCACGCAGGAGAAGTTTTGGTTCCTAGGCTCTCGTGGCTGGAAGCTCCATACTTTTTCAGGAGTCAAATCCTTGATTCTTCCACCCAGGACCTCTGTGTGGAGGTGCAGGGCCCGGAGCAGCTCAGCTCTGACTCGAGTCCTGTTCCTCAAAGCCAGAAGAGGGGGGTTTCCACATTCCAGGAAGAACAGGCTGAAAACTCCTGAGCCCTTCCTTAATAGAGCTTGCCAGGTGCAGGAGCCCAGAGGCAGGCGTTGCTCAAGGACAGATCCCAGCGTTGATAGGACTGAGGCAGGAATGAGCTCACTGGGTCTCCCCCAGATCCAATAACCTGGAGCTGTTTTCATGGCCCTTATGCCCAAGAGGGATTGGAGGACAGACAGACAAGTCAGATAACTTGCTGAGACAACACAGCTAGAAAACGGTGGGGCTGGGACTTGAACCAGGGTCGGTCACTTCAAAACTCCATGTTGTTGCTCTCCAGGTTTCCCATGACAGGCATCTGTGTCTTCTGTTCACATCTTCCGAATGAATAGCTGATTTTCCATGCCATGTACCCACCAAGGGCCCCGGTTTCTCCTTCCCCCTGGAGCCCTCCTTCTCTTGGACTTCCATGGCATCCCTACCCCCAAAAAATTAGCTGTTTGGGAGGACCCAGGCACCCCCAGTGAGCAGGGTGTGGGAGGCTGCGGTTTGGTTGGCAGGGCCATGGGGGAAGGATCTTGCAACTGCGTTTGCCAAGTGCGCTGTTTGGGGGCCAGTTTGATGAGGGGTGCTTTAGGAGGGACGAGGGGAAGCTGGACTCCTCCAAACCACCCACCTCTGGCCACCAGCAGTGCTTGTTGGGGTGTTGGGAGGTGTCCAAGGGGACAGGAAAGGACCAAGAAGCTGGATCTGTACAGAAGGAAGTGCCACCCGCCGGGGGCCCTGGCCAGAGTGGAAGGCTGCAGACTGTATTCAAGGAAACAAGGCTGCACTGTGCCAGCCGAGCCCAGCCCAGCCCCGGCTGTGAGCGGCCAACAGACGGGCTCTCGGGAGGACAAAACCCCCCATTCTGCTTCCACTGCCCAAGTGGGACTGCAGCCTCCTGGGTCCCAGCAGGGCCCGGGGATCACAGCCAGAGCATCGCAGCCAGGGCTTTGCTGGGAACAGAGGGCAGGGAGGGGGGAGCCTGCTCCCTGAGAAGCCATGCCGCAGCCAGCAGACAGAGACAGCAGGCAGAGGACTGGAAGCCAGCCTTTGCCGGGGGCCACAGCTGAGAAACCAGCCTTCCATCCCATCGAAGTGGCCCTCCCAGGGCCTATCTACCCATCCTTAAAGGAGCTGGCTGTGTCCAAGGGTTCCCAAGATCCTCCGGCTCTGACCTTGGTCTGCATGTCAGAACTGTGTGGGGACCCTGCAGGTGCATCCTGAGGACAGCGTTCACCAGGGGGCCAGGGGCCTCCCTGCCATCCGAGGTCCTCAGGCTAGTCATGCACTTTCTCCCAGAACGTGAGGGTTCACTCCAGCCCTCCCCTCCATTCTAAAAAGAAAGGGAAACTGAGGCCTAGAAAGATGTAGCGATTTGCTCAGGGTCACAGGGAGGTTGTCATCTTTGTCTGTGCAGCACGGTGGAACTGGCGGTCCCTGCTTCTTGGCCCAGGACTTGGAGATGATGCACCGAAGGTTCAGCCAGGTGCTGGGTGCACAGGGCGTCGCAGCTTGCAGCCTGGACTCTCGGCTGCCCTCATGTGGCCTCAGGCTGCATCCATCACCTCAAGCCCCCTATCCTTCCTCCCTCTAGGAAGTGCCCTCAGAGACCCCCAGGGATGCCCACTTCTGGCTGGCAGCAGCCCAGGAGAGGCTCTGTGGGGCGCTGTAAGCTGAGACTTGCCACAGCGTAGGCAGCCTTGGAATCTGAGGAAGGTGGCCTAGTTCCTGTCGGGCCTGCCCTGTCCCCAGCTCATCTCATGACCCCTTGCACCAGGCAAACAGGCAGGCTTTCCTTCCCTTCTGGCCGCTGTTCCCCTCATGGGCTACTGAGGCCACCCCGCCCTCTCCACCCTTCCCTCAGTGTTAGGAGCAGGGACTTAAGAACCCACCCGCACTGGGTTTGAATCCCAGGTGTGGGCCCTGGAGCAAGTTACCTAACCTATCTGCAGCTCTTTTCTTCATCCTGAGACAGAGGTGAGACAGTACCCACTTCAGAGGGCTAGAAAGAACTTAACCCAGCACTTGACACCGAGTAAGTACTTACTAAGTTACAGTCACCATCATCCCCAGGCCAATGTAGCGCTTTCCTGATTGGTGGTCACCAGGGATGACACAGAGACAGCCCCACACAGACTGCTGGCTGCCTCCACTCACCCCACAGGGCTGCCAGGCTGGCCACAACCCTTCACTTTGGACCAGAGTGGCGGACACCTGGCCTGAGAATCCTGCCTTCCTCCTGCCAAAAGACTCTGATTGACAGCTACATATGGCTTTGATAAATAACAAACATAGAGAAACGAATTCATTATCACTTAATTATGTAGAAGGCAGGTGGCACAAAAAAAGAAGAGCAAATAGCCCTGGAGTGACACAAAACTGGAACTCCAGCACCTGCTGGTCCCTACCCCACTGGGTACTGGGCTGCTCTGAAAGCCTCGATTTTTTCCGGGGGCTACAGAGCCTTCCTGGTAGAATATTGAGGATTAGGTGTGAAAAAGCCCAGCCAGTGTCTGGGCTGCGGGCTGGTATTTATGGAAAACAAGATTCCATCCGCTTGCTCATTCGTCCAACAGCTTATTAAGCTTCTGCTGTGTGCAAGTTCCAACAAATGTGGGGGATCAAGTTCCTGCCCTTGAGAGGCTGAAAGTCTCACAGGGAATGGTAACATTCCTGGCTCGTTGGGGCTAGAGAAGGTGGACCCATGGGCCTAGAAATGGAGGGGTGCCTTACTCCTGCCAGGGACCCAAGGCTGTCACCACAGCCATGCGGCCCACAGCCAGCCCCTGTTCTATGTCTTCCTTGTTGAGTGGAGGTTATTGCTGCTGCCAGGGGAACAGACTTTGGTACTTAAGGATCAGTTTAACCCTCACACCATTGTCCCCACTTGACAGATCAGGAAATGGGGGCACAGAGAGACGGTGGCACTTACTCGAGGTTTTACATTGTGACAAGATTAGAACCAGGTATACCTGCAGAGAGTCCCCAGCAGCCAAGTGGACTGTGGTCCTGGTTGAGGGCGAGGACACCCCCAGAGCCTCAGGGGAGCTCCCCTCTATGGAGGCAGAGACTAGGCCCTTGCCTACCACAGCCTGGACGGAGCTCTTGAGCTGCCAGCACCCTGGGGAGGGAGGATCTCCTGACCCACTGTGTTCCTCCCACTTCCTGTCTGCATCTGAGTCACCTCTCCTCACTCCTCTGGGGACTCTTGGGTCCCCCTCGGCCTTCCTGCCTGCCTTCTCTTTTCCTGCATCTTGTCCACTCCGCTTCTGCCACCTGGGTGCCAGACCTGGTTCTGGCTTCAACTGGAAGGGTCTGGGCTCAGGGGCCCAGGCCTCACTGGCTCAAGGCAGGTCTGAGGCCCTCCCTGCAGGCCAGCCAAGCCAGAGGAGGTGCAGTCACTCTGCCTCCTCTGCAGGGACGGTCCCCGCACCCTCCCACAGCTGCCTGCCCTCGGATGCCCAGCTGTCCTCTGCTTGGCTGACTTCCACTTTTAAGGAGAGCAGAGACGGTTCAGTGCTGGGCAGGTGTGGCTAACCAGGCCCAGGCCCAGGCCCAGGCCCAGGCCCAGGAAGCCTCCTACACAGAGGAGTCCATCCTAGCACTTGGCCCCTCATCGGGCTGCTTTTGAGTCTTTTCTTACCACCCTGCGAGGTCACTGTCACCCGAGTGACCTACACAGAGCCCCTGTCTCAGAATGGTTATGCCTAGAGTCTCACAGCTAGTAAGGGGCAGAGGCAGGATTTGAATCTGGGTCCACCAGCCCCGTCAGCTGCACCCTGGAGATTGTTAGAAATGCAGAGGCCCATATACCCTAAACCTGTCAGATCAGAGGCTGCGTCTTTACCAGACCCCCCCCCAAGTGTGTGTGGTCAGGCCAGCCCATAGCCTGTCCTTGCCGCCTGCCTGAGGGTGACCTATGGGAGACCTTAGCTAGGTCACTTCATCTGTCTGAGCCGTTCAGGGATAAGGAGATGAATGGAATCACCATTAAGCTAAATAAGAACGGACAGGGCTTCTGTCAGGCATTCAGTAAGTGCTCTTTACGGTTTCACAGGCACCATTATGAGGAAGGGAGGCAGGGAAGGAGGCAGTGGCGGAGACTGTAATAGGAATTGAATGCTGAGTCCCAAGCCAGGGGGGCCCGCGGGCTCCTGAGCCTGCAAATAGCACCCTGCCCAGCCAGCTGTCCACCCAGGGCCCTGGCGGCCCAGAAGGCCCTCAGCAAAGCCCTGGAGTGCGATGAAGGGGGACGGAATTGGGGCTCCTTGTGTTTCCAAGCCAGCCGCTCACCTCCTCTGCCCATGCGGCTGCTGTAATGGCTGCTTCCTTCTATCACTAACCTGTAGGGAGGGGACACGGCCAAAAGGGGCCACCTTAGGGAAGCAGTGTGCATCCTGTCTTCGGAGGTCTTCAAGACACCATGCAGGAGAACTAACTGCACTGGGAATTTGATCCTCCTGACAGGTTTAATGAAATGCCCTTCCAACCCTGAAGTACTCTGATTCAGAGTTGTTGCCTCCGAACTTGGATAACTCACTTTTTCCCTGAGCCTCAGTCTCCTCATCTGTTAAATGGAGATGTTTATGTTGGTTTTGCAGAGTTCTTATAAAGATCTGGTGCCAAGCACTTGGCACAGTAAAGGCTCAGCAGAGTAGCCAGTAGTGACCGTATCACTATGGGGGGCAGAGGCCTGAGCACGGGGCCAAGGCCGCAATCCTATAGCTACTGTCGCACCCATGCCCCGGGGTTATCAGAACTGGAGCTCAACCCAAGGACAGGGTCTTCCTGGGTAGCGGCCCGTGTGCCGCTTTCAGTGGGGGATGGGAGGGATTCCGTTACCAATGTCCAGGGCAGCAGCTGCTGAGAACTATTCAGGGGCGGTGGGGAGGAATGTGGGCATGGTGCCAGGCTCCACAGCCTCCCTGCATGGCTGGAGAAAAGTGCTGAGCTCCCAGCCTGCTGGATGGCATTGGCTTTCCGAGCAGGCCCCACACGGGGCTCTCAGCCCCGTCCCCCAAGCCCGAGAATGTGGTACTCCCTGTGGGCCAGGGAGAAATGGGGAAGAAAACTTCCGGCGCTGTGACCTCAGACTGCTGCTGCCCTCTCTGGCCCCCAGTCCCCTCTGTAATAGGAAGCAGGTGGAGACTATGGGTGGATCTTGGGGGTGACGTCCCTTCTCCTGAACCTTGTCTCAAAATTTTAAATTTAAAAAGAGCTGGGGATGTAGCTTAGTGTAAAGGCCCTGGGTTCAATCCCCAGTACTGAAAAAGTTTTTTTAAAAAGTCCATAAAGCTGCCATTGTTATAATAGTGAAATTAACAGGTGTTAAGCACCCACTAGTACTGGCCATTTATATCCATAATTGTGTTTACTCTTTAATAATACTAAAGGCAGATAGGCACAGCAATAATAATTGACGGCCTTCAGCGTGTATTGGTGTCTCCCGTGGGCTGGGCTCTTCCTCTTCATCTTGTCCTAATGTGAGTCCTTTGATGTGTGGGGGGAGATTGAGGTTTGTGAGGTTAGGTGTCACCAGCTGGCAGATGGCAGAGCTGGGGTTTGGATCTAGGTCTATCTGAGCACACGTTCCAAGGCCTTTTGCCATTGTGTTAGCCCTGTAGCTGGCTGAGCCCAGGGCCTAGGCCGCAGGATGCTATCTGGTGCCAGGACCTTGTGGGAACCCCTCCTGGGGCCCCACGTGTCTCCCAGCCCTCGGTCACCTGGCCTTGCAGTTGGATGTGTTGGCTCTGCGGCCAGCCCCTGCATTGTCCTCCCGGGGCCCCGAGCCTGCCAGGGAGGGAACCAGCCCAGTAATTGATTGGCCCTTGATTGATACAAGTGGCGGTTCAAACCACAGTTTGAACCTCGGCCCAGCCAGACCTCAGAGCTGCCAGAAACAGAGGAGTCCACAGCCTAAGTTTCCTTTCAAGTTTGCACACGATCTGCACTTCCTCTGAGACTGAATTGCCGTTGGCTTTGGAAGAAACTCATGCGCTCATACACTTGAATAGCAAAGACAGCTGGTCCCCGGGGCTTGGAGGAAAGCAGGCGTGGGGCGCTCTGGCCTGGCTTTGAGTCCTGGGCTGCTTGCTGGTGCCCGCCTAACCCTGACCTTGCAGGGCACAGGGGCTGTAAACACAGTGCCCAGCCCCTGGTCACACAGGAAACCTCATGACAGTGGCATGGCTACCATTCACAGAGCCAGCTCTATGGGCTGGGTGTTAGCTGCTAAGTTCTCAGCGAGTCCGAACTCAGTCAGTCCTCACAGTGACCCCCGTGAGTGGCACCGTCACATCAGGGCTTATAAACCTCAGTGACACTGGCATTCAGGTCCGAGTCACCTGCGGTAGGGATCGTGATGTGTGGCAGCATCCTGGCTTCTGCCCACCTGAGGCCAGGAACGCCCTCTCCCCAGGGAGAGAGCGCAAACATCCGCAGGTGTTGCCGCGAGGCCCCTGTGATATGCACAGCCTTGAGAACCCTGGGCAGTGCCGGTGCAGCCTGGCTCCCCGCTGACCTTGACCTGTCTTGGAGCCCAAGTCCGGAGACAGGCGGGGGCTCTGTGTGCCCAAGGGGGGGTTCTGCGTGAAGCGCTGAAGGACAGACGCTGCCATCGCCCCCAAGTCCCTCCAGCTAGAGGCCCCCAGACCCCTCTGGCCTGTCTGCTCCCACTCAGACCTCTTCCCCCCGGGAGGGAAGGCAGCCTGGGGACCGCGTTTCCTCCAGGGTTCCCAAATCCCCATCTTTTTGCACTGTCTCTTCCAACCACAGACTCGCTTGCTTGAGAACTATTTATACCCCTCAAACAAATGCTCCCCTTGCTCGAGGCGGACTTGGTCTGTGCTCTGCAAGCAGCCCCAAGACACAGGCAGGGGTTTGGACATAAGGCAAATGTGCTTGTATATAAGCCTGATGGATGTGGGATAGAGGCCTAGCTCCTTCCTGACTGCTGTGTGACCTCGGGTAGATCACTTAACCTTTCCAAGTCTCTGTAAGCTAAGATTATTATGAGGCTTAAGGAAGTAAATTTTCCAGCACAAAGGTAGATGTAAGGAAGGTCCAGCAAGGATTATGTCTAAGTAGAGAAGGGAGCAGGAGCTGAGAGCCCAGCGATGGCCCAGGAATGTGTGTTCGTATAGGATGTCTGGGTCCCCAGGACGCAGGTCTCCAGAGACCTAGCCTCTCTGGGTCACACTGCTGTCACCAACAGTGCTGTCTCAGCTGGTCGGAGTTCTGGGGACCTGCACAAGTTTGCAGCAGGCACAGGAAAGTCTGCCGCTGCAGCCCCTGACTCTGCCCCAGCTGTCCTGGGAGCCAGGAAGGGCAGGTGTTTGGCCAGCCAGATAAGAGGGCTGTGTGCTCCAGGCAAAGCAGCACCTCCCCCAGCAGGAGACAGGCCTGGAGGCCACCTCGAACCCCTCCGCACGCACACACACAAGCCGCAAGTGGGGGAGTATTTTAATTCCCACCCTGTCCCATCTCTGCCAGGTGTTTTGGGGGTAGAAGAGAGAAAGAAAAGGTACAGGCCGTAGGCCTTGGATCACTGTCTCTGTGCCAGGCTGCCTGGGTCTCTGCCACTCCCCGGGACCAGGCACAGCTTGTTTCTGGCCATGCCCTAGCCCTGCCCCTCCCGCTGTGACCCTCAGCCCTGCGTCTGCTTCCCTTCTCAACAAAGGCGGGCAGAGACTCACAGTAGAGATGGCCCTGCCTTGATTCATGGGTTATTCATTCACTCAACACCTGCAGTGCCTGCTAGGTGCCTTTTACCCTCCCTACTGCAGGGCCTTAGCATAAGCTGGGGGCCTGAGCTTGATCCTCAGCCCAGAAAAATGAAGATGGCCACCTTTCACATCCTCTAGCCTGCACTTCTCAACTTGGGGGTGGCTTTGGACCCCAGGGGACATGGCCTGATACCTGGGAGACACATTTGACTGACAACACAAAACAGCCCCCCACAGCAAGCTGTACCCTGCTCACCATGCTGCAGTCAGGCAGAATCCCCTGCCCTGGCTCACAAGCTCTGCCACTGGAAATGGAGCCAGAAAGTAGGCTGAGAGGTCCCTCAAGTGTTCATGGGGTATCCCATCCACAGCCAGGAGCTGCTGGAGCTGGTCAGAGCTGGGTCCACACCCTGTGGAATGTGGATTCTGTCTCACCACTCATTCATGTCACGGCAGTTCAGGGTGGCTGTGGTTTCAGCTTGCTTGTGCTACAGATTTGGCAAAAAGTTAGCACTGTTCAACATGCAGGAGCTGCCGGGCAGAATGGCGAGTTCCCCATCATCAGAGGTAACCAAGCGCAGAGCCATGTCGCAGGTCTCTGTCTGCTCTGAGGTTCCTTCTAGCCATGACAAATGACATTGACATAGGGCCTCCAAACGATACGGGGAACTATAATTCCCAACCTGCTAGATGTCTGATACACCGAGTTCACTGTGCCCCAAAATTGAAGAATGAATTCTGAGGAACAATACAGGTTGAGAGTAGGAAGTTTTATTTAGGATGTGACAGCTCCCAAAAGAGACAGGAGGAGACCTGGGAAGCAGATTGCCAACGAGCCCACTGCTCAAAGGAACTTTGATAGAGCAAGATCCCAAGGTGGGAAAAATGTGGGACACAGCTATCAATAAGATTACAAGTATAGCCACTTCGATAACGCTGATCCAGTGGGGAAGCAGGCCATGCATGCAGCAAGTGTTCATGGAAAAAAGGACCTTTTTTGGAAGAGATGAGTCAGGAGGTCCTGGTCACCCACCTGGGCCTGTTCAGAATATCGATTACAGTGTATTGTGTATCCCTCGGGGAGGTATGTGGGTGTAGTCATTCCACCTTTATCTTGAAGCCTGGCCTTCAGTGAATGCACCTCCACCCACAGTTGCAATGTCTTCTTCTGCACTGACTCCTTCTTCCAGGCCTAAGCTCTGTCTCACGCTGCCTATATTTCTACCTAACTTAGCCATGTACACTGACAGGATGGGGGAGGCACCGTCTGAGCCCCTGGGATCCCTGTGGCCTCCGGCCAGTCCGATTTCAGTACACCAAGCCCTTCGCCCCTCTCTGCACCCACAGGTACGACGCCGGGCGGGACGGCTTCATCGATCTGATGGAGCTAAAGCTCATGATGGAGAAGCTAGGGGCTCCCCAGACCCACCTGGGCCTGAAAAACATGATTAAGGAGGTGGATGAGGACTTCGACGGCAAGCTCAGCTTCCGGGAGGTGCGTCCCGCCCCAGCCCCGCCCCCAGGGGGCTGCCCCTGAGGGCCTGGGGGGGCCAGCGAGAGACCCGCCCCTTTGTCCCTGGGTGACTTGGGACTGGGGTGGCGCTGGGTGACTTCACACTCGGGACCTTGGCCCTCCCTCGCCCTGAGCAGGAGCTGTGGACAACCCGTTCTCCTGGTAGGAAACGGGGTCTCAAAGCCCGATAGCAGTGACACGGGACCCTGGGAAGCAGGGGTGGCCTGCAGGGGGGCTTGGGAGAGTCCTGGCCTGGGGGAGCCAGCCAGAAGCTAAAAAAAAAGAATCTGGGAACTGTTTAGAGTCAGACGACAAAGGTTCCTATCCTTCCGAACTGAAACTTCAGGCACCTGCTGCCTCGGAGCCTGCCTTGTAGAAGAAACAGTTTGGGGACAAGTGGGACGCGCAAAACTAGTGTGGCTGTTAGCGGGAGCTGAAGAGATGAGTGCAGAGGGGCGAACTGAGGCCCAGAGAGAGAGGCACAGGGGCACAGAGGGGCCTGGCATGGCGGGGACTTTGACCCCTGTGATTCCCTCCTGACACCGCATGCCCCTCCCCCTGCAGTTCCTTCTGATCTTCAGAAAGGCCGCGGCAGGGGAGCTGCAGGAGGACAGTGGGCTGCACGTGCTGGCCCGCCTCTCCGAGATCGATGTCTCCAGCGAGGGTGTCAAGGGTGCCAAGAGCTTCTTCGAGGCCAAGGTGAGGCATCTGAGGACCCGTGCACTGGGCGGGTGTGCCCCCAGCCAGGGCGCCTCCCCTCCTGTCCCTGCCGTTTCCCGCGGGGTGGGCATGCGCGGTCCAGGAGCGGAGGCTAGGGACAGCGGGGCAGATCCAGAGCTGCCCCTCAGCCCCAGCTTGGGGAGAGCCAAGGGGCCCCGGGTTCTGAATGGAGAAACTGAGGCTCCGAGAGGTGACGGCAGCACCTCCACACCGTGCATGTGCCCAGGGGTGTGCAGAGGGGCCCGGTGCGGAGGCCCTGCGTGCTCTGAGCCCGCCCGCCCCGCCCCGCCCAGGTGCAGGCCATGAACGAGTCCAGCCGCTTTGAGGAGGAGATCAAGGCGGAGCAGGAGGAGAGGAAGAAGCAGGCACAAGAGATGAAGCAGCGGAAAGCGGCCTTCAAGGAGCTGCAGTCCACCTTCAAGTAGCGAGGCCGCAGCCACCACCGGCCCTGTCCAAGGCCTGCAGGGCAGGCGGGGGAGGCGCGTGGGAGGCGGGGTGGGGCAGGACCACCACTAAAACCTAAGTTGTCAGTGGAGCTAGTCCAGGGATCTCTCACGCTGCCCGGCCACTGTCTGCTCCCTTCCGCTGATCCCGCAGCTGCGACCCCAGCGCCGCCCCTGCCTGGTCCAGCCCTCCCTGGCCACCCCTGCGCCTCATACCCCTGGCCCACAGTTCCTCTGTGCCTGTGTGCCTGGCCTCTCACCCATCCCGGCCCATCCTCCCGCTCTAACCAGCAGGCTGCCCTGCCCAGCCTCCCTGCCAGTCCCTTACTGGAAGGGAGCATCAGACACCAAAAGGATCCGGGCTGTCCTCTTACAGCAGGATGGAGGCTGGGGGAGGGCATGGCAGGCACCAGAGGACCTGCCCCAGGGCCAGCCCTGCAGCTCTGCTCCTCAATCTGCTGGAATGGGAGGGCTTCTGTTTTGGTGAAGGGACCCAGGCCCTGGCACCCCGTGGTGACACGGAAAAGGGGCCCAGCCAGGCAGGGTGAAGGGCCACTGTGCTGAACTACCTCACAGGCCGCACTTTGCCAGACCTACCATGGGGTGGTGGGTGGGAAGCCTTGGGGGGCAGAAACACCACCCCCTGATGCCCTCTGTACTTCTAGAAGGTCCTGGGGGGCTGCAGAGAGAAGGGGATGGTGTCCCCCAAGATGGGCTGGAAGTGTCTGCACGGCCACTGGGGAGCAGGGCCGGACCCCCTTCCCACCCTCCTTCCGAGTGATGCCCCGGCTTTGTCCCCAGCCACTCCTGCCTGTCACACCCACTCCTGGGAAGCATGGGACCCCCATGCCATCGCCAGAGGGGCATGGCCAAGGCCCCCTGCCACCGGCCATCCTCTCACAGGAACCCCCTTCCCCTGTGTGCTTGCTCACATGTGTCTGTCTGTCTTGCTGTGTCGTGAAACTGTGACCCTCACCCAGTCCAGACAAGTGAATGGCCGTCGAGGCCACAGTTATGCAACTTTCGGTGTGTGTCCTGACAGTGTCACTGCTTTTTAAACTTGATCAATAACTCTTTATTTTAGTACTATGCCCCAGGAGCCCTTGGAGCTCCCCAGGGATTTGAAGAGGTTTTATTTTTTTGGCCTCAGAACCTGTAGGACGTCGGAGGTGCCTGGCCCCGTGCGGTGGCCTTCACCCTGGGTTGCGTTTGCCTTAGCGGATATGTTTATACAGATGAATATAAAATCTCTCTTCTTCTTTTGGCTTTTTGCTTTTTATATTTTTCTTCATCCCTTCCCCCCCCCTCAAAAAAAAAGCTACTTCTTCATTCGGTGGTACGATTATTTTTTTTAACTAAAATAAGATAAAATTATATATTCTTATGTGTGTGTGGTTCTTGCTGGTGAGTGGGGTGGGGGGCTGGGAAAGGAGGGGACAGCGTGAGGTCACCTGAGAGTGGGGTGGTCATGGTGAAGCATGGGGAGGACAGGACTCTGGAGAAGTTGGTCTTTGGGGCCCACATGAAGCCACCCCGTTCTGGCTAAGCACTATGGGTATTAATCCTCCAACCACCCATGGCAGGAGCGCTGGTTTTACTCCTCGGAGGCAACAGGAGTGGACAGCCCAGCGGCACATGGGAGGGGGGCATGGGATCCGGGCCAAGCTGCCCATCCACTGTCTGCACCACGCCCCGAGGTCGCAGAGAAGAGTACTGCATCCCCTGGCATCTCCCCTCCCCCGTTTTTTCACCTCACAAATAGCAATAACCCTGTTGTTCTCATGGTGGTGACGACTGAACACACCATTTACCTAAAAGGCTCATGTCAGTAAACATCCTCTCTTCATCCGTAAGAGGCATTAGGACCACAGGGGTCAGAATTGATGTCCCCCCCTGCCAAGCACAGGCATCTGGCAACACACAGGTGTGGAACCAAAAGCTCTCTGTGTGGGTCTGGAAAGATCAGGTGCCCACTGGGCCCCAGGTCCATGCCTGATTATTATATGTGGAGGAGGGTCTCCAGGTCTTCCGTGGAAGGTGGGGTGGCAGGAGGAAGAGTTGAGGGTTAGGCTAGGCACCGCTGCCCCTGGGTGGCCATAGGTGGTACTGGCTGCCTCATGGCCCTGCCTGGGGGAAGCTGGACTTGCCTTTGTGTGGTAAAGCACCGCACACACATGCCACTCCGTGCCTGAGACACCAATACCACCACCAGCCCAAGATGAGGCTAAGTGTCTCCTTTCAGTCCACCTCACCCAAAGGAAGGACCTTGAATCCCTAAACTGCCCGGTATGGCTGAAGCTGCAGAGCCCAGGCCCTGCCGGCCTGGTGCTGGATACAGCCTCAAGCTCCCAGAGTCAGAGAGATGGGGCTACCATCCCAGGCCAGGGCCTCCCCAACAGGCTTGGCCTGCACAACACCCTGCTGCCAGCCCTGGTGGGGGAGGCCAGGAGTGACCCAAGGTCCAGGAGTTCTGGCTCCTTAAACCTGCCCCAGGGCCCCTCTTCTGGTTAAACGCCGTACTCCCCCAGGGCCCCAGCCTCATCCCCAAACACGAACTAAGCCCTTGGTGTATCCCCAAAGCCCCTCTGAGCCCCTTGGGCTTCCATCTGCTTTTGAGCGAAAGTTCCACCAGCCCCAACCCCCTACCACAGGCCTCATCCCAAAGGCAGCAGCTGCTACCGGACTCTTATCCCAGTGGCTAGCAAACATGGCCCTGTCAATGGCACCTGCCGGTTTCTCAGGCCCTCACCCAGCCTGGTCATTGCTCTGCCAAGGCCCCAGGGCACCATCTGACTCACCTCTGCCACATTTCTTATGCTTATTTTTCCAGCACAGCCTGTCCTGGACAGCTCAGTGAGGCTGCAGCCACAGGTCCTGGGAGGCCCCACTCCAGGCCCTGGAGATCCCCAGGCTCAGCTGTGGGGGGTGGGATTCCCTGTGCATCTGGAATCCACAGAGAAAGAAACTTCTCCTAGCCTGCACTCTCCAACGGTCACCAGAAGCAACTAAACAGCTCTCTGAACCCCAGCCCTTGGCCCATTCCCCCAGGGATCCCCCAAGGCTGAACAAGGTCTTATCTCTGTACCCCAGGCCCAGCACAGGGCCTGTCTGCATGCGTCAGGAGTAGACCAATTAATGACGTGTTGCATAGGGCCTCACAGTCAGGCAAAAAATCAGTCCTAAGCCTACATGCACAAGAGAAGCCAGCCAGAGCCCTCACTTCTCCAGTCATGGGGAGCCTCTTCCCAGGGCTCCCCTCTGCCCATGCACCCCAGGGCTGCTTCTGCTCTGGCCAACCTAGTGTCAGGCAGCCTCTGACTGTCACCCAAGCAGAGCCTGCTGGCCCATGGCTCCAGGCAAGGGTGGTTTTCTCCTGGCTGCCCAGGGCTTGCTGAACACACTCCAGGCCCAGAGGAGGTGCAGGGATGACCCAGATGCGGTGGCCCACCTCACCGCCATCCATCCGGTCAGACCTCACATGGGATCACTGCCCCAAGCCTGGGGCCCACAAAAGTATTCTGAGTTCTTTAAAATCAATAGAAGAAGCTTTGGGCTTTTGTATGCATATCCATATAGCCATTACATACAGCTTTTAATATATTTTGAGGAACAGGCCCAAGAAGTCTAAAGTACATAGTGATGGTTACCTTTCTCTTAGTCATTTTCTGTCTGTTTCTGTCCCTGCCTGTCTCTGTGTCTCTGTGCCTCTGTCTTTCTCCTTTCTCTCTCCGTCTTCCCATAGTAGGGACCAAACACAGGGCCACTCTACTACCGAGCTACATTCCCAGCCCTTTTTAATTTACCTTGAGACAGAACCTTGCCAAATTGCTGAGGCTGGCCTCGAACTTCCAATCCTCTTGCCTCACCCTCCCAAGTCGCGGGGTTCCAGGTGTGTGCCGCCAGGCCTAGCTCCAAGTCACACTTTCTCAGAAGCACTGCATAACAACAAGAATGACAACAGCAAACCCTGTATTGTTTCTACCTGATGTCAGACACTCCTCAAACAGCCCTAGGAGGCAGGTTACCGCTTTTTGAAAGCCAAGCTGCCCTTGAACTCGCTATATAGCCAAGGCTGGCCTTAAACTCACAGCGATGCTCCTGCCTCAGCCCCCTGAATGCTGGGATTGCTGGCCTTCACCACTATCCCTGACTACCTCCTCCTTATAAGTGAGGGAGTAGAGCACAGAGAGGTTAAATCATGACCCCAAGGTCACAGTGAGAAAGCAGTGGTGCCGGGTTTTCCCTCCCTCGTGGAGCCCCCCAACACTGCAGAAGCCCCCACCATCCGCCATCAGCATCCGCAGCAGAGGAAGGTGGCTTCGGGTGTCTCCAGGGGGACGGTGGTTTGGTGTTGCCTTCCGGAAGGGGCCCAGCCAGTAGACATCACAGAACAAGGAAGCTGCCCTATATTATGAGCAGCCCCCAGCTCCTTACCCCCCACCCTTGAAAAAGGCTCAGTTTCTCTGTGAACCCTAAAAAGTAACAGCACTCTTCTTCCAACACAGCCAGGGCTATCAATGTTTGTGTCGTGTTCACAGGGGCACCTGGTTCTGGGCAGACCTGTGGATAACCAGGTCCTTTCTATGGGTGACAAGGCTGAACAAGCGTCCCTGGATCCAGAGCCCCAAGTGTGTGCACATGTGTGAGACCCATAGAGCTGGCCCAGAGGCTAAGGTCAACCAGTTACAGGCTAAGACAGAGGCCAGGCATCCTGTCTCCTGTCACCAGGCTCCTGGCCCCTTGCTCAGTGTGCACCTTGGCCAACAGTGCAGAGGTGAACTGGGCAGCTTCCAACAGCCCCTCTACCAGGGCCAGCCTCTGCAGTGAACAGGAAACCCCACAGCCCAAGACCCTTAGTGCCCAGGTCCCCACACTCTCACACACCCCATCTTGAAGCCTTTCTTGTTTTCTTCTGCAGCTTTGTAAAACTGAGCTTACTGATTTTATATTAACAAAGTAATGCACACCTGTTTGAAAAACAAACTTAAACTGCATAGAAAGCTGCAAGTTAGAATCCTCTTCTCCCTCACCCAGTCAGGTACACAAGGCTCTGATTTTTTTTTTTTTTCAATCAGGAAACAGTTCCTAAGGGGCGCAGGGTAGGCAACTCAGAAAAACCTTCCAAGGGGAACACAGGGTGAATAGAAAGGGCCAGGCATTGCAGAATCAACCAGACCAGGCTCAAGTTGGGCCCGAGGGCAAAAGAATTAAAACAGAGACTCAGGCTAGGCATGATGGTGCATACCTATGATCCCAGCATTCTGAGAGGCTGAGAGGCTGAGGCAGGGGGACTACAAGTTCAAGCTCAGTCTGGGCAACTTAGCAACTTCACAAGACCCCGTCTCAAAATAAAACATTTTTAAAATATTGGAGATGTAAGCCAGTGTGAAGGCCCTGGGTCTGAAACTCAGTACTGCAAACAAACAAACAACAGTAAAAGCAAAGACCAAATGCTCAGAGGAATGGGCTGACTCCAATACACCAGGGCCTCTGCCTAGGACTTCTGCACACATAGCCCTTCGTCCCACACCAAGTGCCATGAACCCAGATCTGCTGCTGGCCTTGATGTTCAACTCACTGAGAGTTTCTGGTGCTATCTGCCCATTTTACAGATGAAAGGACTGAGAGTCTACATCTAAGCTGGCTGCAAGGAGGAAATTGGCCCACCAAGGGCCATCCCGGGTCGTGTAAGCATGAGCACTATACCTTCCCCCTGAGCCGAGGAGGGGGTACCAAGGGTGGGCTACATGAGTCAGGGGAGAGAGGGAAAAAGTCACAGTGCTGCGGAGACAAAGAAGGAAGCTAGGCCAAGCATGGTGGTGCACGCCTGTAATCCCAGCACTCCAGAGGCTGAGGCAGGAGGATTGTTGCTAGTTCGAGGCCTGCCTGTATTGCAAAGTGAGCTCAAGGCCAGCCTGCACTGCATAGCGAGACCTTGTCTCAAAAACACAGAAAAAAAAAAAAAAAAGGAAGAGGAGGAGGAAGAAGAGGAGGAGGAAGCCAGGATCTCAACAGCAGGAGGCCCAGACAGGTCCCGGGGGTCTGACCTCAAAGCCAAGCTGGGTGATACCCGAAGGTCACCTGGCCGCCCCAAATCTCTGCTTCCTCATCTTTAAAAAGTGTGCTTCACGGTGCTGGAGAAATAAATGAGCTCCTGCAAGAAATAGCATGACCTGGTCTGTCCGTAGCTGATGCCTGATAAATGACACCCAAAGGGAATGAGGTAGGGAGGGCAAAGGGGGGTACATGCCAAGCACAGCGAGGCAGCCCCCCAAAATGCAGACCCTCAGAATCTGCTCTGTCTCCGATATTTGCAAAACCATGCCTCAAAGCCAGCCCTGTTTCCTGACCAAATTAAACAATAACCACCCAAGGTCAGGGAAATAGCCGGCCGTGTCCAACAGGTTTCTCTCCCAGGGCGGCCTGGCCTTGATCTTCAGGTGTCACCAGCTCCAGCCTATAAGTGCCCTTCCAGCCTCAACGGCCAGGCAGTCCTGCCAACCTGCACCATGCTAGGCATCGCTGTCCTCGCCACACTCCTGGCCTTCGGTAAGCAGGGGGCTGGGGTCCCGGCAGCCGGTGAGCTGTGACTTAGTCTGCCCCGCACCTGGGCCCTCAGTTCCGCAGGAAACCCACCCTGGGGTCCAGCATGGGCCCTGCTGCACAGCAGCTGTTTGCCCCATGGGCCACTGCCCCGCAGGACAGGGACGACAAACATCTTCCCCCAAAGGGGTGAGGCTTGGAGGAGAGGTTCAGGAAGCCCAGGACACAAGCATTGTCTTCTGCAGGGGTCTTTGTTCTCCCCATTTTGGAACCAAGGTCCCAGGTTAAACTCCTTCCCCTCTCTGCAGGAGCTGTTCAGGTCCCTGAGCCTCTCTCAATCTTGGGCAAGTGAGAGCACTTAACTAAGAGTCCTTTCAGCCAACAATAGCTATGACAACAGTAACAACAGCAGCCCCATTTATGGTGCCTTTACTCTGTGTAGGGTGCTGGGCTGAGCCCTTCACACACTGGAGCTAAGTTGATCCTCAGGGCAATCTGGAAAGATGGGGTCTGCGTGTGTCCCCAGTTTACAGATGAAGACACTGAGGCTCAGTGAATCACAGTGCCCGCCCAGGACGGTGTGGCTGGTTATGAGGGGAGCCAGGTCTGTCTCCCCGCAGAGCACACTAGATTTCATACCCAACCCTCTCCCCCATGACGCTGTGACCTAAAGAGGGCCTGAAGGACACAGGTGCCCCCAGGTGCCCACCTGTGACAGCCGCCTGCTCATCTCCTTCGCCTTCTGAAGCATCCACCATGCGCGGATCTTCCATTGCTCCCAAAATGCCCAGGCTAAAGTCATTCTCAAGACAGACTCACCAAGTCAACACCTCCCCTCCCCCACCACACAGAAAGGGAAGTCGAGGCCCAGAGACCTAGGTGCCCCCCCAGGGCATGCGCTAAAAGCCCCACCCGTATCCGCCCAGCCAGCCTCCCTCACCCGCACCCCCTCCCACCTCCCCAGCCTCCAGCTGCGGGGTTCCCAGCTTCCTGCCCGATGTGTCGGCCAGGGTGGTCGGAGGAGATGACGCCGTGCCCCACAGCTGGCCCTGGCAGGTGAGCACGGTGCAGCCTGGGGGGCGGGTGACCCACGTGCAGGCTGGGTGACCCACATGCAGACTGACGCATGGTCCTCCTTCCGCTCCAAGATCTCACTCCAATACCTCAGGGACACCGAGTGGAGGCACACGTGCGGTGGCTCCTTGATCAGCAGCCAGCATGTCCTCACTGCTGCCCACTGCATCAAGTGAGTGGACGACACCTGGGGACCCAGCCACCACCCTCGGGCAGGGATCCCACCCAGTTGCTTCTATCAAGCACCTACTACACACTCCACTGAGCACTGGGTTCAGTACTTACATCTAGCAACTCAGTTGTTCATTTATGCAGTCAACAAACATTCCTGATGCACTTACCATGTGCTGGGAAATGTAGCAGAGAAGACAAAGTCAGAGAAACTATTAAACAAGCAAATTTGGTTTTTAAGGCGGGGGTCTCAGTATGCCAGGCTCACCTTGAACTCACTATGTAGCCCAGGCTAGTCTTGAACTTATGTCAATCCTCCTGCCTCAGCCTCCTGAGTACTGAGATTATGCCCGGCTTGCTGAAAACAGGCTACCAAGAGCCCGGGGCAGCTGGAGATGTAGCTCAGCTAGAGGGCACTTGCCTGGCATATCCAAGGTCTTGGGTTCAATCGCCAGTACTCAAAAAAAAAAATTAAACTTATTAATGACAAACTTAGTTCATGTACCAACCCTGCCACCTGAGGAATGTAATCATTATATACTGCAAAGATTTCTTAATACAAATCAGGGGGAGAAAGAGGCCAGTGCAGAGCAGAGGAAGTGAGGCCTCTGGTACTCTACAGAAAGAGTGAGATGCCAGGCAGCTTGGGGAGGGTCACCTGCAGAGGCCCTGGGACCTGAGTCCCAATACTGCCCCACTTTTCAGATGAGGAAACTGAGGCCTGGGACGCCCAGCGGCAAGGCCATAACAGGAACCCAGGGCTCGTGTCCTCTCCTCTCATCCTCCAAAGGGTTGGGATGAGGAGCTGGGCCGCGCTGTCCCTCTGCGGGCTCCACCCTGATCTAGTTCCCTTCTGCCACCAGCAAGTCCTTCACATATCGAGTGGCCCTGGGCAAGAGCGACCTGACTGTGGAGGACGAGTCAGGCTCGGTGATCGTGGGTGTGGACACCATCTACGTCCATGAGAAGTGGAACACCCTCCTGACTCGGTGAGTGCCAGCCGCCCGGGCACTGCAGGGCTGAGCAGCATAGGGCAAGGGTGCCCTGTCCATACCTGGCATTGCACAAGCCAGTGCTGGTGAGAAGTGCTAGAGGCTAAGTGCAGATGGCACCTTCCATCTATACCACCGGCGAGGGCCCACGAGCGCCGCCAGCGGGTCTTCAACATTGCCCTCATCAAACTGGCAGAGCCCGTGGAGCTGAGTGACACCATCCACCTTCCCTGAGGTTGCCCAGCCGAGGCTTGGCCAGGGCTCCCCCCCCCCATTCTATCTGTACAATGGCCAGGCACAGGGAAGTGACTCAGAGAGAGTCAGGACCTTATCCTGACCTTGTCCCACAGCCTGGTGCGGGGCAAAAGTAGGAATCCAACCAGGTCTGTCTAAGGGGTGCCAGCTTTTGTTCTGGTAACTCAAAATATTGAACTGGCATCCAGTGCCAGGCATGGTGGTGCCCGTCTGTAACCTCAGCTACCCCGGAGGCTGAGGCAGGAGAATCACAAGTTCAAGTCCCACATGGGGAACTTAGTGAGACCCTGTGTCAAAATTTAAACATTTTTTAAAACTTTTTTAATTTTTAAAAATATAAATAAAAATGTTAAAAGGGCTGGGGATGTAGTTTAGTGGCTGAGCAAGCAGGCGGCCTGAGGCTCAATCCCCACTTCAGGGAAGAAATTAAAAAGATGCCTTCGACTGCCTTGCATTCGTCACTGTAATCCCCACCTGCCAGCTCCGTGGTGGGGGACGTATGCCCCCCTCCGGCCCTTCCCACTGAGCCTCTATCCTCCAACATCTCAGCTGGCCGGCCAGCAGCCAGCAGTCAGCGTGGTCCCTGAAGACCACCGTGCAACCTGGCCTGGTCCCCAGTGCTCGGTCCCCACTGCACGGTGCTGGCTCCAAGGCCAGAACCCTCCCCACTCACCCCTGTGCTCTGGATTCCAGCAATGACATTGCCCTCATCAAACTGGCAGAGCCCGTGGAGCTGAGTGACACCATCCAGGTGGCCTGCCTGCCCGAGGAGGGCTCTGTGCTGCCTCAGGACTATCCCTGCTACGTCACCGGCTGGGGCCGCCTGTGGAGTGAGTATGCCCCACCCCCACACACACACAACAGGAGATCCCGAGAGCCTTCCTGGAGGAAGCATCTGACAGCCAGGGCTGCCCACATGTGCCATCCCCTCTTCCTCTGCCTGCACGTGCTGACATCTTTTTAAATTCTGTGACAATAACAGCTAATATTTATTAAGCATGTGCCATGGGGCGGACACTAACAAGTCCACACAGTGTGTGTTCTAAGGAATGAATAGATTAGAATCGCTTAAGGGCTTGGCATATGGTAAGTGCCAAAAAAAGAAACTAAAATAAATTGTGCAGGGTTGGGGGATTAGATTGTGTGATTCTCCATATGCCCAAAGAAACTTCAGCTGAATTCTAAGGTTAAATGAAAATAAAGGAAACTGCAGAAGCCTTAGAGGGAGATACAGATCCATCCTTAGACTACTGGCAGGTGAGAAAAACCTTGTAGGGCAGTTACCAAAGTCCGAGACCCTCCAGGAAATAACTGTCAAGAAAACCCCTTAGAATCTGGCAGCCAGAGACGCGCTCAATGCAAGGATGCTTGCCTAGAAGGCACAAGGCCCTGGTTCCATCCCCTCAATAAAAGAAGAAGCCAGGCGTAGTGATGCACACCTGCGATTCCAGCCCTTTGGGAGGCTGAGGCAGGAGGGTTGCAAGTTCAAACCGGCAACTTACCAACTTAGTGAGACTCAGTCTCAAAATAAAAACTATAACAAAGGAGTGGAGTGTAGCTCAGTGCAAAGGCCCTGGATACTCATTGCAAATCAGTAGTAATGCAAAAGGAAAAAAAAAAAATCCTCAAAAATCTAAGCGCAAGACAACCTGGCTGGATGGTTATCCCTTGAGTGCTTTCTTCCTCTCCCCACAGTCCCAGGGGTGCCGACCCAAGCAGTTTGGGGCCGTGGCAGCCTCTTGAGGATTGGTGAGGGCGGATTTCCCACAGAGTTAATGCAGGCACTCAGCTGTGTCCGGTCCTGGCCTCTGTCCCCAGCAGGCCTGGAGGGCTGGGGCTGGTTCTGCTTGGCTGAGGCCCTGGCCGCCGCCCTCTCTCCTTAGCCAACGGCCCCATTGCTGAGGTGCTACAGCAGGGCCTGCAGCCCGTGGTGGACCATGCCACATGCTCCCGCTGGGACTGGTGGGGCTTCCAGGTGACACAGAACATGGTGTGCGCTGGCGGTGACGGTGTCATCTCTGCCTGCAACGTGAGTGTCCCGGCAGGGTGTCCTAGCCCCATTCTGGGTGGCCAAGTGGCTGGGGAGAGGGAAGGCACTAAGCAGGGTGCATGGGCAAACCCTCCCCTGGGAGGTGGCTGAGCCTGCATGAACCCAGCAGGCTTGGGGGTTCACGACCTGTCCCCTCAAACCTGTCCCCTCCACCCACCCTTTGCCGCTGGCCCAGCATTCGAGGAGACCCAGGGAGCTGGGCATGAGGAGCTGAGTTTCAGTCCCAGGGATAGCCCGTAGCTGACACAGAGGGCAGGGTGGTAAAGCTCTCTGAACCTGCACTTGCCCATCCATACAATGGGGCCACAGTAACCACTTCCCAGAGGTGCTGCGAGGACGGAGCGAGTCTAGGAGCCACAGGAAAGATGTCAGGGAAGTCCCTACACACGGTCCTGCCCAACGTCCGCAGCACCAGGCCTGGGGACAAGGGACAGGGAACTCTGGGTCTGGCTGGAACCTTGCAGCACCTAAGATAACCAGGGAATCTCCTGTCGCCAAACACATCTCCCTCTCCCCACCCCACTCACCTCATTTCCCAGGCAGTTCCCAGACTTAGGCTCAATGGCCTGAACATCCAAGGAAACTGAGGCACCAGGCAGGCTGGCATGATCCCAAGGTCAGGCGGCAAACCAAGAGCTGGTCTGACTCCCAGGGCCTCCCAGAGCAAGGCAGCATTTCCTCTGCCTTCCCAACACGGGCAGGCTGAGGCCAAAACAAGCGTCCCAAGGCTGCGAGCACGGCCCCCAGCCCCTGCCCCGCCCCCTCTGCGGGAGGCCGGGGCTCACACTGCCCGCCTGGTGCAGGGTGACTCGGGCGGCCCGCTGAACTGCCAGGCGGAGAACGGGGCCTGGCAGGTGCAGGGCATCGTCAGCTTCGGCTCCCGGCTGGGCTGCAATACCCACAAGAAGCCAGTGGTCTTCACCCGTGTGTCCGCCTACCTCGACTGGATCAACCAGGTGGGCGCTGCCGTCTGTGCCCTCACCCCGCACCCCACCGAGCAGCCCCTCCCCCTCCCTTCGCGTGCTCCTTCGCCGCTCACCCGCACGGGCTGCCCCCACCTCCCAGAGTCCCTCACCCTGTGCTCTGCTCTTCCAGAAACTGCAGCTGTGATTCGTCCAGGAGCCCTGGCCACCAACCTCTGCAACAATAAACCTCCTTCTCTCCAGCTGCCCGGACTCTGGTCTGCTTACTCCCAGAGACTGTCGCTCCCCACACCAAGGGGAAAAGAGGGGCCCTCAGCCAGACTGGAGAGGCCCCAGAGGGAGCCACTGGTGGGGGGAGCAAGGGTCCTGGGGGCCATGTAAGTAGCCTGAGGAGACAGGATCAAGGACACTGCAAGCTTGGTGTGGGGCACACACTTGTAATCTCAGCCCTGAGAGAGGCCGAGGCAGGAGGATCACAAGCGCAAACCCAGTCTGGACAACCGTGTCTCAACAAAAAAATTATAAAGGGCTGAGGATGTAGCTCAGCACGGAGGCCCTGGGTTCAATCTCTAGGGTCACACACACACACACACACACACAGGACACTGCACACACTTGTCTCGCTATCTCAAGCTGTGACCCAGTACGCTCCACGCAGATCTCAGCTCCTCCCATCTTGCCCCATGCAGGAGTCTGACGGGTTTCCCGGGCCCTAGCTGAGCTGGAGGGTGGGGGTCTCCCCAAGGGTGGCCTCCCCCACCCAGAGAGGCCTGGCCACAGGAGACGCAAAGCTCAGGGACAACCACAGCTGGTGTTGGGCTGAGCCCTGACTGGGGCTGGGCCTGGGGGCAGGAGCAGGCCGCAGCTCTGCCCTCCGGGGCCCAGGAGGGAGGAAAGCAGCGCTGTCCACAATCACAGGAAAAGCTCTCACCGCATGAGACAGGCCAGGAAGCTGAGGGCCAGGGAGAGAAAGTGCTGGGAAGGTCCCGGGAACAGCCAGCCAGCAAGGCATGTGCCGCAAGGCTGATGGGAAGGTTGGGGGGCCGCCCTGTCCTGGGCCTGGGGTCTGAGTCCTCCTGAGAACGTGCTGATCTGCCAGACGCCCCCACCCAGCCTCTGACCTCCTCCTGGGAGACCCTGGCTCCCTCCGCTCTGAGGGGCTCAGGGACCTCCTGCTTCTCCACCAGACTGGGACTCTGGGGCCAGGGGGGCGGGGCAAGGTGCACTCCCAACTCTGGGGCTCAGGCGGATTCCCAGGAGTTAGCAATAGGCCTACGGGGTGCGGAGCAGCTCAGAGCTGAGAACCCGAGGACGGTTCAGTCAAGACCCCTGCTCTGCAGGACACACACCCATGACAGAACACAGGATTCCCGTCTTTGTGTGTGAAAGTAGAAATATAGACCCCAAGCACAGAAGCGAGGCCCTTAAGCTGGTGTCAGC
This sequence comes from Dinomys branickii, assembly GCA_004027595.1. Classification (NCBI taxonomy): domain Eukaryota; kingdom Metazoa; phylum Chordata; class Mammalia; order Rodentia; family Dinomyidae; genus Dinomys; species Dinomys branickii. Next base: position 597,632 of record PVLD010000009.1, read on the forward strand.
AGGCAGCAGGAAGCCAGGGTGGCTTTGTGGAGGTGGTGATGCCCAAGCTGAGTCTTAAAATTTTAACACAGGTCCCCAAAGGTTGGGGATGTGGCTCAGTGCAAAGGCCCTGAGTTCCATCTCCAGTAACAGAAAAATAATTAAAAAATAAAAGCATCGTCCTCATTTTAACTTCCCAAGGTGGCTTAACTGAAAGGAAGTGGAGCTGGGATCCAAACTTGGGTGATCTAGCTCCAGTGCCCCTACACTTGACCACTATGCTCTACCGCCCTGCAATGTAAGAAGTCTGCTGAAAAAGCAAATGTTTCCCAAAAAAGGGGTCTGGCACAGCTGATGCTGCCCTATTCTTTCCTTGCCTTGAATGTGGATGTGATGGCTGGAGCTAAGGCAGCCAGTCTGTGGCAAAGCAGTTGCTCAGAGGCCATCAAGTTGCAGATCTGAGGCTGGCAATCAGATCTGAATCTCTTACTATGTGTGAAATCATAAATAAAGAAATTTGTATTTGCTTTCACTGCTGTAGTAGGTTTTCAGCTACTCACAGCTCAGTCCTAACAGATACATGAGGGAAAAACAAAAGGGGCCACTGGCCTGGTGGCAGGAAGGGGCATGAGCCAAATCGTAGCAACTACATGGCAGGGACTCCAGCAGCAAGCACTGCAGGGCAGAGGCTCAGGTAGGATAGAGTGACCACGCATGCTCATTTGCCCTGGACTGAGGAATTCTCCAAGATGCAAAGTTTTGATCCTAAATCCAGAGCAGTCTCTGCAAGCCCAGCACAGAGAAGCAAATGATGGTGAGGAAGCAAAGTGCTTGAAGGAAGCCTTTGTGCCATGGGGGGAAGTGAGGGGTTGAGATTTTATTTGGAGGGCAATGGGGAGCTATAGAAGGTTCAGGGAGAGAAGCGATGGCTTGGGTTATGCTGACATGGCCAGCTGGCCTGCAGCTATGTACAGCTGGCTTGGACCAGGTCAGCATGGAGGCAGGAAGGCCCAGTGAGGAGGCCCCCTCGAGGGCCCAGAGTCCACCTAGGCTAAGAATGATGTGACCCAGCTGAGAGAAGCAAATTCAGACCACGCTGAGATGCCATCTCACTCCAGAAAGAAAGGCTGCCATCAAGAAATCAAATAATAACAGTTGCTGCCGAGGCTGCTGCAGGGGGAAAGAGCCCTTCTACGCTATTGGCAGGGGCAGAAACTAGTGCGAGGCTCCTCTGAAAAAACGAGAACTAGGAATTCCATTTGACCCAGCCAGTCCCCTGCAAGGGACCCTCCCCAAAGAGTGAAAGACATCTTGCTTCAGTGATCCATGCACAGCCATGTTTATAGCAGCACAATTTATAATACATATACTCCTGGTTTAATGACCTTCCTGTTTAATGACACTTTGGACACACTGTGCAGACTTACAACCTGCATTTGGATTTATGACACAGGAGCATGAACAGCAGCAGAGCGGCCTGACGGCAGCTTTTTCCACAGTGCCGCAATTCTTGCTGTAAAGTCCAGTACTATAGTTTCCTATTCTGTTATACATTACAGTACTGCACATAAATTTCCTTGGACCATTTCGTTTTTCCAAATATTGTAATGCAGGGCCAGGGATATGGCTCAGCGGCACAGCGCCTGCCTGGCAAGCGCAAGATCCTGAGTTCAATTTGTGGCACACACAAAATATATTGTAATGTACAGGTACACTACATACGTACTATGTACATACTATATATATTGTAATGTACATACTATTACTATATTGTAATTCCTTGTTTAGTGACCAATTCAATTAACAGGCCCATCATGAACAGTAACTTGGTCCTTACACAAAAAATGTCTGTGGCTCAATCTCGGAAGCAGACTACATGCCCATCAGTGGATGAATAGATAAAGAAAAATGGTGTTTACACACAATGGAGTACTATTCTGTCATAAAAAAGGATACACTGGAGTTACCCACAGGAAAACAGATGCACCTTGAGACCATAATGCTGAGTGTAATCAGACACACAAAGCTTAACTAGTGCTTCTACGAGAAAGCCACAATAGAAACACAGACCAAAACAAAAGTAGGTCCTGGGAGGTAGGGAGTTAGATCTTTTTCAAATGTGCAGGAGACCAGGAGATGGAGGGAGGGGCAGGGAAAGGGGATGAAAAAAGAATCGAGATGTGCCATGGTGCGGTCTAGTGGCTCGTTTAGGAATGGCTCACCAATGAAAAGTAGCGAACAAAGAATCGGGACCAGAAAAGCCCCAAATGGTGCATAAGTTTATCTGAAACGTGAAGGGTGAAGGGGTTAAGAAGAAACTGGCTCTGCAGAGCAAACTTGGGTCAAACAAAAGAGAGCAAAAAAATATATAAAAGCAAAAATAAAGCATAGTAAGGCCTTGAACACACAGCCAGCATCTTGAAGAGTCACAATAGCTGGCCTCGCCTGCGCCTCATCCCTTTTATGCCAAGCATGTCTCGTGGGAACCCGCGAGAAGGTCCACATCCGGGAACCTGGGAATAATCTGGCGCTGTCTTGGGGTCTTGTAATTGACAGGTCCCCCACATTTTCCCAACTAGCTTTGCCACGCCCCATGAACCAACTCCCCGCGGGGAAATGTAAATGTTATATAATGCAGACATATGCTAATTAAAAAATAACAACTGGAAGTGAAAAAAAAAGAATAATGCGGCCCAGGCAGAGCAGGAGTGGAAAGTGAAACAGGGGTACTCAGAATCACTTCAAAGAAATTAAGCTGCGTGCCAAGGTGCGGCCCTCCAGCCCCCATCCAGATGCTCTTTGAGGAACGTGACTGAATTATCAAAACTGCTCTCCACTAGCAAATACAGGGTGAAACGCGCGAGAAGATCCACATCCGGGGACCTGGGAATAATCGGGCGCAAGCCGGACCCCTGCTGTGCCCAGGAAGCGATGCATGCTGCCCCCCAGAGCCTGGGAAATGTGGCCTTACATGGCAGAGGGCGGTGCAGATACGATTAAGGGACTTGTGAGGAGGAGGTGATCTGAGTTCTCTGGCCGGGCCCGATGTGATCCAAAAGGGTCCTTAAAGGAGAAGGAAGGTCAGGGTCTGATGAGACAAGACGAAAAGCAGGAGCGCAGAGTCGGAGAGAAGGGGAAGAAGGATCACCACCTACCAGGTTCTGCTTGGAAGAGGAAGGGTCATGGGCCAAGGAGCACTGGCGACCTCTAGTGGAGGATCCGGGAAACACCCACCACCCCGGGGCCTCCGGAAGGGACCAGCCCTGCAACTCCTCAAGTTCCTCCAGTGAGATAAACTGTGACTCCTGATCCCCAGAACGAGAAGAGGGTGACCTGGTGTGGCTTTAGCCCCTGTGTGTGGGGTGACTGTTGAAAGGCCACACCGTGGCAGGCTGTGGTAGCTGCAGGAGTGAGGGACAGTTCATTAGGAAGGGCTCCTCCGCCCTGGTTTGGCTGACAGCAGGGGTTTGTGGGCTTTGCCCAAGAGGTCACAGACTGGTGGTTGGAAGAAAGGGATGCCGGGAACTTAGGTGCAGATCCTCCCACTTCTACTTTCTCTCTAGGAGGAGCAGGCTGGGGCTCCTAGGGACCCCACACACCAGTGACCCTCCAAAGTGCCACCAGATGTCCAATGACAGTGACTAGAACTGGGGGTCTGTTCTTCCAGGAAAAGCTGGGGCTGGCACCATGCAAGGGCTTCACCTGTACCATTTCATGTATTCCTGGTGACAGTGCTAATTACCATCCCCTTTTCCAAATGAGGAAACTAATACAGGCCTGGTAGCACACACCTGTGATGCCAGCACTCTGGGAGGCTGAGGCAGGAGGATCACAAAGTGAGGCCCAGTCTGGGAAATTTAGCAAGATTCTGCTGCCTCAAAAAAAAAAAAAAAACCTGAGGTTCAATCTCTGGTACTGAGAAAAACAAATTTTAAAAAACAGATAAAGAAAATGAATCTCAGAGAGCCTTAAACCCTCACCCTAATCAGAGCTGGTGATGGGATTTAAACCCAGGAGTCTGACCATAAGGCCTGTGCAGCTCACAATCATATTTTTCTGCCTTGAGTCCAAAAGTGTCTCAGAAGTCCTCTACTGACCAGGAGGGATGCAGGCCATGAACCTCACTGATAACACTAGCAAGGAGTCCACAGAGACAGAGGCTAGAATTACTGCTCCCAAGTGTTCACAAACGGCTTCTAGCCACTGTATCAGCTAGCGTCAGTATGATAATGCTGCATAACAACCAAGCACATGTCCTCAGAGATGTATAAGGATGAGCACCGATTGGGTCAGTGCTGATTGCAGTAGGACTCACTGCTCCTCTAGGGGTTGGTAGGGTTGGCTGATCTGGTATGAGTCAGGCCAGAGCCACTCGGCTCCATTTGCCACCCCTCCTCCTCTGGGGAGGGCCAGTGAGGATGCATGGTCAAGGGCGTAACACAGGGAAGGGTGAAGCAGGGCCATCTTAGCACGTGACCATACTTACATCACCTCTGACACAAACAATGGCAGGAAAGAAGGGCAGGAACACTTGAGGATGGAGGTCTGAACTCTTCAACTCACAGGCACTGCCAGTAGCTAAGGCACTGAGCCTCTCTGTGCCTCGGTTTTCCTCACCTATAAAATAGAAACACCTGTCCTACCTCCCTCAATAATAGAGACTCAGGAATGGGGGCACGTCTTTTTGAGACAGGGTCTCGCTATGCAGTTCAGGCTGGCCTTGAGCTCACTTTGTAGCCCAGGCTGGTCTTGAACTTGCAGTGATCCTCCTGCCTCAGCCTCCTGAGTTCTGGGTTACAGGCATGTGCCACCACACCTGGCAGGAGAAGTCATTGCTACTTCTTGGCCTCACACCTGGACTCCTAATATCAAATATTCCCTCTCTCTGTTCCTTGGGAGTGGAAGCCTCAGTCCTTAGGCCTGCACCGTGTCCTTGGCAACCAGTTCCAAGAAGCTCACTCTGGCCACACTGGGACACTTGCCCACCAAGAACCACAGTGATGGGCCAGGAGGCCACGTGAAATTGCAGAATAAACAGAAAGCATTGTCCCAAACATCGCTTTTGTGCAAAGATGAGGAGAGCAGAAGAAATCATTATGTTAAAATCAACTCTGCTATATAAAGTCACAAAATGCAAATTAAGTTTTTCAGCTACGACTCCAGAGACAGTTTGCTGTTGTGATTGCCATGTGCAACACCCCAGATCATCACTGTACTGCAAACTGCAGCCTGCAAAGCAAATGTTTTATAAATAAAGTTTTATTGGAACACAGCTATGGCCATATGTCTCCTTGTCCCGACAACAGCAGAACTGACTGCTTCAGACAGACCATATGGCCACAAGCCTAAAACATTTGCTTGTCGGGCCATTCCCACAAAAAGCTTGGACCCAGCCCCTGTGGAGGCTGAAGCAGGAAGAGGACAAATTCAAGCTCAGCTGAGGCAAATAAGTGACTTATAAAGTCCTTGTCTCAAAATTTAAAAAAAAATTAAGTGCAGGTGAGAACTGGGGATACAGCTCAGTGCAAAGGCCCTGGTTCACTCTCCAATTTAAAAAAAAAAATTGCTACCTTTGTTCTACTGGAATTCTTTGATGGAAGAGTTTGAAATCTTCTATGCTATTCCAAGACCTGCAGGACCAAGGGATTAAGTCAACATTTATTGCTCATGCACAGTTGTGAGTCCTGTAGGAGAGAAAGTGCTGAGTGTAACCACCGGGGTAAGAGATCAACGCTCTCGCTACCGTTCCTAGTAGTGGCTGAACACACAAAGGAAGAGAGAGATGAGACACGCAGGGATGCAGAGATTCTCGCGTTTGGTTGCAGGGGCTGAGTCCCAGGTCTGGGTGAGAGCTTCCGCTTTTCTAACAGCAAATATGGTCATTGAGTCCATGTGGCTGGTCCTGAACATGCTCAGGAGAAGGGACCCAAATCAGAGTCACTGCACAGAAGCCCCAGGATCCAAGCCCAAGCCCTGAGCCAGTTGCTGCATGACTTCTCCGAAGGGCTGTCTCAAGTGAGTCACAACCCGTGAGAGTTCCACATCTGCATCCTCGGCCCCACGGAGCCCTCAAGGACACGGCTGGTTGGGAACCTGACCACCTGCCAGTGGGTCAGACAGCACAGCAATGGGGACCTTTGTGCAGAGAAGGAAGCGGCTGTAGTGGCAACCTGCTCCCCGCCGCCCCCCAGCCTCCACTTCCTCTACTCCCAGAGCAGAAGGCTGGATTTTTGTCCGGGGACAGCTCAACCCTGACCCTGGGATACTGCTCTACAACAAGCCTGGACACCCAGGCTGAAGGATGGAGCACCTGCTCGAGGCCAGGCCAATCCACGCACTGCATCCCCTCCACCGTGACAGCAATTGGCTCAGGGTGGGTGATCAAGTGAACAGAGCCACGTCCAATCAGAGAGCTTGTACAGCCTATGAGAACAGCTGCTAAAAGGCTTCCGCTCACCCACAGGAGAGGATGAGTGGCTACCATGAAGAAAAGGAAAGAAAGGCAGAGGGGATGTTTTGTCCCCCAAGCTACATCAGGCAATGTGTGAAATCAGTTTTGATCGTCAGTACTGGGGAGAGAGGAACAACTCATAATCAAACGGGCATGCACCACAGAACAGCCCCACAACAAGGACTCATCCAGCCCAAAATGCCAGGAACTTTGCTGCAGTGGAGACACCCTGGGCCAAAGATCCTGCAAGGAGCTTGTCCCCAAGAAAGGGAAAGCCTGGAGCTGCCTCAGGCCGCTTCCTGGAGCCTGAGAGCACAGCTCACAGTGGAAGCCAGAGCCACAGGCAGAGAGAAACTCACCCCTGGGCACCACCAGAGCCCTGCCTGCAGCTGTGCCCAAAGTCAGTCTGCTCCAAGACTGCCCCATTTGGGACCCAACAGATGGCCCCCTGGGTGAAGTTCTGTGTCCCTGTCCGATGCCCGCAGCAATACTGTGAGACAGAGGCTCTGCTCCTCCCCGCTCCTGTTTTGTAGATGGGCGACTCCCAGCCAGACAACCTGTGGCATTTGCCCAAATATCCCGGCCACTAAGCTTGCTAGACTCAGGGTCCTTCCTCACCACTGACCAAATCAAAAGCGGCCACATATTTTGGCAAAAGGAAGAAAGGGGTTGATGCAATCCCTAGGCAGCTCTGAGGGGATGAAGGGACTTTTTTTGCCTCAAATCACCGTCTCCCCACATGCCAGAGGGGGAGGGTCCTTTACAGTAAGGAACCCGTCAGAGAGAGATGCTGCAAAGCTCCACGCTTGCTTTAGCACCTCCACCCCGTCCTCCTCATGCTTGTGGAAAGGAAGCTCTTGGGCCGGTAGCACTGCATGTTCTTTCACTTCTTTTGGGCTGAGGAGAAGAGAGGGTATTGGCTATGTGCCCAGCAAGAGGAAGTTTGGAGAAGCTCTTATCTCTAGAAAAAAAAATGAATGTTTACCATTCCATTCTGCAGTGCTGTTTACACAAGGTCACATAGCCAGCCTATGCACATGCCAAACTGGTGTTTGCCCAGTGGCCTCATCCAGAAAAATGTTTATTTTCCTGTTAAAACAATCACAAAAATGTGTAGCAGAACACCACATTCATAGACAGGTGTGATGGCACATGCCTATAATACCAGCACTCAGGAGGCTGAGGCAGAAGGACAGCAATGAGTTCAAGACCAGCCTTGGACTACATGGTAAATTCAAAGCCAGCCTGAACTACACAGCAAGACACTGTCTCCAAAGAGAGACAGACAGACAGACAGAGAGAATTTAATAATTTAATGGTTTTGTGTGTATATGGAATCAGGGCACCACAATGTAGCCCAAGCTGGCCTTCAACTTAAGGTGATCCTCCTGACTCAACTTCCCAAATGCTAGGACTATAGGCCTGTGCCATGACACGCTGCTCACAGTGTGCTTTGCAATCACACTTTCCTAGGTTTGAAAATCTTTATTCTGCCGCTGAGAAGCTGTGTGATCTAGGGCAAAGCGCTTTACCTCTCTGAACCTCATCAGGGAAGCTCTTGCAGTGTTTTCTAAGGCCTAGGTTAGATAAGGACTGTGAATCCACCTAATGAATCTGGGGTGCCCTGGGTCACTTCACCTGCCTTTCCTGGCTCCCATTTCTAAGAAACAGTGGTTTTGACCCCAGTTGGAAGGTGGAGTTATTGGAGAAAGACAAGTCTCTGTTGCCTTGGAGGCAGACAGTTAAAGGCACCCAAGCCATCCCAAAGAAGCCCTCTCCACCCGGCATTCCCTGTCCCATTCCAGGGCTGCCAAACCCCAACCGTGGAAATCCACTTTGCCCTCCTTCTAGGTAACCATGGTCCCCGCATCATGCAACCCTCCCCAGAATGTTGCAAAACAAAGTGAATACTGCCCCCGATACAGGGGGTGGGGCACAGGAAAGCTGTCTGGGAAAATAAGGGGGACCTGTCCATTACAAGATCGCAGAAGAGCGCCAGATAATTCCCAAGAAATTCCCATGGGCTCACACAACACGCGGAGGACATGTAAGGACACAGGTGCCGCCAGGAACCGACCATCCTGACTCCTAGTGATGTCCCGTTCTGCGTCTTCTAGGAGAATTCCATATGAAATCCATGAGAATGTGCTGTGCTTTTATTTGCCTTTATATTTTCTTTATTTTATTTTGTATTTATATTGTCTTTTCTTGGGCCCAAGTTTGCTCTGTGAAGCCAGTTTTTCCCTCACCCCTTCACCCACAATTGTCAAACTTTGGCAGCGTTTTAAGTTTGTCTCATCCAATTCTCTGTTCGAGGCAAATAAAAACCTGAAATAACATTTAACTCGCAAGCCGTTTCTAAAGGAACAACCTGACAACACCCCACAACCCTGTTCAGAATAGGTGGCCCTGGGCCCAGAGACTTGCCTGACTCATCACCAGTCACACAGCGAGCCCTGCCGTGGCCCAGAACAGGTTTCTACATCCCAGCGCTCCTGACCTGTTAGTGAGATGATTGCAGTTGTCTGTGTGTTGTTAGGCCTTTGCCAGCCACTCGCTCTGTACCTTCTAGAGGCTAATATCCCCCACCATCAGCCACAAACAGCAAAACTGTCACAAGACAGGGTCAAATGTCCCCTGGTGCCTACACCATCCCACTGAGAATGACTGCCCTTGACACTGTGTGTTCGGCACACCAGCTTAATCTTTGCTTTGGAAATGCAACCCAACCACTGACAATCAGTCACTTTCTTCCTCCCCAAAGATATAACATAACCTCTTGAAAGCAGATACAACTCATATTTTGTCTGGTACAGTTATAATCTCAGCACTCTGGAAGGCTGAAGCAGGAGGATCACAAATTGGAGCTCAATCTAGGCAACTTAGAAAGACCTTGTGTCAAAATTTAAAAAGGGCTGGGGATGTAGCTCAGCAACAGAGTGCTTACCTAACATGTGCAAGGCCCTGGGTTAACTCACAGCACCACAAAAACCAAAACAGCGAGAGAGAGATGACATTTCCATATCTAATTTAACACTATTATGAGTGCATTTCCAGGATAACAGGTGGGAGAAAAATGGAAAAAATATTTGGACAGCAGTCCCTTATTCCATAGACCTTTGAGAAAATCCCCATCTTGTGCGCTCCTGGACTATCACCTGCTGATAACCATAGCTAGAAAAGCAGGGCCTCAGTCACTGCCAGACTCACAGACTCACGGACACGTCATGATCAGGACCCTGCTGCTGTCTGCACTGGTGGCTGGAGGTAAGCCCTGTCGCCCTCAGGCTGGGAACAGGACCTCTGTGACCCCCGTCCCCTTCCCGCACTCTCCTACATTCAGTGCTACGGTTATGAGAAGACCAGAGTGGAGTTTCAGCAAAGTGGGCTAAAGGGCAGGACTCCACGACCTCTCGGGGTCCTTCCAGAGCCAGGTTTCCCGTTTGGGGTGGGATGTGCTGCGCCTCTGCTCTCCATTGCCTGGGTCGCTGCTTCCAGCACCCACCACCCCCTCTCTCTCCACAGCTCTCAGCTGCGGGATCTCCACCTACGAGCCCCAGCAGAGCAGGGTGGTTGGAGGAGAAGATGCCAGGCCCAACAGCTGGCCCTGGCAGGTGAGCCAACCCCGCCGTCCTTGCTCGCGCCCTACCCTGCTCCTTTTCCGTCACCCCTTTCGCCCTCCACCCTGAGGTCTATTATGCGGGCAAAGATGCGGATGGCTGGAGCCTCAGAGCACAGCAAGGCCATTTCTGTGCCTTAGACCAACCATGGGGCCTGGGAATGAGGGGCTGCTCCAGTTTAGTTCTGTAAGAAGCTGCCCCGCCCTACTACCCAGATGCACAAATCATTCTTACCCTGCCAGCCAATCACATGCTAGCTAAGTAATGGACCACTATTTTATGAACCATTCATCACTATTTATGTAAATATTTTCTGCTTTAAGTAACCAGTCAGTGCAGTTGATGCAGATTAACCCTCAACCATAGGCCAATCAATGTTATCAATAGGTAGAAATGCTTCTTACCTTGATACAACCACAGGGATATCAAGACTAAAATATTAGATGAGGCGCAGGTGCAAATTAGTACAATGTTATTGATCAAACTTTCGAAGAAAATGTGTGAAATTTACAATTGACATAAATACAGTTAAAAACTTTCTCTTATCTGGCATAATTGGGACTGAGCAATTGAAAAGTTGATTCTAGAGAAATGGTTTTAAATCATGTATAGAGGTTTTTAATATTTTACTTTAATTTAGAACACATAAGTATACATTCATTCACTGATCTTGTGAATTGCTATATAGTTCAGGCTGGCTTTGAACTTACTATGTAGCCCAGGCTGACCTTAACATACAGGAATCCTCCTGCCTTGGCCTCTCCCATGCTGCTGGGATTATAGGCATGTGTCAGCAGGCTCATCTTGATCTTTTGAATGGTTAGTGGCCTTTCTCACATACACATCATCTGCAAGTCCATTTCTTTAGAGGATCAGTAACTTTGAGACACTCATGGAGCAATCTGAGTAATTTTGTCACCTTCCCTGCAGTCTTCCCACTTTCTTTCAGGCACCCATGTCAGTAGCAAAAGCCCAGAGCCAGGCTTTTGCTTTTCTCACAGCCTCACGGGATGTTTTCTCTGGGATGCGGAAGAAGGGCCGCCGCCCCTCTGCCACACATCCCCTTGTGGGGATCTTGTGCTGAGAGCCAATCGCTGCAGCCTACGCCGTCTCCCTGACCAACCATATCCTCCCCTTTGGGACCAGCTGCCGCTGCTTGTACAACTATCTCCTCAGCTTGGGGGCCAGTGGCTGTCAGTCATGGGAGGCTCTGCACACTTCCGGCCCTGTACCCCTAGGGAGACTTTTTCTTTTTTTTTTTTTTGCAGGTGAGCAACTGTAACAGAGTTAGACTCTTTTTCCCAAGAAATATTGTTTGTATGACCTGGAAAATTAAATTATCCTTTTCCATAATATTAGAACTATTGAATGGGCTGGATATAGTGTCTCCTACCTATCGTCTCAGCACACCGGGAGGCTGAGGCAGGAGAATAATAAGAGTCTGGGAAATTTAGTGACTTAGTGAGAACTTGTTACCAAGTTAAAAAAAAAAAAAAACCTTTGAGAAGTACCTTAGTGGGAAGGGGCTGGTCCAATCCTCAGTATCACAAAATATAGATAAGAGATAGAGACAGAGATACAGCTCACACAGAGAGAGGGAGAGAGGAAGGAGGAGAGAGAACAATTTTTATGACGCTGACCACACTGTAGAGATGCACATCGCTGCCTTAGTTTACTCACCTGTAAAATGCTGAGGATGATGGGGCCTCGTGGGGTCGCTGTGACCATGAGAGGAGCTCAGGATTGTTTCTGGCAATGACCAAACGTTAGACTTTTAAGCTAGACCCGGTGGTGCACACCTGTAATCCAGCATTTGTCATCTCTGCCTGCTGCCTGAGAAACGGCCAAAATCCCATTGGTGAGAAATCTTTGAAAAAGATTGGTTAGGCATGGCAATGATAAATAGGAAGGAGAAAGAGGTGGACAGGCACTACGAAAGGTAGAATACAAGACAGAACAGCGGGCTTCCATAAACCCCAGGAGCTCTGCAGGGGCTCCCAGATGTTTGTTGTACTGTCTGGATCTTGGTGTCTATTTCCTGCACAGCTACAGTTACACTAACATGATTATCTGGGATACAAGTATGACATGTTGTATGAAGCTGCTCCCAGCGCCTCTGTCAGTGTCAGCCCCAGGGTGAGTCACAGTCTTGCTTGGCTGCATGGCTTCCCATGGAAGTATGGCCAGTGACCCTCCTCTTACCATACCACACACTGGTTGACCCCAGGTTCCAACAATCTCCCTGCTCAGGAAGTTGAAGGACTCACCAAAGTTGTAGGATATTATAGGAAAGGTCTTCTCCTGTCCTAGGCCCTTGTTGATCTTGGAGGGACAGAGCCAAAATATTGGCTATCCTCTTAGCCCAGTGACCTTTTTAACTCTGATCATTAAACATCAGTTGCTGAACACCTAGAGGATTAGTTATCTTACTTTGAAATATATAGTATGACCAGGGATCTGATATTTCCTTACCAATCATGGTTGTCTTAGAAATTTAGTCCCTGTAGAATGTTAACAGACAGCAATTGTAAAGCTTCACTGATAAAACTTGAGATCATATTTAGCCTTACACCCATGATGACATCACTAAATGACAGGAAGAACTTTTACTTAAATTTCTCATCCTGCAGTAGAATGCTATCTGAGAAGAATGTATCTTATGTGACATTGCCTGGACCACAGTGTCTGAGCATCTCTAAGTGTTGTAACACATACATAACGTACATGTCACAATGTATGTTACATCTCATGCTGGATTGGCATGCACATCTTATAACAAGTAACTAGAAAACAAGTAAAGGAAAAGTTCAGTGCTTGAGCCTAAAAATTTACTACTATAAACAATTTTAGCCTGGAAATTGCTATTGTGATGAGATGTTTTTCAGTTTTGCATCTTTGAAGACCTGTGCCCTTGAAAAACATAAACTGTGAAGTCAGAAAAATTGAGTGTCACAAACAAGATTGGAACTGTCGCCAGTCGTGGTGGCTCACACCTGTAATCCCAGCACTCAGGAGGCTGAGGCAGGAGGATCACTGTAAGTTCAAGGCCAGCCTAGGCTACAAAGTGAGCTCAAGCCTGGCCTGAACTGCAGAGCAAGATGCTGTCTCAAAAAGACACACACAAAAATAAGATGTTGGAACTATCTAAGGTGGCACCTCTGTCCTGCTTCTTGTCATTGGCCAGTCTAGGTGTATCTGTTAGCCATGCAAAAAAAAGCTCATGTCCAGGGATAATTTCAGAAATGAAGGCTAAAGTCTTTGTCAGAAACCACCAGTTAGATCAAAGAGAACAGTTGAGACCTGGGGAGTCATGATTGAGGGATCTGAAAGTCAGGCCCATAGCACACCCTCTTATCTTTTTTGAGCAACAAGGAGGTTTTAGAAGGAACAGCCTGGGCTCCACCAAACTAATAAGCCAAACATATATTGCATCTTCCACAAACCTTTCTGACATGCTTGATCCTTCCAATTCTGCTGCTATCTAGGGCAAAAATTTATCACACAAAATCCTCTCACATCAAAAATATACCTCTATAAGTATATCTTTTGTTTTATATTTTACTACTCTACCTTATTTACTCATGACCCTTTTTCATAATAAATTTGGCTGTGCCTGATTGGCCTTCTTTTTGTAATTTAGAAAAGCTCGGCTGGGGATATAGCTCAGTGGAATAAGCGCCTGCCTAGCAAGCGTAGGGTCCTGAGTTCGATCCCCAGTACCGCCAAAAGAAAAAAAAAATCATTCCAAAAGCTCAAATTGTTACTTTTTAAATTTGACTAGCTGTTAACTCTCTAAGCAACCTTGAACAGCAAAATTATTATCTTCATACCAGCAGAAAGCAGAAATAAGAACAAGTTAACTCTCTAACTGTAGTGCATGAATTTACAAAGCACAAGAAATGTTTTAAGCCCGCGAATGAAACAAAAATACCCACTCAAACTGGAAGCCAAATGTAAACTGATCAGTTGCTGTTTTCCTAGGCCTAAAACTTTTATTTTCCTTTTGTAGGCTGGTCCCTGGGACTGAGTTTCCAGTTGTTAAAAATGAATTTGTTTCTTTAAACTCAAAAGTGAAAAGTTGGGTATCTGAAAACCTACATAAACTGCTTCCTATGGGGAAACCTAAAACGGATGCAGAGAAAGAAAAAGATATTGAGCTCAAACAAAGCAGATCTTTGAGCCTCTTGCTGATGGAGGTTTCTTTTTTCCCCATTAATCTGTCCCAATCTGGCATAATTTACTGTCTTGACTTAGGCTGCATTTATCCCTTCCTTTTTGCAAAATGACCCAATTGTCATGTAGTGTTGTAATTTAGGGTCCCCTTGTCGAGACTTAGCTACCTGGTGGGTGGGGCATTTTTGAGAGAAAGGGAAAGAGAGACAGACAGAACAGAGACAGCGAGAGAGAGAGAGAGGAGCAAGCTAGCAGAGAGTGAAGAAAGCTTGGCCATTAAGGGACCTTCCATCACTTGCCACTTTCTGGCAGGTGGCTGCCAAATCACAAAGAATCTGGAAATCAAACATGGCAAATCGAGGACACTGGCTGAATGAAATATGACACGTTTAGGCCAAATATCCCTTTTAAACCAACCAAGGGGCAAGAGAATTTTTATAAGGCAACCCAACGGGGCATGCCAGAATTTGAGAAATTTGGAAGTCCAGAATAACTGCTAAGAGAGTAGCCAGGCCTGGCATTGTGATACACGCCTATAATCCCAGCACTCAGGAGGCTGAGGCAGGAGGATCACCAGGAGTTCAAGGCCAGCCTGGTCTACCTAATGAGTTCAAGGCCAGTCTGAACTGCATAGTGAGACTCTGTTTCAAAAAACCAAAGAGAGAGAGAGAGAGAGAGAGAGCACTAGAGAGAGGCTAGAATTCTGTAGCCTTGTGTTAGAGCATCGCCCAAACAAGAGTAGGAACCCAGAGATTCTCTTGTGAACTTGGTCAGGCCACGTCAGAAAAGGATTTTCCAAGAGAGAGAGTAGGCACCCCCACTTAGCAGAAGTCACTGAAGAAACCAGCCTGGCAGGAATCCCTGGGGTCTGGGACACTTCCTGGGTGCACCTGGGAGAAGGTAGAGGCCGACCTTACCTGTCCTGGGCTGGATAATGAAGGGTCCCGTGGTGAGTGGAGGGTCAGCAGGAAACCATGGGACTTCCTAGAGCTCAGGGAAGGGGGAGAGAAAGGAAAAGAGGACAGGAATGGGAACCCCACCAAAGGCACTGGGGCCACAGAAGGAAGAGGAGGGAGATATTGGAGTAATCCCCTCGCCCTCTCCCCTTAGACACACCCACTGTTAAAAAAAAATAAAAGGAAAATAAGAAACAGAGGAGTGAGCTCAACAGGACAGGCTTAAGGCAGAGCCAACCTGAGAGGGACCGCTCTGGCTCCAGAGACCAGGCCAGCGCGTTTGTGTAGGCTGTGGGGTTTTTTGTAGGGTCACGGGGGTGGGGGGTGGTCAGTGAGAGGGGGTTGTAACTCTCTGCCAAGAACAAGGCTTGAGAGAGCACAGAGGTCACGGCTGCCCAAGGATGACACGCAGGGAGCAGAGGCTCCCATCCACAGCAGGGCTGACCGTGTGCCGAGTCCCCAGGGCGGCTGCGCTGGCATGGGGCGGCCTACAAGGGTCTCTGCTCAGGATGGTGGCAGTTGGAGGGGACTGGACTCCCAATATTGCTTAGGGAGTTAGCACAAGGAAAACAGTCCATCCGTGTTTGGTACGATGCAGTGTCTTCCTTAATATTTTCATTCTGTGGTTGGTGGAATGGAGATCTGAAAAGCGGACTTTGTCTGTTTGTGTCCGCTAGTGCCGTGCAGGGAGTGACCGTATCTGGAACCCAAAGACATAGAGAATTTCACTGAGCTTCTACTATGGGGGAGGGATAAAGCAGTGAGTGGGCGAGATGAAAGGTGTGATAACGAAGAGTGAGCAGGGTGAGAAGACGCTCGTGTGGCTCTCTGCAGGAATGTGTGTGCGCCTACATGGCCGCCTGTCTGTGTGCGGTGTTTTCCAAGGAGGGCAGTCCAGCGATCTGAAGGGGTAGCGCCAGCTGGGACCCTCAGCTCGGCTGTCTCAGCCACCTGGGTGCCCATGCTTCTCCCCAGGTCTCCCTGCAGTACCTCAAGCCGGGAGAGTGGTTCCACACCTGCGGAGGGTTCCTGGTGAGCACCAGCTGGGTCCTGACAGCCGCCCACTGCGTTAGGTAACTGTCTCTCCCTGGCCCCAGGCCACCCACCCTGAGGCCGCTCTCACCTCTGCTAGCCTGGCCCACAGGGCCTGTTCCCAACCATGCACAGGAGACTTGCTGAGCCACGTCCCTGGCCAAGGCAGCATTGGGCCATCCGTGACTCAGCCTGTGGGTCACCGGGAGGCCGGGACAAGGTGGGACTGGATGCTGCGTGCCAGGCACTGAGGGAGGCAGTGGAGGAGGGGACAGCCCAGTCCCTGCCCTCTTGGGGGAAGCAGATGTGGCCTCTGCACCTGGCACTGTGTTTCTTTAATGACTTCAGTGACTTCTGCAAGCTTTAATACCATCACCTGCCAAAAATGGTGTAACTGCGTTTAGTGTGCACTAAAGAAAATGATATATGAAAGGGCCTGGTACTTAGTAAGTACTCAGCAAAAGTCCACTATAGCAGGCATGATGGCACACTCCTCTAATCCCAGCACTTAGGAGGCTGAGGCAGGAGGGTCACTATGAGTTCAAGGCAAGATCCTGCCACATACACACAAAAAATTGTAACTTATATACCAATTTTAAAAGCCCAAGAGAAACAAAATGCAAAGCAACTTGTTCACTGTCCTCTCCCATCCCTCTGACTGGCTTATCTCACATTGGCCAGGACTCACCTATGTATGACTTCGTCCCTTAGGCTGGTGTGACTCTTGCTTGAAGCAGCCTCTTCTCCCACCTTATTTATACATTGGTGGGGAAGATACAGAGGCATCCGGGCATCTGGGCCCCCAGGCTCTAGTTCTAGGCTTTCAATGGGCTCAGTACCCCTCGCTGGGCCTCAGTGTCCCCATCTGAAAGTGAGAGGTAGAAATAAACTAGAGGATGCCCTAGAGGGGAAGTGATTCCTGTTGTCTCCCTGTCCATCTCAGTCCCTTCCTAACAATGCAGTTTATGTGATTTCAGCTTTGATTATACACTGTAGTTTAGTATAGGAGAGTTGTATTACTGTGTAGTTATAGTTAGGATGTTATGTCATTTACCATACATTAGCACTTGTTGCCCTTGTAGAAGAAAAACCCCAACCCTGGTAGTGGCCCCCACTGTGCTGGCTCACTGAAGACACTGCCCTGGATCATGTGTGGGGTGTCCCTTCCAGTGGCCCAAGGCAGGAGGGAGTTGACACCCTCTGCTTGGCCCTTGACAGCAACTCCAGGACCTACCGCGTGGTGCTGGGCCGTCACAGCCTCTCCACAGATGAGCCCGGCTCTGTGGCCATCGCGGTCTCCAAGTTTGTGGTGCACTCAAAATGGACCAACAGCCTTGCTAATGGGTATGTTCTGTTGGGTGCACTCGGGGCTGGGGTGGGCAGGGGTGCAGAAGGCGGTCAGCCCCAACCCGAGCTCTGCTCACCTGGGGGCAGGGCCAGCCCCACAGCTGCCAGGCTGTGTTGGCGAGGGAGAGGCAGCGTCTGAGGGAGCTGCCTGCTGTGCCGCCCGTCACACCTGCAGGACGTTGTACACTCCTTGTAATGTGGGCCTTGCAGTCCTTGGCAAGCCTTGGGCATGGGGATGCTGCTTTGGAGCCCCTGGCTGTAAGTGGAGTAGAACAGTCTCTCCTCACATCCCAACAAGGTCTTCCACATTTCCGAAGTTGTCCATTGCCCTTCCTGCAGGGACAGTGCACGCTTGGGACAGTGCACTGGGCAGATGACAAGAGCCTCTGAGCTCCTGAAAGGGCAGGGACAGTGACCCCTCCCTGCTCACCCTCCCCCTCTGTCCTGATGCAGGTATGACATCGCCTTGGTCAAACTGGCTGAACCCGTCACCCTGAGCGACAAGATCCAGCTGGCCTGCCTGCCACCTGCAGGCACCATCCTGCCCAACAACTACCCCTGCTATGTTACAGGCTGGGGCCGGCTGCAGAGTAAGTGCCAGCCAGGTGCCCTGAGCCCTGGCAGGGAAGGGAGGAGGTGTCACCACAGGATTAAAGCCAATCATCCCTGGGAAGTGCTTAGTGCAATAACCAAGGCACACAGTAGCTTAGCACATGGGACTTCAGTATGACCTAAGGCCAGAGTCCACAACAGCATTTACTCTGTGACCTCAGGTTTTTGGGGCCCTATCAATGTCCCTGGAGCCACCATCAGATGCTCCCATCCCATGTCCAAACCTGTGCCCTGTGCCACCTGGTCCTGCCGCTGAGAACTGGGAACTGTGAAAAGTGGCTCTTCACAGACACCCAAGGATCAAAAATCCAACCATGTTAGGCCACCAAGGACGAACAGAGCACCTGCCTTTCCCTTGTACAGGTGACAAGGACATACAAACACCCAGCAGAAGCCGTGAGGGTGGAGAAGGTATCTTATATTTACCAGACGCAGGCTAGACCATGTGTGTCTACTCAGAACACACCAGGGCAGAACCATTGTCACTCCAGGAGCCCAGGGCCAGGGCAGGTCTGGATACTTGGCTTTTAGACCCGCCACTGTCGGTCACTGTGTATCCTTGGACAAGTCACTTTGGAACCTCAGATTCTTCATCTGTAAATTGGAAACTCTGTTGTAAAGATTGAAAGAAATGATGTGTGTGAAAATGCTTTACACAGTGCAAAATGTTGCCCGATTGTGTATTGGTTATGGTGGACCTGCACAAGACACTTACCTCCTCTTGTTCTCAACATCCCATCTAACAAACAGGAATACATATGACTGTAAGGATGACTGCATGTCAGGGAAGTCTTGGAAAGTGCAAAAATAGTAATAACCCTGCCTTTTACCATTAGTGCTAGCGGTGACACAAATGGAGATGAGCATGGCAGTAAACCCTCCACCTGGTTTCTTTTCTTGTGGGTTTTCTTCATGTAAGAAAATGGCTGCAACCTTCAGCCTTTCTCTTAGTATCTAAGTCTCCACCCCAAATTCTCAGGGAAGAAGCCCATTGGCTTAGCTTGAGTCAGGTGATCACCCCTGAGCCAATCACCAGTGGCCAGTACACTAACCAATCAAACATGAGTACACAGTGGGAACACACATGGCTCCTATGCAACCCTTTGGCTGGAAGAAATTAGCAAGGGCCAATCAGAAAACCTGTAAGGTGGCCCAAATTCCTTTTCATTCAGGAGACTCGTGTGTCCCTTTAATGCTTTCCTCTGGTCTCATTCAGCCAATGGGCAAACCCCTGACATCCTGCAACAAGGACTGTTGCTGGTCGTGGACTATGACACATGCTCTAGCTCTAGCTGGTGGGGCAGCTCCGTGAAGACTAGAATGGTCTGTGCTGGGGGCGATGGTGTGACCTCCAGCTGCAATGTGAGTATGAAAATCAGGTGCTGTAATGAGACCGGAAGTGGGGAGCACCCCCAGGGGTCCTAGCATTCATTCTCCAGCCTCCTAACAGAAGCACTGAAATAGTTCTGGACATTTCAGAACCTGCCCTTTGTCTTTGTAGTGTTCAAAAGTAATGTTTTGAGATGATCCTTATACTGCTCACCCTGGCTCACTGCTGGGAAGTCCTTCCTTGGATATCATCTTGGTCTCATTACCAGCCTGCCTCCTTTGTGTGTAAGAGTGGACCAAGGAGCCAGGCGTGGTGGTGAGCGCCTGTGATCCCCACACTCAGGAAGATGAGGCAGGAGGATCCTTGCAAGTTCAAGAACAGCCTGGGCTACAAAGTGAGCTCAAAGCCAGCCTGAACTCCATAGCAAGACCCTGTCTCAAAAAGCCACAGAAAAAAAAAGAAAAAAAGAAAAGAGTGGACCAAGAGGAAGTGTTTTCTGGGTTAGGGCCTTTCTAAGGTGACTTCCATTTATTTGTTGAATTAACCCCATTAATGACCCAAAGTGCCCCTCAAAGTAGCTTCCATAGAAGCCTGCCTGGAGACAGCATCCTCACTCGAAGGAATTGCTACATTACAGGGCCCACAGGGGACTGGGGACAGCTGGAAGAGGCTTGAACCTTCAGGTCAACTGTGCCCTTACATTGCACCTACATAGGCCCCACGGCAACACCTGGTTCCAGGAAGAAGTAGCAGATGGTGGCCCTAGAGCTGTGACCACAGAGCTGGTTTCAAAGGACAGAGACATCTGTAACAGATTAGGAATAGTCTGAGAGTAAGGGCTCCAGCAGGTGGCACCTTCACAGCCCTTACCTCCCGCTCGGTTACCCAGGGGGACTCTGGCGGGCCGCTGAACTGCCAGGCGAGTGACGGCAGGTGGCAGGTGCACGGCGTTGTCAGCTTCGGGTCCTCTCTTGGCTGTAACTACTACCGCAAGCCATCTGTCTTCACCCGGGTCTCTGCCTTCATAGACTGGATCGAGGAGGTAAGAACCAGATCAGCCCTGAGCCCCATGGGTCTGCCCTTCTCACTCAATCCCACAAGGGCTTAGCCCTCTGGGAGTCCGGAACCCCTCTTCCTCCAAAGAGGCAGAGGAGGCCGCACACCTGAGCGTCCCAGGTAACCACCCACCACAAATCCCCTAACGGTTTCTCTCTCTCTCTCTCTCTCTCTCTCTCTCTCTCTCTCTCTCTCTCTCTCTCTCTCTCTTTCTTTCTCTTTCTTTATTTCTCTTCCTTCCTTCCTTCCTTCCTTCCTCCCTCCCTTCCTTCCTTCCTTCCTTCCTTCCTTCCTTCCTTCCTTCCTTCCTTCCTTCTTTTGTGTGTGTGGTACTAGAGACTGAACCCAGACCATTCTCACTGAGCTACATATCCAGCCATCTTTTATTTCAAGACAGAGTCTTGCTAAGTTGACCATGCTGGCTTACCAACATGAAATCCTCCTGCCTGAGCCCCCCCAAGCAGCTGGTGCAAGGGGCATCACCAGCATACCCAATCTGGAGACATACTTCTAACTTCCTCACACACACACACACACACACACACACACACACACACATGCACACACACACACACACACGTTGCCACTGCCTCAGTTGCTCTACTGTAAAATGAGACTTGGACGAAACCAGGTCACCTCGACGCTGTTAGGAGCCACAGCAGGTGAGCACAGTAGTGTTGGAGACAGAGCCCATGAAGCAGAGGATGCTGGTATGTGACTGCATCATTTCAGGTTTAATTTGTGGATACTGTTACACTGAATTACACTGTCCCCATTACAAAACCAAATGTGAAGCTGCTGCTACATCCTGTGGCCACAGGAGAAGAGCCACGGGGTGGGAGGAAGCAGGTAACCTCAATTTTTCCATTGTCCCCACTGGCTCCACAGTGACACATCTGCCTGCTGGCCCTGCTTTGCTGACAGGCGGCCACAGGACCCAGAGGTTCCAAAGAGTTTATCTGAGAAAAATGGAAAATCTGGAATGATCGAGGCCAATTGTGGGGATTTTGTTGTCGTTGTTTGATTTGTTTTTTATTTTCACTGAGGAAAGCCAAGACTCACGGTTGGCAGAGGGAAATCTAAGGTCAGCTTTTGCTGAGCCTCCAGCATCTCCAAGCGGCTTCACTGATGGGACAGAAAGATGCTTAACGCTTCTTCCCAGCCAAATCTTGAGACCCTTTTCCAGCCCCAGCTGCTGCATGAGTCACCAAGCAGTTGGGCCTGGGACCACTTTCAGGACCAAAGCAGGGGCCAGGGACAGGTGTCCTGATTTGCTGTTCCCAGCCACAGAGCCAGGCATGAGCAAGCAGGCCAGATGGCAAGGGCATCAGCAGGAACAGCAAACCTTCCTTGGCAGCTGGGCAGAGGTCCTGAGTTTCCAGGACTGCGGCCAGGGCAGCACAGATGCCCGCTGATGGGTGCCAGGAGTGACAGAGGCAGCAACCAGCTGTCCCTGAGGGAGGCCGCCCTCACAGCTGCAGAGGGGCTTGTGGAACCTTGCAGTGGTCCCAGTCCAGATTCACACCATGTGCACCTGGGTCACACACAGCTGTGGCTCTGGGTGGGAGGGGACCGGGAGCACCTGCCTGCATAAACCTAGACAGATGCACAAGCCCATGATGCTGCCAGCAAAATGCACAGCAGGGGGAACACAGGTGGTCAAAGACTTTCACTGTTCCAACACACATCCACTGAATGGCCACACATGAGCCTTAGGCAGTACCTAGTTTATTTTAGTAAATGGTAATATGTTTCATTATAAAAATACTAAAGCACAGGAGTGTGTCAAATAAAAACGTACAATGGCCCCTCACCTTATCTCTGCAGTTCCTCCAGAGGGAACATAGGAAACATCTCCATGTGTGCTCTTCTGGGGTTCATGTGCATCTAAAAAAGACCTGTATATGCACAGATACGCCTACTTTTTCCTTTTTTCTTATTCATTTATTTTTATTTATTTTTGGTACAGCAGACTGAACCTGGAGCTTTTGTGCTGAGCTACATTCCAACCCTTGTTTGATTTTTTATATTGAGACAGGATCATGTTAAGTTCCCTGGTAGGACTCAAACTTGTGCTCCCTTTGTCTCGGCTTCTGAGAGTGCTGGGATTACAGTCATGTGCCACCCTGCCTGTTAATATACATGGTCTCTAACCAGAAGAGGGTTTTGCTCCTCCACTGCAACTCAGATCACATTTTTTGTCAGTACGCAGATCTTAGTCACTCTTCTGATCAGCTAAATACTGTTCCACAGTAGGGACATCATGAGGGATGTTTCCTTTGTTTCCTGTTTTTTATTCTTATGTTCTTGCACTAGACATTCTCGGGCATTCTTGCACACTGCCCTGAGGGTTTGTACTTGACAGATCCGGCAGCCACCCTGGCTCAAGGAGTGGGCAGGGCAGAATGTTTAGGGGCTGGAGAAAGAGCTGAGTGGAACAGCATATACTTCCCATGGGAGAGGCCCTGGGTTTGATCCCCAGCACCAGAAAAAAAATGTTTAATGGAAGCTATTCCACAGCCTCTGAAAGCAGGTGACATTGCCTGCGAGGGGTGGAAGCCCACACCTGTAATCCCTGCACTCTGGGAGGCTGGGGCAGCAGCATGGCAAGTATGAGCCCAGCCTGGGGCAAGTTAGTGGCTTAGCAAGACCTCATCTCAAGATAAACAATAAAAATGGTAATAAAGCTCACTGCAAAAAGCTCCAGGTTCAATACACAGTGCCACATGTTTTTAAAAAAGCAGGTTACAGCGTCTCCCATAGCAAGCATCTATGCCCTAAAAATAGTTCTTTTGAAAACAAACAAAATCTAAAACCATGTCACCCATGCAGATCTCCCTGTCACTTTTAGGGGTCCCCA
Source organism: Dinomys branickii (assembly GCA_004027595.1). NCBI lineage: Eukaryota > Metazoa > Chordata > Mammalia > Rodentia > Dinomyidae > Dinomys > Dinomys branickii. The sequence continues at coordinate 621,048 of PVLD010000009.1, forward strand.
AGGCCCCTGACCTGAAGTCCAAACAGGACTGCAGACAAAGACCCCTCTTCACAGGAAGAGCCAGCTGGTCAGGGAAAGGTGCCACCTGTCTTCTCCCACCCACACACAGAGCCCGCAGGCAGGAGCTCGCACAGTGACTGAGTCAGGAAAGTGCCAGGGCGGCTCTGCTCTGAGCTAACCTGCCTGTTTCCTGTGTGTCCCCAGGTGATCGCCAAGAACTGATCAAAGGAGTCTCTGGGACTGTCACCAGGAAGGTGGTAGCAGGAAACTAATAATAAAGTGACAACTGCATGAATCACACCATGGTCAGAGTCTTATTAGCAAGTGTCCTTCCCAACTCCAGGTCCTGAGAACAGCAAAGTGGCCTCAAGGATGGCTGTTAAGTGCAAGCCCCGCATTTCCAGGCTGTGCCCTTGGGGCAGATGTGCCTCAGCACAGACGGTGCATGGGAGATGGGGATTGGGAGAGGGGACCTGGATCTGGCCAGTTGTCTGCACCGGGCATGGTGCTCCCCTGGAAAAGCACCTCTCCCTCTCTGGGCTTATGGATTCTACTTGTCATTCCCTGGGGTTTGGTAGGGGTCAAGTGAAATTAACCATGAGAAAAATAGTTTTCTTGTTGTCGATTTTATTTTGTTCGGTGGTTCTGGGGACTGAACTGAGGCCCTCACACATGACAGCAAGTGCTCCATCACCGAGCTACACTCCAGACTGGGACGGCGAACCTTCTAGAGATGAGAACCTGACTGCGACCCAAACCCACTTATTTATCATCCAGGGCCAACACCGCAGTTAATGCGAACATTGAAGTTTGAGTTTAGGAAAAACAACTCATACGTGAACACTTCTTCTCTTAAAAGAAAAACAACACATATATGTTCGCCACCACTGCCATAGCCATTTTAAAAATTATTTCATTTTCTTCTGAGATCCCTGACTCTGAGGAGATGTTTTAAAAACAGCAAAAGTCTACTTTATAAGGGAAGACAAGGAGCTACAGCACAGGGAGGAGGGAGGAGGCAGAAAAGAATCCATATTCACCTAAGACTTACTGTTTAAGACTCAGTAATGTCATAAAATAATAACTATTGCTGACATTTCATTTAGAATTCCGGACCCGGCTGTTCAACTCTAGTAGCCAGAGCTGAACAGAGGGCCTGAACTGAGAGACACAGGATCTGTGGCCCCAGATCCCTGCAGACCCTCACTTCTCCCGTGGGGATAGTCTGTCATCCAGGGCATAGCTGGCAACATCTGATGATGGCCGTGGTCAGCACAGTTGTGCTGGCACTGGTGGCTGGGGGAGGAGACAGCTAGGCCTGCAGTCCTTTAGGTGGTGTCTCACGCAAGAGAAGATGTGAATGTCAGTCTGACCTGAGAAAGACCTTCACAATAAACATGGTTCCCTCTACAGACAACAGGGATCCGTGCTGCCCTCACCAACACAACTGAACAGCATGAAGAAACTTAGGATGGGACCCACAGTCTCCCTGATGCCACTAGACTCAGCTTTTTTTTTCTTTTTTTATTTATTTATTTATTTATTTTTATTTTAGAAACATAAAAGTACAAAAACATATTGACAAACAGACACCCATTATCATAGAAAATAGTACAATCACAACTAATCTATAGACAAGGTGATATGGTCTCAACAGTAGTTGTTGCTTTATCCATTGATATCTTCGAATTGTAGATGTATGGACCCATATACAGACA